>OY294067.1:78157659-79404938 GCA_958510875.1 Endomychus coccineus
TCGAATGAGCTCTCATACATCAAAATCGGTCATTTACCTCAAATTTTCCGCTTCAAAACCTTTATTTCCTGGACTATTAATACAAATATTGTTTGAGGAATATCATCCAGATTTGATATCTACAGATAATCAACATATGCCTGTAAAGTTCGTGAAGATTATATTATAATTAAAACTATATTATAATTAATTCTGAAGGGCATAAATCCCTAGCTGACGCTTGGTCAGGTATTATATACTTGAATGTTTAAGGTAGTCTGATCAGAGTTTCGGTACGTCACATTATTCCGAATTTAACGGTAAATATCAACTTCCTGACAACACAGGAGAACGTTTAATACCATGCCAATCATTAGAAACATGTTACTGTCAGCTTTGTTAAAATACGTTTGGTATTTTAGGGATAGCGAGCACCTACAAACTTTTAGCTCTTTATACTATAATACAGCATCGATTACAAAGTGGGGTGAAGAACGAGACGTCGTTGTCTATACTGTTAATGATTTCAGCTGTTATACTTCGATTGTCAGAAAAATGGCATAGATGCTTAACAATTTTCTATACAACTAGTAGATTTCAAAAAAAAGATGTGTACGATACTGGGAGTTGCTATTTTGTTATAATTTATGATAGCATTACAGTAAAATAGTTTTTACTATGCTTTTTACCCCCGTCACTAGATGACGTAGATATATTTCATATTAAAAGTCAATTCAGAGTATTAGTCGAGGAAATAAAGCATTCCACATTCCAAACCCGGCGCAGTTGAATGGATTGAGATGAGGTTCTCTCCATTCGATTCAGAAAGTGATTTAGAAAATTTATCCGGTATTTTCTTTTGCGGAAAAAATTTAATGCATTTCTACAGCCAATAAATGCATTTTTCTGAGTACACTTTTGTGGTGAAGAAAAAAAACGGATTCGAATTGGTTTCTCGGGGGTCATAGTCGTGAACGGCGACTTTGAAAACCCCCGAGGGCCAGAATTTGTTACGTTTAATTAAGAAAAATTTACAAATTCCTAGAATATGACGTAGATACACAGGGCTCCGGAGACACGGAAACACCCCCAGGTAATTTGCAGAACATTGCGAATGTCATAGTCGTGATCGGCGACTTTGAAAATCCCCGAGAGCTAGAATTTGTTACATTTAATCAAGAAAAATAGACAAATTCCTAGAAGATGACTGGGTACCCGGACTCAGGGAACATCAGGAGTTGCAGAAGAGTTTTTCACGTCGTAATCATCTTTAGTAACCTTTACTTCACCTCTTGAACAGTTAAAAAATATTAAAAATAATTTTTTTATTAATTTCCTCGTTATCTAGGGCGTCAGGACGCCCGGATACGCCGGGGGAGGTCCAAGCGGACCTCAGAGAATTTCCTTGATAGCATATTCATGTTCAGCAACCCCAAAAACCCCGAGAAACTAATTCGAGCCCGTTTTTTTTATTCACCTCAAAAAAAGCACTAAATGCAATAAATATTTTCCGAAATTTTTTTTTTTCTAAATCACTTTCTGAATCGAATGCAGGAAGCCGCATCTTAATCCATACAACTTCGCCAAGTTTGGAAGGTTTGGCCTATTGTAGTGCTTTATTTCCTCGACTATATCGGTAAAGGTACGAGTTCGTTAGAAATCTATCATTTAACAAAGAGTAGAATGAAAAAAACTAATTAGTTCAAAGTTGTTTTCACAAGCACGGGTTTATAGTTTTATTCAATTTGTAATTAGTATAGGTATTTGAATTCTTTATTTTTATCTCAATTAACAAGAAATTATGATTATAACGTGAATTTAGTTAAGCCCCACCAGGCAGATATAGTTCTTTTAAGCATCTGACACAAACATCTCTCTCTCCCTCCTAGTTCCCTCAAAACCAAAGCCGAAGCAGTAATAATTCAATTATATTTTACGGTTTTTGATTGTCCTCACTTTGATGAATTCATGAGTCACCTCATATTTGCTAGTAAAACCATGTACGTTTTCGACTATCTCATGTTGGTTTAAAGGTATCAGGTGGCCAAGTCAACTTTCAATTCAGGTTAACTTCACTTCAGATCAATATAAATTCTTATAATTGGAATTCCTTTGGTTAATTCATTTATTTTCATATTAGTTGGTAAGTTCAATTCTGATGCATCCTGAGTTGGAGCTCATCAAGTTGATCAATATTCTCCACTTTCGGAGATGGTTGATCAGTGACTTCAGCTCTGCCTCGTCCGACTTTCAAGCTAATGATAAGAGCGATACACCTATCTGGGACTAAAAGACGTGTTGTCACTGTTCAACCTGGTGAACCAAAACTTCACTATGCACTAGATATGATGTCCTGGATTACGACGTTAGCTAGACACTAAACGATAAACATTGATGGATTAGGTGAATCCTGTTGCAAACAGTGCTCGGTTAGGCATAAGAAGTGATAGCTAATTGTTTGACTAATTGCCTCAATGTTATTTATAGAGTTGTTTAGTGAGCTAACATTCTGATGATTGTGTTTGGTACGTATTGTATTTATACATTGAAGTCTTCTCCAAGATTTAATGTTGCTGGAGTGGCAAGCTCATTCTGCAAACTGAAAACTGTTCCTACAAACTCCAATTGGTCATATTTATGGATATGTGTTCGTCCTATGATGGCCACTTTGAAGAATGAATAGTATTGTGGAAACTTGGATTACATTTTTTCACATTGAGTAACTTTATAAAGTATGAGGATAGTTCTATTTCAGTGTAGTTTATGAATATGTAGAAAACTTAATTTATTTAGATAAGAACTTGAGACCACGATCTTCAACAGATTTGAGATGCCTTATAGTAGGCTTAATATGTGTATCTACATTGTCAGTGTTCGTTCGAGTAAATTCTGTCACTACGTACAACAGGTAAAATGCAATATCTGGACCACCTTGTCTTAAGCTATTATTGACGTGCACTACATTACATAAGTTTTGAGGCTTTCTTTCATCAAAATTAAATTTTTTCTCTTTTTGTCTGTCCGGCTAATTTCTAAGCAGTGAGTTATAATCATTTTCAAAATGTTTAAATTTTAACCCACTGTGGTGACGAATGCACGCACCATTCCTATTGGTCGTATGGATTTGAAATATTGCAGACCGCTTTAAAATGGTGGAAATAGAAACTGTATTGTTTTTGGAGGTATCAGTTTTGCAAATGGAATTAAAGTATTTTATTTCAAAATAATGACAACCTTGTTTTTCTGTTTGTATAAAGATACATAACACTTATATATTTAACCTGTACAGTGTCCGAAATTCTCATTTTAAAATTCAAGTAACGTCATCGATGTGAAGTCACAGGCGATTACTCTGTGGCCAACTTTGATGGTTCATGTGACAGCAGGTGTCAGTTTTAAAAGGGTATAGAGTAAATAATTTCGAAAGTCAAACTGATAGCAGGTGTCTGTATGAAACATTGAGTTGTGAAATACATTATGTGAAAAAAATTAGGATAAAATGTAAAATTGAGTATAACGTTTTCCATTAGCGTTTTCTAAATCATTTCCAATATATTTTCTGTTCCTACAATCATTTACATTTCAGCTGCAGGAGTTTCCGAAAACTATTTTGCTAATAAAAGTAAGGGAAGTCACGTGATCAATTGATCACAGTTCATTATCCATGTGGAAACTACAAAATGGCAGAAGCCTACAAAATACTATTGCTGAACGATAGTTAAATTGAAAGTTGGAGATTTAGGGAAAATCTAAGATAACTACCCATGAAAGTAGAATGGCTATTATTCTGAACGTTTGTTACCATTTGTGATGTTTATATTTTGTTATTTGTTGAGGCATGATGCACTGCACTGATGAGTTATCGGTGTACGAGGGAAGTAGTTCAAAATTTCGAAAAAAACAGTTTCATTTAGGGACACCAAAATTGGTACACTGTTTGGGTGCTGTTAATGTGTCGGTATGTTTGTACTATCGTACCACTTCTTCGAAGGAACAGTGTGAATTCGAGGGATTCCAAAACTTTTTATTCAAACTCACAATTTCAAACAATGTTTTATGTATTCCTTATTTCTAGTAATATCTACCGATTAAGTGACTTATTACATCTAAATATTACATCTATTTATATCCTAAGATTATTTACAACAGTTACTAAGGAATAAGCAAGATTTTAAATAAGAAATGGAATGTTCCAAGAAGTACCGATCACTGGAAATTCCGGGGTTAAAACCCTAATTAAGATGTCTCCTAAGTAGAAACATTAGGTTCGACATAACAATCAACAGTTATTGCCAGCGGTCGGTTCTTGCCATCTCATTAGGATAATGCTAATATGATATAAAATAAAATCTTAATAATCTTAAACTAAATTCGCCCAATGATTAATTAAACTAAGTTCTCAATAAGTGATACAGATATTAAGTCATGATACGTAAAATACAACTGAAGCATTCTGAGAGGATGATTGAGGGTGGCTCCCACCGTTGAAATTCTGGAGAATTTTTGTCTGTTAACTGATTTGGAAAATAATTTTTTCGTTTCATGGGTATTGTAATTCTAAAACATGTTTTTAAAATATAGACTTTATTCTTTAAATTTGACAATTAGTGAATATAATTAAGAACAATTAAATGAAAAAACACAAGTTATAAGCAATGTTGTTGCATGCCATATGAAAAAGTATGAATTGGGTATTAATAATATTAGCAACTATATAAAAAATTCTCGGGAATTAGGTCACATTAACACTCTGTTATAAATGAATTGTTTAGATTGTGATGGAACTTATACTGGAATCTCTAAACAATATTTACAAAAAAGAATGTACGGCCATAAGTATAGCACAAGAAATAATAACTTAGAAAATTCCACCGCCCTTGCTAAGCACTGTTTTGATTATAACCATCAATTTGATTACAAAAATGTTAATATTTTAACTAAAGAAACCAATTATTATAAAAGATCTATTCTGGAGATGATTCACATAAAAAGGGATTCAAATTCTGTAAATCATAGGAATGATGTTCAGGGATTGAGTCAGATTTATACTAACTTGATTAATTAAAACTCTTGCAAATTCCTACATACGTCTTTATAATGTTAAAAGTATATTTTAGGAAGAACGCTTAAAGTAAACTAAATTCCAATGCAGGTCTAAAACCTTTTCAAGTACGTCATAAATCTACATCTGGGTCGAGTTATTACAAACAAATAGCTTCGAATTTCAGTTGCTTTGAGACCATAGCAATATGCGTTTGTACATTATGAGAATATTACTTGACAGTGGTTTCTTGTTACAAAAAAATCTATACTTTAATATTAACGATACAATTTTCGATTATTCGTGGTTCTGTTCGTTTCGACGGCGTGAGCTTTTTGATTGAAGATTGTGCGATATGGACGCTTGTGCTAATTAGTTTTAGTTAACCCCCTTTTTAACAAAATAAGTCTTCTGATGATGGTCGTGAGACCGAAACGTACGTAAAGACGAACATTTATAACAGAGTGTTAATGTGACCTAATTCCCGAGAATTTTTTATATAATTCATACTGGGTCAAGAATCTTATTATTTTAATATTAGCAACTTGTTAAAAATGAGCACCAAATAGTTTGTTCTCTCAGGTCCAAAAATTAGCGTTCAATAAGCATTAAGGTTTAAACCTGAAGAATAATGTAATTTGAGAATCTTAATTGACTTCATTCATAATGAAGAACCCTAAGAGGATGATCACAAAAATGGAAGCTGGTGCTAGTTTTATTACTGCACCAATATACAAGATTTTATATTTATTTCCCAATAATTATGTTTTTTAAGCACGTACTAATTGGAACTTATATAAATTATCACGTGTCCAGTTATTATCCA
Organism: Endomychus coccineus; assembly: GCA_958510875.1. NCBI lineage: Eukaryota > Metazoa > Arthropoda > Insecta > Coleoptera > Endomychidae > Endomychus > Endomychus coccineus. The sequence goes on from OY294067.1 coordinate 78,163,506, forward strand.
CTCCCACCACTACATGAATGATATACAGTACTAAGTGTTTTCAGCTCAGAGAGACTAGCAATAATGGAAAGTTCGAGAAGAGTTGAACAATCTGTCTTCTTTGCGGTATTACTACTGTAAAGTTGTGACCATCTGGAAAACGAAATCCATAATAGTTTACAAGATAATGGTCATTCTCGCTCTGCTTCCGAATAGATTTAAAAATGCCAGACAGTTGCGGTCATTCCTGAAAGCTAGACAGATGATAGTGCTCGGATATTTTATGTGCGATAATGGCCATCTGGGACGGAACAACGTAATGATTTATGCAGGATTTAGTTTCGGGATGACACGGTTATTTGCTAACTTCAATGAACAAGCATTATACGCATCAGGCTACTACAACCTTATTAATTAGTGTAATAAGTGGAAGGATTCATGCTATATACAGAATGTTAAATGTGACCCCAATGTTTGGAATGCATAATGTATTGTGAGTGATATCGGTCAGTTCTATTCATAGCCATAATTTTGTTTGGTATTGTGATTTCTCTCAAATTTTGGTTTCATTATCATTTCCAACACTATAATTTCTGATTATTATTCGCAACTCCAAAATAATTTTGTAAATATTTGAATAATATTTTAAGGTAATCGAGTATAATAGGATGGCTCTGACTTACATTACAGCAAAAGAGCAAAGTGCAAATTTGGATAGTCGTAAAGTGCACGAAAATTTATATCATCCCCAAGGAAACTTCCAGATGTATATGTCTGTTACAAGAATAATTAACGGTATAATACAGACAGAACCATTGTGGGGTTAATGAAAGCATGATAATATACAGCGTGTGTCGCCAAGACCGTACTATTTTGGAACGCATTGACGGAATACATACATTTTCGACTGATTTACTTTTGTAAAACTAGTCTGTATGAAAGTCTATTATGCTTAGTCAGAAGGAAATATAGTTATTCCATGTAGTGTAGTAGGAAAAGCCCTGTTGGCTAATGGTTTCATTTTGGGATATATATTAAGGTGTTTTGCCTTCGAGAGGTGCGCCATCTAGCGGTTACGAAGGGTACCGCGGTAGAAAACTGCTTTATTAATACGATGAGATATTATTTAGAAATTTTAGTTGGTCTGATAACTTTTACGCGTAAGCAATGAAGAATCAATAGCTGCAAGCAGAACGTATATACTGCGTACGTAAATTCAAACTCCGCGCGCGATGAGAGGTGTTGCCAACTTTTTATAAGCGAATTTCGAGAAAAAATATCCGTTGTCATTTCGCGTTGTTTATCATTTAACATCGCGATTTACTTATATAAAGAAACGGGCGAGTGATTATTTTATGCGAAGGAATAATTATTATAGCTTCGAAGAACATGTGAAAAGTTTTTATTTTACAAAAAAACAATTTTCTTTTGCGCATTTGTTAAAACAGCGTGACTTGTCAGGGTCGGCTTCCATAAGAGCCTGTGGTTAGAAAAGGACGCACATAGGATTTTTACGATTTTCAACATTTTTTTTCTCCGAAACTAAACAGACAGGCTCTTTCAAACTTTGACCAATTGTGTATCAATAATACATCTATTTATAAAAAAAATCAGGAAAAAAAAACAAAGTCGAATTTTATGGCAAAGCACCTTAAAGGCACTCGTAACACTTAACAACTTTACTTTAGTATAAGTAATACGTCTCATCATAACAACTAGTTAGTTGCTGAATACATCGCTGAATAATTATGAATATTAGTGCAGTCAAATGGATATTGGACCCGTAAATCCTAGGGAATAGGATCGACTTTGATGAGAGAAAGTGCATCCTCTTCAGAATGTCATCTGAAATGAAGTTGACCACAAATAAAGTTGCGCAAATTGTTTATATTGTTTATAAACATTAAATAAACAATTAAAATGCAAAATTTGACAGTTTTGATCGGATAAAGACTATTTTTGATCAGTGAACATGTTAAAGAAATACTTGAATTAACTTCATTTGTTAACAACAATTTATTTATTAACAAAAACGGTGAATTCGACCAAAACTCCGAGTTTAGGGTTTTCGGATAATTTTAATATTCTGAGTTCAATTTTATCGTCAATATCGTAGAATGTAAACCCACAAATTATATTCATTATTAAATATACGAATTTGAACAAAATGTCGAGTTTATAGTCGGATAATTTTGACCTTCTGAGTACGATTTTTTGCTATTATGGTCTTTAAATGCATACATAAATTTTTGAATTGTTATAAACAAATTATTTATGAACTAGTATAGGAATTGTGCCAAAATTCCAAGTGTAATGTGTATTTAAAAGTAATCTAAGTATATTAATAATAGAATAAATTATATCAAAAAAATCAAAACAAATGGATACGTATGTTACTAAAAAATCTCAATTTTGAATCGTATAAATACATTACATCAATTTTGTCGAAAAAATCAAGTTCTGACTGTGCATATTATATAAAAATGTCACATTTCTTTTTTCTTTATTTGTTAATGAATAATTTTATTATAACAATTCAGGAATGTATGTATGCATTTAAAGACCATAATAGAAAAGAAATCGTACTCAGGAGGGCAAAATTATTCGACAACGACAACTCGACATTTTGGTCAAATTCGTATATTTAATAATAAATATAATTTGTTTATAACGAATTAGCAAATTTGTGGGTATACATTCGACGATATTGACAATAAAAAGGAACTTAGAATACCAAAATTATCCGAAAACGACCCTAAACTCGGAGTTTTGGTAGAACTCATCTATTTTGTTGATAAATAGATTTTTTATAACAAATGAATTTAATTCAAGTATTTGTTTAACCAGTTTCACATGTTCACTGACCAAAAATAGTCTTTATCCGATCAAAAACGGTCAAATTTTCCATTTTAATTCTTTATTTATTGTTTATAAGCAATATAAACAATTTGCGCAACTTTGTTTGTGGTCAACTTTTTTTTTATGAAATTCTGCAGGATTTACGGGTTTGGACTATTTTTATAACCATTTGACTGCACTATATTGAATGAATTGATCTCATGCTACATTATGGATCAATAATCCTGTTCTAGCTGTTGTCCGCAGGACAAGCCGGCACGACGTCTTCCCCCGAATTTTAAGACCTAAACGCTTATTGCAAATGATTTGAATCGACAGAGAGGTATCTCGAGAATTGAGCTCACCACAAATGCGCTATGACAAAAGCGCCCCCGAAATAAGCGCTCTAACAAATAATGATGTACCAAAGAATAAAGCATATAACGTATAAACAAAAAAGCTGTGATCAATTGACCATGTGACTTTCCTCACTTTTGTTAGCAAAATAGTTTTGTGACACTCCTGCGGGTCAAATAAGAATGATTGTAGGAACAGAAAATGTATTGAAAATAATTTACAAAACGGTTATGAAATACATTACTCTGTTTTTGCGCAAAATTTACCGGGCTACAAAGGGCAAACATGGCTCATTCAAGAAATCATCATCCCAACGGGGATTCAATCAAGTTATCCATGAACAACAAGTGACACTCAGTAGGATTGAAAGTAAAAGTGAAATGTGAATTTAATTAACACATATAACAATAATTATTGTGGACTGATATTATTCTGAAATACTGAACTGTTACTATAAAAGGTTTTCAATATGACCTCTTCCAACTCTTATACATTTTCCCAATCTTCTTCTAACCTTCTGCACTGCAGCTTTTACCAGCACTTCTCCAGAGATAGCTCTACAGGACTACAGGCTGTTTCTATTTTTTCCTTTAAGTGATCTCTACTTGTCGATGCAGTTCCATAAGCCTTATTTTTTAGAGCACCCCATTATTAAAAATCTCCTTACATTTAGTCGCCAGATTTAACACCCTTGTCTTAAATCTGGCAGCTTAGGTGGACATTTTATCGGTCCATTATTTCCGACCCAGTTATCTGCTAAATTAGAACGTAAGCACATATTTTCACAGTAGAAGTAGGAGTAGAAGTTGTTCACGCAAGAACTGCAAATAGTTTTCACTATTGAGGACTCCTTCATCAAAGAAAGACCAAACCAAATCTTCAACAATAATCCCACATCTCACATTTACTCCAAAGTCTCCTTGATTTTGAATTTCGTTAACGTGGTGTGACGCCCAAAAATGCTCATTTTTGCGATTTGGTCTACTATTGCTGACAAAACGGCTTTCATTTGTCCATAGTTTATGTTGGAAAAGTCCATGGTCAGTAATTTCTGAATTAACAATTATTTGGGTGATAAAATTAGTTATTTTTCCATATTCCGCAAATTCTGAATTATGTAAGTTAAAAGCGTGGTACACATTTGTTTTAATGTTGAAGTTAACTCCCTACATGATTGTCTCTGAAAGTGGTATTAGTAACTGAAAATACAAAAGTCATTGGATCGTGGAATGAGTTGGCTAATTTAGTTAACATATTATTATTCAAAAGTTTATCGCACTACATAAATTATCTTGGAGAACAAGAAACATGAACACAGTATACGAAATGTCAAATACTCATAACCTCTTTGGCCCAGAATAACTGTATTGTCTTTGTACATACAAAACAAAAGAGTTACATGCAATTTCAAAACATGAAGAAACCAATCAAAAATCGGGCAACCGTTGTCGTCACTATATTCATAGTCATTGTAGTACCATTTATTTGCCAGATTGATAAATATAGACAACTCATTGACGGAAAATCTGTTACAATGAATTCTGATTAGATTGCTCATTTCCACAAAGGAATGGAATGATTTCGACCGAACCCTGTAAGAAGACATCTAATTGTTTTTGACCATAGATTGAAGTTAAATTAGATACACATATGTTTATTTAAATATGGCAGACTTTTAATCTTCCTTGTTGCGTTGTCGTGGAGGTCGTTATTTATTTAATGAACAAGATGCTTTGAGAAGACATATACGAAAGTGATCCATCACCATCTTTCCATTAATCATCCAGTTTGCAGCGGAGGGTGAAGCGCCTCGTACAAGGACAATGTAGTGACTCCCCGCTTCCTGTTTCATTCCTCGCATATAAGAATACTTCATATGTCTTCGAGTTTCGTGAAAATTGGTTTGACTTGAAATTATTGCTTGTCTAGTTTTGACGCAGATAAATTTCGGATCGCTGGGCGGTTCCGCGTCTTACTTTACCAATCAATTATAGTTCTGAATTCCACCGGCTCTCGGGTTACGTAGAAGATTGTCTGTGCTTCATTGGAATTGGTTCAACGAATAACTCGAACGAAAATAAATTAATTTCAACGTAATTTCTCTTGTTTAATTACGCCATTATATCATGAATTTATCCAATTCATTTTGTTTTAATATTTCCAATTATCCCTATCGAGACGTGAATGGTGCATATGTTCGCTTGAATCATCGAATTTAGGTTGTAACGATGTGACAGAACTATTAATTCCCTATTGAACAAAGCTTATTACAAAATGACACAAACTGACACCCAATATAATTGCATACTTTCAATCCATAGCTTTTCGTTGTAACAACCAGTCCAGTGAATGACAGTTTTCACCTCCGAATTGTTCGAACCGCCACCGATCCTTATGAAACTGGGAAGATTTAAGGGATGGACCAAAATGAATTTTTGACCTGGTCCTAGTTGAACTTTTTCCCTAGTGTCTCGTGGGTGAAAATTTTTCAATTTTAAATTAAGAGTATGACCAGAGAATCAATTCTAAGCAAAACGGGTCCACTACATTTTTATGTGACGTCCATCGCTGCTGAGATATTAACGGTTGAAGTTATACGTTTTTTCGTGAAAAATTTTCCGCAAATATATAATGATGTTGCGATGTTCGAGAAGATTTTGTGTTCTGCTGTTACGCTGACCAGATGCAGTGTAATTGCGCGATACTCTGTTGTTTTTCTATACGCATCTCAAGGCATATTTCCAAAATAGACCATCTGGCAGCGGTTTTGCCACTTCGATTACCGGTTGAGCTAATATATGAGGCCGATGAGCCCATTCTGGCTAGTTCATCTGTTTTTCCGTTGCCGTCAATGCCACAGTGTCCTAGGACACACAAGTTTTTTTTTGTGTTCTTCCAGAGCGCTGAATTCTTCAGGGCATTCATATAATTGCATACGTTCAACAACTATTTGTAACAACTAGACAGTTTTCACCTCCGAATTGTTCGAACCGCCATCGATTCTTATGAAACTGGGAAGATTTAAGAGATGGACCAAAATGAATTTTTGACCTGGTCCTAGTTGATCTTTTACCATAGTGTCTCGTGGGTGAAAATTTTTAAATTTTAAATCAGCAAAACGCATCCCTACATTTTTACGTGACGTCAATCGTTGCTGAGATATTAACGGTTGAAGTTTTTTCGTGAAAAATTTTTCGCAAATAGATAATGAATATGCAGTGATGTTGCGGTGTCCGAGAAGATTTTGTGTTATGCTGTTACGTTGACCAGATGCAGTGTAATTGCGCGATACACTGTTGCTTTTCTATACGCATCTCAAGGCATATTTCCAAAATAGACCCTCTGGCAGCGGTTTTGTCACTTCGATTACCGGTTGAGCTAATATATGAGGCTGATGAGCCCATTCTGGCTAGTTCATCTGTTTTTTCGTTGCCGTCGATGCCACAGTGTCCTGAAACACACTAGTTATTTTTTTGGGTTCTGCCAGAGCGCTGAATTCTTCTGGGCATTCATATGAATGTTGGGTTCAAGAGGACCTTCAGTGACGCCTACTGCCTGTGCATATTTGTACCGTTCGTTACGTATTTTCCTCATGTTGTTTTCTCTTGCACATTGTAGGATTGCAAACATCTCGGCTTGAAATTAGGAAATGTTTATTCCCAGTGAGATACTAACTCGAAAATTCCTTCCCTCATTGTATATTCCAGCACCAGTTTGTTCCCTGATTTGAACCCTTCTGTATACTAGGTGCTATCGCCAGACTTGGCCCTGATGTTATCGTCGGTCCTCTCCAATCGATCTTGTATAATTACCCTAAAGTTAGTGTTGAAGGACTTGGGAATAATGTGATCTGTTGGTTTCACTTCCAAGATGTTACCTCCCATAATTTGATTGTTTCTATTATGACCCGATCACTCGTAAATATAATGTCAATTCGGCCCTGCTCTTGACTTTTTCCAGCAGTTGGTACCACTTAAGTTTAGAATCGAGGATTACTCCGAAATACCTAACTTTTCTCTCCAGCTTGAAGTTAGTCCCTTAGAGGGTTAGAGGACTCATTCCCTCTAGTTTCCTCCTTCGGCTAAAAGTTATAATGTAGATTTATGGGGACTAATGTTTAGATCCTCTTCCTCTATCCAAATGCTCACCAAGTTGAAGGAAACTCCCACTTTCATTCCAATTTTGAGCTAAATTTATCTTGGAGGTCGTTACTTTGTGTGAAAATGAAAAGAATTGATATACAGATTTACATTTTTTTTATTGAATCGCGAAGATAATATCGATCAACTTGATGCACAATCGGGCTCATTCAACAGCATTTTTCACGATTTTCCTCAAACCTGGCAATAAATTCTCCACTTCTCTCAAGGGGGATTTTTGAAGTTATGGCTCTTACGACCTTGGCGGTCCTACAGATACAGATTGTAGGTGGTCACCGAGTCCGTCGTCTGGTTGATGTACAATGGTAATCTGGACATGTACAGCTACAGTAGCGATATACTCGACCAACCGAAGCGTAGTGTTTGCCTAGTTGGTGTCGCACTCCTAAGGAGTCGACGTCGAAATTCACGTTGAGCCAAAACCACCGACCAATTATTCGTCAAAAATATTGACACAATTATTACCCTGTGAAGAGTATAGCGATCCATGGTTTGTCTACGCGTATTCTACTTATGTTCCCTTCTCAAATGTCCGGATAAGTTATAAGACGTTAGTTGGAGAAATTGGAGCATCTTGCGATAGGGAGATTACGAAGACTACCAATGTTTTTATTAGCGATGAATGCATTTTGGTGCCGAAATGGATGGACGTTTATTGTTGGATCGGGAAATGGTAATTTTATTTCAATTTATATTTTCACCAATTTAAATAACATGTCTGATTTTGCATTCCACTCGGAGATCAGCTGATAAATATTTCTTCCATTTTTCAACTAACAATATGCGATCAATAAACATCATTTTTAGAGATGTTGCATCTGTGTCGACTATAAACATATTTGATAAAGATCCTTATTATGTTTGTTTTGGGTGATGGACGGAATCGCAACACTTCTGCATGTTTCGTTGTAATCTATTAGTTTTTATTGGACTATGTAGTACTAATCAGTTTCATAATTTATTATCATGAATTTGTTTACTATGAGTTTGTAACAATGGTATTTATTATTGATTTTTCCATAATCACGCGAACGTGAGTTTAATACTGACATGTATTATAATATACAACAAAGCTAATATAACGCCGTTGCTATCATAAACATTCCACCATATTATCTAATATGGGTACCATAATAATAAAGCAAGCATATAGTGATCTGCAATTTATTAAACTTATATTTACTATAAGCCGGTGCACGATGTCCATATAAAGAATGAAATTGATTTTTGATTTAATAGCTAAATTGAAAGAATTATTACGATTTCTTGGTGCCTACAAAATTTATTAGCGTATGATTTCTAATGTTTATTTAATTTCTGGATGAATGTTACAAATATTGTCATGACTTCTACTTGCAAATTCAGTTGATAATCTTATACTAAGTCGACATGCGTAATTCAACTTTTTCTAAGAAACGCTTCCTAAGGGAGATCCAGAGCTTCAATGATCGGTTAAAAAAAATTGTTGGTCGAAAGGTGAAAAGTCCCTGAAAAATAAAATAGATAACGCCACAATCGAAAATATTGTGACAGTTGTGATGTACCATCTTTAACTAGAATTTATAAAAATTTTCAGACTGATATGTCATTCAGTTCTGTTTTGACACCCATCGAAAACAAGTGGCCTTGAAGATTTTTGTAAACATGGAAAAAAGTAAATTTCGCTTCTTGATTAAACATTTCTTGCGTGGAAAAAACATTACGCAAACCAAACCATCGATTGGAACGATTCACAAGTGGTTTACTGATTTTGCTTGTGGTAGATGACCACAAAAGAAGCCTAACGTTCTGGTCGTCCAATTAAGGTTACAACGTCAGAAATAGTCGATAAAATCCATAGTATGATATTGTACGATCGGCGAGTTGCACGAGATTGCTGAGGCTATGGGCATCTCAACCGAACGGGTACGGAACATTTTGTATAAGTTTTTGAATATGAGAAAGCTATCTGCAAGATGGGTGCCGCATTTGCTCTCTGTTAACAACAAGCGCGACCGTGTGGCAATTTCAAAGGAGTGTTTGGAGATGTTCAAACGCGATAAGAAGGACTTTTTGCGCCGTTTCGTAACCGTGAACGAAATATGGATCAATCACAGCACACCAGAGACCAAAGACCAGTATAAACAGTGCACATGTCCTGGCGAATCAAAGCCGAAAAAGGCCAAAAAAAGTCATGGCGACAGTTTTTTGGGATGCACACGGTATCGTTCATAACGATTACCTTTAAAAAGGCAAAACGATCACCGGCGTATATTATTCAGAGCTGTTGGATCGAGTCGACGCCGATTTGAAACGTGGTCGGCCGCATTTGACAAAGAAAAAAGAGCTCCTCTGGACAACGCACCGGTGCACAGGTCAGTAGTCGCAATGGCAAAATTGCATGAATTGCGCTACGAATTGATTCGTCATCCACCATATTCCTCAGAATTGGCCTTCTGCTATTTTTATCTATTTCTAAACTTGAAGAAATGGCTCGGCGGAAAGAGATTTGGCTCCAACGATGATGAGGTAATCGCTGAAACAAACGCCATTTTGGAGGATTGCCGAAATCGTATTATTTGGGAGGGATCGAAAAATTTGAAAAACATTGGATGGAGTGTATCGTGTTACAAGGAGATTATGTTGAGAAATAAAATAATTTATGACCAAATAAATCATTTCTTGTTTTCACTTTTCCAGAAGTTTTACCCTGCCCTCGTATTATCTGACACTAGAAACTTTTGTCAAAATCGTTCATTGGGGTTGCTTCCGTTTTCCCATCCTATTTTGGACGCCATTAGAAATTCTTCAAAACTTGCAAATTTATTGGATTTCTCATTGAATTAAGAAAAATATTTTGTTTTTATGTAAATTACTATAAACTGTAAAAAAATAGATTAACCAATTTTCCGACTGACGAATATCATTGCAGATACGAATAGGAGGGAGGTTCTTCTTTTGAAATGTGAAAAACAACATGATACACATATACTAATTAATAACTTTTAATAATGCAATTAACATTATCATGATTAGTGGCTCTGTGGAAAACGGATTACTCTCACCCAGCATCTGGAAGTTAGTGGTCGATGGTGGACTGAGGGAAGTAGCTAACCTAGGATATTACGTGATTGTGTATTCTATTCGTGTTCGAAAAAATGAACTATACAATTTTTGTTATGGTTTATTGATGCTGCATTCATTCAATTTATAGAAGCAGTTCGATGTCAGGAAAAGTGTATGCCTACAGAAGAACAGTGATACCACCGAGATTAGAAATTTTCGACTTTTGTTTTGTCTCTGGCATTTGGATTTATACTCGGACTTATTACACATGTAATTCCCCACAATTGTGATATTTTAATTAGTTTGATTACATTAAATACATATTTATTACCTACACTGGATATATTTAAATTTCTCTTAATCACGCCAAATTTTTTCAAAACTTCTTAATTCCTTTCAAGTAATTTCAATACATTTCGATTATTCTTAAGCATTCTGATCACTGTTCTTTAATATTTTTTAATTTAGCAAATATTTTGAATATGGTCACACTTTTATGGGAATAATTGTCCCTTTGATAATAACATATTATACTTTTTATATTGCTGTGTCACGTAGTATTCTATAGTAAGGATATTTATTCAGCATATGATTACGGTCAAGTTAGCACATGTTTAACGTAACACAAATAAGCATAATAGTCTAGGAGCTAGAGCGATATAGTGGGCCTGAATGAATACACCTTGGCACTACTGTGTGTTGGTGGAGAAAGCTTCAATGTACAATAGCTCTCACAGGGCCGAATCGTGTATTGTCAGGCGTTTGCAAGCTGCAGCCACCTCAAATTTTGGACTTGTTTATGGCACGAACCCTTTTTCGGAGTTGTTGTATATTGAAAAGCATATAATTCTTTTACATTTGTAGCTAGAATTTTATCAAGGCAATTTCTTGGAGCTGGCCAGTTAATTTAGTAGGTTAAATAGATTGCAAGAACACAGTTTCTAACCTGGTGTAAAATGTTTGATATTGTTGCCAGTTATTGAAGAAGCACAAGCCAAGGATTCTTATCAGGGCATTTCCGAGTAATTGGTCATTATTTGGACCAAAAATGTACTTTTTGACTACTTTACGTCTAAAATAGGTACATTGCGACTAAATACCTTGGCACCGTGTCAAATACGTTAATTCGGTGTCAAAGAATAGCCAACATAAGTGCCAACGTTTTTTTCCCAATACAACATCAACCTCAACCACGAAAAATCAGTAATTTCGATATCAATAAATTTGATTTGATAAATTACGCAATTATTTAGACTCCGACAGTGGTTAAATATCAAAATTACTAATTTTTTGTGTGAGGATTTTCTGGGTTGTGGGAGGAGTTATATTGGGATAAAAACATTGGCACTCATATTGATTATTCTTTGACACCAAATTAACCTATTTGATACGGTACCAAGGTATTTTGTCGCAATGTACCCGTTTTAGCCGTAAAATGGGCAAAAAGTCCTTGGCATGTGTTTTTTCAATAACTGGCAACAATAACAAGCATTTTCCACCAGATTAGAAACTGTGCTGGTGCATTCCGTTCAGCGTACTAAATTAATTGGCCTGCTCCAAGAAGTTGCCTAGATAAAAAACTTTAGCACTAGGTGCAAAAGTATCAGAATTACATACTTTTCAATATACGACTGCTTCGAAAGAGAGTTCGTGCAATATAAGAGTCCAAAATTTGAGGTTGAGGCTGTAACTTGGAAACGCCTGACAATACACGATTCGGCCTGGGAGAGCTATTGTACATTGAACCTTTCTTCACCAATATACAGTAGTGCCAAGGTGTATTCATGCAGGCCCACCATATCCATCTAGCTCCTACCTAGACTATAAAGATACAATACATCTGAACTTCTCACTCATTTGAATAGCACATCAGCACAACACAAACATGATGTTATACAAAGAATTATCTAACGCGGTAATCGGATTTACTAAGGTCTTGATCAAGCAATTACAGTTATAAGACTTACTCATTTTTTAAACGTGTGGCCTCATATATTTGGTTCACTTACCTGAAACAAGAAAAATATTATTACTCCCTGATGATATTAAAAGGCAGAGGATAAATACGCACATTGGAGTTGAAAAATATTGGGCCACTTTGAAATATGAAATAACCTATTATGTGCAATGTAAGATAATTTGTACTTTCTGTCAGGAATATTATATTAATTGAAGTCAATTATGACATTTGGAACATTCTTCTAACAAAGTTAATGCCGGTAATATTGTAGTATAGAGCTGAAATCTTATACAACATCATGGTGAATATATAGTATTGGATGATCCAGATCAAAAAATTTCTTTGGCTAATTTAAGAGGTGCGTTAGAATAAAATGAAAAATAAACTATTCTCTCAGACTAACTGATACGGAGTTACCAAGTTATTCGTTCGATTCATAATAAATTATAGCCAAAGATGTTTGTTTTCTTTCTCATATTTATGTAAGGGAACTAAACAATCGAATTCTAGGACAATTTATTATCCTTTCCGGCGTACAATGTAACAATATCTCAAACCGTAATAGTTGTGGAAGAATGAAAATTATAAATTGATTGCGCATGTGTCCCACTGTGTAATGCATTAAGGTGTGATTGCTATGCGGCTATTGAAACGACTATAGCCACGAGATTGGAGTTGCTTATTTCACCTCTCTGCTATCTCGCGATTATTTGCAATGTAGACACCAAGAATATCATGGATGAAAAATCGGTGTTGACGGCTTAACCTCTTCTTGAGGTAGAGTAGGTACTTTGAAAAAACAAGTTCAAAAAAAATTAACTCAAATTCGATATCCTGACTTCATCCATCTTTGAACTGCAACTGTTTTGGATTCTGGAGGATTGCATGTTCTCACACTAACTCAATCGAGTCATCAATTTTTCAATCAAAAGCAAACAGATTGTGGTGCGATATGATAGGAATACTTCTACAGTATATCTGACATTCGTTTAGGTACTTAAATATTGATAGTAAAGACAGAAACTGATAGGTTATCATATTGTAACATACATTGTTTATATTAGCATAAATCTACATTACTCATATACGTAAGCTAGGTCAGGACAGTTTAATAAAGTTCATCATAGAAGTAACACGAAAGGTTTAACTTTTCTACCACCCTAAGAACCTACCATCACATGGCGATCCTGTCAAAGACCATGAGTTGAGTTGAAAGTTTTAGTAAAATTAGTTAAACGGTAGTGAATGTGATAGAATTCCACAACATGGGAAAATCATGTTCTAAGTACGCAGAAACCACTGATTCTGGAGTAGTGAATTCTAATTTTATTGTTGAGCAGGTGGTGATTTGGGTACCAACCGATATCAGAGAGATCCTATATATTGTCACAAGAGCAGTGTGGGTCTTGGTTGTGCTGAAAATACGCAAGGTCTATTGTAGAAATTTAAAAAGAGACGTTTCCAGAAGCATGATGTTAAGAGCGTATGCTGGAGATGTGTAATGGAATGCTCATGGTCACTACATCGAAAGAAGATAGAATTCTTCAATAATCAACAGTTCGATAATAAAATGAAATTTAGGAACTGTTATGTCATTTTTGCTATTTTAAGTAAACTCCTTTGCATAAATGCTTTGATAAAATGTCAAAAACAATATTTTTTTATATTATTGTAAAAATATATGTATATTTTTAAGCTATTACATAGCTTTTATCGCGGGCTTTGAGCGCGGCGACCGAATCAAGAAATTCCGTAACGAAAATAATCTAACACCCCCCACTCCGCCTACCATGTAGCTCGGCCGAGCGTTCGCTTAACGTGTATGTATATGGTACGACTGTACGAAGCTCGCACGGATCGAGACGAGCTGCTCCGACTCAGCTGTTTGTGAGAAACTATATAGGTGTATAGGTATCTATCATATCTTTATAATGCCACACTCACCGCATGTGCGCCTCGTAAGTATACATGTAGGTATATATACTGTTGTAGATACTGTTCCAAAAGGTGGGGTAGCTATTTACCAAAATAATAATAATGTTACTAATATTATGACTCCGAATATTGAAATAAATATTGCACACGTTAGCGATGTTAATTTAAGGCGCTCATTTGTTGGAGATATTTGTGCGTGCTTATGCAAACTTAGAAATGGCCTACACATAGTCATGGTAGCAATTTACATTTATCCGAATCCAAAATTGGACGAGGTAGAGCATTTTATTCATCGCACTTTACTGGAGTACACTGAAGAAGGGTCGAAAATACTTGGTACAAATGGTAATAAATGTCCACTTATCTTGGCTGGCGATTTCAACATCAACTTCGCTGATAAAAAATCAGAGCGGTTGACAACTTTTCTTTCGGAAAAATTGAATTTGAAAATGAATAATGATCCACAAGAATCCACAACAAAATATGGGACCTCCATTGACGCGGTATCTTCCAGATATTTAGAGGATATCAAGTCTCAAACTTATTTTTCTTATTTCAGTTACCATAAACCCATAGTTTCAATGATAAAAATTCCTGAATAACCTACATGTATTGTAAGATAATAAAAATATTTTAAACGATATTAACTTCTCATTTATTCAATAAAAGAAAAAAAATTGTTTTCTTATCGGTCACCACGCTCAAAAAGTGTAACTTGAATTAATATCAAAGAAAAAAAAAATACTGCATAAATTAAAATAAATAAATAATTATAATTGCATAAGTTGATAAAAAATGCTATGCAATAGCTTTACCGCGGCAGTCCAAGAGTGCCACACGTTTTTGTTTTGTATTAAGTATTCATATTGATAATTGTATTATCAAGTCTAGAAATGATGAGGCGACTAGAAATTTCATTTACATTTCGCTGATTTCTTTTTTCATAGAATGAAGTAATTAATTAGCATCAAAATTTCCAGTAACCTTAATCTCAATTATTGTAATTTTAGCAGTAGTATGGAAATCGTATTTTTGGGACATGACGTAATTTATATGGTTTCTATTTTTATACGCATAAGATTTGATGTCTATAGGTTGGGAAGACACCTTTACCAAGTTATCAAATTATAAACCGAGTATTTCAGTCCGTATTTGAAAAAACGCAATCCTAAAATCGAAAATATCAAAACTGAGATTAGAGATAACATTTTAAAAGAATATGTAACTAGCTAGTAAAATTCATTTGCTCAATATATACAGGTTTAACGGTAGATCAACAATATCAAGTAAAAAAACTGTTTATACTTGTCAGGGATGAAGTCATCAAGTCTCTTTTGGTTCTTAAAGTGCGAAATCAGGTTCCGATTTCATGCTTGAAATATATTAAAAATATTAGACAATGAATCTGAACGTATTGAACAGCGTCGGCTGATATGACTAGATAATAGGTCCCAACTATTCTGACTAGTTTCAGTAGCGCAGCTACAGTCGCGCTATAGAGATTCTATCTTAAGAAATACGTAATTTATGTGAAGATTATAGCCATTTGTGCGTAGAGGGGGTAGGAATATGGGTGACCATGATGACTGTGCAGAAATGGCAATAGGAGATCGCATGATAGTCCAGGCATTTAAGGAGGAAAATTTTTGTTCGAATTTCAGCGAGTTCATGATCTATTTTTATATATTTTGACGCGCTGAACACGATGGTGAAGTTTAAATTTGGACTAACACTGCTCGAAAAAATATGTTCATTTTTGGGACCCAAAAATGACCATTTTTCGATTTTTTGCGTTTTGAGACAAAACTATGGGTTGTATGAAAAAATATTTGGAAAAAAAAATGCTCGAAAAATTGATACGCGATTTTTGAAAAAAAAAACAAAATTATTCATCATTCTTATTTTTTTTTTAATATTGAAATTTGTTATGTAACACCGTATAAAAACATCATGTCACGATCACATATAAACGTTCACACGTCTACATACACACACACATTCACACAAAACGATTAAAAGCCTTCAGGTGCATTTTAAAATAATTAAAAAACTATAATTTCGCGTGCGGAATCTGTTATACCGACGTTCGCTTATTGCACCTAAATGAAATTCCGCGCTTAGACTCAAAATACTCGTTATGAAAACCTCTAATAGAACCCACAATTTGGTTTTCGTGAAAAATGTCTAATCTCGATAAATTTCCATTTTTCGGTTGTTTAAAATTGTCAAAATGGCCCCAAAGTTATGTCTTTGGACCAATATGCTTTCAGAATAATGGGATCGTTCGAATGATTTTGGTTTTAGATCGATAACGTAAGTATTCCGTATAAAATCTGTAAAATATGGATTTTTCAAAATGGCCGATTTTGGCGCTAAAACTTAGGTAGGTCAAAATACTAGAACCCAGAAGGAATAGAAATGAAAATACTATCTTTTTATAGAAACAGAATAAGGAAAAATCAAAAACTCTGACATATACTCAATTTTTTAATATGCCAAAAAACTCACTAAATGGGTCCACGAATCACGCAAGAAATGTAAAAATGGCAATTTTTGGGATCAAAAAATGGACATAGTTTCTCAAGCACTGAGTTAATCCAAATTTAAACTACACCATCGAGTTCAACACGTCAAAATACATAAGAATAGACCAAAATCAAACCTCGCCGAAATTCGGACAAAAAAATTCCTTAAATGCCTGAAGTATGAATATGTGCCACTATACACAATTTCGAAAGTACGTAGTTTCTGTGACATCTATATGCCTCTTTGCGTTTCTGAAGAGTTTCCACAATCTAATATTGGTAATTTTCGTCTCAAATTGTTCAGTGGAAAATCGAAAAATAATAACATAAGTAACACGAAGTTCAGTATCTACTAACACACAATGTAATATAGCTTACTTGTCTGATTGAAAATCTACAATTACAAGTTTGAACAAATTATGATTAAAAAGTCTCATTTCTAAAGTAGTAGTTGCGAGCCATCCCATATTGCTATATACCAATATATCACAAAGTGAATATGAGAGAATTCAATTAGAATACTTCACGCTGCTTGCCATTTTATTGTATACCAAATACGTAAATTTACTTCGAATGTTACCGCATGTATTCAGAATTTACATTGTCTGGTCATGTTGCCTGTAGAATGTCGCTATCGAGTCGTTCTATTTATTGATTTGACTCCGACACATAACGTCCTCAGGACTAAACGAGTGTCACATGTAGATAGCTTTTTCAAGAATGTTACATGTTTGTTCTTAACTTGAGCCTACATACAACTGAAACATTTCGCGGATTCAGAAATCGAATTTAGTTGATATATTATTGTAAATATCATTCTACTAATAATTTGATACTTACAAAATTTTCAACTAAATGGAACTGCAATAAATTATATTCAGATTGATATTTTTTGAAAGATTTGCTGATTTAGCGATGTTCTGGAAATTTAGAAGTGTATTAAAAAAATTTACGGATGCCACATGGTTGATGTTGGGAGGATTTAAATAGAACTCTTGGTAAATGGGCTTTTCCGATTCGTAAATGAAGTGTATATATTAGGTTCCAGAATCGAATTCAAGGTAGGAAGCAGTTTTAGTTTGAAAATTTGAAAACAACGTGGAAAATGTGGCATTTTATTATAATTGAGGAATAATTTTAAAAACATCACAATAGCAATCACTATTACTCAGACACTGAAGGTCAAAAATGGGTTAAACATTTTTTTAAATGAAATTAGTCATTTCATATGGAAGTTAATCAAAAAAAGGTATTGATATACAGATATGAGCAGTTTTTTTCGAAATACATAAAATTGACAATGAAAATAAATAAGGTCTTTGTAGGTCCCACCTTAAGGACCATTACCGAATTATTGAATACAGATATGTAAGGCGATTCGCGTTTAAACATTATTTCGCTAACCCTAGCAAAGACATTAAACGGTTGAAAAGAACTTTTTTCGCTGCTTTTTTCGCTGCTTTTTTCTCGAGCATTGTAACAATTGGGAAAGAAGGGAAAAATTTTAAATATATCTAATTGAAACATCAGTATATTTAAGTTAGTTTGAATAGTGAATTAAAAGCAAGTTAAGAGACTTTATTGATCGATCTGGACTAGGAATACTTTAACATTGTTATCTGGCAAAAAAAGTCACCATGAGATGAAGTATATTCATCTATTCATTTGTCATAATGAAGTACATGGAAGAGGTAACGATTTCGTTGATGTCCAAGAAGCTGACAGATTTCTGTATCAATTTTGGTCTTCTTACTTTATCAATGAGATAATCGGAACTCTGTCTCGTCTCGATTGCTGCAATTTACATCAGCAAAGCCTGTCATTATGAT
This sequence comes from Endomychus coccineus, assembly GCA_958510875.1. NCBI lineage: Eukaryota > Metazoa > Arthropoda > Insecta > Coleoptera > Endomychidae > Endomychus > Endomychus coccineus. Next base: position 78,182,134 of record OY294067.1, read on the forward strand.
TTTTCGCTGAAAAATGAAACAAGAAATAATTTATTTGGTCAAAACTTATTTTATTTCTCAAGATCATCTCCTTGTAGCTCGATACACTTCGTCCAACGATTTTCTAATTTTTCGATTCCTCCCAAATGATACGGTTCCGGCAATCCTTCAAAATAGGCGTTGTTCCAGCGATGACCTCATCGTTGGAACCAAGTCTCTGTCCGACGAGTCATTTCTTCAAGTTTGGAAATAGATAAGAACGGCAGGGGGCAAATCTGGAGAATATGATGGACGACGGACCAATTCGTAGCGCAATTCATGCAATTTTGCCATTAGCACTGCGGACCTGTGCGATGGTGCATTGTCCTGCTGGAAGAGCACTTTTTTCTTTGGCAAATGCCACCGTTTCGCTTCACATCGGCTTCGATTCGTCAGGACAAGTCCACTGTTTCGACGGTTCTTTGATCTCTGGCGTGTTGTGATGGATCCAAGTTTCGTCCATGGTTACGAGACGACGCAAAAAGTCCTTTATCGCTTGAACGTCGCCAAACACTCCTTTGGAGTTGTCACACGGTCACGCTTGTTGTCAACAGAAAGCAAATGTGGCACCCATCTGGCAGATGGCTTTCTCATATTCAAAAATGCATGCAAAATGTTCCGTACCCGTGGGGTTGAGAAGCCCATAGCCTCACCAAATTCGTGCACTTAAACTCGCCGATAGTCCAATATCATACCACGGATTTTATCGACGATTTCTAGCGTCATAACCTCATTCGGACGACCAGCGTCCTTTGTGATCATGCTAGCACAGCGAAAATCAGTAAACCACTTATGAATTGATCCAATCAATGGTGAGGAGTCCCCGTAATGCTTAACAAGCGATGCTTTGGTTTGCAAAATGTTTTTTCCACCCAAGAAATAATGTTTAATTAAGACGTGAAACTCACTTTTTTCCATGTTTACGAAAATCTCCAAGGTTGCTTGCTTTCGTCAAAACAGAACTGAATGAAAGATCAGTCTGAAAATTGTAATGTTCAACTTAAAGATGGCAGATCACAAATGTCACATGGGATTTTCGATTCTGGCGCCATCTGTTTTATTTTTCAGGCACTTTTCATCTTACCCTCGTATATTAAGTACCTCCGTATATCCGATATCATGAGGAATTTTGGGTGGATGACGTTTTTTCACCTTGTCACCTTAGTTTTTCAGTTTATAGGGTCATTAATAATGAGCGTTTCGATTAAATGTTTTAGTTGTATTATAGTAATAATCCAATAACAAAAATGAACCATTCCACTAAGGTTGATACGTTATGGTCAAATCTCAATTCGTAAGATTTTCGTAGGTTTCTGGAAAGCACAATAAATGTGCAAATAGAACAACGAAATGAAGCAGGCAACGTATAGACAAAACAAATATGGTGAGTCGCCGCTTTTATCTAAAGGTCAATGGATCTGCGAACGGTTCTGTAACTTGATTTGATCTAAAGTTATTGTATTATAAAAGAAACACGGAGTGGTCCGTCAATATTGATCTCATCTCGATTGAAACTTCAAAGAAAATATCGTGCACTCTGTATTCTCTATTCGTAGAGCTTCATATGCCTGTCGTAATTACTAGATTGGTTTGAATTAAATACCACTTCACGAGGAAAACTTGAGGATGAACATCTCCCAACAAGCGAATTCTAAATGCCATTAGCAATGAATATGATGATTGAATATTCTATATTGTAGATGATATGGAAGCAAAATTTTCGCAATAAAAGATTTTCAAAATTATTTGCGGTAAAAATTAAATAAATGAACGTTAAAAATAAGTCGAACTCCTTCACCAATTATCGATAATTGTATAAGGCAAAAAGAAAATTATTAATCGAAATAGAGAGCGATATTTCGCAAATTATTTCATGAAATGTTCTCAATGCATCCTTTATAATGAGTTGACAACAAGATTGTTACACGAAAACAAAGGTAACATCCAGTTTTTTTGAGATAAAAATTTAGGAATACGAGCAACTACTTCTCTTAATGGGAAATACCATGCCAATAGAGTATCATTTCTTTAATAATCATGAAAGAGAATCTTCAGTTACAAAAATGCACTTAAATGCATTAACTGGAAGCGCAAATATAAATAAGAAAGGTGTAAAAAAATAGTAGCAGTTGAATATGTACTTAGCATTAGTAGGGACAATGATTCGAAAGTGAGCACGACTGATATAGTAAGGAAATAACACTGACCACTTCATGTACAGCGAAGCATAAAGCTACAACATTCTGGTGGATGCGCCGGTCATGACAGATTTTGGGATGACTTTCGAGGAACTGTTTTTAATTGCAATCAATTCCATTCGATGAAGAAATTTGAGATTAATGATTTGAAAGAATGGTACAACATTAGGTGGAGATTTTGATGAATATTTTCAAATTCATAAAAATTATATTTGTGGTATCATTAAATTATTCCGAAATTTCACAAGGTTCTCCGAAAGTCTTATTATTTTGTTACCTTTTCAGAATACACACGGAATAAATTTAAGTCGCATGAATAATTGATCTATCATAACACAGCAGAATAGTATGTGGCGACGAAGGTATTTCGTAACCTGATATGCCTCATCCGGAGCATAGACCTCGCACCCGCCGCCAAGTTAGCACAAGTTGCTGCAGGTGAAAATCCTGCTAGGATCAACAGAAAAGGTGTCGTGGACTTGACACGCCTGTCAACTTCACTATCACACCGGTTCTTTGTTTTGATAGGTCGTAAAATTGAATATAGGCGGAGTTAGTCTCCTAGTATCGAGATTGAACTGACGTGTCAAAAAACTCAGAGCGTGGGTCAGCTCAGGTCAATCATTTCGAAAAAAAAAGAATTGATTATCGAAAGGAAAGGCAGATCTCGATAGTGAGTCGTCCGGAAGCTCAACTTAGTATAGCTCTGTCTTAGCCTGATTACCATCTTGGAAATAATTTCAATTTGTCATTAAATCAATTAATATATCATTTGGATAAAACCAAATTTAAATTAAATTAAGAGACAATATATTATTTTTTGTTTGTTTTATTTTCATCAATAACTTTTGATAGCTCCAGAAAGGCAAGACAGAGCTTACAGTAAGCACGTGATGGTGAGTGTTGAACGAATTGCCCGAGGTTTTGATAGAGAAATTGACCATCCCTTTTATCAACTGTGTTTACCCCCTTCAGATCTCGTCCGTTTACAGATTGTATTTGTTGTAATTATAAAATCCTAGACTTTCCCAGGTTCCCATTTGAGGCAAACCTGTAACAGTTTTTTTATCAATCATCAAAAACTGCTGTCAAATTTCATATTTTGGTTCTTTTTTTTTTACATCAAAGATTGTTGAATTATTATTCAATATATCATTAAATATGGCTCGATGTGTTTAACTGGTATGTCCTAATCACCTGTCAGCAAATACGTTTCCCAAAAAGGGGGATTCAGAGAGAATACTTGGAAAATAGCAATTATATTCTTATAGAGGAAATTGAGCCGGCCCGCGTAAGGGAGGAGAACTATTACCGTTATTTTTCAAACAGCTTCCTAGATGAGCTAAATTAATACATCTAGTGGTGGCAGCTACAAGAAACCTTAAGGGTAGTTTGGACAAGATCGACGACCCGAGGTTTCATCCTTCAATACTTCTACAAACTCTTGTACGCGGCGACAAGTTATTATCGCTACCTGTATTCTCTTTAGATTCAAATAACAACTCGCACGTTACACTCGAAATATGTTCAATTTTAAGAATAACATCCCAATTTCCATCAACTTTGTATAAGCAAAATTTTTTAAATCATAGTTGACACCTAGAATATAACGTTACATTTGCAGATGCACATTTTTTTGACACACGTTACAATGCAAGAGAGCACAGGAAATGAGTAGGAGTATGAGCCGAAATAAATAATCAGGTTAAGCAGAATTGAAATTAATTTATAAATACCAATTTATCAGGTAAATATATTAATAAATCTCACTTTTACATAAGAGGAAAAGAAATGATTGGCTGAAATGATTAATATTGCATTCAAGTTGACTATAATTATGATTTCAGATTTTCCGGCATAAAGAAACGTAGCCTGCTTGAAACAGGTAAATAAGTTTGTATTAAACAATAACTGTTATAGTCGAGTCATATTAGCAAAAAAGCTGGGAAATTTTCCTGAACGGATTTACAACATTCCCGAAAAAAAAAACTAATATGTGCTTTTCCATTTTTCAATTGTTATAGGGGAATATAGAGGAAAATGGCCAATTTTCATGGCCAAAAAATTAGGAAATTTCTAAAATTTCGAAATCATGCCAACAATAGCTGGAAATGCCCACTCATAATATTGTCCAAACGCAAATTGAAATCTATGGAAAAAAAATGAAGGAAACAAATTTTTTCAAAATATCTTTGTTGATATGGAACAATGGAAAAGAATACAAATACTTACAATTCGTAATTAGTGGATGTGAAAAAAAATTAATTTGTGGATGAATAATTAAGTATTAATTAATTATTCCAATAAGTAATAAGTTTAAAAAAATGTAGTTTACACAATAAACACAATTACACAATAAACACAATAAAATTCAACAGCCACTTGCTCAATCAACGGTTTTGATAGTATGCGTCTCCCCGAGATGATCTTGATATGATTCCAATATAGAAAGTGATCACTCCTTACCCTTCTCCATTACCATGCGTCTTTATTTCACATTAATTTGAATGTTACTTCATAGATCGAATATAAATCTTCCAACAATCTAAAAAGATTTGTAACCAGTCACCTCGAAATCCCCGAGTACAGTTTTCTAGCCATTTTCATGAAAATTGGCCATTTTCCTCTATATTCCTCTATAACAATTGAAAAATGGAAAAGCACATATTAGTTTTTCTTTCGGGAATGTTGTAAGTCCGTTCAGGGAAATTTTGCAAAAAAATCGGAGTCGATCGGAGTTGCCCGCAAATTTTCCCAGCTTTCATACTTTTTTCGTCTAATTTGACCCGACTATAGTTTAATCTGTTCAATTGTTGAAGGTAGCCATGAATTATAATACGAAGTTTACATTAATCAAACTAATAAAGTAATCTGGATCAGCGGTAATGTATTTATTAAAGGGAAGAGAAAGATCTGAACTTTTATTTTCTACCTAGATTTTCATAGACCAACAAAATGGTTTTTACAGAAGACAACAGTTTGGAGTCGAACTATTCACTTGGACATGCCAAATGTTAGGAATTACAATTATAACAGCAAACGAACAGCACGTAGCCGGGTAATATGTCTAATTGGTTAGATAATAAATACCTAAGTATACTTCAATTACATAACCAAGTAACTGGTCCCAAACAGGAAGCAATCAGCTATCAGGTTTCTGTAAAGAAATACGGTAGGTTTTACTAAGGATTCTAATTGAAATGTCAAGAGTAACAGCGAATGTATTTTATCGATTTGAGTAGTTAATAGTTTATGGAAATTAGTACTTACATGATGAAATGCATGCTGAATAGTATGTGTTGCAGTTTAGATGAATCTGCTCCAATAAAACAAAGTTGAAATTGAATAATTGCGAAAAATACAAGGTATACAAAATAAACGAAATTAGCAAGAACTAATAATTTAGAACAACTTAAATTCCGATAAGCGATAACAACTATATTTGGGACATCTTCCTCTGAATAAGTGATCGAAGATTTCTATTATTCAGACGTGATAAATGAATGAATCAGAATTAGTTATTTTCCGGCTTCCCTTTGAAACAACATTTTTTCACCGTGACATACTTGGATCTATATCAAACTACTGTTATATCGCGATTACTTTCCCAACATTAATAAATTATCTCGAACATCTGAAGAAGCACCAATAAGTCTTATTAAATCTCCAATAATCATTCCCAAAACGATCACTTTACTGTGGCATTTCATCCGTTCCATCGAATGTACGAAGATGAAGCTCCTTTTCGTAACCACAATGATGGGTTTCGTAAGACTTGTAGTCATGTAAGGGAGAAGAAAGAGAAGTAAATTAAATATTTAAAAAATTTGCCAGCAATACGCATTTCGTGAAATCAATGGCAGTTTTATAGGTGTAACAGTTTCTATTAAATCCAACATTCTAGAGATCTATGAATATATGTTAAATTCTACACACTAACATTTCTCGACTGTATGGAACATGATTTTGTATTGTTGATGAATACAACCGAAGGTATGTAAGTTTATTATAATTTCCTGAACGTGTCCAAACAATATTTCACTTTCTTGTAGAATAACCATATATAAACCGTACTATATAAAATTCCATTAAATGTAATCTTCTAAAATATATATCGCGGGAAAATATACGACTTCTTCCACGTTTGTAACAGAATTTATATCCGCAACAAGTCCTGCCTAGTTTAAAATTCATATCCAGATAGCTGCAGAATTCATCTCAGCTGACAATATACTTGAACGTACAAACTGTTCATAATCCAATATTTACGCAGCTTTTCCGGATCACGGAGATACATGGCAATTGAAATTGTCTCGTTTGCAATTTATTTATTATTATTTTATGAGATGATTTTCTAAAGTTGCAGAAATAAAACTCGAACTTAAACCAGAACTTTTAACATTTAACTTTAACAATTAATGATAACTGACATTTGTTTCGCGCTGGTATTATTAAAGCTTGGGAGTTATCTGCGGAAGCTACATTTGAAATCAAGTCTTCAAATATTATAGTTGAAACTGGATGTGATACTAATTGATGGATGGAGGTAGGCAATGGTTTGGGTGAGAGGTTATTTGCAAAAGTGGTGATTATACGTATAGATCTGGCTATTTGAAATCATTTATATTACTATTGTTATATTATTAGGTTTAAAATTTCAATAGCTTCTAGAACAGTATAGGTGTATTTTATTTTTTCCTATATTGAAAGATATCGCGATCAATAGTGAAATTATGATAATGTTGGTTCGAGTAATGCTTTTTTGGGTTTCTAACTTACACTAAAACTAATGCAAAATGCATTACCATTTAATCTTTTTACTCCAAACTTCTCTAATATACCTTTTTTAGAATTTGAATTAGTAATATATGGAATATATAATGATTTGTTATTTTAATGGTAAAGTTTTTGTTTGATTTTTAATGAATTGATTTTTTTCTCAATATTTACCTAAATATGTGAGATATACGAAGTTAGATTTAGTATTATTATTAATATGTGAATTAATTTGATGTAGGGCGAATGTTGATAGATGAATAGATAGTTAAATATTAATTTCATACACATTTCACCCTCGTTGGTTGTAGAATAAATAGGTCTAATATATAATATACTTGAAATTGTTAAAATTCTAAAATATTATAAAACGTCGAAGAAATAAAAACGTACATCGATCCAGCTAAAATATAATATACACATTAGTGGAGCAATGTTCAATATATAAAATAATATCTAATTGATATATCGAGAACAATAAACAAATAATACCAAATTTTAATTTGAGTATTTTTTCAAAATTCCTCCAATCTAAAGAACGATTGTTTTTATCGGGAATGCCTCCAGTTATTACTTTATTAGGAAGATAGGAAGCTGAAGTTTCTTGTTGACTTTCATAATAGTGAATTCCAAATTTTTTCTAAATTACTGAAATTCGATTTTCTACAACTTATGTCTGTCTTGAACCTGGTAATATAATTACATTTACTCAAGTCCAATATGAAAAAAATATAACGTATATGTCATCTGAGTTACCCCGAAAGATATTCAAGTATCGACACCATAATTGTATGATATGCTCCCATTGTAATCGATATTTATAACTATATCTTTGATTCTGTTCAATTCTGAATGGAAATTATCTCATATATTAATAGCTTAGCCGACAAGTTCGATAGAGACGCGTATAGAGTGTAGGGTGGTGGTCGAGGTATCCTTCAAAAGAGGCAATACCGTAGATCTGCCCAAAACTCTTAACAAGTAAAAAAAAAGTTATATCGTATGACCAGAGTAGCCACAAAAAAATGGTAAAAGCGCGCAACTGTTAACACGGAAAAAGTCCGTAACAGTAAACACTTCAAAGCATGACGGCTGATAGACCGCCAGGTCGCCGTAAATGTAAAAGAGAACTGTCAATGGGACAGTTAGTAGACCGATGTGTAATGGTATATCACATATAAGTTCTCTATCACAGGTGGCTCAAAGCTTGATCTTATTCTTTCGGTAAGTAACATGTAAATTGTTGAAATGTTAAATATTATATATTATTCAAATATTCACAGAATGCGTTTTTTCGAATCGGTGCCTGTTCCTGCCTATTATTAATCTGAAATTGAAATTTCATAAGATACATTGATTTCGAGGAAGCGTAGTTCATCGCGAGACCGAGACAAGATCGAGAGTTGACTCGCTCTCGTTGCGGAAAGCAGCTCTCGCTCTTGCACTCGTTCTCGACTAGGAGAATAAGTGTTCACGCTTAACAAGTCAATATATGGAGAATTTATGGAGAATATTTTTTATTCTAGTTTGAACGAGGATATATAATCTAAAATGTACGATATGTTTGTTTGCACTGTAGCTTAATTGGAACCAGAGCTGATCTGTCGAAATTCGTAGATGCGCAAAGAGTACTGCTGCTTTTTTCGGATTTTCGTGGATATATTCAATTTGAGCATTTGTGAATCGATCTAGACTATTTTGACATGATGTCGCCTGTGGTATGTGTGTAATTACTAAATTACTAAATATCATCTTGTGAATGTCAGCGAAACCATTAATAAAGAAACAAAATGGGATTATACATGTGGTAATCTCACAGAAGTAGACAAGGATCAATTGAAGAAATTGCTTATTTCTTATCAGGATAGATTTTGTTTTAAGACAAGTGAATTCATGAAGTGAAAATATTGATGCAATAGAAAAACTCAAACAATTGTTAGTAACCAGAATAAGAAATATTCAATTCAAATTGGATGACCGACGCCAGTAAAATTGAAATATCAGGAAGATTGTTCCAAACATAAAAAACATGCATTAGCAGATATTAGCAGCCGAACAACTCTAGTAGAACAACATTATTATTCTTGCCAACTTGGAACTGTAGCGGTTAGAGACTCATTCCAAAGTTTTCAAATATACCTGATAGATATACAGTTTACTCTGATAACAGACTATATTGCAATTAAAAGTACTTGAAAAAATACAGCATATCATAAGTGGCGAAATAGAGATTCGAATTACAGGATTATGATTTTGAAATTGTATATCGTCCTGGCCTTAAGATGAATCATGTAGATTTTTTGAGTCGAAACCGAATCAAAAACTGTTTTAAGTGTTATTAACGTAACAGAAAATGAGTTATAAGCGGCTCAACTTCAAAACGACAAGATTTGCGAAAGATTTTGGTAGATAAAATTCGATAAATAAATCTTATTTTAGGTGGTATGAACTCATAGATAGAGAAGTATATATCGGAAATGTAAAGATGAACTCAAAAAGTGGATGGTTCCACAATCCAACCGATGGCAAAATGCAAGTTATGTCATGGCCAAATCGGACAATACGGAGTCGACGAAACACTTCTCAAAACCCAAGAAGACTATAAATTATCTTGCTAGAGTGCGACGTTACGTCATACAGTATCTTAATTCATGTCTAAATTGTATTTACTATGAATCGCCGGGCGGGAAAACGCTAGAATATCTCCACCCAATTAATTAAATTGCTGTACCATTTCATACGTTGATACTTTGCATATGGATCACATTTGTCCATTCGTGAAAAGTATGAAAGAACAAACCCTATTACTAGTAATAGTCGATATAATTACGAAATTTGGCGATATAAAAGCAACAAAGAATACGAAAGCACGTCATGTCATAAAGATTTCAAATCACATAACAGATATTTTGACGGTACCATTAGGTACACATCATAACAGATCGTACATGGAAATTATTGTCGTCATCACGGTATTAAACACATTTTGAACGCTGTTGCCATCCCACGTGCCAATAGTCAGTGCTAATGCTACAACTAAACTATTGAAATGTCACCATCTGAATTATTATTTGGGGCCAAATATCTTTCCGTGCCAGAAGGTTTTAACATTGGTGAAATATAAGATATTGCCGATCGACTTTCAGAAGTTCGTCAAGAAGTCCAAAATTGACAAAGATCAGGATAAACATAGAACGAAATTTGATCTAAAGAGGAGTAAAGTGTCACAATTATGTGCTTAAACATTGGTATTAGTTCGAATCAAGCGTATACCGGCAATGGGAGATAGTAAAAAGTTGAATCTTAGATTGCCACATTACCGAACGAACGTTAGGAGGTGAAAGATCTAAGGTACAAGTCAAAACCATGGCTAACGTTGAAAGAAACAAGTGAGCTCAGTATGTACGATGTGAAACGCTTGTACGGTGAGAAAAATACACGTACCTATCAGTATCAGCAGAGTAAATGTTTGTATAACGCACCCAAGGCATGTAACATCCGAAGCATACAATAATATGTGCTGAAGGTAGTGTACAGTGTCGGAGGTATGTACAGTGTACACATTACTATATATGTGTGACACTACAAGTATCCTACACACTCGGAGTACTAATAATGATATGAAAATGCGTACAATGTCGATGGTGTGCATTAATAGTAATAAGATAGATAGTTGCATACCACATATTCGAAGCGCATATATGATAATGCGTAGTGTCGAGGATGTGCCAAAAAAAATCTATATTTTTTATTTCGCTCTTCTTCGAGTATATCATTCCTCGTTCAAATTTATTTAGGTCCCCCAAGTTTGAAACAAATCGGTTAATATTTAGAGGTGCATCAAGCCCAAAACGTGTTTTTTGAAGTTTTTCCTCAATTTTTGAGAGGTTTCTTAACACTGTTCTACAATAACGGGTTGTTTGATCCTTGGGAGACATTGATACATTCAAACACAAAGAATTTGATGCATTTCAGTCGCTACATCCACTTTCCGACAGATATATTGGCGAAAAGAACCATTTTTAAGGCCTAAAAACTGTAACTTCAACTTTCAATTTCCATAACTTCATATTTTCATGTTCGTGATGAGTCATATGCTCTTTTAACGTAGTCTAGTATCACGTAGCATTAATTGAATTGATAATTTCAGAGAAAATCGCCCATCAGTCATGATAATCTACATTCTAGTGAAAAAAGCAACAAAAATGGCAAAAATTCAGAGTGTCTTAAGTCGGTTGTATTTAGTCGAAAAGGGATGAATCTTTGAGTTCTGAAAAGGTTATAACCTTCCCTTTAATGTGATGCTAGTTAATGCGATACCGAATCCATTCCACTCCCACCCATCCCGCTAAGAAAAATATGTTCGCCTCATCTGAGAGGTACCAGAGGTGGTTCGCAAGTTTCCGTATAGCTGCTAAAGTCACTATTTCGTTGTGTTCGTTGTAGTCAATCAGGCTCTGAAGGAGTCGCAAATCATTCTACCAGCTGGAAATCGCGTGTGGAGTGGTAAACTAATATGACGCAAGTCTCTTAATTCGTTTTTAGTAACTGAAACTGTTTTCTAAACATAAAAATCTTCAAAGCGTACAGCGCTTTAGACATCCACTTCGAGTGATGAATTGCACCTGGAATTCTAAAATGCCAAAAACGATCGAAATTATGTTCTTTCCCCGTTGAAAATAACACAGTTGGCCAAGTTGTGGTCAAAAAAGGTCAAAATACAACTTTTAAAAAAAAAATCATTACTTTGTGCCAAATTATCGTAGAAACTTGAATTTTTAGGGAACTTAAACTTGATTGAAATTTAATGAACTGTTATCTTGATGAGTCCTTGATTCTTTCGGTTCGGCCTACAAGATGTCTAATTGGGACATTTTTTGACACCAGGAACATATTTTTCTTAGCGGGGTGGGAGGGGGTGGAATGGATTTGGTATCACATTGAGTAGTATCACATTAAAGAGAAGATTCTATCCTTTTTAGAACTCAAAGATTCATCTATTTTGGACTGAACGCAACCGAGTTATGGCACTCTGAATTTTTGCCATTTTTGGTGCATTTTCAAGTGGTGCGTTTTTCCACTCGAGAGTAGATTATCATAACTGATGGGCGATTTTCTCTGAAAATATGAATTCAATTATTGCTACGTGATACTAGACTACGTTAAAAAAACATATGACGCATCACGAACCTAAAAATATGAAGTTATTTAAGTTGAAAGTTGAAATTACAGTTTTTAGGCCTTCAAAAAATTGTTGTTTTCGCCAATATATCTGTGGGAAAGTGGATGTGGCGACTAAAATGCATTAAATACTTTGTGTTTGAATGTAATAATGTCTACCAAATGACAAACCTCCCGTTATTGTAGAAGAGTGTTATGGAACCTCTCAAAAATTGAGGAAAAACTTCAAAAAACACGTTTTGGGCTTGATGCACCTCTAAATATTAACCAATTTGTTTCAAATTTGGGGGAAATAGTAATAAGATAGTAAATGCATACGATCACTCGAAGTGCTTGAAAAACTTGAATTGGCTTGTACAACACATTTGATCATTATGTTCGAAGCAAGCATTATTACGAATTTCCGAATAAATTTATGTATTTCAATCCAATTTGAATTCCTAATTTTTTTTTCATACAGAGCCTAATGAGGACAATCAGCAAAGCAGCGTGGCCGAATCGGTAGATTAGGCAAATTGGCAGCTGCTTGATTGCGTAATGTTGGTATAAGAAAAACGTTAGAAAATATTTTTTAGAAATAGATTCATAAAGACTGAAGAATTGAACGACGTTAAACGTATGGCATTATATTACAATTCATCACTCTTAACCCAATATAATAATATTCAATTTCGATGTACTAGTTTCAATATTCAATTAACATTATTATCATTGTGCTATATTCGTATCGCAAATTAATATTACTCGGCCTAACGGCCTAGTTTGACAAATTCCACATCTCATATCGTGATATGAATCTTCACGATCCCAAGCAACACGTCAATGAGCATTATAGTTTAATATACGCGTATTCAACGATATTTTGGTTATGATGTATTTATTATACGAATATGACTAACGAATATGTTTTGTAGCGTATAATACACGTATTTGGTTTACTATTTAGTTACGGAATTTCTGTAAATTGAACGGGTTATTTAGAAGAAATAATAATAATAGGTGCTTCTCAGAGTTATACTGCGTTAGTCGGCCTTAAATGGTCACTAAAATAGCTCTCAGTACATTAAATATCTTTTATTGGCTGTCTGTTATATACTCAAATGACACAAAACCTTCCCTCTGTGAATGAACGTCTACGCCATAGAATAACCCTCGCCTTCTTTCGATATAATTCGAGATCCTCCGTTCGTCTCAGCCACGGTCATATATACAGGTATGGAATCTCTATGTTTGACATGAGTCTCTTACATGTCGCCAAACTCGTAGTCCCTCGCTCAGCCACCAGCTAGCGCATGTTGTCAGGATTAGGCGCCATATCGTTCAAACACGGTCGTATACGTGCCAGAGAACATCCCTCGCCACCCGTGACGTCTTTTGGTACTACGCGACAGTTGACGCTTAGCGGACTCACTTCTCACATAGGAAACAGTCTCGAGATTCCAGACCTGTATATACGACCGTGGTCTCAGCCAATAGTCACCTACGATTTTATCACATGATCGTACCAGTGCTGCCACCGGTCTGCGTGATCACAACACAACAATTACCGACCGGGGGTACAGCAACAAATAGTGAAGTTATTCTGTGTCACAAATCATATTATAATTAATGGAGGTATTATACAGATGTTAGCACTTCCTGTACTAATTTAATTTACAAATTACAGTATTTACTCAAAGGCTACTAACAAAAATGAAGCATCTTGGCAGATTGTTCGAAATTGTACAAGAAATAATACCAAAAGTAAGAACATTTTTCATGCACAAAATCTTCAAATAGACGATGAATCCGAAAAAGAAACACTGAATAGAATGAACCACTTTTATATTAACAATGGAAAAAGCAGTACAATTGATGTACAGACTAATAATATAAAGGCTTCAACTCATCCTTCCAACTCACTATACCTATATGAAACCGATGAAACTGAAATCAAAGAAGTAATTGATAATCTGAAGAATACAAATGTCATTTGCAATGACGAAATTCTTATCAAATTCATAATTTTTAAACTTCACTTACTAGCACCGCTAAAACATATAATTAACGTCTCTTTTTCAAACGAAAATTTTCTAGAATGTCTAAAAGAAACGATAATTTTACCTCTGTTAAAAAAAGGTGATTCCACTGATCTGAACAACTATAGACCGATTGCTCTTCTAAATAATATAGTAAAAATAATAGAACAAATTATTCACAATAGAATATTCAATTTCATGATACAACATAATATATTTAACCCTAATCAGAACGCTTATATTAAGGGAAGATCAATGGACCGGGCCATTTATCAGATAAGCAACAACATAGTAAACTCTCTAAATAACAAACATAAAGTAGCAGTATTATTTCTTGATCTATCCAAAGCTTCCGATTCTGTAAATCATGACAGACTACTTAACAAACTATTCTGTCTAGGTGTCAGAGGTATTGCTTACAACGTATCTTTCAAATAGAAAACAGAAAAAAATTATTACAAATAACAGTCATGAGTCTCATTCGGACTGGAATTGTACATTGCAGGAACTTCCACAGGGCTCAGCGTTGGACCTTTGCTATTCCTGTTCTATATATAAATGACCTACCCGAAATGATTTGCTGATAACTCCACTGCTACAATCAGTGCGGAAACAGATGAAGCTTTACAAATTAAAATAGAGCAGCCATTGCAAATTTTGAAGGATTGGATTGACACAAATATATTAGACTTAAATGTAGGAAAAAGTCAAATCGTGCAATTTCATTCCTCACAATCATGTCCAAAGCAAATAAAACTATGTAACAAAATTGCATTAACATCGATATATGAGATAAAATTCTTGGGGCTCTACATCGATTCTAGACTAACGTGGAAGAGCCATATTGATCAAATGACATCGGAATTATAATGCTTGTGCTATCCGTTGAGGGTCTAGGAAAATAATTTGAGTAATGACGTTGCTCTGCTAGCATATACTTCATACGTAAATTCTGTAATCAAATATGCTATAATTTTTTGGGGTGATTCAACAGACATTCATAGAATCAAAGTACTGCAAAAAAGATGTATATCTTCAAACTAAAATAACGACAGTCATGCAGACCATATTTTATAAGACACAGAATACTAACTATATCTTCAAAGTATATCCTACGATGTGCCTGCTTGATTAAGAAACATTAGGAAGAGTTTTTCCATGAACATAGTTTGTTGCACAATTATGAAGTCATAAACACATTCGCTTAGAAGACCAAACTGCACTATCTCAGATCTATAGAAGCACGAAAAACGAATCGATCAGAATTTATAACCATGTTCCGAAAAATATAAGGAATCTCGATTACATGAGTTTTAAAAACACACTAAAAACACGCCTTATAGAAAAATGTTATTACTCCAAATCGGAATATTTTAATACTCAGCTATGACTCACTTTTTGCAGCACTTCCTTCGTGCATACTATTTAAATATATACGTAGCATTATCTTAATCTGTACTGATGCATTCTATACTATACTTCTCTTTGTCTCACGAATGAAGATTATTTATTATAATTATTATTATTATAGTTCATTTTGCTAGTATTGTTCTATGATTGTTTATGATTATTTTGTTATTTTGTGACTTTATGTCTCTACTGGTGACTGGTAAGTTTCATTACAATAATTGATTATTATTGTGCGATCATATCTCAGGATCTAAATGGATGTATTGGTTGCTAAAGTTTCTGCAGCTTTAATTTCAGTTATTAACATTTGCTTTGGTCCATTGGTGTTTTTTATGTTAATTTCTTGTGTATTTTAGGACATAGAATTCGAACATCTAATATATTTTATGCCATATTATAGAATTCTAAGTTTATGATGCATTCAAATTGGTGAGAGTACCCCAATATTAATATTTGTATTACCTTCCAGAAGCTGCGAAGGTATGCTTCCAGGGCCGCAGTCCAGTATTCCATGGAGAGCTTACCGATAAAACAATTGGGACTGCAGTTCAGTGTGTATAGCGTATTTAGTAACAATAATGACAATAAGTAGTGATTACTTTATTATACTAGGTGTAATAATTTATTTTGTTTTATTTTATTTTGAATTGTTCAATATAATGCACTAAATATATTTTCCAATCGCTTCACCGCGTTTCTTTTTACCCTCATCAGTAATAATGTAAGTAGTCTACATGATAAATGGTTATTCAACCTACTAAACTACTTTTAAAACACCTATAATTGATACTAAATGGAAGCGTATTTCTCCAACAAGTAGTCTACGTGTTTTATAAATGTTCACAGCTATATTATTGTATTCTCAACTTTATCGTGCGGACATTTTATCGTTTATACATACTTGACATTCAATCATAGAATTACTATCGGTATACAAAAAAGTAAACGTTTTCTCAACCATTATGTCTTGCTTGAGATACTTATATCGTAAATATCTATTGTCGAATGATTATTTTATGGACCTTACCATATCTGATATTGAAGCATATCAGTATAAATCAAGGAAAGTTCTTCATTTGATTATTTTCCTAACATACCCGGGAGAATCATTAAATTTTGTTATTGTTTGTTTTGCATTGACAGCAGTGAATTCTTGGCACGAACTTTATTACTGTGATTTGTGCCGGTACGTCTATTTACTTCTTTGAATTTTTGATTTATTCAAAAAGTTCAACACGTAGATATAATATTACATATTATCAAACAAAAAGCTAATAAAATACACAACTGAACCTACAATAAAAAAGCTTCTCGATATCATTGCTGAATCGCTTTCAAGTCAAACAGAAACCAGCATCTAAGCTATACATACAAGTTTCATTCCGAAATGCATATTAACTTCTTTATGTTTATTTGAACGGAGGATGCTACTCAGAAAATATCATTTATACAAGAACGACGCGCAACGGAAAGCGCGCTTCAAAAGGGATGCATGAGTTAGAACCACCAGGACGATAGTAGACGGCTTGACTGCACCGAAAGCAGTCGCGATCCTACATTCTCGTGAGCACCATGCACTCTCGATCGTTGTGCCAAGCCAAATATATCCTCTAAACACGTAATGTGAAAAAAACATTTCAAAATAGTAAACGTTAAATTCCTTCCTCGATATCTAAGCAGTCATTGAGATATGGAATAACCAATTGAATGATTTGATTATGCCAGGGATGTGACCCTAAGAGATGTTCCAGTTGATGCTCATTTTGGCTCTTGCATGGGCAGTGCAAATAAGTGCGTGTCCAGTTATGTGCGTATGCAAACAACTTCCAATGAACTCTTATATCGCGGCAACCTGCTATGGGATTTCCGAAAATTTCACGGATTTTCAGATAAACGAATTGACTCTATTCAATTCCACTGAAAGAGATTTCGAGAACTTTTTGCAGGATACGCTCGGATATGTAACAAACCTCACACGGCTTTCCTTCAAACAAAGCGTACTTCCTGATTTGAAAAATCTGAGTTCATTCAATCTTGAAGCTTTAGAATATCTGGACCTATCTTACAATAATATAGAACATTTGTGGGATGACAGTTTCAATGTGACAAATTTACAAACTTTAGATCTTTCGAATAACTTAATACGTATTGTGTTCAATGATTCGTTAAGGACTTTTCCAAATCTAGAAGTTCTAAATGTAAGTGCAAATAATGTAACAGTGATCACTCCCGGTAGTTTTGTTGGTTTGTTCAACTTGAGGTGTCTCGATTTATCTGGAAACAATATAACTATTTTAAACGACGAAGTGTTCATCCCTCTCACGTCTTTACAGTATTTGAATTTAAGCAGCAACCGCTTGGAAGTTTTAAGTGAAATTTGCTTCAGTGGCTTGCACAAACTGCAACAGTTGGACATATCGTGGAACAGGTTAGCTCGTGTTGCTCCCGGAAGCCTCGAATTACCCAGTTTAGCACGATTACTTCTAGCTGGAAATCCTAACTTAGGTGGATCACGCGAATCTACTGTTTTTGTGGGAACGGGTCATCGTTTGCAAACTGTAGACGCTTCACGTACGGGACTCAAACAAGTACCAGCCGCATTAACACATTCGATTAGAACTCTGCGATTGGCAGGTAATTCAATCAGAACATTGAGATGCGGCGACCTTGATTCATATCCTCTACTTCAGCTCTTAGATTTTACTTCGAACAGATTAGGATTCACAGAAGATGACGCACTTGGAAGACTGGAATCGCTAACCGTTCTTTACCTTACCGACAATAAAATTAGAGAAATACCCAAGAGTCTACCGGAGAAATTGAAGGTGCTCCATTTGGAGCAGAACAGCGTTGAGAAAGTGACAGCCGGTGATCTGCGGGGACTGACTGAACTGGAAGTTCTGCTCCTCGGCGACAATAAAATTAGAATAGTGGAACAGGAAGCATTCGTGCAACTAATAGCTCTAGTCACTCTGGATATGTCTAAAAATCCCATTAGCATTCTACAGACAGGGTGTCTTTCAGGTCCCGCCGCGTTACAAGTGCTGCGTTTGACATCAATAGAAATAACTCCACCAGCGAAAGAAGTTTCTTTTCCATTATCCTCCACCGAACATTTAATTATACTGGATTTATCTCGCAGCCCGGGATTAGCGAGGCAATTTCTTGCTGACACAGCTGCCTTAGCAGCGTCTCGTGAACTCCAGGAATTGAATCTGTCCTTCACCGACCTGCAGTACCTACGTTCGGATTTATTGCATTACATTCCACAATTGCGGTCTTTGCATTTAGTGGGCAATAAATTAAATTGTACGTATCTCCAGTGGTTGGCGTCGTGGCTCAGACGCCAAGACACTCAGGAATACAGACATATACTATGTGCTAGCCCGCCGGAAATGTGGGGAACTCTACTCGTCGATCTACAAGAAGCAGACGTACGGACCATTTCAACAACAGAATCGATGGTGGTTACTACCGAAAGAATTGCAACGGTTAAAACGCAACTGGGATCGCCGGAAAATAAATTCGGTAGTTCGATTCGAAACAACATAAATAATGTAGAGCCGGAATTCCATTTACAGAATACAAGTGACTCAGATCCAAACATTACGAATTTCGATCAAAGGAAACACTCCGAATTTTCCAACAAAACACAAACATTTACTTTTAAATCAAACAGAGTTATTTTCAACTTTAATACAAGCATCACCATCCCCGCAACGCCAAATAATAAATTGACGTACCAGCCAACTTCTTTAAACGAATCCCATCGCGCCAATGCAACTTTAGATGAGATTCACGAATTTGAACCCGATAAAATTGGAAATACACCCACCACAGAGCCAGAAATTGCCACCGACTTATCCGCCTCCTCCGAGGGAAAGTCATCCAATAACAAGGATGAATTAACCGAGAAGTACAACAATAATAATCTCGAAGAAATATACTTGGAAGAACAGTCGACCACTTATTACATTGACGCGATATCGAATTCCCATCATCGTTGGAATGACAGCACCGGTGAGATTTCGATGTTCGTGACTGATGGTCAGACTCACAACACCATTTTACATCCAAGTCTGATAATATTATCGGTAGGTTTACTTATAACGATCGCGGTTGTTACAATATTCACAGTAAGATGTCATAAAAAGAATAAAATGTCGCGAGTTGAGCAAGACGACATCGAAGTCAGTTTACCGAGTGTTACTGAACTGTGGTGACATCTTCGTGAACCAGATGAAGATCGAACCGTTCTCTATGAAACCACTGCTATCAACTGAGCAGTAGCTTGTGATAAATGAAAATATACTTTGTATGACTGATGACGCATTTTGTAAGCCATAAGTTGTAAAATATTGTAAGAAAATTAGAGATCGAGATGCCATTTTATTTTGTAATACGCTGAATTATGAACCAATTGTTTAAAAGCGTTTTTTTCAAAACCAATAAATATATAGTCTAATGATATTTTAATGTATTGAAGTGAAAATATTTTTCCTTTCCGTCTAAATATGGAAAAATTTAATGTAAGTTTTGCTACTAACTGTATATAAATGTCATATATTTACATAATTTCATTGCAGAATCCATTAAGTGTAATGTGAGACTTCATTGATAAGAATCTAGGAAGAAATATAAAAATTGAGAATTTTTTGAATTTTATTACTTATTTCCATAGTTTATTCCAAATTTCCGAATAGTTTTTGCTTCAGAATATAGAATTTCTTAGATGATCAATCAATTATAAAGTACAATTATTATAGGAAGTTTGAACCTGTATTGACAATTTGGTATCTACTACATCTGGAAGTTATTTATAAGTTCTTACAGTGATGATATTCTGATTATAAATAGAATGGTGGGAAAATTTAATTTAGTTCATGAATTGTATAAATTACATACAACAATTTTTACTCAAAAAATTAAAGAAGCGAGGTATTTGAAATATTCATTATTACTTGAACTGAAAGTAAAACAGTTTTTTATCAAAGCAGTTACACGAAAAATAAATAAACGCTAGATCAATTCAACTGATAACACCGAATTGTCTAACAATCAGTATTCTAAGTATCATAATTTAATCCATAGCCTAGATATGTACAAAAAAAGATTTATTGAATATATTAGGATAAGTTGAAATTTCTAAACATTGAATAGAATAGTAATACAGTTTTAAATCATCAAATATATCGATGATGAGAGTCGTCACTTTATGATAATTTGTATCTAAATAACAGAATAAAGTTCTTTTTCTTCTTTTTTATCACTCAAAGGAACGCTAACGTGACTATAGTGAAAACTATAATCCCGTTAGTGTTTCTATAATACAAATGATAAAAAATAAAGGGATTTCGAGTTCACACGAGGAGGAACATCGTTATTATTAATTATAAGAATTTAAAAATGTTGAGAGAGAAGTACCATTATTTATCATTTTACACAAAATGTTTCTAAGATAAAGTTGTTTATAATCTAAAATAAGAACTAAATAAAAATATTCAAATTGAAAATTCAATTTCCACATTTAGAATGATCATATGGTTTTTTGTGATTATTTGCAACATTTGACGAAAAATAAAGATAGTCGATTCAGTAGGCGTCAGTGACTCGTTAATATCAGTCTTTTCAATTCACATCTTTATTTAGATAAAATATAACAAATGAAGAGCGTCTTCATTTAATACAATGCCACGGAATTTGAAATATATTTCGTCAATATACAATAAAATGTTCTAATATGGCGATAGGAGCATTCCGAAAATGAATTGAATAGTCTAAATAACTCGTTCGATTTTGGATTTGAAAAAAAGAAGAAAACACGATGAAGAAACAGATCTACATTATCAGCTGCATAAGGTAAGCAAAAGTTTATTACAGTTTTTTTTAAATGAAATAAAACTTTTAAGCCTAAGCATCCAAATGAACTTACGGATGAAGAGAGGCGTTGTTTATGAATAGGTACAAATTACATTGAAAAGATTTTATAGATTTATTCTTTTCGCCGATGAATTTTGAACAAACGGACATGTATCTATCCAAAATAGTCGTCACAGGGCTTACGAGAATCCTGATTATGTACGTTATAAAACAGTTAAGGTAATTTTCTTTGATTGAATTACTGGTACTAGAGGAAAATTTGAATCAGTATATATACAGGGTGTCCTCGAACTGCGTGGCCAAAATAAAACCGAAGATTCTTTGATTCGGAAAAAAGTTGATGAGCCTTTTTACTTTTGCCTCAAGTATCTTGTTTACCCGGTAGAGGGCTTCAAAATTGCAAAAATTATTTTGTCTTTTCGGTATAACTTGAGAACGTGATGAAGAACTTTTACAATATTTAGCAGGTGAGTTACTGTCAATAATGGTCATTTTTGAGAGTGGAGCACAGAGCCTTAGAGACCATAGAAATGGCTCAAACTTGAGGATGTAACGGGAAAAGTGTCCAGAACTTTTTTGTGGTCAATGTAATTCACTCGATATTTTTTATGTAGATAGCTTATCTACTTTGAAAACTTTTCTTACTCTTAGAAAACTTTGATAAAATCAAAGGATTAGCTTGAAAAAATTAATTTTCGAGTCTCTGCAATTTTGGCTTACTAATTTTACTTGATTAAAATACCTTAGTTGCCTTTGCTTTTCTAATGTCATTTTGGCATTTGAAGAATTTATTCTCAAAACTGTCAGTTTTTACTTTGCTTTCCGTAAAAATTTTATAAAATTATGGCTCAAAATTTCACCAACACTGAAATGGTTGATATGTTATTGATTTATGGACTTTTTCGTTGCAATGGCCGGAGAAGGGAAAGATATCCGCATCGCAGAATTCCAAATCGGCAAACCTTCGCGAAACTGGCAAATCGCAGAGAAACTGGACGCAGACGGACAAGAAGGACGTTAGAGCTCGAAGAAGCGATACTGGAAGCGATTGAAACTGAACCTGGGATAAGCACACTACGTTTGGGACTTCGTATTGGAGCCTCAAAATCATTAGTTCATAATGTACTGAAAGAAGAACTGTTGTATCCCTATCATATTAAAACAGTTCAAGACTTATTGCCCATGGATCCAGGTCATCGGCTAGATTTCTGTCGGCTTATTGTCCAAAGACAAAACGCAAACCCCAATTTTTGTAGAAGAATTCTGTTCACGGACGAAGATACTTCCACGAGATGTGGTCTTTTTAACCTCCATAATGAACATTTCTATGCTGATGAAAATCCTCATGAAACGGAAGTTACATATTTTCAGAATCAAACTAAAATCAATGTTTGGGTTGGAATTGTGGATAACTTTATTATTGGCCCTACCGTTATACCCGATCGATTGAACGGGGAGAACTACCTGAACTTTTTGGAACAAAGGCTACTTGAACTGTTGGAAGACTTGCCCATACACATTCGTCGTAGCCTGGTTTATCCATGATGGTGCACCTCCTCATTTCACATTAGCTGTGAGGCGACATTTGAATGCGGAATATCCAGATCGCTGGATAGGTAGAGGACACGATGCACCAGTGAACTGGCCGGCCCGCTCCCCTGATTTGACGCCCTGCGACTTCTTTCTATGGGTCGCTTTGAAGTCGAAAGTTTATGCAGCTCCAGTAAACACACGAGAGGAATTGTTGCAACGAATGAATCATGAAGCGGATTCATTGAAGAATGATCCTGAAGTACTAGCCAGAGTTCAATCCAATTTCTTGAAACGAATTAATTTGTGTATTCAGGAAAATGGGCAACATTTCGAACAATTGATGCCTTAGCGATTTCCCAAAAAGTTTTGTTTTTTTCTTTTAATTTGTTTTTCCTAAATAATCACATCGTTTCCCCATTTCTATTGATTTTATTATTCGTGTTTTACCGAGATATTAACCATTTCAGTGTTAGTGAAATTTTGAGCCATAATTTTATAAAATTTTTACGGAAAGCAAAGTAAAAACTGACAGTTTTGAGAATAAATTCTTCAAATGCCAAAATGACAGTAGAAAAGCAAAGGCAACTAAGGTATTGTAATCAAGTAAAATTAGTAAGCCAAAATTGCAGAATCTCGAAAATTATTTTTTTCAAGCTAATCCGTTGATTTTATCAAAATTTTCTAAGAGTAAGAAAAGTTTTCAAATTAGATAAGCTATCTACGTAAAAAATATAGAGTGAATTACATCGACCACGAAAAAGTTCTGGACACTTTTCCCGTTACATCCTCAAGTTTGAGCCATTTCTATGGTCTCTAAGGCTCTATGCTCCGCTCTCAAAAACGGCTATTATTGACAGTAACTCACCTGCCAAATATTGTAAAAGTCCTTCATCACGTTCTCAAGTTATACCAAAAAAACAAAATTATTTTTGTAACTTTGAAGCCCTCTACCGGCTAAACAAGACACTTGAGGCAGAAATAAAAAGGCTCATCAAATTTTTTTCGAATCAAAGAATCTTCGGTTTCATTTTAGCCACGCAGTTTGAGGACATCCTGTATAACGTCAGTTTTACCATTCTTTAATACTTTCGAGCCGGAACTACTTAATATCCTGTTTTATCAAAAGGACAGGACGGTGATCCTGCTCATTCCACAGTCCTGGTTAGAATGGTTCATCATTTTGGTGGAAGGTGGATAGGTAGGTTTGGCACAATCCGTTCTCTTGCTTGGTCACCTACCATCAAACCTCGACTTTTTATGGGGTATCGTTTTATCTGAAATATCTGCCACATAAGAATGCATCCATGAATAGAGTGAGCCCCGTAAGTCATTTGTTTACAAGGAATTTATTAAGAGTTCGAAAAAATGTGTTGAGGTGGAAGGTAGATACTACAAAATAAAAATAAAAAATGTAATTTTAATTCCAAAAATCATGTCTGAAATAATAAAGAATGGTATGTAGTAAACTTACATATCGCACACCGAAGACGAGCGCGTCACAACTGAAAAAAGTTGATTTTTGGCAAACCGATTTTGAACATTTGAAAAATGCTTTAAACAGCAAGAAAATGATAATTTTTCAACTGAATCCGCTTCCTTTGGTTTTCAATGCATTAAATAACTATCTTTTCAAACTTTTTTGGATATATCTAAAAACAATGTTCATGATAAAAGTTTCGGATTGTGGCAATGCAATTCTACAATTTTTTTTTTGTTTTATGCCGCTTTCATAAACACCAATTCCTCTAACGATTTCCTTCAATATCGATTCTTAAAATTCAATATCTGCAATTGGAATTGTAGAAATAAAAAAATAATGATGTGAATAGAAAATAATTTATGTAAGGAAAATACAATTTTAAGTAACAAAAAGCAACTTAATAAATTAATTTAATATAACCAGTTGGATTCCTGAATCTTAACTTTTCTTTTATTGTTGGAAGGAATGTAATTCTCTTGAAATGATGTCAACAATTATTCTTCTTATGATGAGGGATTCCCGATGATATTTTGTAAGAAACCATTGGAATTCATTCTTTCAAGTTGTTTGATTTAAATCTGTGGGGTTTAGTCGATAGTAAATCTTATACTTAAATGAAGTCTAGTTCAAGCTTAGAATGCAAACCATTGAAATCGATAGTAACTATGTAATGAGGGGGGATTATTTTCTGAATATCTGATTGGAAGCAGTCGGGATTTCAGAAGATTGATTTCCTTAACGCCAATAAATTCATAGTACAAACCATTTTCAAAAATCTCTGATTTCCAAATCCTACCGCCATTAATCGGCCCGAAAATGACCTTTTTGGCAGGATTACCTCTTTCCTTCATTTAATTCATAGGTTTCCATTATTCTCATGATTTAATTTATCAAAATCATGGCTGAGAGGGCATTTGAAATTTATTGAATCATGATTTTTAACGATATGATTTCGACATTTTGCAAGTCTGATAATTTGAAACATTGATTTATGAAATGTCTGCAATTTCAAATTGCAATTCATGTAGGCCTATACAAATCAGCAGATATATGTCTAAAACACTGGGACAAAACATTATTATTAATCTGAAAAGTGAGATCAGCAAAGGGACTACTAAAAGAATAGATGAAAAAAAGTCATACTTGGGAAGTGACTTCACTTTAGATACATAAAAATAAAAAAGTATTGTAAGAACTCAAAAAGTAACAAAGCTTCATTACCTCTCACAACGGAAGATCAGATGATGAAATGATACTGAATTCTTCGGAGTTGTCCCGATGCTACCCGTGCTTCCCCCATAGAACTCCTTATTGGCTCGAAAGCAACTATTGCCCTCAAGCGTTGACTACGAGCATTAGACAAGTGACGATGTGATAGAAACTATAGCAGACGAGTCTACACATAGTAATAACTCTAAAGCCGATTATTTTGAGTTGTTACGCTCTCGTTCTCAGTGTGCAATATGTACCGGGTGGCCATCTAAGCGGGTCGAGAACTGTTGACCGTACAGCTTCCGAAATAAAATATCGCTAGTAAATAATATGGCGAAGAAGAATTGCTTTAAATTATTTTCAAACTCGTAAAATGACCCATTCGCCGCATAACACTTATGGTCAATTGAAAAAACGGGGTTTCTTTACAATTTGCCCACATAAGGTATGTTGGAAATGATTGCATGTAGATCTCACGACCATTGTGTACAACTAAATTATACAATAAAAGAGTTTACAAGTTTACTCTGATGATGGCTACTTGGTAGCCGAAAGGAACTCAGTACTTTAATAGTATTTTTAGTGGATAAGGGTGGTTATCTCTTACGGTAATTCTCTCTTGGATCATTTTCCTTTCATCAATCTATTATCACCATGTATATCTGATCTAAGATTTTTATTTGGTAATCTGAATCTGATGCTTTTTCTATAAAGAATTACTTTCTGCGTAAAATTAATAACAATGATTGTTCTCCTCTTCTTGTGAAATATGTATATTCATTATTAACCCATAATGAATTTCAGGAACGTCATCCCAATTACATGGTTTAGCGGGACTAATAGCGAGCAAATTTTTGATATCAATCAATTTGAAAGTTCTACATTGAAACCAGAACGTTACACTCGTTTGACGTTATTTAATTTTCAATTCAGCTAATACCGTTTACAAAGGTATATAATGAATTCGATAATGAGCATTCAGCGTTTGTGATCATTATATAACCAGCAAGCTATTATTAATTCAGGGGGCTTTCCTATTCCTATTCTCCCCTATAACGATATATTCAATAATTAAAATCTAATACGGCTACATCCGTGGAATTATTCCAAACTGTAACCTCAGTCTGAGAGCTTATTAGAAATCTACAGGATATAATAGCTACCATTCAATTGAACATTTACACGAAATGGGAATATCGAACGGTTCCATTTCCCAATTTACGAAGACATTACTAGAATTGAATAATCCACCTTCTCTTGTAAGTAATCAGATCTCAAATCCACTTAGGTTTACTACCTTAGAGATTCAAAGTAAGATGTTGGACAGTATTACCTGAAACTATAAAACCGGAAATTTTAGTTTTTTGAAGATTATATTATATGAACGAAAGTTATATTCGCCATTAACTCATATAGATCAATATGTCTTAGCTGAATTTTTTCGAAACTATCAGTGCTGGATTGAGGCACAAACTGACAAGGCATTTGCTTAAGGCCATCACCGACAGGAGTCCCCGGAAAAAATGTAGTTTGATGGGTCTAAATTTGATTTGCCCCTTCAACGTTGCACCATTATCATCTCTGCTTCAATTTGGTTCATAAATATTATATTAACTTGGTGGAAAATAATGACTCCTCTGAAAGGGCAACGATTGAGGGACAATTTTCAGGAATCTATCGTAAAAGGTAAAGGATGAAACCATTAACAAAGATTCATTATGTACTAGGTACTCGTATACGAATGAATAGTTTTATATCTGTTTGTTTGTGTTGAACCTTTAGTAACGTTTTCATATTATTATTAGAAGTAGTAATTGTTCTTTCATTTAATCATAACAATTTTCATGATAAGAGTTTTGAATTGTGACAATGCTATTCTACTGCTTTTTTTGAATTATACCCCTTTCATAAGCATCAATTCCTCAAAGAGATTTCATTTAAATTGGAATTGTAGAAGCAAAACATTAATGATGTGAGTAGATTATGATGATGATTTATGTAAGAAAAATACAATTTTACGTAACAAGCAGTTACATAAATTAATTTAATATAATCAGTTGGTTTCCTGAATCTTAGCTTCGTCTTTTATTGGTATCTTGGTATCATAAAATTAAAATAGCTGGATGAAATGTAATTCCCTTTAAATAAAGACGTGAATTATTCTTTTTGTAAGAAACCATTGGAATCCGTTCTTTCAAGACCTTTGATTTAAATACGTGTTCTTGTTTAGTCGACAGCGCACTCTGAAGATTTTTCGAAAATATCTGGTTTGCAAATCCTACCGCCATCAATTGACCAGATGATGACTTTTTTGACAGGATTATCTCTGACACTATAAAAACAGAAGTTTTTTAGTTTCTTGAATATTACCTATATTATATGAACGAAAGTTATATTCACCATTAGTTCATACGAATCAATCTGTCTTAGCTAGATTTTTCCGAATGGAACTAACAGTGCTGGATTGAGGCACAATCTAATAAGGCATTTTCTTAAGGCCCTCACCGACTGGAGCCCCCGCGAAAAAGTGTAATTTGTTAGGTCTAGATTTGATTTGCCTCTACAACGTTGCATCATGTCTACTTCAATTCGGTTTAAATACGGGTTGTCTAACCACGAACAGCATTGATCGATATCTCAAAAAGTAAAAATATTTTTTTTAATTTGGCAGCTAAATTTTAAGTACATTTCATATCATATACTATACCTTAATTCTACAGTTTTGGAGATATTTGGAATTTTAGAAAAAAATTACAGATACAGACCCGGACTTAATTGACAATTTCTTCATAATGGCTGCATATTTCGTAATGCGCTTTCGGCATTTTGTAGTCAAAGACTTAGCGCTGAGAAATACCATAAAGAAAGTTTCCGATCTTGCACAGGGTGCTCACAAAAAAATATTGAATTATTAATTCAAAAAATGCCAAGAACTCTTTTCAAATGGACCTCCGTCTGTTTTATAGTAGCTGTATTCAGCACAAAAAATTGGGGAACCTTTGTGTTTAGTTCCCTATACCTAAGTTGTATCGTTTTCTATTTATTCACAAAATACTAGTATTCCACCTTTAACAAGCGGGCGTTCTTAAATTTGATAAATCTAGTTGGCCATGGCTGATTATACGACTGTCAGAGAATGATGAAATGTCATTTAGTTTAAAATTATTGTAAACAATGCCGGCACGGATAAATTACAGACAATATTTATTATTTTATTACCTTGAATTTTCTGTCATCGACTTCCGGTATAACCGGATGTGCCGCACCTAAATATAACTAATGGTGGGTCACTTGACCCCTTGAAAATTTACGGTGGGCTTGTAGTCTAATAAAGAGGTTCCGTCCACTTTTCCACAGCACGTATTTGTTCTGTGCATAACATAATAGGAATAATTACATATCAACAATTGATTATTTGAATGATTTATTATTTAGTTTTTCTGAAATCGCTCAAGAAAGTCTACTTTCTCGGAGAAACTTCAGACCTCGAAATACGACTCTATTATTTTAGTTGGTAAGCAACGATCCGGGAAAATTTTTGCCGACATAGGCCGTCAAAATCGGTCCCTACCGGTTTTTTATATACATTTTAGACAGTAAATAAATACATGAAATAACCAACTAACTTTAACAACATTTATTGAATATATTATTACACATATGGAACGTTTATTATAACTATTTTTGTATATTTATAGTTATGTTGCAGTTTGTACAATTACTAAACATAGGCTCAACTCTACCTGAAAAGTCATTCTCTTTGTCACTTCCCCTTCTGAATGTATCTGCTATGTTAACTGAAAAGTCAGCGACCTTATTGCTGTTTTCTTCTTCGGCAATAATACTAATATTAGCAGATTTCTCTTTGTCTCTTCCCCCTCTAAATATTTTATATGCTATGTCTACTTTACTTCTAAAAGATTCCTCCATATATCCTTCGGCAACGATTGAGGATTTCCATCCACCATGCATCGTCAAAGCAATTAAATCTGCCACAGCTTTAACCAAAATTGTCGCTGAGGACCGCCGGAAACAATGTCCTGTGTATTCATGTACATATGGCAAATTAAAAATTTTGCGACGATTTGAGGCATTTTGTTAAACTGATGTATTTCCACCACTCGCCTGCAACTTTTCCCATTTGAATATTCAAAGAAAAAAGGCGGCAACTTTCAAAATTTTCTGGACGACATGCAACATATTTTCTATAGAATGGCATGAAAGTTTCGTTAATCACAAATGATCTTGGTTTGTTCTTTTATTATCGGGTATTTTATCCAAAATCTATGTCAATCAAATTTAATTGATATAGTTCATCACGGCGGCATGCACGGGAACACCAAATATTAAGGCAACCTAAAAAGTAAACACTACATAAATATTCATCAAGTATATATAATCTGGTGCTTGAGTAATAAACGTTTTAATTTATACATCTGACCAAATTTTTGACGTCTTTGGTTTATAGTTTGTCACTTTGACGTTTCAGGAAAGCACGTAATTTCGAATATTTTGTAATATCAATATCTTCTTTTCTACTAAGTAATTTGACCATAAGATGCCTTGAACTTCGTAGATAAATCGGAAAATTATGCAATCATGACATTTTCAGATTGGGAGGTCGTCTTTTTTCTTGGCAATAATCCATAAAACGTTTGTAAGCGTATTCATATGTTGTCTTGGATTTATTTGGCAATAAATTTAAGATGACATTTTCAGCAGCATTTACTAACTCTGGTGGTGTCCCGCATACCTGGACATCATCAGCACTGCATTTTGAATATTTTCAAATATTTTTTAGCGATAAGTAGATATTAAACTGAAATAAGTAGTGACTCTTTGACTTTTGCACAACAATAAACAAACAGTGATTGTCAGGGAAAGGATTTCATAGGCAATAAGATGGTAATCAAAAATTGTTATGCATTTATAAAAGTTCCTCAATTTATAATAATGTTGATTGCGATTTCAGACAAAATAGTATGTGTAAAAGCACATTCCAAAACTTCAATTTACATTGTCGTCCGGAAATGCTTTTACTACTAGATTTTTTTTTTTGCATAGAGGAGAGGAAATCTTGCATAGACGCCTCGGGTGCCGGTGCCCCCGGGTGTGCCGGATTCCTACCGACTAAAACCCCTGCTCCGTGAGGTTGGTTCTCCATCCTAAGGGGAGCCCCACTGCACTGCGATCATTATAGTCCTATTGTGCCCTCACATGTTTCTACCTCCTCATCAGTCCGGTGTATTCTATGAATTTCAGTATAGGGGATACTTCTGATTTCCTCGGGTGTAGTCTTATCGTCTCCAAGGTATGTCCGACGACCAACCGTGTATGCCGTGCACTGACACAGCACATGCATAGGTGTCTCATCCAACAAGATTCCGTAGTTCTCGTCAGCAGATTTTTCAATCGTTGCTGCTGAAGATTTCCCATCATCGCTTGGAGTGCGACATGCGGGGCAGTTCTCTCCTGTAGGTACGGTGCTCTATCTCGAGCCATTTTTGGATTACAGGTTTCGCTGTGGCATGAGAAATGCCACAGGTTGGCTCTGGTTCAATCAATGGCTTTTCCGCCCCCGCTTTAGCGAGTGCGACGGCAGTTTCTGCCCCTTCTCGTTTGGTTTCTTCAGACTCCCACACGAGTGTTACTCTATTGGGGTTCATTACTAGTGCAGTTAGTTCTTTAACGCAATCAAGTACACATTGTGAGGTGATTGTGTATGATTCCAGTGTCTTAAGCCCTGTCAGGTTGCTCACTATGATTGTGATTTGTCTATTCTCATAGGCTCTCTCCCTCATAATTTGGGCACATGTTGTAATTGCAACTATTTTTGCTTGGAATTCTGTCGCAAAAGTCCCTAGGTTCAAAGAAATTCTTTCCCCTTGGTTCGTTTTCTCGACTATTCCAGCACCCGTACTTTTTTCCGTCTTGGTGCCTTCGGTAAGCCATATGGAATCCCCCCATATGAGGACTGCCCCCAGCGATCTCCCGCCCATTCACGGTTTGAATCATGAAAGGCACGGAAGTGCTGTGAGCCTTGATCCTGTCGGATCTCATCCCCTATGGCCCAGGTGATCCAAGCAATCCGTGGATGCTTCGGCCTTTTTGGTCAGCCTTTCCTTGGCTGATAAGATCCAAACGATTCGCTCCTCTTATGGCCTCTGCCTGAACAGCGAGGTGCAGTGGTTCCAACCCCCACAGCTTCTCCATAGCAGCCGTTGGGGTGGTCGACATTGCACCTGTTACTTCTAAGCATGCCAGCCTCTGAACTCTGTTCAGTGAATGCTGGGATGCTTTGGCTTTTGTTTTTGGCCACCACACGACGGCGACGTATGTTACAATGGGTCTCACTATGGTTGTGTACACCCAGTGTACCATCCGTGGAGTGAGTCTCCAGGTTCTCCCGACTGTACGACGACAGGTCCACAGGGCCCTTATCGCTAAGTTAGCGGTTTTCTCCAGATGCTTCACAAAGGTCAGCCTTTCATCTAGGCTTACCCCAAGGTACTTGACCGTGTCCGTCATCTGTATATTGTTTCCATACAAAACAAAGTCTTCCTTTGTGAAGGGTACAATGATTATTTTCGAAGGTTTCACTTTGAGTCCTTCCTTGTTGCACCATTTTCCACGGTGTTCAGTGCGTGCTGCATCAGAGATGCTATTGTGCTCCCAAACTTCCCTTGTACTATACTACTAGATACATGTACTATTGTGATAAATACCAATTATATGCACACAACAAACGAAACAGGAAGTGATGCAAAACCGGATTATTGAACAAATATTATCATTCCAAGAACTTCTCCAGAGAATACGCAACGTTATCTAGGTTCTTATAAGTTGGTCAGTAGAGCATCTTGTATAATGCCGTATTTCAAAAAACCTGAAAGCACAGAATGTTGAACACAATTTTTCTCGATCAATTCTTGAATTTTTATTGTTTCCATTATATAATTGCATTCTAATTTTGTTTAAAATTATTTAAGCAAGACATAACTTTGGAGTAAGAAGTATATAGTTCCAATATTATGCTGATGAACTCAAAAGTATTGCGAATGACACACTGCCCTGCACTTATAAAAATTGCCAAGTAGTATAAGAAATTTGTCCGTACTTGAAAACATTCAGATAAAAAATGGATAAATAACCTACAAGGCATAAATCAGTTGTGATATTCAGTGCAGAGTTATGAAGTCATAAAGAATTGCAAGGTGCTCAGCAGTTTCTGTGATCGAGAACTCCATTGAAAGTGCCCGCGGCAATTTAATTTTTCGTACACGACTATTATACTCAGAGGGGTAGTAACGGTGATTATAGGAAATTGAAAACATGGAGTGAGTGCACTGAACTATATAGAATGACAGATGTACGAATTGCTTTTCTGGTATACTGCTCCCTTTATCGAAAATATTAGAAAGTTGAGAAGTTTTTGTTCGTTTTAAGTTCAAACCCTGGATTTATTCGAGATCTTATGAAAGTTCCATGTGAGTGAAAATTATTATTCTAATTAGTCATTCCACTGTGTGGAACACACCAATAACTCCAAATTACAGTTATTATGCACGAAGCAGTTTACAAAGTCAACAAATGTATATTTTAATAGTTAATTCTACTCCCGAGACTTGATAGAATATCGCTTAGAAACCTTTATCGAGAAACCGAATGTATTCGAAAACCACATCAATAATAAAATATCTGAGCATGCATTTGAAACACATCTTTTTCTGTAGCATTTTGTTCCAAAAACATTTGAGTATCTTCATAATTCAAAAACAAAGTTTGAATTACCTAAAATATATCGTAGAATTGTATCGTTTTTAGCCAGAGCCCGGGATATTATATGTACAGGGTGCCCGGATAAGGATACGGAGCGGCTGTATCTCGAAAATGGTAAGGCCTAGAGCTTTGGGAAAAAAATCCTTATGAATAAAGTGGGCAAGAGAAATGGCTGGAATTTATTTTGAAATTCGTAATTCAACCGCTAGGAGATGTAACTGCTATGAAGAAACATAAAATTCACGATATCTCAGAAGGATAGACGATGAGCTATAACTTTGAAAACATCATTAATGATTGATTTGATAGATTCGGTAATACCATATCATCTTGCCTCGCAACATATTTTTGTATCTGTCATACTAAGGTAGGGGGAGATCTCTGCATTTCTCAATATTCATCACATTTGAATATCTCCTGAACCATTCAACCGATTTGAATATTTTCGATCTCGTTCAAAAGAGCATCTTTGAAAAATAACATTGGATTACATCTGATTGTAACAAATTTAATTTGTGTGGGTGGAAAATATCTTGCTAGGGGTAATATATCTGGAATACAATTAAAATTTTGATTACCTTTTATTCTGTACAAACTACGTTAATATTTTTTGGACGATAACCATAATTTTATCCACGGTTCAGATATTTTGTAGTTGATTTATACACAACAAACAACTGAAATGAAGAATATTAGAATCGGTATAGAAATTTTGAAGCATATCAAACAGAATGTTAACGTGTTTTGAATGGTTAAGTAGAAATTTATAGTTTTTCAATTATTATCAATAACTTTTGCTTTCTAGCAAATTATCTCATCAACTCGAATACTCCACCCCCATTAAAATAGATAGATAAACATTTTAATTAAGTTATGGCAAAAATTGTAATTACACAAGTGAAAAAAGATTGTTATAACAAACACGAGGACAAGGTGATAAGTCCCTGAAAAATTATCCAATAAATGATTTATTTTGGTCAAAACTTATTTTATTTCTCAACATAATCTCCTTGTAGCCTGATACACCTCGTCCATCATTTTTCTAGATCCCTTCTGAATAATACGATTTCGGTAATTCTTCAAAATAGGCGTTTGTTTAAGCGATGAACTCATCGTTGGAGCCAAATCTCGTTCCGCCAAGCATTTCTTCCGGTTTGGGAATAGATAAAAATCGCAGGGGGCCAGATCTAGAGAATATGGTGGATGACGAACCAATTCGTAGCGCAATTCATTCAATTTTGCCGTTGCTACTGAGGACCTGTGCACCGGTGCGTTGCCCTGGTGTCACTTTTTTCTTTGCCAAATCCGGTCGCTTTGGCTTCACATCGACTTCGAATCAATCCAACAACTCTGCAAAATATACGCCGGTGATCGTTTTGCACTTTTCAAGGTAATCGATACTGTGTGCTTCCAAAAAACTGTCGACTTTGTTCGCCGCTAAACTCACTTTGGCCTTTTTCGGCTTGGATTCGTCAGGACAAGTCAATTGTTTCGACTGTTCTTTGGTCTCTGATGTGTTGTGATGGATCCATGTTTCGTCCACGGTTACGAAACGGCACAAAAACTCCTTCTTATCGCGCTTGAATATCGCCAAATACTCCTTTGAAGTTGTAACACGGTCACACAGAGAGGAATTGCGGATTTTATCGACGATTTCTGCCGTTGTAACATCAATTGAACAACCACAACAAAAATCAGTAAACCACTTGTGAATCGTTCCAATCGATGAATTGGTGAAGAGTCCCCATAGTTTAACAAGCGATGCTTTGGTTTGTTGATACAAGACCAACTTTTAAAATACATAAATATAACTCAAAAGAAAAACTATCATAAGTAAGCCCTTTTCAGTATGATTGTGTAACTTCCTAAAAAATAAGGGTTTATCTAGAAAGTCATCAATGGAATGATTTATGATAATTTTACTAGAGCGGTTTCTATAGACTGAAATCGCTTTGGCGATTTTATATAGTGGCTGGCACTTTGTTCAAGAAACGTAGTAGTAGTTCATAGCATTTCGATATTTAATCTAGTATGACTAATAAACTATAAAAGAGCTCACACTGGGGATACACTATAATATTATGAATAAAAAACAATCCCCCTTATCCACTAAAAATAATGTTCAAGTACTGCGGACCTTTCAGCTACCAAGTAGCCATCATCAGTATAAACTGAATGAAAGGATCTCCGTACTAACAGTATTTTTAGTGGATAAGTATGATTGTTACTTATTTATATTATACTCAAGTATGAGTATTTATGTAATGATTTTTGTTTCGAATATCGTATGAATGTTGGTCGCTATGTGTTGAATATTATGACTAAACTAACTCAGGCAAATTGATAAAATAGATCTTGTTATGACTGATTATTTTTCAAAAACGGTGATCAAAACGTAAAACTAAAATTTGATTAACACACTATATGGAAAAATAACACAATGATAATAAACTGAACAAATCACTTTATTATTAATTAAATAAATATGCGTTTTTATATAGACGAGTATAAATGATTTTTTTTCATATATTATATATTTATATTAATATTGTAATGTTTAATTCCACAATCAATTTCTTTGTAGATTCATACTACCAGGTTTCGAGGTCAATTATTACACCTCATCCTCAGGTATATAAAGCATAGATTCAGTATATAAAATTATTCATAATCATATGGCTTCATTTCTAGATAATTATAGTTATAAGTAAAATTTTATTTTTGATTTATATAATATATACATGTTCAACAGTTGAAATTCAGGAAGCTACATTTTTATTATATATTTATAATTGTAATATTATAATCAAAACCAATGAAATACATCATCTAAAATGGGTAGGTAATTCTGATAAATATCATAATCCAATAAATATTTAATGCTGAAAAAGACTGTGTGTGGTTATTGTGATTCGTTATTTTCTGTGCCAGTGCCCGTCCTTTGTCGGGAAAATTGAGAAGGGAAGTATGGTTGTTAATTTCTATAACAGTTTACTAATAACTTTTTAAATCTAATGCTGCAATTTATGAGTAAGTTCCCATTCCCGATTAACATTAGTACAGCAGGGGTTAGTTCATTGTATTCAACTAGATGAAAATTCGACCCAGCTATGAAACACAGCAAATTATAAGATTTTAATTAAGAATAATAATAAGGCGCTGAAACGGCCGATGCTGAAATGGTTTGGAGCTGAATCAACGGTGATGAAACGTCGGCTACTATACATTAAAAGTAGATACGTATGCTTTAAAAATAATGCATCAATTCCTTGTTTACTTACTGCTAATATCAATTAATTATGATTGATACAGTGAGCTGGAATTTAAAAAGATAGAATCTGGTATGCAGACTTGAAACTAAAATTGAAAGAGTTTATCTTGGGTATTACAATTTTTCATGCTGCTAACCACTTTGAATATAAACAAATTTGCATTACATCTGCAAGTTTTTGCAAAGACGGAATTGCAACAAGTTGGAGTCGGTTAATATAAATATAAGATTATGAATTAGAATCCCACAGACAATATTTAACATTTAAGAATTGTTTTAATCTCATTCTAATTAATTTACTATTTATATATGATAATGAGAAGATCAGACAAAATTGTTGTATTCTGTGTATTTCTGATAAAATTGATTTAAATCACTAGCATCAGACTATCTAGAAGGAACTTGCCAGATTAAGATCCTAGCAGCGCGATTATCTTCTTAAGGTGTGTAGTGACTTGGAGCACGAAAGATTGAAATATTTGACAAATTGTATTGTTCTGGCATGAATCTTGCACCCTAGATTGTGATCAAATGAAGTGGCTAGGCAGTACTCAGTTTTGGGTGTCAAGAAATTCTATTTATTCATGTTAGTTAATACCTTAAGAAGTGTTCATGCATGTGGTCAACTATGTACACCATTTTCAACACTGTTTGTAAAACCTCGAACAAACATGTACGTACCTATTATAATAGCAAATTTAAATTTAAATAACATGTGAGATATTTTCTGAAAATTGAAATTAAACAAGTTAATTGAGTCCGTGTTCAACTACTAAAATATACAGGCTGTCCCAGGTTTTAGTAGCAGAACTTCAACAGTCGATAGAACATTTGATTTTGAGAAAAAAGTTCTCATTAACATATATGCACAGGCGCTTTTTGAGATACGGGTGTTGAAATTGAAAATAAAATTTCGTTTTTTGCAAATATCTGCGGAACCGTTTATCGTACAGAAAACAGCTTTTGTGAGCATTTTCTACTCATAGTAAGCTATGTTCTGTGACATAAAAACATTCTTTTTAGTCATAATTGGTGAAGATTTTGAAGGGGTAGTGGGTGTTTTTCTTCCCAACTTCTACGCCACTAAAAAAAGTACGGTTTTGAGACAATCATTTGAACCGCCATTGTTTTCTACACAGAAAAGGTACTCTTGGTCATACGCTCTAAAGTTGACTGTTTTCTAGAAAAATCAACTTTTATGTTGAAAAACATGGTAAATTTTTTGGTTTTGTTACTTGTTCTAACGTTTGAATAAATTTTGTTTAATTAGTAAGAATTGACCATGTTTTTCAACATAAAAGTTGATTTTTCTCGAAAACAGTCAACTTTAGAGCGTATGACCTTTTT
Source organism: Endomychus coccineus (assembly GCA_958510875.1). Lineage (NCBI taxonomy): Eukaryota > Metazoa > Arthropoda > Insecta > Coleoptera > Endomychidae > Endomychus > Endomychus coccineus. The sequence continues at coordinate 78,220,237 of OY294067.1, forward strand.
TATGTAGAAAACATTGGCGGTTCAAATGGTTGTCTCAAAACCGTACTTTTTCCAGTGGCGTAGAAGTTGGGGAGAAAAACACCCACTACCCCTTCAAAATCTTCACCAATTATGAGTAAAAAAATTTTTTCATAGCACAGAACATAGCTTTCTATGAGTAGAAAAGGGTTACAAAAGCTGTTTTTCGTACGATAAACGGTTCCGGAGATATTCGGGAAGAAATTTTTTTTTCAGTTTCAATACCCTGTATCTCAAAAACTAAGCGTCTATGCATATATGTTAATAGGATTTTTTTTCCTCAAAATCAAATTTTCTATCGACTGTTGAAGTTTTGCTACTAAAACCTGGGACACCCTGTATATAACAGGAGTATGAGGAGTATGAACATCATTCAAATACGCCAAAGAACCAATGCTTAAATTTTTACGTTTATTGATCTTAATAATTATAATTAGTCGAAGTTATATTAATGAGTTAGTGTATGAATATAAACGGTCCACCTAATAATAGCAATTAATCTGCTTTGAATTGAGCCATAAGCTTATTTTTAATGATTTCAGTAACTGCAAATAAGAAATAAAATTGGAATTATGCAATGAAAGAGGATTTTAAAACGTAATGGGCTTCCTTTTGCTTTGAAGTTGTTAATTATAATTGAATCACCTCCGCTAATGAATCGATTGAAACATCTTCATGGCATTTTAAATGTAAACCATTCTCGCGATAGCACAACAACAATAAAAATGCGATGAAATTAAGCTTTAAAATAAACTGTTCGAAGTTGGAATAAATATAATGAGGTCTAGTCTAAAAAGAATTAACATTGAAATATCTCAATGCGGTTGCGTCAAGGGCATGGATGACGTAGTATACTAGATAATGTCGATTTATATAGTTAATCATAAAAATAAATTCAAAGCGATTTACTAGGAAGTATATAATTCGAAGCATATGATCTAATAAAACAAGAAGGTTTTGATCCAAAATACCATGCCCAAGCAGAACCGTAGCGCCCGAACACTTTTCCGCTCCAATTATGATTCGAAGAATGAGACATACATTTCATTTAAGAACGTTCGGTAGTGTTAGCGGGGTAAATATATTAAGAGCAAGTGAAGGGCAAGAGCGGAGGTCTGGAAACGCTGTAAATATTGCCGACTCGAGTTGTATTCATAAACACATGTAAAAATAATGACCAACAGTTCCTCAAAGAATGGCTATTGTAAAAATATTAGAGTATTTAAGAAGTTTTATTAAAAAAGTAGTTATAATTGCTAATTTTCAGCTATTTTTTCATAGAAATAATAGTGGTACTCACTCAAACTTTCACAGAATATTATTGTAATAATGTTACTCCATTAAAAAAAAGCATTTCTATTTAGCCGTTTTCCGTAATTTGAAGATTTAACCACGTCGCCATAAACTTTCATGTAAAAATGTTGTTATTTTGACTCGATATATTTAAAAAACGGTGTCGTGAAACCCTCCAAAAAATTAGACGTATTCTTATATTGTTATTCTACGGTCTATAGAAATTTCAGAAAATTTTATCATAAAAAACTATCTCTACCGAACCTCCTCAACATCAACAATGTAATAATAAAATAACGTACAACTAAACACGTGGTACACTGTTATTGAATGAAAGTATACGCTATTACTAGGACATGTCTGCTTTTCTGGTGTGGTATCCATCAGGTTATGGGAGTAATTGTCCTTGTACTACATACAATCTTTTACTACAAGTGCATTGAAATTGTAATATTCAATTATTTAGAAGAGACTTCTGCATTTGTGAGCTAAAAGTAGCAATAATCTTCTGTAGATACGTTGGGCTAATTATTATTGAAACTGGTATTGAATCGCATAAACTGAATCATCAGAAGTAATCAGAAATATTCGAAATAACCAAGTTATCAGTCGATTCGTATTTCACCAGAAAAATACTGCTAACATTTTGTTTAGCTTCTGAAAATGATTTCGAATTGTTGCATAGAGGAAACTTTAACAGACGTTTGGCATCATTTTTATATGAAAGTTGCTTTAGTAGGCTATGAAATAATTCATTTCATTATTTAAAAATCGGAACAAATCAAATGATCAGTATTTCAATTTTATCTACAGTCACTTTTTCCCATTATTTTATTTCAAATGGTCAGTACGATAATACATGGTCGGTAAAAATGATAAATGGTCCATATGATGAAAGAAGACAGTTAAATTGAAAAATGATCATTAAAAAATAGAAAATGGTCGATAAAATTAATAATCGGCCCCGTGCAAATTAATAAGCCGTCGTTAAAACAATACAATAAGATTAATAATCGGCCAGGATGAATGAATAAACCGAATTCAATTTTGTTAATGCATCAACGAGAACAGGTTAGGCGGTAAAACGCCGCCTCAATATGCTTTTCCTTCCAATAATGTAATTTCGAAACTCCAAGCGACCACGCCACCGCAGATTAGTTTGTTTAATTTTTTAATATTTTCGGGCATAATAGCTAAGTAGGTTATTTGAAAGTTTGTCTACGCAATTTATTGATTTTCCTTGCCCTTATATACATTATAGTTATCGCAGATAGTTTGTAAATTTTTTTTTCTTTTTAGGAATACTAGGTTAGTAGGTGATTTGTTTTTGTAAATGTATTACCGACTATTGCATACTGGCCATTTATTAATTCCAATAGTATATTTCAGATTTATTACCGCCTAATCAATACTGGCAATTTATTAATTTTTACTGAACATTATATTCACAATAGTGGAAACAGAAATAATGACCAAATAGTTATTTTACTGGTTCAAAATTCCAATTTTAATCTATCAAATTTTATGAATATACTGAGTCTTTTACAATATCTTATTGACTGTTTATAATATTATAACGTACACAATGAATTCAATTAAATACTGTTCAGTTTATTAAGACCGTTTAAAAATTTGTAGACTGGCCTGCATTTGTTTCCCGCTCTATGAACTGCATTTCATACCAGTTCTTCTAAATCGTTCTCCAAGATCAATGAATTTCCATCTCTATGTTGGGAAGTTTCCCAGCATACCGAAGGCGGAATTCGATATTATTATTGTTATAAAAATAATACATCTCTTCAGCTTCTCAAACCTTTTCAATTAGGTATCTCCGACGATGGTCCGCATATAACAAAAACCAAATTCCACGCTCAACCTTCATTTCTAGGTTGAATATTTTTTTCCTCCTTCTTTTATCAAGTTGAAATAGAAAAAAGCTTGTATGAACCTAGAAAGAATGAATGTTTTTGCAGGTCCACGTAATTATGTTTAGAAATATTGTGAAAATTTCCAAAGTTGAGAATATTTATTTAATAATAGAATCTCTATAGCCATCGGTGATATATAGTTTTGTGATGAAAGACGAAATTATTATTATTAAATAGGAACCATGTGTTGATTTCACACCGGTTGCTTTGACGCCGTGTCGTTTTGACGCCAGATTGCAATATTATTAATACGAAAGGAAATGAGGAAGTAAATTATCCTAATCTCCAAAAAGTAGTTCTTCTACACAAAGAAATGAAGAATGAATTTTATTAATTATAACATTTTAGGTATACCGTTAGGGTATAAATATTATGTTTTCTTTTTCATATATTAAGTTTAAAATCATTTCCTGTGTAAATTATTCTGTCAGGATTTTATTTTACTTGTTATCTCCATATTGTAGTATGGAGATAACAATCAAAATGGGAAATCGTTATTCAAAGACGCTACTTTTTTGTACGTTTTTGAGAAAGCAAGTTCATGCAGTTCAAAAAAGTTTTAGAAATGTGACCGTCCTAGTGAAGAAAAACTACGGTGCAAAGTCAAGATTCATACCCAAGAGAGGTGATGAGCTCCGCTGTAGTACCTAATAGAAACATCAATAAAGAAAAGATTCGAAAAAACGATAGAATCCACGACTGGAATAATGAACCATTCTGTATCAGGGATCTCATTGGCGCTAAGGCAACACTACCGAACGATATCGCCTTAAATAAAATGATTAAAAAAGCAAAATACCAAATTACTCTTGCACCATCTACCCCAGTTAATCTTGAAGAATTCGTCATCCCAGAAAAACATGATATTACACCTTCGAGCAAACAATGTTGAGAAACAGTTTCACTGAAGAGACAATGGTCTGGATCCGGACAGAATTACAATTTTTGTGGGCCGGCAGAACCTGAAAATAAGTGTTTTGAATCATTCTGTATGGATTTCATGCCTCACAATCATTTGCGGAAAATTGATATGTTTGTAAAAATGATATTATATTTCATGAGAAGTTACGTTGCTTTTCCCTCATAGATTTTGAAGAACTCGAAACATTGGTTTCTTGATGAGACATTTTAACCAACTCCATCGTTATTTAAATTTGGGGAGCAGATATGTCAGAATGATTGGTATGATGGAATATCTACAGTCAGATGCAAACCAGGAGAAGATTTCACGATGCGATTCTGAACTAGGTGCCATAAATGCATTAATGCTTTACAAAATTTACAAATGCAGAGCTGCCAGGTGGTTTTTTTCATTTAGTAAACATATGATGCAGCATTTGGCACACATGCATTTGCATTTTCGACACAATACCGATGCTGATTTCAGATTTCAAGCCCGTATAACATCTTTGGCATTTGTTCCTGAAGACGATTTGGATGATGTAATCGTCCACTTGTTGGATGAATTGTTTAATACGTTTTGAGAGAAAAGGTTTGAAACAAAAGTTGTTGGAAAAATTAATGCGAAGTCGATTCGAGGTCATGGGCCCAAGAGATAGGGGTCATTTAGTGTGTTTTCAACACATCGGTTTTTGGTATTTTGACTTACCTATTTTTTTGGCGCCAAAATTGGTTATTTTGAAAAATGCATATTTTGCCAATTTCAGACGAAATACTTATTTTATCGATCTAAAATCAAATTTATTCCAAAGATTTCATTATTCTACACCTAATGTCCAAAATTCAAGCATGTTGGTACAAAAACATCACTTTGGCGCCATTTTGAAACATTTGGTCCACCGAAAAATCAAAATTTGTTGAGATTATAAATTTTTCACTTAATCCAAATTCTAGGTTCTATTTGAGGTTTTCACAACGAGTATTTTATGAAGTAGAAGTGGAGCTATCTTATTAAATGTGTTTGGGCCTCTGGAGGGCCCAATTTTGGGCATATAGAAAAAAACCTTCGATCAAATTACAGAGAAATACATCGGCTATTTAAGTTTGAAACAGCGTATGGCGGGCGATTCGTCCACAATTCCAAGTTATAACGAATTTCATCATGAAAAACTAGCGCGGTATTTCATTTAGCGGCAATAAGCCACCGACGCAGATTCTGAAATTATAGTTTCTCAAATATTTTCAAATGCACCTGAATGCTTACGATGTTTTAAAACATTCTTTCATACAACTCATAGTTTTCTCTCAAAAGTCAAAAAATAAAAAAATTTACATTTTTGGGGTCCAAAAAATGGTCATATTTTTTCGAGCGCAAGGTTAATCCAAATTTAAACTACACCATCCTGTTCTGCGCATCAAAACACATAAGAATAGACAAAAATTAGAACTTGCAGAAATTCGGACCAAAATCGTCCATTTGCCGATAAAGGTCAATAATAGAGATTTCAAATTTAATGAGTCTTATGGCAGTGAGTGATGGTGGTGTGACGACATCACTATCGGAGTTAATTACTTCCTGATCAGCAGCCTCACCGAAATTCAAAAAAAAACATCGCGATTATGACGAGATGATAATATTACATAATTCGGGAGTATAGAAATAGAAATATTATTTCGTATTCATAAGCAATATCGCAAAATTATGTTATGAATTAATAATAATCATTCAGATAAATAAACAGTCAAAAATAACGTCGTGGCCAAGAATTCTACCCAATTAAATTTTACGTAATGCTAAATAACTTGGTTGTAAATTTGAAATATGATTATCGTAGACAGAGTTTGATTTGCTCTCTATAATCTTCTGAAATTTGTAGATAGATCTTGAAAGCAAACCCTTAGATAAGCTCGGTGAACATAATTTGTTCTAGCATTGTGTTCTAGTTTGTTTGTATATTCACTAAGTGACTAGTATAATTTCTGGATTGATGCATGCATTAAAACTTTAATCCGCCCGAGGCTTGCTGAGTCGCCTGTTTGGCACTACATACATGCTATAGGAGGGATGGGGTTCATGAGTAAATCACTTGCGGGAACCTACAGCTTCGACAAATTGAAGAGTGGCCCCCGGCCTCTTACGTGGTAGGCGATGATTGCAGTAGACTAGCAGTTGATTATTGGTAGAGCTGATCCAATAATATCCTTCCTTACACATCCGTGAAATCATTTTCTGCTCATATACCGTAGCGAAATTGAATTTTATTATGCAAGGCGAACTGATGCATGTATATACACATGAAATGTTTCGGTGAGAATATTTATGACCTGCGGAAGTATTATCCAAAATAAGTATTATTGATTCTTGATTTCTTAACGGATTAGTGTTGGACTCTTCTAGAAGAAAAAATGTTCCATATATCGATAAAACAAGCCCATTTTTCATACGACAGTCGACGCAAATCTCCAACTTTCATGTAGATTTATCAGACTTTAGAATAGAATAGTTTATTTGTTAACTTATGGCTCAATTTGTTACATGGTCCGAAAATATGAAACAGCTAAAAGCTTCTCTAGTATTTATAAAAGCAATGATTTTGGTTTTTGAATGAAGTTCAGACTACTTGAATTATTATTTTCAAATAATATTAATTCTGGACCTCTTGTCCAGAACTTAATTTTTCATCATTGATAATTTCATCAGGAAAGTTCTTACAACCCCCCAAGCTCACAAAAAAAAATTTACTAAGAGAAATAATGTCATCATCGAAGCTATTAACTTGAGAAATGAGACCTGATGGTATTGAAAATTAGTACATACACTCCAGAGAATATTGAAATCTATCGCAAACAATAGTCCAGGCAATAAGTACGGAAAAAGACCATAATAAAAAAAATATAGTAAGCTAGAATTTCAAATTTTTTTTTTTGCATTTTGTTCCCAATACCCCATAGACCATTCATGACTATCAAGACCGCGGGGGTAGACCTTTCAACTCCCCCGAATCGGGGTTTCAACCCCTCAGAGGAGCATTCTTATAAAAACAATCCAAAAGTGTAGAAAATTAATGAATTAAGAGCCGAAAATGACCCCCAGTATGTTTTTTGGGTCGCTGATCACGATTCCGCAGTTGGTTTTCTCGGGAAACTGCCTCCAGATGAGAAATTTGTAAAATGATATACAATTTATAATTTTGTTGCAAAAATTACCTCTAGTAGGTTTTTTGGGTCGTTGATCACGATTCCGCTGTTAGTTTTCTCGGGAAACTCCCTCCAGATGGGAAATTTGGAAAATAATACATAATTTATAATTCTGTTGCAAAAATTACCTCTAGTAGGTTTTTTGGGTCGCTGATTACGATTCCACTGTTATTTTATCCGAAAAACTGTCCAGATGGAAAATTTGGGAAATTTGAGATTTTCCTAAGACGGTTGTGAATAATAAAGTATAATTTTGGTGCAAAAATTACCTGTAGTAGGTTTCTTGGGTCGTTGATCACGATTCCGCTGTTAGTTTTCTCGGGAAACTCCCTCCAGATGGGAAATTTGGAAAATAACATATAATTTATAATTCTGTTGCAAAAATTACCTCTAGTAGGTTTTTTGGGTCGCTGATTACGATTCCACTGTTATTTTATCCGAAAAACTGTCCAGATGGAAAATTTGGGAAATTTGAGATTTGCCTAAGACGGTTGTGGATAATAAAGTATAATTTTGGTGCAAAAAATTACCTGTAGTAGGTTTCTTGGATCGTTGATCACGATTACGCTGTTATTTTTCTCAAAAAACTCTTTCCAGGTGGAAAATTCGGGAAATTTGAGATTTTCCTGAGACGGTTATGAATGATAAAGTATAATTTCGTTACAAAAATGATGACCCCTAGTAGGTTTTTAGGATCGCTGATCACGATTTCGCTGTTGGTTTTCTCGAAAAACCTTCTTCAGAGTGAAAAATCCTGAAAATTGTAATTTCCTTTGCAGTTACGGGTGATAAAATGAAAACAAATTTCAGGTATGTATTATTACTTTTTTTATTTTGTATTAAAGATCTACTTTTCCGAACTTCATTATTTTACATACCTATTTGTTTCCATCATTATATATATATTTTTATTATTATTATTACTTTTATTATAGAATTGTGATCTTCCCTATATTCAGACAAGATTATTTCAAACAGGCATACTAATCTTGACTGTGAAGGAGCCTCCTATAGAATAAAACTCTTTATGCCTGCGTATCCTTTTATTCTTTCGACAATGTGTCCAGGGGCGGAGTAGATGAAATAATTTTATTTTAATTATCAATAAAATAATGTAAATGAATAAAAAATTTATGATGATAATAATAATGAAAATTATAATGATAATAATAATAATAATAAAAATATATATGTAATGATGGAAACAAATAGGTATGTAAAATAATGAAGTTTAGAAAAATTGATCTTTAATAAAAAATAGGAAAAGTAATAATACATACCTGAAATTTTTTTAATTTAATTCCCCGAAACTGCAAAGGAAATTACAAATTTTCAAGATTTTTCACTGTGGAGAAGGTTTTCCGAGAAAACCAACAGCGAAATCGTGATCAACGACCCAAAAAACCTACTAGGCATCATCATTTTTGTAACTAAATCATATTTTATTTTTCCCAAACCCCAGGAAAATCCCAAATTCTCCATCTGGAGGGAGTTTTCCGAGAAAACTAACAGCGTATTCGTGATCAGCGACAAAAAAAACATACTAGGGGTCATTTTTGTAACAAAATTATACTTTATTATTCATAAATGTGTCAGGAAAATCTCAAATTTCCCGAATTTTCCATCTGGAGAGCTTTTTGGAAAAAATAACAGCGGAATCGTGATCAACAACCCAAAAAACCTACTAGAGGTCATTTTTTCAACCAAATTATATCTTATTATTCATAACCATCTCAGGAAAATCTCAAATTTCCCGAATTTTCCATCTGGAGAATTTTTGGGAAAAATAACAGCGGAATCGTGATCAACGACCCAAAAAACCTACTGGAGGTAATTTTTGCAGCAAAATTATACTTTATTATTCATATCCGTCTCAGGAAAATCTCAAATTCATCGAATTTCCCATCTGGAAAGAGTTTTTTTGGGAATCTTGATCAGCGACCCAAAAAACCTACTAGAGGTAATTTTTGCAACAAAATTATAAATTATATATTATTTTCCAAATTTCCCATCTGGAGGGAGTTTCCCGAGAAAACTAACTGCGGAATCGAGATCAGCGACCCAAAAAACATACTAGGGGTCATTTTCGGCTCTTAATTCATTAATTTTCTACACTTTTGGATTCTTTTTATAAGAATGCTCCTCTGAGGGGTTGAAATCCCGTTTTGGGGGGGTTGAAAGGTCGACCCTCGCGGTATTGATAGTCATGAATGATCTATGGGGTATTAGGAACAAAATGCAAAAAAAAATTTTTAATTCTAGCTTACTAATTTTTTTTTTCTGCTTCGTTGCCTGGACTACAATATTGCTGTAGCTAAAAGTTGAGACCCGATACGAACTACAAAGGAACAAGTATATCCCCAAGAGTAAATACTTACCAGTGGTTGAAAAATGTCATCTTTGAATAACATCCGAGAGCATCAATCAAATACGTAATTACAACCCTACCGATACACTATTATAAATCACTCGCAAACTATGACGAGTGTGAAAATTTCATCTCGTGCGTTATCAATAACCTGTCGTAACTACAACTTGATAGAAACTACACGGTAACATCAAAAATGAGTAATTACAATTCCTATGAAGCACATATTGCAAATAGTGACTTGCAAAATATGACGAAAATGTAAATTCCATCCCTCAAGAGCCTCAAGTTGAAAAGTTACTAATGACAGCAAAAAAAGTATTATACAGGCTGTTCGTTTTCAACCTGCTCCCTAAAAGAATCTGCAGATTTAGAGGCAACATTGTTTTGAACTATTTGTAGAACGTTTTTCGAAAAGGACCTACAATTCCTAAATCTGTTCAATCTTGCAACACTTCCGGTTATACCGTAAGTTTATATCAGCGTTGTGATATTTTTAATGCAACAATAAACTATAAAAGAGTTCACACTGTGGATACACTATAACACTTTGAATTTAAAAAAAAGTACTGATTTGTTTTGATTGATCTTACTCCTCAGTACTTTAACAGTATTTTGAGTGGATAAGGGTGATTATTCCTTATTTATAGTGTTAATTGCAACATTTTTTTTGCGTTTTTGGTTTCTTGATCTAAATTAAGAGTGAGTTTGATGATACCCTACTTTTATTTACCTTTTTTTAGTTATTGCAAATAATTGAAAATAATTAATTGCGGTTATCTTCAAAATGAATTTGTAAAATATGATTTTTTGACATCTAATGTTTCAATAAGTTTTGAGGGCAGAGAAGAGAGAATAAGTGTCATCATGAAGTGGAAAATTTTAAATATCCATAACACCATTTTTTTAAATGTCATCCCATATTTTTTTCACCATTAGATTGACTGAGATTGATTCTCATTGAATAATTTATAAGGTACAGGATATAAAAAAAGATTCAATGCAAAATTGCTAGTATCTATGAAATAGGTATCCAAATGAAGTCATTCTAAAATTGTTATATTTTCTTAATGAATGTCAGCTGATAATGAAAATAAAATGTTGATCTTTCACCCAAAAAATACTTCCGAAATTTCTTGGGTGTTATTTTAGGTAAATTGGGGTATTTTTCGGTGAAAGCTCGACTTGCTCTTCATCATCCTAAACGTGTTTTTCCTATAAAAGCTCCCAATTTTTTTCCTATTTTCTGAAGAATAATCAATTTTAGTCGTACAGTTTTCCTATCTTATATCTTTTTGAATGATAATTAATCGTTCAATCTGATGGAGCCAAAAGATATGGGGTAATATTTAAAAAATAGAGTTATTGACATTTGACTTTTCCTTAAAAATTCTTCTAAGCTTTCCTTTACAGTTTTATAACTTATTAAAACATAAGTAAGATGCCAAAAAGTTTTGAAGTTAATCTAAATAAAATAAAACCCTGCAAACGCAATATTAAAGGATGTAATAGCTCGAAATAGGTGAGAATAAAGGTAGCGTTGAACGATCAAACTCAAAATTAATTTTTAATTGAAATCCTAAATGTGAAAAGAATGGGGTATTTCTGGAAGAAAGATATATAGACCAGGGTCGATAATTTTTGAAACCAAAAAAAGATAATAGTAGGATGAAACCCATTGGAAAAGGAAGAGAATATAACAAAAATGAGAGGAAAAATAATTTACGGGCGATCTGAGGTCGGGAAGTGGAAAGGGCGAGTTTTTAAGGGTAAAAAACGGTTTATCTCTATTTCCGGCAAAACTACAAGTTCTATGGAAAAAAGTTAAATGGCAAAGTTGTAGATAATAAGAAGATCTACAACTTTTGTATCTACACTTTTTTCACATAACCTCAAAATTTATGTGAAAAATTCAAATAATCAAGTTTTTGGTTTTTTATTTTTATCTTTTACAAAAAAAAATTTTTGTCCACGTAATTTGGTGAAAGCTTACCTTTTTATGTCCCAAACACACCGTAATTTTTTTGATTTAAAATATTCATTTTTTCACCTTATTTTGACTTAATATCGAAAAAGCACCCTAATTTTCAATCGAAAATGCTCGGGTCAAAATATCTGTTTTTTTTTTAATTTCGTGGGCCTTATTGTTCGTTGAAATCTCTACTTTCTGAGGGTGTAAAAAAATATATATTACTATGGCAAAAAATGCAAAGAAACGAAAGAAACTCGAATCCGAAAATCATTATGTACAATTTTGTAGGTAGGATTTAAAGGGGATTTCATCTAAAAAATGTGAATCCTGCTATTTTTTTCAGTAAAAAAGTTGATTTATTAAATTCTAATTACATTTATGTCATAGAAAATCTCATAATATATAAATATACATGTATATTTTACTATTGAATTTAGATACTTTACATTGATTACGTTATTCATTATAATATTTTTTAAAACATTAATCATGTTATTTATAAAAACCTAATATTTTTCTTCCACATTGGAGCATTTTTCAGAGCCATGACATTTTGAGCATGAATTTGTGCATTTTGAACAATGTTTTCGGCAGCCACATTTTAAACTGTTACATCCAGTTTCACAGCTGCAGCAAAAAACTTTTGAGCAATATTTCCGGAATTAATTCCTTTTCTATAAATTTGGGCATAATGCCACGTTGATGTTGCTTCCAGCCCCAATCTGTTGCTGTCAGTTACCCAGCCAAGTTTGAAGCTTTTCGAGTAATTAAAATATAAATTTTAATAAATAGCTCAAAATCGTACATAATAATTTTCGGATTCGAGTTTGTTTCGTTTCTTTGCATTTTTTGAGACTATTTACCATAGTAATGTATATATTTTTTACACCATCAGAAAGTAGAGATTTCAACGAACAAAAAGCTTACCGACTTTTATAAAAAAGCAGATATTTTGACGTGAGAATTTTCGATTGAAAATTAGGGTGCTTTTTCGATATTAAGTCAAAATAAGGTGAAAAAATAGATATCTTAAATCAAAAAAATTACAGTATGTTAAGGACATAAAAAGGTGAACTTTCAGCAAATTTCGTGAAAAAATTTTTTTTTTTGTAAAAGATAAAATAAAAAGCCAAAAACTTGGTTATTTGAATCTTTCACATAAATTTTTATGTTATGTGGAAAAAGTGTTAGTACAAAAGTTGTCGATCTTTTTATTATCTACAACTTTGCTATTTAACTTTTTTCCATAGGACTTGTAGTTTTGCCGGAAATCGAGATAAACCGTTTTTTACACTTAAAAACTCGCCCTTTCCACTTCCCGACCTCAGATCGCCCGTAAATTATTTTTCCTTCCATTTTTGTTATATTCTCTTCCTTTTCCAATGGGTTTCATCCTACTATTATTTTTTTTCACTTTTTACCATTCTCAAAGGCTTCGGCCCTGGTCTAATAAGCTATTTTAGAATTGACGATCTTCTTTAAAAAACATTCTACCAAAAATTCAAACGATATTCTCTTGAGTCTGGGGATACGTCTAGGGCGTAGGTTGGCTGTACACAAAATGGTTAATTTGAAGATTTTACCTCTTCAAGGACTTTGACCCAATATAATGCATCTTTTGTACATTTACGCGTGTAACATTCCCTTATTTCGTTTCGGAGACAAAAAGTCTCAGATCTATAAAAAAGTGTATTCATTTGAAGGAGCCAGTGCGTGTAAACAGAAGCATGTGAACGGGGATATCACAAGGTCGCACTAATTTTAAGTTCTTTTTTTAAGAGGACTACAGGTGTGAGGTGCCAGATTTTGTTCTGCACTCTCTGTGTTTGAGCTCGACATGTTTAACTGACTTTTCTATTAGTAAAATAGGAGGCACCCATAATATAAAATTCTACTAGGTGTGGAATAATTGAATAGAATAAGTGCGTTTCTGTGTTAAACACACGGCGAAAAACCTTCCGAAGTTATGACAACCTGACCAATTAGAGCATGCTTTTTCGCCATTCACGCAATGACTAGTGTTGTTCTCTACAGAATTTTTAATGTGAATAGAGTTTAGTTCCAGCCTGCCCTGAGGATGCCACCTGCAATCGTTGGATTGGTAGGATTTAGATGGAAAATATAGTGTTATTTTAACACTCAATAATTCGGATACAACCGCATTTCCCGTATATTCTGAATCAAGGGAACTATATTATTTTCTGGTTATATGTATCCGTCCGTCCATTTCCATCGTTCATTTTGCAATGTCGTTCACTAAGATAATTAATTCATAGATAATGGATTCGGAACAGACCGCATCCAGCGATGGCAATTTCCAATATTTTACGCTCGGTTTCACGGCACGGATTTCAACTAAAATATTACCGTACTTATAGTTGCAATTGGAATGAATCATGTCAATAACATTCATTTGATATATAATTATTTGATTCCAACGTTTACTACGTGTGAAATTAAAACAATAATATGTCGAATAAAATATACCATTTATTGAAAATTGAAAATGTACATCAAATTTTAAAATATTTTGTCTAAACATTGTGGCATAGCGCTGTTCGGATTATGCCACTGTGCCGATAATAGAGCTGTTGATGTTTGACATCAATTTCGCAAATTAGAGTGTAATAGCTATTTGTGTATTAAGAGCGCAAAGTGATATATTGTCGCTCGACAAAGAGAGTTACAGCGCGACGCAAAGCGGAGCGCGGTAATCTTTGGAGAGCGACAATGACACTTTGTGCTCGAAATACACACAAGATTTTTTCTACAAACGCAGTTTTCAGAAAAAAAAAAGAAAAAACACCAGATGCTTTATTCAACAAAAGTACATCAAGTACAGTTTATAAATTCCTGATTAATGTTGATTTAATTTATCATTGACTTTACTAAAATTGAATGTACAATTGTGACACTCTTTAATTATTATTCCTGAACCTGATGGACGATCAGTAGATTTATCTAACATTAATTCCCCCAAATATTGGAAATCTACAGAACGAGATGTAGATGGTCTTGAGAATATTCTCTTGGTAGTTTCAATCTTATTGTTGATTGAATCATCTATGTAGCCTTCTGCTACATTGTTACTTTTCCATCCACCATGTTTTTTCAGTTGTATTAGGTCACCTCCACCATTCACCAATAAAGTAGCAGAGGTTCGTCGGAGACAGTGTCCAGTATATAAATTATGCTCGGGCAATTTCAAATATTCAGCAATGTCACTGGGAGTCTTGCCGATTGTATTCATACCCACAACTTGTTTCATACATCTACCTTTTTCATAACGTAAAAATAGACGTTGGACAGTATTGTTATTCAGACAATGTTTTCTGAGTGCAATATATTTTTTACAAATTGAAAGATAATCAACTGAATTCTCTTCATTATGACCAACAATCGTAAAAACACGGCTTATTCTCGTTTTTGAATCGGGAATTCGGACTATTAAAATAGAATCCTTATCTTCTATGTCACCAATCTCCATTTTGACCAACTCATCGCGCCTGCAGGCACCAACAATACCCATAATTAGAATAACCTATAAAAAAAACTGCAATTAATAGCTATTCCAAATGTCTATGCTAACCAAATTGCACTAAATTCAAAAAAATACTAACCGCTTCTCAAACTACTAAGAGCATGAAATATTAAAATTTACCTTTTTTAGTAGATATTCTTCATCGGGCGCTTCTTGTAAAAATTTGTGAATATCTTCAGTGGTGAACGTTTTGGATTTTTTCGCTTTATATCCAACAGACTGTTTCTTCAGAAATGCGATAAGTTTAGGATACTTATTGATTTCGATGTTATTTTTAACATTCAAGCATGTCCGTATCATCGAATACGTAGACCAAAGAGTTGATGACTCACAAATCAATGATTTTTCTCCAAAATAAGCCAGTAATACGTTTTCTGAATACTTATTCACCTTCTTCGACTGGCACCACGTCATGAATTTACCGGATTGTAATTCATATTTCTTCCTTGATTTCTCTGGTAGGAGATTCAAAGTAACAATTTTTGCACTTTCTGCTACATCAGGAGGAGTGTTTGATAATTCACTGTCACTATCATCAATCATCATGCAGAAATACGTTGGAGAAGCGAGCGTTTTCGAAATATTTCCGCTTTAGAGCGCAAATGCTGTCACAAAATGACATTTCACGGAAAACGTCAACTTTGCGTTGAAATCTGAAAGCGTCAAAGGCTACTTTGTTAAGCGTTTGTAGAAAAATTATATTTTGCATTCAGTTCAGGTGATATATTGCCAACTTGAAATGTACTCGTCATTACGATTTCCTCATAATTCAGACTAGAAGGTTTTGGGTGACTCATTATTTGTCAAGTCATCGTCATCAGCAAATCAGTAAAAAAAATGATTAGCTGAAATGAATCATGGGGATTACGTCTGGAACATAGAATTTTTTGATTAAGCAATTGTTGGAAATTTAGATACTATATTATACTATTTATAGTCTAAGTTGTACATTTTATTCAACTTATTTAATTGAAGTATATTGGCTAGTCGGAATTTTCACTATTGCATACCAGCGGGTTTCATCATCATTTCTACAGTTAAAATAATCATGAATGGCTTTGAGAACTTATTCAACGTCAATTTATCGTCGATCATCAACAAATCAATCAAAATAAAAAAAGCATCTTATAAACATATCGAGTTGAGTCGATATTAACATTAAATGAGTGTTTAATCAATTTAAATTACAAGGCAGAGACTTGGTTACAGGGTCTCCATTTGGCACCCATCCTTCACAATACACATATGGAGTCTGTCCATTGTTATATGTAAGGCCCTCTAGGCTATTTGGGTAGAAATTCCAGCGGAGACGTGAGTGATCCGGTGTTTCAGGTCATCCAAGTTGCGAGGTTTGCCCGATCCTTGACCATGCCCCATAGTCAAAAATCGCACGGCGTCAGGTCGGGTGAACGTACTGGCCATGCGAGAGGACCTCCAATCCAGCGACTACCGAACATGTCGTTCAGGTAATCTCGAAACATCAGACTGTAATGGCTCCATTCCTAAATCACGATGCAAAATTCCAAATAATGACCTTTGCGAAATGATAGTTTCTCGAGAAAGTCCGCGCGTGGACTTGGTTGGGCTGGCTACCATCGCTCCCTGATCTCTTTCTACAGCTGTTTCCCTTGCAATCGTCTTGAACGTACTTCTTCCGGACAATCTTCTAGTAGGTCCTACTAATTATCAGGGGCGATGATGCATCTTCTCCGGTCCAGGCCTTGCATTTCTCTTGTACGATGCTTGGGGACTGGAAGACCTACATCCAGGCAGCTATCTTCCTTCGTTCCTCAATGGAATATCAGGACACCATGTTTAAATTTGCGAAAAAAAATGTTGTCTCCCACACAGTGCTAACATCTTTGCCTCACCCTGCATTATGCCTCACAATGATTCTAGACCGTAGATGGTGAATAGTGATTTAATCCTCTACAGTAGTTAGGAACTGACTATCAGAGGCATCAACAAAATAAGTAATTGGAACCTCACAAGATATAATTCCAGTATGTCATTATAACCTGCTTTCTGGCAGATAGTGTTGGACAATCTAGGTTCTCCTAACGTTTTCGAAGGTGATAGTTTTACCTCTGCCGGAGATGGTTGATTAGTGAGATCGTTCCACGAATTAGCGAGCGAATAGAAAGAGCAAAACTGCTGTCTGAAACTAAAAGATGTGTTGTCACTATTCAACCTGGAGAACCTAAACTTTGTCCATTGATTCTAACACGAAATGTATTTGTATTTCACTCTCAGAATAACTTATTTGATATGTTGAATAAATACCACTATTAATAAAATTGTTATTATCAGATTATTTATTAAATAAATACACTTTTAATGCGAATACTTACTCCAAATCAAATTGTTTCACCGTTTTCTGAAAACGTCATATCGTTGATAGAACAATAATAAGTGTTGAACTTAACATCAACTTCACGTTTTAGAATTTGAATCGTGTACTCATTCATCTTTATTCAACTTAATTGACAAATATTGTCTACTCAAAATGTACACGATACCTGGGCTCAATATGATGAATTAGAATTATACAAAATAAGCGAATGCAACCCCACAAGATAAACAGATAATTTCAGCGTATAAATTCATCACATGCATTGCATAAATTAAATGAAAAAAATTAACTTTTCAAAGTATAAATTGCGTAGTTTTTTCAACTTATTCAGTGTATTCGATATATTGTATACTGTACTGTACTGCCAAATGTACAGAATAAACTGGCTGAGTCATCATCAATTCTACATAAGGTTGAATTTCTCATTCAATAGAATATGACATAAATTAATTGCTAAACAATTGCTTTACGATGACTTTTACATGATCGAAAGACACGAAACGTCATTAGTGATTTTTTTACTTAGCTACATTATGCCGTCATCGATATTTACAACATTCATTAATAGAAATAATTTACAAATCTTTGTAATAACAAAGATAATGTTATCACAATGACAAAGGTGCAACATCTGGAAGACAATGAGATCAGAATAATTGGATTGTATGATGTTCTACAGGAATTATTTGGCGTTCAATAAGTAGAGGAAGAGAAAAGGACAAATAAACATTGAATAACGTTAAGAGACTTAGAGCGAAAATACGATACGTTATTAGAAAAGTAAAATCGATTCATGGAAAAAGTACACAATAAATAACAGGACCCCGATCTCAGAAGTGTGGACGAAAGTCAGACAGATTAAGAGGATAAACACATACAAAAAAATTAAAATTGAAGATGATCATGGGGAAATAATAGAATCAAATGATGAGACTGGAGAGCTCCCGAACGCTTTTCCAGTGAGAATCACTACGACAAACAATTTCTAGAATACAATAATGAAGAAGAAGACAGATTATTGATACAGTCCAAAATGATGATCAACCCATAAACGCATTAGTCCCCATTTTGGAATTTGAAGATGCATTAACTACTGTCCATGATTTCATTCGAGGACCAAACATGATGCCCTATTCCATGACGTTTGACAATGAGGAGATCTACACCATAATCCGCTTAGGAAAGATGACCTTCTAAAACAGTGGCCTGTCTATTATTCGGATTGAGGCAGTTTTAAGGAAACAGCAATACTCTTAGGCATATTTCAAAACTATGAATACCTACTGGCTGCTTCATATATTTGTTATTTCTGAATGATAACAAGAGACGCGAATGTTGCATATTGCTGGGTCGCTACATATTTTTGAATATTTCCATGAGTTATAAAAAATTCGCGGAATATTTTGGTCTTACTACTACTTCTAGTAGAAGAATTGTTTTGTCCTCCGGCGCCTCCAGCAAATAGTTTGTGATATTTTCTTTAGTCAGTAATTTACATTTTTTTGGTTGATATGCATCTGAGTTTCGCTTTCAAAAAGCAATTAATGGCACATATTTACTTATACCAAAAATTTTTTTAATCGGCAACATACTCCGTATCATCGAGGGGATCCGTAATGTTGAAGATTTTTTATGCCTTGAAAATTGCTTAAAATAGGCTAACAAAACCTTTTCATGTGTGATATATTCTTAACGTTCTGTGATTGCACCCATAACTTTTCATGAACGTGTTTAGATTTTTCTGGGAAAAGGCAGACTTTGCGTTACCGGTCAGTTCTTCAATTTTTGGCAAATTATTCTCAGAATCGCTTATGTTTTTCAAAAACGCTCAAGAAAACATCACAAAGAAATATTATTATGACGTGAATATGAGCAATTCATAAACAGTATCTCAGCAACTTGCATGTATAATAGCAGCGGTGCTCCCCTCAATATCAGTTTAAAGTAATTACTATCTAAAAGGTTCTAAATGCAATTGAAATTCATTTAAAATTCACGCCAGCTGATACATTTTGTATGTAATTCGGATCATAAACGATCACACCGAGCACCATAATGATCGTTATTATGTTTTTTGACAGCACAATTTCGATTATTCGTGGTTCTGTTCGTTTCGGCGACGTGGGCATTTTTGATTGCAATTGGTGCGATATGGACGCTTTGTGCTATAATTATTTTTGAAAAACCCTTTTTGACATAATAAGTCTCCTGATGATGGTCGTGAGACCGAAACGTACGTAAAGACGAAAATATAAATTAAAGTGTTAATGTGACCTACTTCCCGAGAATTTTTATATATGATCCTTACAGCATAACTATTATTTGACCTACTCAACGTTGTGTACGAATCAAGTTAGCTGATATAATACATGAACGAGCTGAGGAACTTCGTACCGCAAGAATATGCAACATAGTAAAATTTAATATCGGAAGTAGATAGGTAAATGATGTATTTCCAATAACGACATTAGGACTTTATAATTGTTGAGTTGCTCATCATCGATGTGAAAACATGTCTGGAACACTAAATCATGCAGTAGAAGCACGTATTGTCTGAGGCGAGAAAAGCCGCAGAAGTGAAGTCCCGGGGGTTTGGGCAGAACGTGTGACCTCCAACCATTGATTCTCAGCGGTTTCATCGTGCCCTACTCTGCTTGCCTGCCTTGCCGTATATTAACATGCCGATGAAAGGACATTAGCGCGTGGAAATATTTCATATCTTTTGATAATATTCCAGGTATGGAAAAGGAATAAGAATATGCAATATAGTGAAATAACGTGTACCTTCAAAAATAATAATTATAACTATATATGAAAGCAATCAAACGGTATGCCTAATATCAATATTAATATACAATAATAATGAAAATAACACAAGACGCTTCCAATATAATTTTCATTTCTTTTGTAGTTTCAACCGTTTTTGATAGTGAATATAAGCAATTTAATAACTTTTTTACAAAAACATGTTACATTCGACACAGTGTTACTTAACAATGTACGAGGGCAAGGTGAAAAGTCCCTGGAAAATAAAACAGATGGCGCCACAATCAAAAATCCCATGTGACATTTATGATGTACCATCTTTAACTAGAACGCATTAAAATTTTCAGACTGATATGTCATTAAGTTCTGTTTGACACCCAAACAACCTTGAAGATTTTAGTAAACATGGAATAGAGTGAATTTCGCGTCTTCACTAAGCATTATTTCTTGCGTGGAAAAAACATCACGCAAACCAAAGCATCGCTTGTTGAACATTATGGGGACTCTTCACCATTGATTGGAACAATTCCCAAGTGTTTTACTGATTTTCTTTGTGCTAGTATGTCCACAAAGGGCGCCGAACGTTCTGGTCGTCCAATTGAGGTTACAACGTCAGAAATCATCGATAAAATCCATGGTATGAAATTGGATGATCGGCGAGTACACGAGAATATTGAGGCTATGGGCATCTCAATCGAACGAGTACGGAACATTTTGCATAAATTTTTGAATATGAGAAAGTTATCTGCCAGATGGATGCCGAATTTGATGTCTGTTGACAACAAGCGCGACCGTGTGACAACTTCAAAGGAGTGTTTGGAGATGTTCAAGCGCGATAAGAAGGACTTTTTGCGCCCTTTTTTAACCGTGGACGAATCATGGATCCATTACAACACACCAGAGACCGAAGAACAGTCGAAACAGTGGACTTGTCCTGGGGAATCAAAGCCGAAAAGAGCCAAAGTATGTTTATGGGCCAACAAAGTCATAGCTGCGGTTTTTTGGGATGCCCAGGGTATCGTCCATATTAATTACCTTGAAAAGGGCAAAACAATCACCGGCGTATTGGATCGATTCGACGTCGATTTGAAGCGTGGGCGGTCGCATTTGGCAAAGAAAAAAGTGCTCTTTCACCAGGACAGCGCACCGGCGCTCAGGTCCGCAGTCGCTTTGGCAAAATTGCATGGATTGCGCAACGAATTAGTTCGTCATCCGCCATATTCTCTAGAATATTTTGCGATTTTTACCTATTTCCAAACTTGAAGAATGATTTGGTGGAAAGAGATTTAGCTCCAACGATGAAACAAACGCCTATTTTGAAGGATTGCCGAAATTATATTATTTGGAAGGGATCGAAAAATTAGAAAAACTTCGGACGAAGTTTATCAGACTACAAGGACGTTATGTTGAGAAATAAAATAAATTTTAACCAAAGGAATCATTTCTTGTTTAATTTTTCAGGAACTTTTCACATTGCTCTTGTGCATGCCCTAATATCGGAACGATCTATGTCAAGTGTGTTATTGAGATTATTTCACTTATGCTAAAATAACGTGTTACGATTGGTTGAAATTTTTGTGTTGATAAATGGAAACATCATGTTTTCGATTTTGTAGTTCGGCTCTTGATTGGCTACTGGATATGTATATGATGTGTTTTCGATTTTGTAGTTCGATTCCTGATTAGTTATTATCAAAACACAAACTTACCACTAGCAAGCTGCTATAATGACACAACACCAAACTTTGACCAAAACTAAATGAGCACTCACTATTAATTCATATCAACTTCACAATTTTCGACAAATTTTGCATACTCGTTGATTAATCAAATCACAAATCAAAATGTTATCAAAACAT
Organism: Endomychus coccineus; assembly: GCA_958510875.1. Lineage (NCBI taxonomy): Eukaryota > Metazoa > Arthropoda > Insecta > Coleoptera > Endomychidae > Endomychus > Endomychus coccineus. The sequence continues at coordinate 78,242,433 of OY294067.1, forward strand.
AACCTCGAGCGAGAAGCAGTAGACTAGACATGCAATGACGAAACTACGAATGACGCGCTCTGTGATTGGTAACTGAAATAGAGGGATGTTTGAAATATCAAGTAAATGTTTTGTTAGTTGCATAATTTCAGAACTAAATGCGGGATTAATGTTCCTAGTTAAATTGAATAGTAGGCTGTAACATAAATGAAGGAAATTAACAATAATTCTTGAATCGAATTTACACGTCAAAATGAGTGATAAGAGCCGCTTCGGTGATTATAATCTTGAACAAATAAGAAATGAAATTAAAGACCTAATACCGCAAAATACCATTCGGTCCAAAAAATACATTTGGAAACAATTCACAGAATTTTGTGAAAAACGAAATCACCTTCTAGAAGAAAATACATCGAATGGAAAACTTGCGGACATCCTTACTGAATGGGCATTCAATATGCGAAAGATCGATGGAAGTGAGTATAAGGAAATGGTAGTGAAAACTATGTGGAATACTACTGCCAAATTGCTCCAAGAGAAATATTATAACGAATACAACCGTATTTTAGATCCATTCAAAGATATACCTTTTCAAGTTGCTAGAAATGCCAGGAATATGAAAAGGAAAAGACTGCAAAGTATTCCAGAAAAAAGAAAAATATCTTCTGTATCCTTGACATCTGAAGAAATGACAAATATTGTACAAAGTTGGGATGAAAATAATCCAAATGGACTGCAGAGAAAAGTTTATCATATAATTACAGTGGAATTGGCTTGGCGGGGTGGCGAGGCTTGTCGATGTTTGGTTAATTTTTTCAAAGAAGAAATAAATAACGACGGAACACCATCAGGAAGACTGGAATACAACCCAATTTTCACGAAAACTGCACAAGGAGGTGCAAGAAATATAGCGGAAAGTAAATGGCTTGTACCAAATGAAGATAAACCAGAAAATTGCCCAGTTCGACTATTCAAGAAACTGATATCAAAAAGAGGAGTGAATATTAAAACGGATCGGCTATTTTTGACGGTTAACAACAATTGGTATAAAGACAATAATAGTCCTTGGTTCAAAAATATGCCAATTGGTATAAATGAAATTAGTAAATGGACCAAATCTGCAGCTGAAAAAATTGGTTTAGATACAAAAAAAGTTAAAATTTCGAATCATTCAAATAGATCTACAGCTGTCAGTCAGTTGGCAAGTTCCGGAATCGGAGAACAACAAATAATTAAAGTCACTGGCTATAGTAGTTCAACGTCAATAAAACCATATTTACAACTCAACAAGGAACACCATGCCAAAATAATTTCAAATCTTAGGAGTGAAGATGTAAATATATCCACAACGCAGACGGTTGTATCTACTAGTACAAAAAAGGACGAACTGGATATGGATAATGTTGAAATATACAACAGCACAAACTTTACATTTAATTATAATAAATAAATAAAAATGGTTTCGATTTTATTCATGAAATAATCTTAACAAATACAACTCGTGTTATCGGCGATTATCGTTAATTCCATCTCGGTTTCGAATCAAATTATGTTGCTTTAGGCAACCACACGAGCGCTTGCGCAAGCGCTCGTGTGGTTGCCAAGCAACATAATTTGATTCTCAAATTCAAAGGAATTGCTATTTCGATAATCACCGATACACTTGTGGTATTACCTACGATAATCGAGAATTAGTTACCTTATATAAAGTTTCCAAACATATTATTAGATTACAATAATTGAAGAATATCCAAAAATCTTCAAAAAAATGCCCTCTTGCTCTATCACGATAAAAAGAGTTACTTTTGAGAAAAAAGTGGAAAATTGAATCAGTTAAAACTGAATTACTAACAAATGACAACAGTTGAGTGCAAAATCTTCATAAATTGATGTTCTCCACTTCAATCCATAAATTAATCCTTATTGCGGAATTCCAACAAACTCTGAGGAAGATTTTCTTTTTCTTTATATGATTACGCACAGTTGCCAATGAAACTTTCTCAGCTCTTCTATGTTATACAACTGTTTAACTGAGATAATCCAGATGAATGAGTCCATCCATCTCTCAGTTAAAGTTTCGTTTGAGAATTAAGAATTCATCATTATTGCAAAATGTGGTGGCGCACCGTTCTGCAGTAACCATATTACATTTTATTCGTAGGGGAAAGAAATGTGACCATTAAAGTGGTCTCATATTCGGCCTTGACAATAATATGAAACTTATTTCGTAAGCCGTGTTGTACCCCAAAGAGAGGATTTCCATCACACCAATAATACTCATTATCATGTCCAAAGCTTCTTCCGTAAAAAGAATAGAAACTGCTGTTCGAGTAACAAAAGATACAAAAATCCGAAACGATATATTGTCAACCAAGACCTGAAGATGGTAGATGATGTGATTCTTCAGAAAGTCGTCAAGGCTAGTATGGCCTCACGAGCGACCACACTATGTTTCGTCTACCAACATGTGAGATTTTGTGAATCACTTGAGATTTAATAAGTGCGATAAAGACATTCGACAAGGATGGTCATCATTTATTAACGCGTAGCTCGTCAGTAACTTATCTAGCGATAACTAGACGATGCCTGCGATTGAATATTTCATATGAAGCATTTGAGGCGAATATAAATAGTTTTTTAAAATTATAGGACGATAAAATAACCGTGACTAGTCGACGTGCGTACATTTCACATGACCAGGCCCAACCTACTGAGCAGTTGACATAACGTTTTAGTTGTGTATCATGTAAAGCAATACAATTTGCCTGGCTTGCTTCAACTCACAAGACTCGTACATAGAGATTCGTAAGCTACATATATATGAGACAAATACAACACACCCACTCATCACGAAATATCCGAAACTATGGAGCGGGCAGACGTGAAATTTGACATGATGTAGGTTCCCGCTAAGAACAGAGGTTTTGAAATTCAATCGCAAACGGGGTGGAAAGGATTCGACATATTTTAACATTTTCGACAGTTTATATAATCAGGCACAATTAACATGACACAGTTTCATAGATGGATCATGGAGTACGAAATAATAACCTTTATCGACTAAAAATACTATTAAAATACTAAGAACGTTTCAGCTACCAAGTAGCCATCATCAGAGGAAACTAAATTAGAAAACAAAAAATGTACCTCAAGATATCCATGGATTATTTAAAAATCGTGGCGCGCGTGGTTCAGCAAATTGGCTGGAATTTTTCGATGTTGATGCACCTTTGAAATAGAGCCCTTTCCTAAAATTTAAGACTTCTAGGGTACAGGGGTCCGAAGAACGGGCCCTTTTAAGGCCTATCTTTTATATGCTGTTTCTCAGCGCACTTTCAAAAAACTTCCGCGGGGGCTAATTTTTTTCCATTGACCTCTAGTATTTACGAAAAAAAATTTACAGCCCCTGAACTAAAGGCCTCCGTTAGCGACCTGATAAAGTGGAACTCAAATTTTGAAAAATTGATTCTACCTGGTGCCAACAGTCAAAATTTGATTCAAAATATATCTCACAGGTTTCAGCTTGTTTGTCTGTCTTTGTCCTTCCAAATGAGCACTTGCTTGTCAAAATTGGTCAACGAGGGCCTAAGTTACAGCTATTTGAAGAAAGCAGTTTTGCCTAAAAACGCGCTTTTCACGAAATTTGACAGGCTTGAATTTTTTTTCTTTATTGACCGAATTTAACAAAATTTTGTAAGATGTTAGGACTCTAGCTCTCCATCACTCCAAAAAATTTGGAGCTGAATATTTGATTGCTCTAGGCACAGTGAATTTTTAAATATTGGGGAATATCGATTTGCCTTATTCAGTGTTATTAACTAAAAATTAATTTCAGTTGACGCAAAATTAACAAATTATAATATGACTCATTATTATTTCATGATTCAATACGTATTATTTTACAAAGTCATTTGAAACCACTGGCAAAGTTGGTTCAAGATAGTTTTAAAAATTTGCTAATCTTGAGAGAATTGTGCGACATCTATGTGTGAAATTGTAAATTGTTGCAATACGGGAAGCAGCAGCTGTTCTTTAGTTATACATGAGGTACTTGTCAAATTGCCAATTGTGCAAGTTTCAATTTCCATAGTAAGAAAATTCATCACATAAGTTTGTTTATAAAACGTCGATAATGTACAGCTGTAAAACTATACACACTACAGAAGAAAAGGTTCAGAGTTAGAGAACTTTAACAACGAATTTCATCGACACAATTGCTATTAATCTTATTTTAACTATAATACCAAACTACAACTTAGAATAAAACTCAAACTACGAGCTAAACAAGAGCTATATAACTGAACAACTAACCAATGCACTAATTTAATAATAAAGAACAGCTGCTGCCTCCCGTATTGCAACAACAACTTACAATTTCACGCATAGATGTCGCACAATTCTCTCAAAATTAGCACATTTTTTAAACTATCTTAAACCAACTTTGCCAGTGGTTTCAAATGACTTTGTGAAATAATACGTACCGAGTCATCAAATAACAAATAATAATGAGTCATATTATAATTTGTTAATTTTGCGTCATCTTAAATGAGTTTTTAGTTAATAACGCTGAATAAGGCAAACCGATATTTCGCAATATTTAAAAATTCACTGTGCCTAGAGCAATCAAATATTCAGCTCCAAACTTTTTGGGGTGATGGAGAGCGAGAGTCCTAACATCTTACAAAATTTTGTTAATTTCGGTTCTTAGAGAAAAAGTTCAAGCCGGTCAAAGTTCGTGAAAAACGCGTTTTTTGGTAAAACTGCTTTCTTTAAATAGCTATAACTTAAGCCCTAGTTGACCAATTTTGACATGCAATTGCTCATTTGGAAGGACAAAGACAGACAAACAAACCTGAAACTGGTAACCTATGAGATATATTTTGAATCGGATTTTGACTGTTGGCAGCAGGTAGAAAATAGTCATTTACTTATCAGGTCGCTAACGGAGGCCTTTAGTTCGAGAGGTCAAAATTTTTTTTCGTATATACTAGAGGATAATACGAAAAAAATGAGCCCCCGCAGAAGTTTTTTGGTTGAAAAGGCTGAGAAACAGCATATCAAAGATAGGCTGAAGAGGACTATATTTCGACATTAAAAAGGCCCGTTCTCCGGAACCCTGAACCCTAGAAGTCTTAAATTTTGGAAAAGGGCTCTATTTCAAAGGTGCATGGACATCGAAAATTTCCGGCCAATTTGCTGACCCACGCGCGCCACGATTCTTAAATAATCCATGGAACTCTTTACCTGTTTAAATAGTATTTAGGGTTAATAATGCAAAGAAGAGGTCACCCTCAGCTGGAGATAAATCTGAATATGATAAATTGCTTTTTCGCGTTTACATTTCCATCCCTTCTAAATTAGCTAGATATGTGTCACTGTTGAAATATAAATGGTAACACACTGAATCAGACATTTATCATATCCTAATAATCTTGGGGAGTAACCACTATGTGTTATTATTTCTGAGTTATTTAGAGAGGAAACATTCACGTCGGAAGTAACACAGAAGGAAGGTGAAATGATGCCAAGCAAAGGCGTAGCTCTTGTCATAAGAGCATCATAAACTACGTATAAAACTTCATAACAGCAATGAATGGCTGAACGCAGGACCCTCGAATATGCCAGAGGATGGGAAATACTTACCAGAACCGTTGTTCATAATCATGAAATAGAGTAAAATGATTCAAATCAACTGTCACAGAATCGAGCATATTTATAGATCATTTTATCCTTCGAACGAGAATATATTGGAATCTTTACATGATAAAGATATGGATTCAAGTTATGTTCATAGGCTACTAACAAAATAAGACTCTTTGGCTTCAGATATCCGACCCGGAATTCTACACTGACAATTAAATTTCACTACTCGTAGATCACTCATGTTCTAATTACAGAAAGTGGAATTGTGGGGATAACAAGTTTTAGCTTCCTGAAAAACACAATGCTTTTACTCGAGGAAAAATATAGTTAGTTGACTTTTAGAATTTATATGGGAGTTCTTCGTACATTACATAACACTGGTAAACTAGAGAAGTACATTGTAGTCTACAGAGTTAAAATCATATAATGAGAATTAATTAATGATTTTAAAGTATCAATTGTATACAAACTTGCGCATGATGTCATGTTTTATTACAATGAATCTTGTGGAAACCACCAATGAGTTACAATTAAGTTACTTAAGTTATCACCTCCATGAAGTGCAATACATCAGTTTGCACAAATGTAATATGGAATAATAATAATAGCTATTGAAAATAATTTATAAATATGTAAGATAAGTCAGAAGTGGACAAAAATGTAATGCCTTTTCCTATGTATTTGAAATTTTAATTACAGGGGTTTTTCTCGCCGCTGATCATGAATGAGTTATCAAAACTTTCGATAAAAATGGCGGATGAAAAACGGCGGACACTTTCCAAAAAATTATAGGTTTTTCACAAACTTTTCATCCAGGGATTTTTCCCGTCGCCTATTATTAATTAGCGACGAATTATTTTACAGAATTTTCAATCTAGAAAAAGTTTTCTTGATTCTGTATTTCATTTCTGAATCATACTTACAATACAGTTTTGTGTGCTACTGAAAGAAATTTTTAATAAATAATTCTTTAGTCACAAGTGGACATAAATGTAATGCATTTTCCTATATACATATTTGAAATTTTGATTGTAAGAATTTTTTCACGTCCCTGATCATGAATCAGTCTTCAAAATTTGCGATCGAATCGGCGGACACTTTCCAAAAAACTTATAATTTTCTCACAAAATTGCGTATTCAGGGATTTTCCACGTCGCATATTACGGATTATTTACCATGTTTTATTTTGAAATTTTGCATTTTGTTTTTGAACCAAAATAGAGTTTTGTAGAAAATAAATGTAATAACTTAATCTCAATCTTCGTCGATATTATCAGATGATTAGACCGCGCCACTTGAAGTCGACTGATTAGTCTTGAGATCGTAAGTACACAACAATCCGGCATACAAACTCTTATGACTTTTGGGGTATTTCCGACCCATTTGATTAGAATTTAGACACCATTTTCTCACTTCTCCTTTCTTATCTTGTTGATTTGTGAAAGAAGAGTCTTTTCGGTCCATTTATCGTCTTTAACTTGCAACATTTCTGCAACCCTATATGGAGGAAACTTTTCGAAGTAACAAGCATTTTCGACTTTGTTAATGTGATCGGTTCTGTATATAATACAAAAGTGATATGTATAATTGCGATAACTTTAGGTAGGGAACCAGTTGGGAACGTGCATGAATGGTAGTGAGAAGAAAGGACAAACGATAGAAAAAATCTGATAAGAGTTAAATGAGATTGAGTAAGGTCTATTTTAAGCTAATTTTTGTGAAGAAATTTTGTGAAAACTTCTGCTATCTTTTATCGTTAAGAACTATAAGCAAATTTGTAAAGTAAAAGTATTATCAAAAATTCGCAATAGTCACAATTTTAACAAAAAGCCTTTGGAAATAAATAATAAAGTCGCATCTGTCAATAATGAAACTAATGGTTGACAACTATTGTTTTGTTGTAATTTTACTTTGAAACATGTTCACACACAACGAAAAAGAACTATCTAGAGAAATGTTACGTAAGGGAATTAACGCGGAGAATGGACAAGTGTTTAGAAGTAGGAGGTGATCACAATGAACATTTCTTGTAGTGATTGCCTACATACATAATAGTAGTAACATGTTATGTGTTTTTTGATGTTAAATTAATAATTAATACTAAACAATAATTGATAATAATTAATAACGTTTCATTATTGCGACTTTGCCATTTCTTTCCAAAGGCTACTTGTTCAAATCGTGACGATTGCGAATTTTTGATAACACTTTTTTTTACAATTTTGCTATTAATTTTTTAACGGAAGAAGATAGCAAATCTTTTACTTTACAAAATTTCTTCAGAGACAAAAGTCGTAAATTCATAAGTTCAGTTTCCACACATGGAAAAATATGCAAATTTGCTCTTTTCAGATTTTTTCTATCGTTTTTCCTTTTCTTATAATAGAGCTGAGAGTTGAACTATAACAACACATAATTATGTAGCTGTATTATATTACAATTCATTATATTTCCCTACTCAGCTTTGAGTAGATGTTATTAGTTTCACTAAATTCCAAATAAAGTTTTTTTAAGGTTTTAGTTATACCACGACTTATAACTCGGGAAGAGTTCGCTACCCTGTGGACTTGATTTTATTGCATCTGTCTGTATCATGCTGCGAGTGTAATTAGAGTTTAATACAAAGCTCTGAGATGAATACTGTCATAAACGCTTCAAAAAGATGTATTCTCACTCGAGGAATATCGTGTTTCACAGTTAGTATGAACATGTCAACCTCCGCTATCTCATGATAAAACCTTTGGATTCACACCTCGTTGCATTAAATTACTAAACAATGAAAGATACCTTTTTGTTTGATTGCATAGAGACAATTTCGGGACGTAATTCCAGTCATAATGTATAATCTTTCTGTGTTGGGAGAATTTGATTGGAGGACAATACTAAAATGAATAAAGGGTGACAGAGCAATATTATAAAACTAGTGACCTCTACTCATCAGGAAACCTAAAGCGTCAGTTGTAATTCAAAACGTGCGAGGTATGAACTAACGGTAAAATGTATAATGGAAAATGAGACCAAATGAAACACAATAGAAGTATTAGAAAGTAACTATTTTTTTATTCATCTACTCCTTAGAATTATGGAATTCAACTAAAAGTTCCGCAATTCAGATGTCGTTTGATATAATGTTATTAAATGGTATTTGTATGTTATTTCATTCCAACTTAAACACTTCACTTTCAAAAAAACGTACAATGAGTATGAAATGTTAAATCCATTAATAAAAGAATATTTGTATTACTTCTGCGGTGGGAAGATTTAAGGTATATGAATATTTGTATAGAACTAATTACTACTGCGGTAGAAAGGTTAAGGTATACGAATATTTGTAAGGAACTAATTACGTGCAAGTTATACGAATATTTGTAAGGAACTAATTGCTACTGTGGTGGAAAGATTTAAGGTGTACGGATATTAGTAAGAAACTAATTACTACTGCTGCGGAGAAGTTTAAGGGATACGAATATTTGTAAGGAACTGATTACGTTTAAGTTATACGAATATTTGTAAGGAACTAATTACTACTAAGGTGGGAAGGTTTAAGGTATACGGATATTTGTATAGAACTAATTACTACTGCGGTGGAAAGGATAAGGTATACGAATATTTGTGAGGAACTAATTACTACTGCAGTGGAGAGGTATAAGGTATACGAATATTTGAAAGGAACTAATTACGTTTAAGTTATACGAATATTTGTAAGGAGCTAATTACTACTGTGGTGGAAAGGTTTAAGGTATACTAATATTTGTATAGAACTAGTCACTACTGCGGTGGAGAGGTATAAGGTATACGAATATTTGTATAGAACTAATTACTACTGCGGTAGAAAGGTTAAGGTATACGAATATTTGTAAGGAACTAATTACTACTGCGGTGGAGAGGTATAAGGTATACGAATATTTGCAAGGAACTAATTACGTGCAAGTTATACGAATATTTGTAAGGAACTAATTGCTGCTGTGGTGGAAAGATTTAAGGTATACGAATATTTGTATAGAACTAATTACTACTGCGGTGGAAATGTTAAGGTGTACGGATATTTGTAAGAAACTAATTACTACTGCGGTGGAGAAGTTTAAGGGATACGAATATTTGTAAGGAACTAATTACGTTTAAGTTATACGAATATTTGTGAGGAACTAATTACTACTGTGGTGGGAAGGTTTAAGGTATACGGATATTTGTTTAGAACTAATTACTACTGCGGTGGAAAGGTCAAGGTATACGAATATTTGTAAGGAACTAATTACTACTGCGGTGGAGACGTATAAGGTATACGAATATTTGTAAGGAACTAATTACTACTGTGGTGGAAAGGTTTAAGGTATACGAATATTTGTATAGAACTATTTACTACTGCGGTGGAAAGGTTTAAGGTATACGAATATTTGTATAGAACTAATTACTACTGCGGTTGAAAGGTTTAAGGTATACGAATATTTGTAAGAAACTAATTTCCACTGCGGTGGGAAGGTTTGAAGTATACGAATATTTGTATAGAACTAATTACTAATGCGGTAGAAAGGTTTAAGGTATACGAATATTTGTATAGAACTAATTACTACTGCGGTGGAAAGGTTTAAGGTATACGAATATTTGTAAGAAACTAATTTTCACGGCGGTGGGAAAGTTTGAGGTATACGAATATTTGTATAGAACTAATTACTAATGCGGTGGAAAGGTTTAAGGTGTACGAATATTTGTATTCTGATGGTATCCAAAAAATAAAAATAGCTGACACCCAAAGTAAATATGATGAATCAGTATGTAATAAATTTTCATTTCCTATTGATACCATTGAGAAAATTCGAAGAGGCAGAACATTTCTGAAATACATAAATATTTTTTTTTTGCTGGGTTGTGTTTCATAATTATTTGGACTACAAATTGATTCTAGGGCACAACTGCTCACATAATCATCCGTCAATTTCAGTATTCATATAACAATTTATATCAATTTTTACTAGCAGCTGACCACTCCACTATTAGTTGTGATAAGAATATGGTCGAGGAAGCAGCTAGGAAATATTTCAGAAAATCGCCAATTAGGCCATTAAGTATGAATTCTATTTTTTAGTTTCTACTCAATACTCATTTAACCTGAATTACTTTTTATTTTTGAACATTTTACATTTTTAATGTGTATAATATTATGTTGGTTTTTACTTTATTATAACTTTCGTTATTCTATACATACTAAATGATTTATTTTACTGCCAACTTGAAAAAAATGACACTTCATGAATGTACAAAAGGAGCACCTATGCATGTAACAAGATGTCCTATTTATATCCATGGATGTCCATATTAAGTCAGACGTACATTCTCTGGGTGTTCAGATTGTCCATCCCATAGAAGAAACGAAATGGGCATCCTATGGAAGATAGATTCTATGGATGTTCAAAAAGGTGGAAAGGGAATGTCCCATGAACATCGATATGTAATTTTGTCACAATTGTCCATTGGATGAACAGATTGTCCAGAGCTGTTTGTCCAATGGATATCCAGTGAACAAACTGTGTTATTAGGGATTAACAGGGATATCTACGTTATCCCTTTTAACTGGATTGTAACCTACCACTTGATCGTCATGAGTTTCATAGAGTGTTAAGAAAATTTCGTATAATAAGGAATGTTCTTGTAATGAATGGTACTTTGAAGAAAAGACAAACACCTACCGTGAAAGCTTGGCATGAAGCCGCGGGTACTATAGACATGCAGTATTCGGCGAATCGTTTCCCACTTCGGTTTCGAGTCTAAGTAAACGAAAATTTGCGTTGAAGTCGATACACATATTTGGTATCTTCACCACATGTGGGTAAAGTCTTGCTCGCCATGTAACAAATATTTACCGAGTTGCTCGCCGAATGGCAAATAATTGCGATCCACCGAATAAGAGTTGGAATTGTCATTATTTTTTATAAATTCCATCATCGTAAACAAATCATTTTTATGAAAACGATAAAGCAAATCTCTCTCTCTCTCTCTCTCTTTCTCTGTCGTTATCGCAATATTTTATCAGATTCGTTTTTTATGTGAGTAGGGATGGACACATAGGCTCAAGCTCTTCAATAAAAGTTAATCTTATTGGGCTCAAATTGTTGATATTGAGATCAGCTATTGCACATATATAGTGTAGGTATACTTTTGTCTTTTGTTTACTTACTACAAAAATTTATTTAAAAATCCTCAGTGAACAAATTGATTATTTCCGCGAATAATCAGATCGGAACAGAGCAATTGGAAAGTTTCTCAAAAACGTTTCTCGTTGAGGAATTCGTCTACTCACTGAGGTTTGTTTTTTTCCAGTCTGCAGATGTTGAATGTAGTCCACGTGTTAGTTCATGTAAAGAAGCTCAGTTGAGTGTACATCGTTAAATTGTTTATTCTATCAAAACCTCGAATTTATATCCATTTAAAGTTATTTCTTAATAATTGATTGTGTGGAAAAAGAACATTGTAGAGTCATATTCATTATTTTGGTAAGTTTATCAATGCAATAAATTGAGAATGAAGGAAAAATTATGATTTGATGAAAATTTTGAAAACGAAATTTTTGCATACTCATGTTCATAATCATCGAATTTGATTATTGTATTTTAAAATATTTTTTTTTGTAAACACCATTAATAACAGATTATAGAAAAAAGCAAATTAGTCGTGATTGGCCTCAAACGACATGTTTTGTTAATATCTATGAACATGCTAAATTTCATGCTATTACCTCAAACAGTTTTTGTTTTATATGCATTTTTCGATAATTTTTTTAACTAAAACGCAGATATAGCACAAACTTTAGACAATTTTTAAGTTTACAATTTCAGCGCCACTTTTTGCGTAAGAATAGACCATAAATTCGCGTTAGCCTCAAAAGAACTATTTTGAAACCTATATTGACTTATCATTGAAATCTAAAAGTGAAAATAAGCTACATTTCGATAATTTTTTAACTAAAACGCAGATATGGCACAAGCTTCAGACAATTTTTAACTTTACAATTATTTTCAGCGACACTTTTTGCTAAGAATAGACCAGAAATTCGCGTTAGCCTCAAAAAACTATTTTGAAGCCTATATTGACTTATCATTGAAACCTAAAAGTGAAAATAAGCTATATAACGACCCACGAAACTGTATTCCTCGTTCCATATACGTTGCTTCATTAACAACCGTGTTTTAAATTAAAATTAAATTGATGTGCCCGGGCTGGGTTTAATCAGCGTCGTGCCTTAAAATTTCAATGGCTGTTAAGGAATGATATTTTTAAGTACGAATCTAAAACTAGTCTTCGGAAATTTATTGTTCTTCTAAAATATAGTCGTAAGTCCTGTAAAAAAAATATTGACAAGGAACGAATATATTGTTCATTCATCGTAATAACATTTAAGTTATGTGTTCATCTGTTTCACGTATTTCGCGATTTGCAAACATTTGTATTACCATCTAGAGTCGGTTGAATTTTCCAACATCGGGACAAGTAATATGTACTCCAGACAATACATGTATGCATAAATGATCATCTCCATCGGAAAAGCGTAGTTGAGACAATCTCCATTCTGTTGGTAGGTCCAACATTGCTCTGAATTGAAACGTTTGGAAAGCTCTGAAATGAAGCTAGTTATAAACGACTTTTGTTGCTTTGAGCTTTTATGGATTAGGCGAGGCTTTACTCGACTGTCGACTACATTCTGAAATTTCAATATTTACAGAAAGGCTGCTGTGGATAATCGGCAGTTATTAAATTAAAACTTCGCTGGAATCGCATCTGGGTCAACATTCTTTGTTTTATTGGGGCCTTCTCATCTGCATTATTTCAACACGCCTTCTTGAAGCTACTTCAAATATACTCGGTTTTATTGCTGCTTCTATGATTTTCAATGAAATGTTGCTGTCAACTCATTAGCTTATTACTTCAGCAGAGGGATGCATGAATATTGTGTCTTAGTATTTATTGTCAGACGAACTAACTAGAAAGATCTGCAGAATACTTCAAGTACCAAATACAGTTTGGCAGAAAATCGCATGAAAAATCACTATTATAAATTCCTTTATTTTGAGAATCATCATTTATTCTTCAACACAATTCATGTCAAATTAGGGCACTCGCTCTTTGAACAAAGCCCCTCGGTCGTTTCCCAAACTTACTGGTGCGCTGAAATCATGACTAATAAAGTAGTTATTTAATATAATATTATGTAGCATAGTTATATGTATAAAAGTGTAAAACCGACCACTCATACCTTCGTCAGTTTAAAGCAAAGGTTTAACTGCTATGCCATCGAGAAAGCAAAAGTATTATGCAACATGGATCTAAGGTTTAATTCACATAAAAATTAAAAAAAAAAGTTGATTGAACAAATTGCGTGAATTAGTGGTTGTCAAAATGAAACGAGTATATACATATAGATGTAAATTTACCGAGTTATTACTGTAAGTCTTATCTGTACTTCAAACAAAAGGTACCTTGATGAAACCATGAATTAAATGCTGGGATAGTTTTCTCAAATCTGACACATTGCAATCAATTGAGGAGACATTATGCCAGTACTAAATAAAGAACAAAGCATTCCAGTCTTGGACATACACAGTGAGTTTTCTCCGAACCCCTTGACACGTGCATTCATACCCTAAGCCCGACTCTACTGGTACTGGTATACTTGACAAATACGACAATGTTGGTATACTTGGCATGTGAACCAGTTCACAAAGGTCAGTAACAAGTAAAGGTGCTCATAAGACGTGTATGATTTTGATTTTAATGCAGCAAAGTTGGCGAAATAAATAGACAAGTATCGCCTATGTTGTTATGAATGCTTTTTACTTAAAACTAAAGAAGAAATGGTGGATGGTATCTTTCAGCAGAAGTCTAGAAAGATAAGTTTGTTGCAGATACGGCGCTACTCACATGTTACTGGACCTAAGACAACCCTTTTCCATCCACGTTTAAATTTTTTAATTCAGACTAAATAGTAGTGAAGCAAATCCGAACAAATTTCATAAAATACTCCTGTGAACTCAACCATGAGTGTAGACTTCTTAAGTATACCAATAATTGTAATCCCTTTGAATCGATTTTAATAATTTTAGCAATTTAAAAAGTTGCCTGTATAGATACTTGTAAGTGAAGATTTTTATTCTGTAAATGAATTTTTATCCTATTAGATTGCCTATTTTGATTAGTTTCATAAGACTTTGTACTAATTTTACTTTACTTTACCAATGAAGCCGGGAAAAATGGTCCACATTACCAATGGTCGCGAAGGGTTCGAATTTTGATGAGACTTTGTGATTATCATGTCCAGGATTATATGTGAGAAGTAAGGATTGATGCCCTTTGTCATTTTCTTGAAATACCGTCTCCCTCCCGTGTTACAACCCTTTGAAAACAATGATGTCAAAAATAAAAATGTTTTGTACATAAAGGTTTATTCCAGAATCAATATTTTCAGAACAGAACAGAACAGAACAGAACAGAAGAAGCGAGTTTTCTTTTGAAAGGGGGAAATGGAGGAGACATTTTTTGAGTAATCCAAAAAATTGGAGCATGTAGATAAGACAATTAAATATTTTATCATTTACTATAATTTTTTACAAAATTCTTATTTCCTAATTCAAAATTGAGGACCCAAAATGGCTACATATTAACAATGACTAACTTCAAAAATGGACAAGTCTTTAAAATCACTTTCAACAATTTTGAATTAAGAAATTTTAATGACGAGTTCATAAATAGCAGCCCAAAAAACCTTCGGATAACAAATTTCATTGGAATCGGCCATATGTTGGAAAATATGCATTTTGGGATAAATTATAACGTGATTTTATTCGCTTTTCTTGAAAAACTCGTAAGGACAAGAAATGTTAATTGTAACATGACAAACAATTACTAAATATGACATGTTTTTTTTATTTACCATTTTTCATTTATGCCTTCATTTTTTCTACAGGTGTGTAACTCCGAAGGGATGCATTAAAGTAAAAAATACCATTGGCTTTCAATCTTGACGCGCTTTTACTGTTTTATAACCTCAACCACTTTCTGTTCTATAACTCGGCGTCAAACAAAGAGGGCGGCGGTTTCGTACGTCCTTACATATCATCTTGGACACCAGCACCTACTCACCAAGTTTCATCAAATTCCGAAACTATCGCGATGATTGGTAGTTAAAATGCTTCATTTACTGAACTATAGTTTCGCTAACACATCAGTAGCTTCTTTAAACAAATATTACACAATACTAATCAATCAATCAATCAGAAAGAGGGCGGACAAGTCCAGAGACTTAGACCGATTGATTGTCCATTATGCACCCATTAAGTGTAGATGTTTGTTCATAGAGAGAAAGGTTTTTGAGCGTTTGGGCGAGAACTCCGCGATGTAGAGCTTCGCCTGCCTCATACCGGGGGCACTGCGCTAAACTGAGAGCCACTGTCTATCCAGAAGCAATCTAAGGGCGCAGAGCTCGGTGGTCGATGGGATTCCGATGACTGGGTTGGGGCCAGGGGTGCCTAGGAATTCCCGTTTGGCCAATTCATCAGCATCTTCGTTTTCTTTCAGGCCATAGCGGGCGGGTATTCATACTAGCTGAAACTTATTCCTTCTGGCTGATTCGGCCAGGGGCTCCCTGCACTCCAAAACATGTCTAGAAGTTACTCTATGGGCGCGACGTGCGCCCAGGGTCGATCGGTTATAGCCGCCTACCTCGGTTATAGCGTCAGTTTTTCCAGGGCACAGGTCCGGATTGCTCAGACCTTGGCCCGGAAAACGGTTACGTGATCACCCAGGGGAACTGGAAGCTTCCTTTTGGATGTACAAAGTACAAACTTACTACATAAGAACTGTCTAATATATTAAATAACTATAATTAGTCCAGGCAACGAACCGGAAAATAGAAAAAATAGTGATACAGAATTTCAAAATTTTGTTTGCATTTTGTTCCTAATACCCAGTAGATCATTCATGACTATCAAGACCGCAGGGGTCGACCTTTCTACCCCCCGAAACAGGGTTTCAACTCCTCATAGGAGCATTCTTATAAAAACAATCAAAAAGTTTAGAAAATTAATGAATTAAGAGCTAGCTTACTATATATATTTTTTATTATGGTTTTTTTCCCGGCTTATTGACTGCACTAAATGTGTTCTATATTATAGAGATATCTGCGTACGTTGTTTTGTAATAGATATAATTGTAAGTTTTTTATTTCATTTTGTGATAATTACTAATTATTGTTAATATTATATTGTTATTGAAATCTAAAGTTTTGCTGTATTCGCTTATTACTTTTGAATAAATTTACACTTATGGTGAACGACGAAATCCACAATTATTGATTTTATTGATTCCCAGTACAGTGACATGGAAAATATCGTATGATATAAGCCGTTCAGTTGCTCTAGTAATATAAGCATTCCTAACTTGATTGATGCATGCAATCAATCTTCAGCCCGCGAACATCATGGAAGTTGTATTCATGATTCTAAAAACTGAAGGAAATTAATCTATAAAACCACTTTACGCAGGAATCTGTTTTATTTCAACTCATTTACCTGAATTTACAAACTATTAGAATTGCACTTTGAAAAACTATCTGTTGGCTTCGCTCACTTTTATACCTACTTCGTATAAAATTAATGAGTTCTTTGAGAAAACTTTTAAATGAATATTTCCCGTTTGTCATGCTCTTTAGACTGTTAACGAACCTTATTAAAGAAGCATCTTATATAAGTATTTGGTTCTCATTGAATAACTTGATCAACTTTACCTCCTTCCACGAAAACTACATACACAGCTCCCATAGGTATTGCAATTTCTGCACGTTTACTCATCTAGTTTACATTCTTCTTGTTAGACGAGTCTAAATTTTCTTATTCTTTCGAGTGCATTATTGCATGATATTCAGATATCATTAATATCTGATCACTTTTAATTTATTCGTCCGATTCACTGAAAATTTTTGTTAACGATAACTAGAAACCAAGAAATCAGACAAAAGTAGTAACTTCTTTGCAAATGTCACGATGGTTGAAAATCACATAAACATTTTCTATGTTGTTCATGGTAGTGACGGAAATTCGATGAATAGAATTCACCAGGATTAAAACATTTTCGTCGAACTGAAATTTGGAACGGTAGTGACATCACCTAATTTGTTACTCAGCTTCAGATTCAAGAGATGTTGGTTTTATATGGGATTTCTTGGAGAATAAGTTACATTAACACATATATCTATTCTATTTTCGTCTTTACGTACATTTCGGTCTCACGACCATCATCAGAAGCGCAGGATTTCTTAACCTAATTGTACTAAGCGCTAAACGTTTTTTTTTATTCTTTGACTATACGAGAGGGAAACCTATATGTTCGAAGAACACCGAGTAAGCCAGCAGTGGAATGTAGGGAAAGGAGATAGGCATTCTTATTTTTCTTGGAGGTTTGGAGGTTATAGGCATAGGGAAAGACCACACTAGGTAAAAAGTTCCACCAGTTCGATGAAAAAACAACCCAGACCATGGAAATATCTATAGAAAAGGGAGTAATCTCCCACTCAATGAAGCTCTCTTCTGGATAGAATTCAAGAGCTTCAGCGTATGTTTGAGAGCCGAACTCCAAACATGTGGACAGTGCTCCAAGTCATATCTGTGCTCTGTAGATTATGACGAGCTGCTGAGATGTTAAGTAGCTCTTGGCACGGAAAAGAAAACTAAGTTTTTGTGGAGCGACTCCCGCAATGGACCTCACATGATTATCCCATGAGAGCGTGCTGTTGGTGGTGATCCCGAGCATTGCTTCATAGGAATAGTTGCACCTGACATCATCATATTAGGGATTGTGGAATCCGCTTTCCGGGAGAAGGCGCAAGCTTGAGTTTCGGTTGTATAAAGCTCTATTAGATTATCAGATCCCCATTTCAAACTCTTGGCTAGATCTCCATTAATTGAGTCAACCTATCCCTGTCTCGCTCTTCTGGCTTCAATGGATGGTGAAGGGGCTCTACATGAAGAAGCGGTATGAAGTGTACCATCATCTGCAGATTTGTGGACGCGACAGGTGGTCATTTCAGCAGATCGTTGGTAGGGAGCAGAAACAAAAACAAAAAGTTGGTGCCAAGATAGGTTGCTGTGGAACCCCAGCGTTGAGAGCCATTGTATCGGAGGATTCTCCGTCAACCACCACATGGAGTGATCAATCTGACAGAAAACTCGATAGTAAACGGCAAACCATATGACGGAAGTTTCCCAAGAAGGCTTTAGTGCCAGACCAGTTCAAATGCTTTGGAGATATACAATGATACAGCAAGATATTCTCCATATTTTTCAATAGATTTCTGCCATACATGTGTTACCTAGGCAAGTAGGTCTCCTGTTGATATGTGCTGTCGTCTCTATCGCATAAATTTCTATGTCGCAACGTCGAACAAAACACGAATTAATTGTAAATGTAACACATTAATGTATATGAATATTTCTTAAAAAACCAATACACTGATTTTTCTAGAGCTAAAGACATCACATCTGAGCGACTAGGATAAGTAGTCTGGGACCTGAATTCCTGTACGCCAAAGTTTATAATTTATGAAAACGACAGTAATTGAAATTAATGCGGTAAACGCGCTTAGTGCTAGTGCAATTAGTGTGAGCAATGCTGCGCTTTAGTTCATGTGAATCAGTTTTGAAACGTCTTGTAATGATTGTCGTGACACAAAAATGTGCGTAAAGACTAAAATATAGTAGATACAGTTGTTAATGTAACCTACTTCCCAAGCATTTACAAATATAGTTAATATACAAGCAAGTTTTTTTAGGTAGAAAAAAAATTAGCCGCAATAATTTTTTTTTAATATGAACTATTTATTAAAACATGTAAAATTATTTATGGTATAACGTGCCCTTGCGGCTTTTCGGTAAAGTGCTTACTGCGGTAGGCTTCGAATCGTCGGGCGCCAGATTTTTCCCAAAGGTTAACTCCTTTTGAGGACTTCTGCTAGGGTCCTTTCCACAAGGCTCGTCACTATGCTATATAAAAATAGCCTTGTCCCTAGGGTAGCTACAGTGAAGTATAACCAGAGTCCAATGGGCAGAAAACAGTATCGAAATTGTAGGCTTTAATTACAATTGATACCTGGTTATAACTTAGCTCGTTAAAGATGGAGCAGAAATAATTCAATAAAACGGGGAATTCCAACTAATAAAATATATAATGACTATAACAAGTACACTTTCAGAATAATCAATTTAAATGCAATTGAACGGTATTATTTCACAAAATTACACCCAGACGGAAAATTTAATGAAGCTCAAACGGTAAATGAAAACTCTTTCAAGAAGTCAATTCTACGATAAGTTCGGTCGCTAAATTTAATTCAGCGGTACGGGATCGGTTGATGAATGATTCAGAATGATCAATTTGCGGAAAAGTACGAATCAAACAGGTCTCAGCGTAATGAGCGGTATGCGGTAAATTTTAGATAGCAGCACTAATGAAATGTTCAAATTAGACTACGATATATTCGGTTATTAATTCGGTTGGTTCGGAAAATATTGTTTGCACTAGTTTTCCGATTGTACGATATCAGATTTTACTATGTTTCGGTTAATTAC
This sequence comes from Endomychus coccineus, assembly GCA_958510875.1. Taxonomy (NCBI): domain Eukaryota; kingdom Metazoa; phylum Arthropoda; class Insecta; order Coleoptera; family Endomychidae; genus Endomychus; species Endomychus coccineus. Next base: position 78,262,661 of record OY294067.1, read on the forward strand.
TCTAATTGAGTTTATTCTGTCATCACACCCACCCTTGTACTAACTTTTACGGAGTACCCGGTAATTGTGTGACTGTGTTAGATTTTATACACTCTACAGATTCGGAACCTAAACAATTAGGGCTTATACTTCCGGTATCAACACAGTGTGCACAAGCCGTTGGTGGTTTGGTCGTCTTAGGATATACTTATACTTCTGGAGTGACACAGTGTGCACAAATATACCAAAGACGCCCCTGTCGTTCAAACATACACACTCTGTACGCACCACACAATTACTTGAATATTTCAATTCACGCGCGAATTCAAATCGTGCGCGATTCGACCTAGGATAAACTAGGATAAACTCAAATTCACCAATTCAAATTACTGAATACTACGGAACTCAGGTATCGTACAAACGTTCACCAATTACAATAACAATCATAAATTACGGAAATCAATATATCGTAATGCTCAAAAATATAAACTATTTGCTATCATTTACCTTTTTGTAAAATTCACACACACACAAACGGAACACTATTGTTATTTCACAGCTTTTTCAAATCTGACTTGAACTCGGATAATTTCAAAAACACTAGAGAGCTACTTTACTGATCAAAATTCAGAAACACAAGAGCTACTACACTGATTGAAAATCAAAAACACAAGAGAGCAACGGTACTGATTCTAACTCGAAATCACAAGAGAGTAACTGTACTGATTGAAAATCAAAAACACAAGAGCTACTACACTGATTGAATTTCAAAAACACAAGAGCTACTACACTGATTGAAAATCAAAAACACAAGAGAGATACTTTACGGCTCGAAATTCAAAAACACAAGAGCTACTACACTGATTGAAAATCAAAAACACAAGAGATACTGTACGGCTCGAAATTCAAAAACACAAGAGAGGAACTGCACTGATCGAAATTCAAAAACACAAGAGCTACTACACTGATTGAAAATCAAAAACACAAGAGCTACTACACTGATTGAAAATCAAAAACACAAGAGAGCGATCTTTCGGCTGTCACGGCTTTTATATGTTTTCCGAGGTTCTGGACAGGTCTGCTCCACCAAATCCTTATTTTTGTGTCAATGGTTTTTTACTTATGCCCCGAACAATGGTTAAAAGTGACGCTACTTTTTAGATCTAAAATTCGCGCTCATGATATCACACCAGTTCTTCCCAGCGGAGTAAACAAGTGTTATCGGAGTTTTTAGGTTGTTCGCCCTTTTTATACATAAGGCTGCACAAAGTTTGATGCGTTAGCTCTCCAGGCCCCTGTTTTTGCCACATATTTTTATCGGAATGAAATGCAATTTTGAACGGGCATGAATTAGATTCATCTGTTTGAATAATTATACTTATTTGAAATTACGGAGATTTAGAAAAGTGACAATCACGGAATACACATTCGAAATTCATTCATATCTATTGAAATAATGAACTGTTCAAACTGAAATTACATGTAACATCCGTATTTATTGCCTGATCTAAATTAAATAATCTTTCGAAATTTAAGCTTCGTTACAATGGAAAACATCGAGTAACTGACCGCCACGACAAGCAAAACAATGACCAACTCTATTTCGAGCGTGAAACATAACTTTGCGCAATACTTCAGCTGGAATGTCCGCAATTTCTTCACAGATGGTTGCCTTCAAATGTTCTTACGTTTCTGGGCGATAAATCTAGACTTTATTTCTCAAGTATCCCCACAACAAGAAATCTGGTGCCATCAAATCAGGAGAATGAGGCGGCCACTCAACATCTCCATTTTTTGAGAGCAGCCTGGCAGGGAAAATGTGTCTAAGAAGAGCAACCGTTTTTTAGGCGCTGTGTGGCATGTAGCGCCATCCTGCTGGAACCAGAAGTTTACCATATCGAGTTCTTCCAATTGTAATTGTAAAAATTCACGTATCATTGTTCGATACCGTTCTCCATTAGCAGTAACTGCATTGAACCTGGCACCTTAAAAAAAGAAGGTTCGTTCGGAGCATATTGCGCACCAAACAACAACTTTTTGATTGTTAATACGACCAGAAAGGCAAAAATTTACTTCACTGCTCATTTTGCCAAAAATTGGGTTCAGCTTCCATTAAGTTCGTAACGATTTGTGCGTATTGCAAACATCTTTGAATATCAATTTGACCGTTGTTTGAATTCAGTTTGAATTTTGTTTGGATACATAAGCAAGACTGAGTGCAAAATTCTTCTTAAAATCCACTTAGACAATCCGAATTAGGCCGCACGTCTTCTTGTGGAAGTTGTTTGTTCTACCTAAGCGTCAGCCCGAACAAGCTTCGTTTGAACGACCAGAACGAGGTCTTCCATCATTTACTGTACCATTCTGTAAAAACACGTTTGCTAAACGACGAATTGTTTCTTCGTGTGGAGCTCTTCGACAGGGATACGCTCTCCTAAAAGCGCGTTGCGTTGAAATTATCGAAGAAAAGTTTTGGAAAAACAAATTAACAATTTCTGCGCGTTCTTAAGGGGAATAACGTTCCATAACAAAATTCTGTATATTTTTGCTTTGATATGAAACTTTACTTTTGCCAGTTGTCAAAGAAATTACACTATTAAAACAATATTTTGCCGCACCCCATAATTCATACCTGGATCAAGTATCATTATTATGAAGTTGGGTTGGTCAGTACCAGATAATGTTTCCACTCCCTTTTTTTCCGAAATTTTTTTACGAGGTAATATGCTGATTTCATAAAAAACAGCAATTAGTATCATTTATGCAATTTTTTTAATATTGTCACATAAGATGTTATTCGATATAACGGACATGATTAAGTTTTCAATGAAAAAAAGTTGTGATCAATTGATCACGTGACTTCCCTCACTTTTGTTATCAAAATAGCTTTCGGACGCTGCGGGTCATATGTAAATGACTGTACGAACAGAAAATATACTGGAAATGATTTAGAAACCGCTAATCAATCTCAAAATGAGAATTTCGGACACTTCTGCAGGTTAAAAACATGCGTGCGATATACATTTATAGCCAAAAACACGGTTATCCTTATGGTTTAATAAAATAACATATTTCCATTGGAAAGAATGAAGATGCATGTCGGAAATAGTACTCGAAACGGGGTTACCTTGTTCCAAAACAATAAAGTTCCTATTTTCACCACGTTAAAGCGATCTGCAAAATTTCAGATCTATATACGACCAACGAGAACGGCGCAATCGTCTCCACAGTCATGTATAATGTTCACATCTAGGAAATTTATGTTTTTGTTTATTTCTATTTCTGAGGTAACTTGAAATTTATAGTTCAAAAATAGTATTTACATGAAAAGTTGAAGTTGTTACATAGTTGTTTCACATACGAAATAGATACTTTCTATAATAGATCTTCTACCAATTGAAACCTCATAAAATGTGAATGGCATTTCCTGGTCTAATTGAAAATCTCTGAAGCAGAAACATCATGAATCATTCTGCATTTACTGCGCAAGCACTTTTTAAAACCATATTTTACGAGTCCTATTATTTCTAGATCACTTTTATTAGGGCATATTACTTATGAACATTTCATAAATCCGGCGTTTATTTCATACACCAGTTACAATGTAGCTTATTGCTTATAATGTACAATAAACGCTGGAAGGGATTCTGAAATAATAAAGACTACAGCAGTACAATCTAATGAATGGGTTATCCGACCCTTCGGTTTGCGGTGGCTATTTCCCGGACGCAGCTCTATATACAATGATTTAATAACGTGGTTTTTCATTTGCTGTACGTTGATTAGTTCAGTTGGGATGAATTAATCTATTTGGAGATAAACGAGAAAGTTAGATTGTTAAACAAGCAGCTGCAGTTTTCTAAATAGCGTACATTCAAGTGTTGGTTATACCAATTCAAAATCGACTTGTTCGAAAACTTGCGACAGAAGAGGAATACCTGAAAGATCCTAGAGTATTCCAGATCCACTATTTGAAGTTTTAGATGAGTTATAGTTGTTTAGACTTGTTCTATATATAGAAACCGTAAACTTCCTGCAATCATTACATCAATCATCCAACGTCGTAGTTTCGGATAATAGATAGATAGATAAATTATTCATGTGCTGCTGTTTCAAACATGTACATATGATGTCAAAGAAACATAAATGTAAGTATTATACATAAAATTAATATAAAGATATACGATCCGATACTAAATATGCCTTTTCCATTACCTAAAGGCTTTTTGATTTAAGTTTTGATGCCCTTATACTTCATCACTTATAAATAATGGTGCAGTAGTTTCTTATAAGTATAACAATGAGATTTTTTAAATGTTGTAGTAAAGTTTCAGTCTGAGCATGAATAGTCTTTGCTTAGTGTTTCGTAGTCGTGAAATTAGTCGTTTCTAATAGACTTGTTAATATTGCTTCAAGTTAGGAGTAAGAGTCTAAAAATACATAATGATATCGACTGTTGAGACGTTGTTGCCCAGAGCCCCGAGTACCTTGGGGCTCCGACAATTTTTGGGGAATCCTGAAAAATTATTGAACATTACAACGTTGGGATCAATAATGAGTGTGGAAATATTCTTGTAGATCTAAATACGTTGTTTTTGTTCTAGACATTATTTTCAGGATGAAGGAAGAATTGATGAATCAACACAAACATTAAACAACCTACTGAGGACTAGACAACTGAAGATAAATGTGAACGGCCAAATGCGAACAGCTACCAGAGCCGAATTATATCTAAAGCTCACATGAAGACAAGTGTTTAATAAGAAAGTTGAGGTAAAATATGACCCTCAAGTGTATGGACAATTTAAAGTAAAGTCATTAATAGATCTTGACACATCTTCTAATATATAAAATTCTCGTGTCACAATGTTCGTTCCCATACTCCTCCGAAACGGCTCGACCGATTCTTATGAAATTTGTTATGCATATTCAGTAAGTCTGAGAATCGGCTACTATCTATCTTTCAAACCCCTAAGTGACAAGGGGTGTCCACCCCTTGGATAAATTTTTTTATTATGTGGCATTAAAAAATACATACAACCCTAAATTTTCACTCCTCTATCACCAACCCCTGCTTTTTAATAGTCATTTTAATAATTATACAACGTTTGCCGGGTCAGCTAGTATACTATAAATTTAAGGTATGTGAGAAATAATGTAGTACACTATACTCTATAATGCAGAGTATGCAGATTTTGTATTAATCACTACCAGTGTATTAGTGTCCTGAATATGGCGTAAAGAGTACCTTGTGTGAGCATGTGCACTTGATAGGAAGTTTTGAAGTATTAAACCCCACAACATAATGAGGAAAGCAACGAATGTATTAGAGGTAGGAGATGGAGGTCCAGACACAATAGCAAACGCAGTTCATTTTAAGTAGTGTATTGACAACATTGCCCAGAGGAATTTTGAGCCGTATGATTAGTAAATTGCACAGAAGGTTAAGTCTTTGAAACAATGTCTATTTTCCATTAACATAAAATTAAAAATATGTACTTTTTATAGAATACAGTTCTTTATTTGTATATACATATTACAATTAATGAATTGATTGATAAATAAACCAGACTAAACTTACCGAAACAGAGTTTAGTAAAACAGAAATTCATTAAAACATTTCTTCTAAACGTTCGAATCTATTTCAATATGTAGATATTATATATGTTGATGTCTCAGTAAATTTTATACGTTCACACAATCGAAGGTTATTTATACTTGTTAGTTGATATTTAGTTGATCTGCTGCCATCTATCATAGGGCGGTGGCAATAGGCAGTGGGGACTCCCCGAGTTGAAGGGTATTCCCCGAGTGGTGTTCAGCGCAAAGCTGGTAGGCTCGTAGCTGTGGTGCGGCAGTACGAAGTTAGAAATTAAGAGGTGCGGATGTACGTTTTAAGACCTCGGTGTGGTGGTTGGGAGGAACAAGCCCTATAGGCGGTAATTTACGTGATAATTCATATAAAAAAACGAATGATAAAACTAACAAAACAGTTTATGAACTAACATACTTATCAAAATGAGTGAGAATAGAATTAAAAAATAAAATCATTCAAAACAGCTTTCTGCACTTTTGAGCTACGAAATCTTTTTACCAAATCATCAAAAACTATTTGTCGCATGATATCTGACTGGATCCACAGTAGAGATAATAGATCGAGAATATTTTAGTATACATATACTTGCTCACAGGTAGGTTTCTATTCAACAGAACCGAATAAGTTGAAATTACTTGTCTCTTGAGTGGCCCTGTTGTTGCGATTGCTTTGTTAGCTTGTATTAACTGTAAATGAAATATGACATATATTGCTATGCCAAAAACAATCACCGTTGTGTACATCATCGGTGTTGCCGAACCTGATTGATAATTCCCCATAGAAGTTTACATTATAGATAAGTAACAATTATGGCACAAACGGCACCTCATAAAAGCTCCCGAAATAAGTGATATTTGTGTTTGATCATTTCCTAAAAGCAGATTTGTGAGTATGTATCAAGAACAACATTGCCCTCTCTCCCTCTAACATATGAATTGACTTATTGCAAAGGTCATACATTGTTAGTTTGGATAGTCATCAAGTATTGGGAGCTCTTAGACCATATTGTACTATATAGTCTGAGTGGAAAACTCTCCTCCCATATCCAATCATGTTGAGTTAGAGTCCGTTATTCGTGGTGAGAGTTCGAGTTGTTGTTATAATATTTCATATACTCATGATCTACACAAACTCAGTGGAAACTGAGAACGGAGGAGGCAGATTTTTCATAACTTAAGAGACGTGATGGAAATAAAAAAATTTATTTAGAATAGTCAAGGTATTTTTGCAGAGAAATACGAGAATCTTAGTTAGTTTTAGTAGTTAACAACAAAATGGTATGAAATATTGTCGTGAAATTCGTTTATAGACAAGCTTCGAATAATTAAATGCAAATAATAAATAACAAGTGAATATTTTAATCACAAAGAATATTGTTTTTCATTGTTTAAACGATCACAACTAATGATTACATAATTACAATGTTTTAAGCTTGAGTAATTGTTAGAATAATGGAAGATGATTCTTTGAAACAAAAATATGCCTCTGATTGCTTGCTCCAAACTGGAAGGGACATTGAACATAATCCTGTGAAAGCATTTGCTATAGATTTAACTCAATTTCGCAAGTAACTACCCGAGCAAAGTTCAATAACAGTATACTCGGGCACTTAGAATAATTAAACGTCGGAGTATCGATAGGTGTGTTCGTTTGAGTGAAGTAAACATGAGGCTTGTATAGTTTCACACTTCGTCCATGGGTGTTCATTTTCCTGTAATTTTATCTCTTTTAATCAGTATGAACCCTCTTTCACGTTTGTTTGGAATGACGAGAATTAGCATTGCATTTTATACAAAAATAACAGTTGATCATACAGAATTCGAATCTGTCAATAGCAGAACAGACGCTCTAAACCCATTGACTGACATAACAAGAAAGGTTTATTGAACAGTTTCGGGGTTTATTCCATTTTGTTTATTTAAAAACGTACATACCATCAATATGTTCATTGAATATCCCTCCTGTTTGATGAAACAAACTTTCTAAAAGTTGTGGGTTTAATGGTTTTTTAGAATTTTCATCGTGTAAGTACTCAAGTTTATCGCATACGGTGGTTAGGTAGGTCGCACATGAATAAAGCGGCGTTTACATTGGTATAGTAAATGTGTTAGTTACTTGTACCAGTAACTTGTAAGACAGCTACTGACCTACCACAGATAAAGTGTAAAATAATGGACAAGTACTTGCACTGCCCCTTGTACCAGCAGTCATGACAGGTGAATGAATAGTTAGTCTATACTCTAACTATTTACACTGGCCTTCGTGGTTACAATTCGGATAGGACCCCTCGAATGTTGGCGAAAATGCCAGATTATACATATGCTTCAATAATACATGTGTGCAAGGACAAGAAGGAAAATTATTCAATTACAACACACTTTTTCAATAGTCCCAAAAATATATACAAATTTGAGAAACTAATAAGTCAAAAATTTAACAAACTAACCTGCGAAGTCCTTGCCCCTTGTACCTACGTCGCTATAGAAAGCTTAATAAGTACCGAGGTCTAACTATGAGGCGCCATTTGTATCATAATCATTACTAATTTATTTTTTATTTTTTTTATTAGAATATTGGCTCAACCACGCAGCGTTATTGGCAATGTTAGGCATTACAAATGTTTCAGTAGTTGTATGTCGTTTAAAAAGGAAAACAGTTTCATGGATCACTTAGTACATGTTTGAAGGAATCCAAAAGATCATTATCAATCCTATCCACAGTATACTGAAGGCATTCAATTAGGATATGTCGAATATTAAGAATAACATTACATATTAAGAGGTATTGTGGGTAGTTTTGATGTGCCCAATTCTCAACCTTGATAGAGTAGTTTGATGAAATCTTGCACATGGAAGAGACTTCCAAGGAAACACTAACCGTTTACCTTCACTTAATTTTGACGAAGATTGATTCCAGTGGTACTGCCACATTCTCATCACTTTACTTCTCAATCTGTTCTGAATCGAGAGAACCAGCTTCCGGTACACTGCGGTGCTAGTTATAGCGCATTTGGCTAGGACATTACCGTTTAATTCCACGTTTTAGGGAATCCAGAGAAAGAAGAAGTTAATGCTCTATACTTGAAGTTTACTAAGAGAGTTTTTATAAGAAGAACGATAGGATTATTTGGGTAGAGTTTGACTATTAATGCTTTTAATTGTACTTAAGGAGTCACTGATACACTGATACAGTTTGGAATATTCAATATGATAATATGATTGAGTGCAAATACTACTGTGAGCAGAGCTATATATAAAGGAATATTTTGACAATTTAAAGAAAAAATGGTTTCCTTTGACTGGGAAGGCTGCTCCTACGCCATCCTCACTCTTAGAAGCATCCATATAAATGTGCGTATATCCTTCGTAGAGAAGTAGATGTTCATTAGGGAGTTGTTGTAATTGTATAGGATTACTTTTATATTTTAAACATTCTAAAATATATATGTGCAAATTGAATATATTTTTAAATTTCACCATACACATTTTTTTATACATATATTGATAATGTTTTAGGTACATATTTTGTAGAATATTAAAACAAGGTGAAGATGGAAGGTCTCTGAAAAATAAAATAGATGGCGCCACAATCGAAAATCCCATGTCACGTTTGTGTTGCACCATCTTTAACTAAAACACATTGTATTTTTCAGACTGATTTGTCATTCAGGTCAGTTTTGACACCCATCGAAAGCAAGGCCTTGAAAATTTGTGTAAACATGGAAAAATGTGAATTTCGCGTCTGGATCAAACATTATCTCGCGTGGAAAAAACATTAAGCAAACCTTAGCATCGCTTGTTAAACAGTATCGATTGTAACGATTCATAGTGGTTTACTGTATTTCGTTGTGAAAGTATGTCTACAAAGGATGCCGAACGTGCTGGTCATCCAATTGAGGTTACAACGCCAGAAATCCATGATATTATATTGGACGATCGCCGAGTTAAAGTCCACAAGATGCTGAGGATATGGGCATCTCAACTGAACGAGTACGGAACATTTTACATACATTTTATGATATGAGAGATTTATCTGCCAGATGGGTGCCGCATTTGTTGACAACAAGCGCGACCGTGTGACAACTGCAAAGGAGTGTTTGGCGATGTTCAAGCGGGATAAGAAGTACTTTTTGCGCCGTTTCGTAACCGTGGACGACACATGGATCCATCACAACACACCAGAGACCAAAGAATAGTGGACTTGTCCTGGCGAATCGAAGCCTAAAAAAACCAAAGTGAGTTTAACAGCCAACAAAGTCATGGCGACAATTGTTTGGGTTGCACACGGTATAGTCTCCATATCGATTACCAACAAAACGATCACTGGCGTATATCATGCACAGCTGTTGCATCGATTTGACGCCGATTTGAAGCTAAATCGGCCGCATTTAGTAAAGAAAAAAGTGCTATTCCACCGGCGCACAGTTCCGCAGATACGAATTGGTTCGTATCCACCTTATTCGCCAAATCATATTATTTGGAAGTGATCGATAAAATAGGAAAATGATGATGAAGTGTATCGGGCTACAAGGAGATTATGTTGAGAATCAAAATAGGTTTTGACCAAATAAATCATATCTAGATAGTTGCAACAAAAAACAGTCCCTAAAATAAAGCCATGCCTCAAATTAATTTCCAGGACTGAGGTCATTAAAATAAAAGTCTCCACAAAAATCCAGTTTGGTCGAAAGATCTACGAATCTACCTGTTAATTCACAATGCAATCTCGAGGGATACCTTATCTGTACCACGAGAATCATTGTTTAATGTATTAATTGTAAATAATATAGTATAGTGTGATTATTTGTTTTTTTTATTTGAATTTCAAACAATTATTTCCTGACCAAATTGTGCACAAATGTTCATTCCCAAGTAAGTACAAGCTACAATGTGATGTAAACTTAATCTGTAGGAGGTAAGTATCTGTCTAAATGTAAATACGATTAATTATTTTTGGGAAAAATATTGTAAATTGAACTTCGATAAAGGGTACCTACATATTACAGTGTATAAAATATAACTAGGTATGATAAATTAAGATACTAATAGAAGAACTAGGGGGAAATTGATGCAAGTTAATACATATGTCGAAATAGTAATTTTCCTAACAAGTGCGGAAAGTGATGCTTTCCCGCACGCGAATGCCGTTAACCCGAACGACGCGGAGCGGAGTTCGGGTAAGCAGTCGAGTGCGGGAAAGACACTTTCCGCATGAGTTAGGAACAATACTTTTTCTACAAGCGTAGGAAACAAATTCATTTTTTCAATTATTTATTCATGCAAATGGAAACAACTAACAAGAGTAACATTTTCTATCCACTAATTATTCGTAATATTTATTGTAAATGTACAATTTGATGCATTATGTAAATTTATAGCGGAAGCCAGCATATTTTTTGAAGATGGCTGATTTCCTGAAGAAGAAGGTAACTCGGGCAATACATTATCGAAAGAAATCGAATGTGCAGGCACAGGCATCAAATCGTCGCCGATCGATATAGACGTGGATGGTTCTAAAATGCACCCGGAAGACGATGTAGTGTTCAAATTGAGAATTTTGTTGGACATTTCTTTTTTTCGATTGGTGGAGTCTTCTAAATACCCCTCTGCAACTGAAGTCGATTTCCATCCTCCTAGGCGTTTGATATTAGTTATACCCACACCACAGTCAGCAAGTAAAGTGGCTGAGGAACGCCTGAAGCTGTGACCAGTGTAAAGCTCTGGATTTTGAAGGCGCAGATATACTGCTATTTCGGAGGGTATCTTTCCTATGGTATTGATTCCTACACATTGCACAGTACATTTTCCACTTTTGTAATACAAGAATAAACGACGATGAGGAGTCTCTTTTGGACGTAAATGTACATAATTTCTGTATACGTTCAAAAAATAACCATCATTTGCTTCTTCAGATATCACGAAGGATCTAGAGGAATGATTTTTGGAATCCTTGATATTAACAATTATCAGGTTTTCTTTGTCGTCTATGTCGTCAATGGTGAGTTTTGTCAGCTCTTCTCGTCTGCAAGCACCAGCTAATCCAAAAATTGCTACTAACTTAATCATGAGGTATATGTCATGGGGTGCTTCAGTCATAAATTTTGAAACGTCTTCTTGAGTGAAGATTTTGGCCTTTTTCGGTCGAAAACCGACATTCTGTTTTTTAATGAATGCAGTTATTTTGTAAAATTTGCTAATATCCAAATTTTGCTTTACTTTGAATACACTCTTCAACATTGAATATCTTGCCCATAAAGTGTTCGGCTTCCATGTTTTAGACATTTCTAGAAAATAAGCCAAGAATACTTCTTTATTTGGTGTTTTCACTTTTTTATTGTTGCACCATTCAATAAAACTCGTGTATTGCTTCTCATACCTTTGTTTAGATTTCGTTGGCAATAACTCTAAGTTCGCATCTGTAGCTGCTTGCACGATTTCTTGTGGAAGTTCTTCATCAGATGAATAATCCATTGTGGCAATTTCACTGAATCGAAAATTTTATGTAAGTAACGCTTTGTCTGTCACTCTGACAATTACAAACAAATTTGTGTATTGATCGGCATGACAACATCAATTGTTACCTACTCGTTATCAGATCAATCAAAGCCTATCTATAGGGTGATTTTCATAACAATACATTTTTATTTATCAATATTTGTTCATTTTTTCAATAAATAGTGCAAAATGATGGATGATTTTGAACAAACTCACTTAGTATTGCAACAAAAAAGCTTGAACTTTCATATTTTGTCACCCACCACTTATATTTTACGAGGATATCATATAAATGTTTTTCCCGCACTAGTGTGGGAAAACTTTTCCCGCACAACTGTGGGAAAATGACACTTTCCAAACTGAATTGCGTGCTGGTAGAGGGTGAATCACGCACGCTTGTAGGAAAAATATATTCTAACACAGCTTTGCAGCATTTTGACAAATTGCCAAGGTCATTAAAAACTTTATATACGGATAACAAAAACTATAAATTGTAAACAGTTTCAACCTGAAAATGCAGATGGAATTAATATAATGTTATAACTTCCTATAATTTGAATTTATAGCTTTTCTAGTAACATCAGTTCCACAAATGTGTAAATAAAATTCATTCATGAACTACGAAATGCCCTTACTGTCCTTTCTTTGAGATAAGTAAATAGTGTTACTAGATCTCCTATTTTTAATATATTTTAGCCTTTGCTATTAACAAATGACTATAGAACAGTTTTTCTTCAAACTGATTCGAGTTTACGAAGTAGTAATGAATCAGACATTCTCATTCTGTCTGAATATTCAAATAAAAATAATTGCCGTACTTCATAGTAGTTTTGGTACAAAATGTACCTAATGAAGATCTATAAGACGAAGTTTAAATTTGAATTTGATTTTGTTTTATTGGCATTTCCTATTCAAGAAAGCTTCTATTAATTTATGGTGGAAAATCATCAGGAACGACATATTGACAAGAATCCAGAGGGAAAGTTTGGTTAATTTTGTTCGTTTGTGTTTGGGATTTGGACAGTTCCGAAACTATAGAGCGGATTGACTTGAAACTTGATATGTTCCTTATACGACGTAGGCACCCGCTAACAACGGATTTTTCGGAAGTCTATCCCAAACGTGGTAAAAGAGATATATTTTTACTTAAATAAAATAACTATTAAAAGTTCGATTTACACTAGTTTATTGAAAAATATGGCTACACAGTAGCTCTTCAAACAAATATTACAAAGTACTAGTACTATTTTGACGTTTGTGAATGATATTACGTACCATTTACATGACAGACAGATCCATAGATGATGAATCATCATCACAATTCAGACTGTTTATGGTATGACAGACAACACATAACTCATCAACAAGAGAGGTAACGTTTACATGACAGACAGCTGATACATTGACAGTCACATAATGTCTATGATAGACCATTCCACATCATAGTTAATTCAACCAAACTTTGACATGACATAGAGTATAATTTTACATCTTTCTACGCCTTTAGCTGTCTACTCATCAGAAATATTTGTATTAAGTATTGAAACTTCAGAAGCGACGTTTTCTTCTATGGGTATTAGCAGTTTCTGTGGGTGTAGCACGCGGACAACAGCTAGTACATAGGTATATATACAACACTGATTTATTGTCACCATGGTAGCTGCAGTTTCGACAGTTAAACTGTCAGTATCAGACTATAACAGTAAGTACTTATGAATATTTTTCTTCAAATAGTTTCCACTTTTTCACAATCATTCTTGTCAACAATTTATAATAAGGATGACATTTATAATGAGCATTCACTACATCAAGAATGTCATGCTGGATTTAATTCGATAAACTTGTTAGTATAGGGTGTGTCATTACAAGAAACAAATTATAAATGTGGTGTATATGAGAATCCTATAATGGATGTCACTTACCTCCTAAATCGGCTAAGTAGATATCCTTTAGAGCAAGGAATTCTTCTTCAACAGGCATATTACTATTACCAAAAGCATCGTTTTCTGGCCATACTTCCCTGTAAAATGGAGAAAATTTCAAATAGTATAATTTATAATAATATTGCAAGACGTAAGTTCAACAACACTGAATTGAAATATTGTTTTGAACCGCTGAAAGTAGACACAATCATTGCGCAGTCTTGAGGACATCTACATTCATATATTCTTGTCTACACTACGACCGAATGATGGAGAATAAGATAAAAGGGCGAGTACCATGTTTTATTTATTAACCCCGCCAGGAATTTTACCTCTCGAGCCATAATTTTATATAAGAATTTTTGCACAGATTATAATTCTTTCCACCAAATATCCTGAAAATATTGGAACTGAATTTTGCCGAACATTCTGATTTCCAGACAAAGTGATGATCTTCAATATGTGTCCTTGATAAAAGCTTCACAGGATCACCGGTTTTGCTTTCCTTCCGAAGAAGGAATCCACGTACATTAGTCAGTCTGAAAATGCCAGGTTCAAAACCGGGTCCAGTAATCGACAATCCGATGCTCTGACAATTCGACTATTCCACACCCTGATACATATTGAGTTCGAGGAGCAACTTTGTTAACACATCTAATTGTTAGTTAAACTAAATGATGACGAACTACTGCACTAAACTTGAACTACTGGATTGTTTCAAATATTACTCCCATTTGGAATCTTTGTTGAAAGTATTGCAATGAGTATAATTGTTTTGGAAGGATAACTGAATCAACACTACCAGGCGGTCCAGATTTTACCCCGTTTATGGAGTTACAACGAAGTTGATATTGATTCTTGTTCGTTGTATTGTTTTATTTTACCAAATTTTTAACCATACAAATTAAATGATGACGAAACTATTGCACTAAACTTGAACTAATGGATTATTTCAAATATTACTCCCATTTTGAATCATTGTTAAAAGTATTGCATTAGTATAATTGTTTTGGACGGATAACTGAACCAACACTACCAGGCACTCTAGATTTTACCCAGTTGAACTACATATTATGGAGTTACAACGAAGTTGATATCAATTCTTGTTCGTTGTATTGTTTTATTTTACCAAATTTTTAACCGTACAAACTTTCAAATTTGCTCCCATTAAATTGCTATTTTATTTCCAATTCCACTATCCGATTAGAGGAGTTGTAGAATTCCCACATGTAACAAATATTCAGAAAACCATTTTCAGACTGAAAAATTGGTGGTTGTAAATGACAATCATATACGATTAGGAAAAATATTCGAGTTTCAACGAATTAAACAAGTTAATAAAGATATTGATGGAAATACATGTAAAATTGTCTTGGAATATTTTCCTTTATTAAATATATTGCATTTTTTACATATATCAGTGAATCGATTTAGGAGTGACTACTTCGAAGAAATTAATTGTTCATTCTATGGTGACAGCGTAACATTTTATAAATACGAACTTCTGAACGAGAACAAAATTCCCACTTTAATATTAAATAAAGATTCGTAACAATTGATATGATATATGAATTGTCCAACTTTTCATAATCATAGAACAACCACGGATGCACAGAATTGTCTTTCAAATAAACCATCAATTAAGTCAAATTAGGCCTTAATTCCTTAGACTCTGGAAGTTGGTCAAAGTAGGAAGCAGCAAAACGGGGTAACTCGTGAAATTTATCACCAAACTTCTAAAGTCCTTAATAAGTAAAACAAGCTTATGCAAAGCAAACGTAACATTACCGCAGTTCACCAGATATTCTTGTAATTAGGTGTTTAAGCGCAAAATTTATCTTAAACGTCCCCGAGTTTCCAGGTTAATTAAGGGAGTTCTCCACTTCTGCAGCTAGTAAATGAATAACATATTTGCCATCGTTTGGAGATTAATAGGCGGTATCAAGTAATACCCACGTAAAACAGAAAACAAACTTGATACTCATTAGGAGATAATTCCAAGTCTATTGATATTGTTTATGAGAAATATGACAGAAACAAGGAAGAAATATCAGTTTGTAATACCGGGGGTGGAATAAGTTTCATCATAATTGACCGAGTACATCGAATATTATTATTACTCTTCGCATTATTCATCCAATGCGTTGTCTCGATACCGTCATCTGGCAGCGGTATGTCCAACACTATCCCCATCGTTTCTCTGAAACGCGTAATATATTTGAATCAACGCATTGCATTGGGAATGATTCTCTCCGTGAAATATCTGTCTTCTAGTAAATGGCGTTTGGAACACTTAATGTTTCGTCCGAGTCGTTCCACTTCTGCAGCTGGTAAATGGATAACATATTTTGCCATCGTTTCGATATTAATAGACGGTATCATGTAATACCCACGTGAAAATGAAAACAAACTTGATAGTCATTAGCAGATAATTCCAAGTCTATTGATATTGCTTATGAGGAATAAGACAGAAACAAGAAAGAAATATCAGTTTATAATACCGGGGGTAGAATAAGTTTATTCATAATTGACCGAGTAGATCGAATATTATTATTACTCTTCGCAATATTCATCCAATGTATTGTCTCGGTACATCTCGGTCATCTGATGGTTGTATGTCCAACACTATCCTCATCGTTTCTTTGAAACGCGTGAGTCTGTTAGATGGCGTTGGGGACACTTAGTACTCTCCGTCCTACTCGTTCCATTGATTAGCTGCCGGCGACTGATAACGTGTTGTGACTATTAGACCCAGAGAAACCTTAATTCTGTCTATTGCATAAGAATTTCTGAACTGCCACTGCCAGATTGCGATAGTCAAATTGTTGACTCGTTAATTCTATAAAATTTCGAATTCGACGTTTGTTAAATCTTCAAGTACCTAGTTGGTTTTGCAACCTACTTGACCCAGCTAGTGAAGACATAGAATGAGCTATTTCTCTCTGTTAGTTGCATAAGATTGTACGATAGTGTAATATGATAGTATTTGCCTTTGATACCGTCGCAAATGGATGACATGTAGGCAATCGCCGACGCAACTCTACCTTCCTTGGCAAATGAGTTGCTATCTTCAGAAGAACAGTACTGTAGGTACCTTTAACTATAGTTATTTATTTACTTATTAACGGACAATCAACTTGTACAATTTACAAAAAATATAATAAAGATACAGAGTGTGTACATATGTCTACGGAAGACTAGAACATAAACATTAGAATTAGGATTATTAATGAATTACAGTTTTTTTATCACTTTCCTAAAAAAAACCTGAAGAAGAATTGAACAGTTCAACTTCGTAATTGGGAATATTGCCGTTTTCATTATTCTATTTAGCGATTCATTTTGGCCATCTTTGTACTATAGAATTGAAAATATCACTATTTCTGTTTCTTCTAGATTTTGCACAAAATATTGTCACCCCAACTATTTTAGAAGAATCCATGTAGCCTTTCTATAAATCAACGTGTTCAAATTTAACATATCTAATATTTAAGGAATCCTCTAAAAGATCAGAATCATCTTTGTAGCATGGTAACCAAATTATAGAATTATATTCGAGTATATGCCTCGCTTATTAACAACGTTAACAGTTTCAGTTATGTGATTTTCAGGTCGAAGATTACTCCTAAATTTGTTGGTCACTGATAAGTTAGTGCCATTAACTCTGTACATATAATCAATTATCATGACTACGCGAAAAGTTATTGTTTGACATTTTATCAAGTTTATCAATGTTAATAAATGTAATAATACACTATCTTGAAAATTTATTATTTCAACTATAAACTATCAGCATCAGAAATGCAAATGAACCGTGCTGAACATCTTCAAATCATCAAGGAACATAAGGAAGGAACTGTTAATGAAAACATCAGAGGTCAATGGCAAAAAGTTGAACAACAGAGATCCCATATCAGATCCCTGTGGTACACCTGATGGCACTTCAAAAATGAACCAAAGTCGTTTTAATCATTTTGCCATTTAGCCATTTCGACTTAAGAAATGTTAATAACGAATTCATAAGTAGCGAGCTATTTTAATATAACCCATTTAAAGAGACCTGATTTTAGATTGTAGCGAAAAGGTCGCCTATATTTCGGAAGATATGCATTCTGGTAAAAATTGTAATCGATGAAAAAAAAAATTCAGGTCTTCTCTACATGCACGCTCCGATTTTTTTTCAAATTGTTTAAAAATGTCCTTCCTACCTCTCCACCCCTCCACCCCTTCAAAAACTCGAAAATATTGATTTTTAGAGCAATCTTGGAGGGAATAAGAAATGATAGTTCTAACATGACAACATCTTCCAAGCCTAAAATTTGTGTTTCAATCAAAATTACATTTTTCATTTTTGGGATGTTTTTTCGAAGTGATGTAATTCGAAAGGAATGCATGTTTCAGAAAAAATGACAAGTGAAAAAAAGTCACAGATACCAAAACACCTACTTCCTATGGCTTCAATACCAGTATAAAGGGAATTTCATCTTAAAATATGTAAACACAGTTAAGAAAGTATAGTTAGTTCTTTTAAATGTCTAAGCACAACATATTCGAACTGCCCAAAACATATTCTATTTTGCCAAGCATTTACTGGCCTACTACATCATGCATAAAAGCATAAATAAGTTAGATTCATCAGTGTACTGTGTGTCTAAAAAAGTATAGAAGCTTCGTCAAAAGATAAACTATAGTGGAAGTATTCTTATAAGCAGTTGAGATGCTTGGTTGTATTTACGAAACGTTTCTTAGATTTATATGTTGAAGAGAAACCTGTGAATCTGACCTCTTGACCTCTAATTAATAGGTTATGGTATGTTAACAGAAATCTGCCCCCAAATTATAGCATTACTCAACAAAAGTACTTCTGAAGTATTATTAAAAGTTTAAAGGAAACTGCAGAAATTAGGTTTATCCGTTACGAAGTTTTGAAGATGTGACATCTCATATTCTTTCCATAATGGAAACAAAACTGAGCAAATAGAATATTGTATAAATTATCATCATAAATATTTGTCTTATTCCCTCTTTGTGATTCAAATTGATATGTAGAAATATGATCATTTTTGTTTCCTTGGTTTGAATTTGATACTTGCAATGCATAAAGTAGAATGTGTAAACCAACCATTATTGGTGTTTTACCTCATGATTAACGACATTTTAGCCACCATTTTGATTTCCTGGAAATAACTTCCAATTCTTCATCAACAACCCCAGTTATAGACATATTAAATGTTTCAACTATAAATTACTTGTACGTTCTGAAATTACCAGTTCAGAAAAACTGAATATTCCCTTGTGAATCTAATTGGTATTCAAGTAATAGGTAACCAATCTAATTCTATTATAGGAAATTCAAGACATCCGTATTTTCTGAACCGTTTTTAGGAAACCTATATCCTTATATATTCCAACACATCTCTATTAGGATTGATATTATTTCTCAATTCTCATACTAGACGAATATAACGTGTACCGATTTGATGAAAAAATATAAAATTAGTAACAAGATGTGTACAACACGCGGATGGTGGCAAACATCTATGCGGCGAAGAGCCAATGCAATCTTGTTACACTTTCATTACAAGGGATTCGGAAGTTCTTTGCGATTTCTCCTCCTGCTATGTAAATCCCCCTTCGTTCTTGAATTACAAGATTTTATACTAATTTTCATGAGGCAACGTGAAAACAAGAATTGGGAAACAACTTTTTGAATACTTAATTCATTATTGACAATTCTTCCCAGTAGTAATGTGAAATACATTTATAATATATCTTACTTAACCGGTAATACTTAAAAATTGAATATATAGGATGTTCGTTTTCGACCTACCCCCTAGCCTAGCTAGAAGTATCTCCAGAATTGAAGGAATATCGCTTTGAATTTTTGATAGAATGTTTTTTCAAGAGTATATACCGGATATGAATATCAACTTTCCTATTTTAAATAGGACATCATGCTACTTTTTTGCATTTTTGGTTTCTTCGTCGAAATTAAGAATGAGTTTGATGATACAGCCCTACCTTGATTCTGAGTTATTAAAATTTATATTTTATTGAGATTATCTTGGAAAGTAATTTATAAATGCTGACGATTTTTTGACATTTTGATAATATTTCACTAAGTTCTAATCTGTGGAAGAGAGACCTAAATCTGTTTCCACGATACCAGCCTACTATAAATACTCTCCATTTTGTTTCAAATCTTTTTTATAATTTCCTTAAAAAATATGGATTTCAGGCCCATAGTACACGGTATCTTTTTAATGAGAATCAATCGGCCGGCCAATCTGATAGTGGAAAATTAAGGGGGGCTATTTAAAATAATGAAGTTGTCGAGATTTTAGATTTGCCACTTTTATGACCTTTTTCACTTTTTCTAAATTTTCTGTCAGTTTCATAACTTAGTAACTCATTAGTAAAATTTCAAAAAAGCATTATGTTTCACAAATTAGTATTGAAGATACAGCATAAATATTTTGAAATTTATTAACTGAAAAACAGGTAAGAGGATCAAGATAGGGTTGATTTATCAAATTCGCACTTAATTTAGACAAAGAAACCGGAAATGCGTAAAATTTGATGTGTTGTATTCAAAATAACAATGTTCATATCTACTTACGGTGTAACAGAATGTGAAGGAAGATCAAAAATATTCAGTAATTGTATCAAAAATTCAAAACAATATTCCTTCTATGTCATGCATTTTGATTCACTATCAATAATTATATTATTTAACAAACAGCAGTTGGGTTGCAAGCTGACATACCCTGAGGATTTCGGTTGTCCAATGACTCGATTCCCATAATGGCTTTGTGTGAATTAATTTTCTGGGTGTTTTGACATGGATGTTCGTTACATTGAACCTGACAGGGTGATGCAAATTATTCTTCGAGCCGCACCTCATCATGTGACTATTCCAGCAATGTTTCCATACTAGACTTATGTTTCACAGATTATTCCCTCAAACCTCTGTGCAAGATATTTGAGGAAGTAGTTTTTGCATAATGTGGGGTTCAGCACCTATAAAACATTTTCTCGCCGTTGAACTTATCAATATTACGATTACATTAAGCAGGTATCACTATATAACGACCTATTTGACAGCTAATGAAATTACTATACACAGAACAATCACATATTCTATGCATGAACTGTATACTAAATGCACGGTCGTACATACAGGTCTGGAAACTCGGGGCTGTTTCCTATGTGAGAAGTGGGACCGCTAAGCGTCGACTGTCGGGTAGTACCAAAAGACGTCACGGGAGACGCAGTAGTCTACGAGTATTCTCTGACAACTGTCAGTTGACTTGTAAACACAAGGAATACCTGCGTTTTCAGAAACAAATTACGAAACTGCATTGTGCCGAAATGCAAAACGGGGTACAAAAGTGTAAAGCAAGAAACTTCTGTTTAAGTGCCGAAAGATGCGGAAATGCGAAAATGAGTGGATGCTTGCGATTCCGGAAAGAAATCGTTTTAACGAGGTCTTTTATGTGTGCGTCATGTATAACGAAAAAAGGGAAGTTATTTTTAAGGTGAGTAATACATTTTGACAAGAGTAACAGTTCTATTCCTCTCTCAAATCAGAATACTTAGTAACACTGCTTGCGATTCCGGAAAGAAATCGTTTTACCACGTCGATCCAAGCGCTAGCTAGTGGCTGAGCGAGGGACTACGAGTTTGGCGACGCGTAAGAGACCCATGTCAAACATACGAGTCCCCAGACCTGTATGTACGACCATGACTAAATGCAACATGCGTTTTGCGCGGATACTTCACAGCACGTTTTTTTCAGACAGTTTGTTGTACGCACGGTCGTGCATACAGGTCTGGGGACTCGAGGCTGTTTCCTATGTGAGAAGTGGGTCCGCTGAGCGTCGACTGTCACGTTGTATCGAAAAGGATGGCGCAGTAGTCGAAATTCTCTGACAACTGTCATACTTGACTTGTAAACACAAGGAATACCTGCGTTTTCAGAAACAAATTACGAAACCGTGCATTGTGCCGAAATGTAAAATGGGGTACAAAAGTGTAAAGCAAGAAACTTCGGTTTTTAAAGTGCCGAAAGATGCGGAAATGCGAAAAAAATGGATGCTTGCGATTCCGGATAGAAATCGTTTAACGAGGTCTTTTATGTGTGCGAAAAAGGGGAAGTTATTTTTAAGGTGAGTAATACATTTTGACAAGAGTAACAGTTCTATTCCTCTCTCAAATCAGAATACTTAGTAACACTGCTTGCGATTCCGGAAAGAAATCGTTTTACCACTTAGATCCAAGCGCTAGCTAGTGGCTGAGCGAGTGACTACGAGTTTGGCGAAGCGTAAGAGACAGACCCATGTCAAACATACGAGTCCCCAGACCTGTATGTACGACCGTGGTTGTACGTCAAGAATGAATTAGGCTTTTTTGACGGAAGTTTGATCATCTTAATTGGCATTCGAGCCATAGAAAGTAAGACATTCGCAATGAAGAAATATTTTTTTTCTTCGACTTTGAATATTTTTTCACTCTCCATTTTTAATAACTTGTTTTAAACTCTAAAATGAAGCGATTGGATTGAAAGGTTACTATTTTTTTTGGACAGGAGCCATATTGCCTTCTATGACTGGACTATCAATTTCTCAGGAGCTTGTATTGTATTATAGTCAGTTGAAATCATGGAAGTTACTTTTAAAACTGGTAACAATGTGGCTATTCTTTTATTCTTTTCAAATCTAACTGGAAGCACATAGGAACTCAATAATCACAAACAAGTATCAGCTGTGTTGATAGTACCTCAAAAATGTTATCTTTAATAAGATTTTCTTTCAAAGGAATCGATTTTCTTCAATAATAGTTAGTCATTGTAATAGTGTGTTAGATAGCATTTTATTCATGCAAGAATGTTTAATTTTCTTGAGGGGGTAAAAGCGATACGATGGATTCGAAAACATTTTGTCCACCAGACCAAACGAAGGCAAAATAACAAACCGTGATCAGGATGTTAAGTTTTTATTTTTTTTATTCCACATGTGGATAAAATTCACTTTATATGGCTTAAATGAGGATGGTAATGGGCGTTTATGACTTGATTGTGGATGAACAATATTACCTTCTTGTTAATCAGAATGTACCTATATCAATGAGTAAAGTAGATAAATAACAATGAGTACCATTATTTTTGGTTAATTAGCCAATAAAATATAATTGTATTCATATCATGTTAGTGAACTATCACATGAAATGTTGCTTTAGAAGAAGTAAATTTCAAGTTCACGCGTTATGCTGCAGCTTAACCAAGTTTTCACATTGTTCATACAAATATGCACAGTGAAACTTTATTTGTCAAACATCAATAACTTTCCCCTCAGCGCTGGTATATAAATTCGACGTAGTACATTGCGAGCTGTTCTTCATTATCCGTTCCAAGTCAGAAGAATTTCGTTTATTTTTATTAGCGATAACTCAGACTAACTATCCATTACATGATTAATCCCTTCATACCATAGAGCATATGTTTGATACATTCACCCCGATACTACGGTCGGTCAGGGAAGTAGCATTTTCAGGGGTGGAAAAAACTGGCTGGCGGTGGAAATAACTACACTGCCCGTTAATTGAAGCTATATATTATTACTCGAAATGATTCTATTCCAGTGGAATGATAGTTGAAACTGAACGTTTCTTAATATTGCAGCATGCAGAATATTTTGGTTTTGAACAGTTAATGAGATTAGTGAAATGGCGATGTATTTATTACAAGCAACAAGAAAACCGCAGCTATGAGAATTGAATATAATGGAGCATTGTAATCAAAATATCGTATACCATAGAACCAACTAGAAATTGGCAGCAGTGAGACATGATCTAGGAAGAGCATAGCAAGTCACCGATTTGCAGTTCACTGCTTACACAATTCACCGAGAAATAAATTAGAAATAGAAATGTTCCCTGGGTGAAATATCCGTAGATCACATTAAAGGGACTACCTACTAATGAAATCGCCAGGAATTCACCGGAAAATACATTAGCAATTAATGTAGTAGAAATTTTCCCTGGGATGAAATATAATAGTCAAAATCAAAAGGACTGATAACACTGCTAAAATTCATCGGAAAATAAATTAACACATTATAGAAGATATTTCCCAATAATGATGAGGTCTTTCTAGTCCAGATCGATCAGTAGCGTCAGTTCCAGACAGTTGTTTCGCTCTTCTCATAGAGCTCATCAGTGGAACGAGCAAGTTTGCAACGTTACTGAACGATCTCTACAACTTGGTGAACGGAACAAAATATCTTACGCCATCTATGAATAGATATGTCACAGTGTACCACAGTGACTGTTAGATTTCTAGTGGTAAATTTTGCCTTAGTTAAAATATCGATAGATAGAATCAAAGGGACATTGTAAGAATTCATCGAAAAATAAATTAGCAGTTGGTGCAGTAGAAAATATTCCTTACTTGAAATATCGATAGATAAAATCAACGGCACTGATAACATTGCGAAAAATAAATTAGCAATTAATGCAGTAGAAATTTTCTCTCATTTCAAATGAGTTTCAAGAAGGTTGCCGATCGCAACAGGGAGGTCTCGTGGTGAATTTTTCCTTAGTTCAAATATTGATAGATAGAATCGATGGGATTGATAACATCGCAAGAACTTATCGATAGATAAATAAGCAGTTAATGCAGTCGAAAATTTCTCTTATTTGAAATATCGATAGATAATCAACGGGACTAATAACATTGCGAAAAATTAATTAGGAATTAATGCAGTAGACATTTCCACTCATTTAAAATAAGTTTAAAAAAGGTCACTGATCGCAACGGGGAGGTCTAGTGGTTAATTTTCCCTTAGTTGAAACACCGATTGATAGAATCAACGGGATTGATAACACTGCAAGAATTCATCGAAGAATAAATTAGCAGTTAATGCAGTAGGAAATTTTCTTTACTTGAAATATCGATTGATAAAATCAACGGGACTGATAACATTCCGAAAAATAAATTAGCAATTATTGCAGTAGAATTTTCTCTCATTTCAAATGAGTTTCAAGAAGGTTGCCGATCGCAACAGGCAGGTATCGTGGTAAATTTTCCCTTAGTTCAAATATTGATAGATAGAATCGTCGAGATTGATAATATTGCAAGAACTTATCGATAAATAAACTAGCAGTTAATGCAGTAGAAAATTTCTCTCATTTGAAATATCGATAGATAATCAACGGGACTAATAACACTACGAAAAATTAATTAGGAATTAATGCAGTAGACATTTCCACTCATTTGAAATAAGTTTAAAAAAGGTCACTGATCGCAACGAGGAGGCCTAGTGGTAAATTTTCCCTTAGTTGAAATATCGATAGATAGAATCAACGGGATTGATAACATTGTAAGAATTCATCGAAAAATAAATTAACAGTTAATGCAGTAGAAAATTTTGCTTACTTGAAATATCGATAGATAAAATCAACGGGACTGATAACATTGCGAAAAATAAATTAGCAATTGATGCAGTAGAAATTTTCTCTCATTTCAAATGAGTTTCAAGAAGGTTGCCGATCGCAACAGGGAGGTCTCGTGGTGAATTTTCCCTTAGTTCAAATATTGATAGATAGAATCGATGGGATTGATAACATTGCAAGAACTTATCGATAAATAAATTAGCAGTTAATGCAGTAGAAAATTTCTCTTATTTGAAATATCGATAGATAATCAACGGGACTAATAACATTGCGAAAATCAATTAGGAATTAATGCAGTAGACATTTCCACTCATTTGAAATAAGTTTAAAAAAGGTCACTGATCGCAACGGGGAGGCCTAGTGGTAAATTTTCCCTTAGTTGAAATATCGATAGATAGGATCAACAGGATTGATAACATTGTAAGAATTCATCGAAAAATAAATTAACAGTTAATGCAGTAGAAAATTTTCCTTACTTGAAATATCGATAGATAAAATCAACGGGACTGATAACATTGCGAAAAATAAATTAGCAATTAATGCAGTAGAAATTTTCTCTCATTTCAAATGAGTTTCAAGAAGGTTGCCGATCGCAACAGGGAGGTCTCGTGGTGAATTTTCCCTTAGTTCAAATATTGATAGATAGAATCGATGGGATTGATAGCATTGCAAGAACTTATCGATCAATAAATTAGCAGTTAATGCAGTCGAAAATTTCTCTCATTTGAAATATCGATAGATAATCAACGGGACTAATAACATTGCGAAACATTAATTAGGAATTAATGCAGTAGACATTTCCACTCATTTGAAATAAGTTAAAAAAAGGTCACTGATCGCAACGGGGAGGCCTAGTGGTAAATTTTCCCTTAGTTGAAATATCGATAGATAGAATCAACGAGATTGATAACATTGTAAGAATTCATCGAAAAATAAATTAAGAGTTAATGCAGTAGAAAATTTTCCTTACTTGAAATATCGATAGATAAAATCAACGGGACTGATAACATTGCGAAAAATAAATTAGCAATTAATGCAGTAGAAATTTTCTCTCATTTCAAATGAGTTTCAAGAAGGTTGCCGATCGCAACAGGGAGGTCTCGTGGTGAATTTTCCCTTAGTTCAAATATTGATAGATAGAATCGATGGGATTGATAACATTGCAAGAACTTATCGATAAATAAATTAGCAGTTAATGCAGTCGGAAATTTCTCTTATTTTAAATATCGATAGATAATCAACGGGACTAATAACATTGCGAAAAATTAATTAGGAAATAATGCAGTAGACATTTCCACTCATTTGAAATAAGTTTAAAAAAGGTCACTGATCGCAACGGGGAGGCCTAGTGGTGAATTTTCCCTTAGTTGGAATACCGATTGATAGAATCAACGGGATTGATAACATTGCAAGAATTCATCAAAGAATAAATTAGCAGTTAATGCAGTAGAAAATTTTCTTTACTTGAAATATCGATAGATAAAATCAACGGGACTGATAACATTCCGAAAAATAAATTAGAAATTATTGCAGTAGAATTTTCTCTCATTTCAAATGAGTTTCAAGAAGGTTGCCGATCGCAACAGGGAGGTCTCGTGGTAAATTTTCCCTTAGTTCAAATATTGATAGATAGAATCGATGGGATTGATAGCATTGCAAGAACTTATCGATAAATAAATTAGCAGTTAATGCAGTCGACAATTTCTCTTATTTGAAATATCGATAGATAATCAACGGGACTAATAACATTGCGAAAAATTAATTAGGAATTAATGCAGTAGACATTTCCACTCATTTGAAATAAGTTTAAAAAAGGTCACTGATCGCAACGGGGAGGCCTAGTGGTAAATTTTCCATTAGTTGAAATATCGATAGATAGAATCAACGGGATTGATAACATTGTAAGAATTCATCGGAAAATAAATTAACAGTTAATGCAGTAGAAAATTGTCCTTACTTGAAATATCGATAGATAAAATCAACGGGACTGATAACATTGCGAAAAATAAATTAGCAATTAAGGCAGTAGAAATTTTCTCTCATTTCAAATGAGTTTCAAGAAGGTTGCCGATCGCAACAGGGAGGTCTCGTGGTGAATTGTCCCTTAGTTCAAATATTGATAGATAGAATCGACGAGATTGATAATATTGCAAGAACTTATCGATAAATAAATTAGCAGTTAATGCAGTAGAAAATTTCTCTTATTTGAAATATCGATAGATAATCAACGGGACTAATAACATTGCGAAAAATTAATTAGGAATTAATGCAGTAGACATTTCCACTCATTTGAAATAAGTTCAAAAAAGGTCACGGATCGCAACGGGGAGGCCTAGTGGTAAATTTTCCCTTAGTTGAAATATCGATAGATAGAATCAACGGGATTGATAACATTGTAAGAATTCATCGGAAAATAAATTAACAGTTAATGCAGTAGAAAATTTTCCTTACTTGAAATATAGATAGATAAAATCAACGGAACTGATAACATTGCGAAAAATAAATTAGCAATTAATGCAATAGAAATTTTCACTCATTTCGAATGAGTTTCAAGAAGGCTTAGTTCAAATATTGATAGATAGAATCGACGGGATTGATAACATCGCAAGAACTTATTGATAAATAAATTAGCAGTTAATGCAGTAGAAAATTTCCCTCATTTGAAATATCGATAGATAATCAACGGAACTAATAACATTGCGAAAAAATAATTAGCAATTAATGCAGTAGACATTTTCACTCATTTGAAATGAGTTTCAAGAAGTTTGCCGATCGCAACAGTGAGGTCTCTTGGTAAATTTTCCCTTAGTTGAAATATTGATAGTTAGAATTGACGGGATTGATAACATTGCAAGAGCTTATCGATAAATAAATTAGCAGTTAATGCAGTAGAAAATGTCTCTTATTTCAAATATCCATAGATAATCAACGGGACCAATAACATTGGGAAAAATTAATTAGCAATTAATGCAGTAGACATTTTCACTCATTTGAAATGAGTTTAAAGAAGGTTACTTATCGCAACGGGGAGGCCTCGTGGTAAATTTTCCCCTAGTTGAAATATCGATAGATAGAATCAACGGGATTGATAACATTGCAACAATTCATCGAAAAATAAATTAGCAGTTGATGCATTAGAAAATTTCCTTTATTTGAAATATCGATAGATATCTTGGATAGTAGACTTCCACGGACAGCTAATCTTGAAAAATCTTGTCTTCCGGACGGATTCCGCTTGAAGCCTCAAGCCTGCCCTGAGGATGCCACCTGTAATGGTTGGCGAAACGTCGGCATCAGATATTGTGACGCGGAATCCATCCGGAAGACAAGATTTTTCATATCGATAGATAATCAACGGGACTTATAACGTTGCGAAAAATTAATTAGCATTCAATGCAGTATTAATTTTCTCTCATTTGAAATAAGTTACAAGAAGGTTACCGATCGCAACAGGGAGGCATCTGCATTACGCATATATAATACCGGAAAACATATTCAGCATGTCTGTAAAGTATATTTACAGAAAAAAAATGTAATCGTTCTCATTATAAATTTAAGACCGGAAACAATTATCATTTTTTATATTTGTGTTATTATTTGCCAATCAAAAGCATTAGGTACTCTGACTTGGTCCGTTTCCACACGAAAGCAGCTAGAACAAGTTCTAATTCGATCTGGAATAAGGTAGAACTACAAGCACATCCAAATTTTACGCTAATCTACTCGAGAACATAAACAAACGCAAATAAGTTATCAGAACACCTAAAGGGCCCATACGCTATACAACTTGTGATACGACAAGTTTTGCAGCCCAAGTTTTACAACCGGGTAATACAGGATTCGGCAAAATATGTTGTATAAACCCTGTATAAAAACGAATATTTTGAATGAAAATAAATTAAAATGGAAAAGTAGGGTTTGCAAATTTTTTTAGAATTGTTGACAGTTGTCTACACAATATCGTGTGATTGATTCAATTTAATTCAGTAATCACTGTTTAAAGGTGTTTTCGACGTCATTTTAATCTCCGTCGCTGTCCTGATGGTAAGACTATTTTGGCTTGGCGCACTAAATGGAGACAGCTAGACAAAAAGTCAAGAACTGCCTGTAATGGACATAACGAAGAAAAAGTAGGAATGCAGTTATTGTTAGTCCGAAAAAAAAACCACTGTTGAACATGGTTTCGTCCTTCATTTGAGTGATCGAAGCAAGCAAAGAATGTTAACACTCATGAATTTTCATCCATATAAGATCGCAATAGCTCATTAAATAAATGATCGTGATAGGATTAACATACTCGAATTTTGTCATCAGATTTATGATAATCACCAAGGTATCGAAAATAAACTTTTGATGAGTGACGAGGCACTTTTTTATCTCAATGGCGATGTAAATAAGCATAATTGCGGTTATTGGGCTCAAGAGAATCCTCGGGAAATTCATCAGCCTTTACATTGTCCTAAAGTAACTGTATGGTGTGTCTTCATTTCATCGTCTAGAATAATTGGGACTTTTTTTTTTAAGAGAATGATCAGACGATAACCGTAACCGATGCAGACATTCTTTTTGCCTCAAATTGAAGAAGAAATAGGACATTACTGATTTCAGCAAGGCGGGCCAAAAAGTCGTACGGCAAGAATAAATCTGGACATTTTAAGAGAATCCTTTCCATCCAAACTGACTCATTTCAAGAAATGGTACGATTCCAGCAAGATTTGAAATTAAACATCAGAAATGAAATGAATGCTTTCCCACGTCACGTTAGTCAAAATGTTATGCAAACATGTGCTAATCAATTAGAAGAATGCATTGAGAACAATGGCGATCATTTACGAAGTACTATATATAAATCATAAGAACTACCATCTTTCTAGTTTGAAAATAAGTACTAATTCGTTTCATTATTCAACATCTTTATAACTTAGATACAGTCCTGTATGTATTTCTTGCTGGCTGGCGTCATCATACAAATATAACATTTTGAACGACACTTCCCCTACTCCTACTATTATTTAAATTTCCGGGTACATATTACTGCTTATTGTTTATACAATGAATGATTCATGAGGATTTATTGTTGACTGAACAGGATTTATGGGAATTTATGAGGATTTATTCACCAAAAAGATGGTGTACAAAATTTTGGGCAGATATTTACCCCTCGAGTATAATATATTTCAGATGAATGATAAATCGAAAGTTAATTGCTAATTTATTTTCCGTCAATCGCGCATGCGGTGTACACCAATTTGAGAAAAAAAATTGCTTTTATATTCATAATTGTCATTCTATCTAGTGAGGATTGTGTTAGAATTTCCATACACATCTATACGTTGAATAATCTAATATATCCTTTTGAATAGTAGGTAGTAGACTGCCCTCAGCCTAGATCTTTTAGCCTATACTGTCAAATGTTATGTAAAGAAGCTGATCTGCCTCTGAATGTTCCAACACAATAATACAGAGCAAAATCTTGCAACAAAAATATAAAACTGGAGTTGGAGCTTGGAGCCCTAACGGTATATACCTATGCTACTATTATAATAGCCTCCAGCTTACGGTGAAATAATGTTATTCTCAGCGAACCCCGCCAAGGAAAATAATTAATTCCAGTAACATGAATGAACGCGAGTTTCGCATGTTACTTGAGACAAGCTACATGTATTTTTCCTGCCTTTTAGTGTTGTGAGAAGAACCCGAGACGTTATCAGGAATACGTAAATGATGCAGGCGTTTACATAATTGTAGTAGTAAAACAAAATGTTATGACTTCATTTCCAGACAATGTGGACATGTTCAAATAGTCACGAAATAAATGATAACTGAATTAAATAGGACAACGTTTGCAATTTTCATTTTATCTGGAACTGTGATAATCATTCTCCAGCTATGAATAAATCTTAAATAATTTTGATGTCCTTAAAATACGATTATAATAAGTCGACGTTTCGTAACCAATATTAGATGTGAGTGGATCTAGAAATGAGGCTAACATTTGCTTGTTCATTGTATTTGTTTGGGTACTTTTTTATATACAGGATGTTTCATCTAGGGAAGTTTCTTCCATAAGTCGCTTATTATATTCTTCAGAGAAAAAATTTAAACAAAGTTGTACCGAATCATGAGGAACATGTATAAAAATATTTTTGTTTAGTGTTCCATTTCACTTGGAGATTGTACAACTTCGTAATTTCAAATGGAACACCCTATATACTATTTGGGCCATTTTGAATTCAACATTTTTCAGGTCAAACAGTAGTATCATACACGGGTCTGAAACGTACAGTTTTCGAGTGATTCCACTGTTTTTGAAAGCGACTCTGAATATAGGTATGTCGTATTTAAACCATAAGAGCTAAAACCATGAGGTTTGTGCTGTACGGATCGCTCTATTATTTTCACTAACACGTGTATGGATTTCAGAATCGTAAATACATTGGACAATTTCCAAACACGAATAACTTTTTCTTAAATGGAACTACCCATTAAATTCCTTCCGTTGAATGTGAAATTATCTTATGTCCGATATAAGGTTATTGTATCTATATCTAATAGTTTTCGAATAAAATTCGATTATTGCTTAAAACGATAAACGTGTTGCCCTAGCAGAAGTAAGTTTTGAAATAATTGTTAAAATCATCATTCAGTACAAATTAAATGATCAGTATTTCAGTTTTATGGACAGTAGGTCCTCTATTTTATTTCAAATGGTCGGTAAAAATAATAAGCCGACAGTAACAAAAAAAAATAGTCAGTTTAATAGTAAATGGTGGGTGAAAATAATAAACGTAATCAGTTAAATTGATAAATGATCATTAAAATATGAAATGGTCTATGAAATAGATAATAGGGCCCTCGTACAAAATTCACTTTTAATGAACACTTGACAAGATGTAATTATTTGGACTTCCCGCGGAACATTTCTGAAGATTCCATTAGCTGCATTTCCACGGATGTATATGCAACATAACGATGCTTCACAATGCCGTTGATGTTTCCCCAACAGATGGATTGCGGGCGGAGGACCAGTAAGTTGGCAAGATATCCAGATCTGACAAGTTGTGACTGTTGTTCATGGGGATTTATAGAAATCAATGTTTATGGTGAACCAGCACCTACCGCGGAAGATATGCTTCAACGAATCTGCCGAACTTAATTCTCAACTGAAATTTATGTTAATGTGGATATATCATTTAGAAAACGGATTCGGTTGTGTATCGATCAAAGCGGAGGACATTTCAAGCATTTGAAATGAATAGCTCACTTATATTTTTTCATGATCCCTTTTTTATTGTATTTACCATTTCAGTTCATGATATGTTTTGTTTTCGTTATTGACAAAGGTGTATTTGTTGATGGCCGGATTAAGTATTACCGGACTGAACAAAAACGAACAACATACAATTTGTCTGTCGATGGTTGTAATAAACTGAACAGTATTTAATTCATTATATTCAGTACAATATTACAGACATTCAGTAAAACATTGTAGCGAAAGACATTTATAAAATTTAATGAGCTAAAAATTGAAGCAGTAAAATAAATATTTGGTCAGTATTTCTATGTTCACTATTATGGTTATAATGAGCAGTAAAAATTTATGAAATGTCAGTATGGATGAACTGATAATTAATCTGCAAATCTGCAGTAAGAATTGATAAATGATCAGTAAGCAATAAATAGTCGATAATAGATTGACGCAAACAAACTTTCAAATAACCTACTAGTCAAGTTTTCCCAAAACATATAAATAAACAACAAACTAACCTGCGAAAAATTTAACAAACTAACCTGCGATATGGTTGGCTTGGAGTTTCGAACCTACGCTATCAGAAGCAAAAGTATAATGAGCCGGAGTTTTACCACCTGTACTCTATTCGCTGACGCAGTAACAACATTCAATTCGGTTTATTAATTTGTACGGGCCGATTAAATTAATTAAAAGTAGATATAGGTGGAAGGAGTAAACTATGTCCCATATTAACAGCAATAATATCACATATTCTTTCTCAATAATTTTAAATGTTTTTAATATGTCTAGATAACATTTTTATATGTATTTTCAAAATATATATGTATATAATTTTCTAACATACAGTTCTGAATTTCGAATTTAGTATTATTTGAATTAGGAACTTTATTTATTTGACGGCTCTGATAACTATTACCTAGCCTTGTCTATTAAAATTGAACTCTTCTTAGGCGAATTGTGCATTATGAAGTGGAATCCATTTTATCTTTCTGCTTATTTGATTAGGCACAGCTTGTTCACAATTCTTGCAACTACCGGTATGGTAGTTGATGAGTTTATTGCAGTGAATAGATCAACGGTAGATCTTGGAACGAACTTTACCGAGGATGTAAGATCTCCAGAAATATGGCCAATTAATTGACGTAACTCGATTTTTCCAACACAAATTGCAGTAGTTTTTACCCGAATTCATTCCAGTTCAAGTTTCCATGTTACTTAATGTTGTTACATTAAGTAACGTAGAGAGTTATAACTTCTTATGTAATGTGTTGTTTGAGATTGTTATCGTCATTCAAACGGATTCGCAACAGTTACACAATTAATTTTTTAATTTCTGTTGACAATACTAGCGTAGTAATTACTTGCTGTAATATGACTGTTTACAATTGATTTCACTCCCAGTATTTTCTCCAGTGCGTTAGGTTGATTGAATAATTCCGTTTGAAGTTTTGATGTGAAACGTGATAAACGGGAACATATATGTGCCTCACATCCGGAAAATACATCGGCATGATTATTAATAAATGGAAATCTGTTGGTTACAGCTAATGAGAATTCCATTCAACTACGGAACGTACGCTTCCGTTCTAAAACAGTAATGATCTTTCTCATTTCGTTTTGGAAAACCATATCAAATATTCTACGAATCCCAGAAATTATGAGGTGCACCACTCCCATCCTCTTGCATCATACAAGAATGTACTTCTCAAATAGCTATAAAAAATATAGAAGTTAAGCTGAGAACGTCATTTTCATTTTTGGTTATTTAAAATAAATAAAAAATTTCGTATTTAACTTATCAAAATATCTAGTAATCTAAAGCAATGGGCAGAACAGATAGGAAAATTGATATGAGTTTGCCTCATATTTCCGTTCTCATAAGACTGCCTTTGGGTGCCAAAATTTATAAAAAAAAACTTTACTCAACCATACAAGAAACGTTGATTTTGAACGTCTAAGATCGAATGTAGGTTATGTGTAAATAGATCTCCTTAATTTGTAATAGTACACGTATTATTCACTAAAGTTTGAGCTTCACGAAGTCTCTAAAATAAAAATCTTGTTAACACATTATGCAGTATAAATAAAGAAAAATCAAGTTCAATTATTACGTGGTTGGATGGTTTTGTGACTTTTTATACTTTTGAATCAAATGACTAGCACAAACGTCGCCAAATTAAAAAAAATTTATTACATAATAATTATTGAAATGGGACATTCCTTCATTACATTCTCAAATCCATTTTTCGGGGTAGAGGAAATTTATTATGTATAGATATATATTTTATCGTCGTTCGATACAGATTTAGTATTATGCACTAATCGAAGATTTTAATAAAATTTGTGTATCTTTGTAGATAATTATATTGAAAATATTCTAATATTTAGTTTCCTGGTTACTGTAACATATAAAAATTCGCCTGCTTTCCATCAAAGATTAGATTAACTCAGATCAAATGTAATAATAAAAAACGGCATACGAGGGCAAGGTGAACAGTCCCTGAAGAATGAAACAAGAAATGATTTATTTGGGCAGAACTTATTTTATTTCTCAACATAATCTCCTTGTAGTTCGCACTTCGTCCAACTTTTTCGAATTTTTCGATCCCTTCTAAATAATACGATTTCGACAATCCTTCAAAATAGGCGTGTTTCTGCGATGACCTCATCGTTCGAGCAAAATCTCTTTCCGCCGAACCATTTCTTCAAGTTTGGAAATACATAATAATCGCAAGGGGGCAAGTCCAGAGAATATGGTGAATGACGAACCAATTCGTAGTGCAATTCCTGCCATTTTGCCATTGCGACTGCGTACCTGTACGCCGGTGCGTTGTCCTATAGGAAGAGTACTTTTTTCTTTGCCAAATTGCTACCTCTTTCGCTTCAAATCGGCGTCAAATCGATCCAACAGCTCTGTATAATATATGCCGGTGATCGTTTTGCCCTTTCCAAGGTAATCGATATGGACGATACCGTGTACATCCCAAAAACTATCGCCATGACTTTGTTGACCGATCAACTCACTTTGGCCTTTTTCGGATTCGATTCGCCTAGGCATGTCCACTGTTTCGACAGTTCTTTGGTCTCTGGTGTGTTATGATGGATTCATGTTCGGTTCACGGTTACGAAACGGAGCAAAAAATCCTTCTTATAGAGCTTGATCCAAACTGTCAAACATTCCTTTGAAGTTGTCACACGGTCCCGCATGTTGTCAACAGAGAGCAAATGCGGCACCGAACTGGTATTCTCTTATTCAAAAATGTATGCAAAATGTTCCGTACCCGTTCGGTTGAGATTCCGATAGCCTCAGCAATCTCGTGCACTTCTCGCCGCTCGTCTAATATCATACCAAGGATTTTATCGACGATTTCTGGCGTTGTAACCTTAATTGGACGGCCATACTACCACAACAAAAATCAGTAAACCACTTGTGAAGCGTTCCAATTGATTGTGAGGAGTTCCCATAATGTTTAACAAACGATGTTTTGGTTTGCGTAATGTTTTTTCCATGCAAGAAATAATGTTCAATCAAGAAACGAAATTCACTTTTTTCCACGTTTACAAAAATCTTCAAGGTTGCTTGCTTTCGACGGGTGTAAAAACAGAACTGAATGACATATCAGTCTGAAAATGCGGTATAGTTAAAGATGGCACATCACAAATGTCACATGGGATTTTCGATTGTGGCGTCATCTGTATTATTTTTCACGGACTTTTCACCTTGACCTCGTGCATAAAATGTCAGTGAATCTAGTACACGTTCATCTCGTAGCAACTCTGTGCATTTTCTGTTATACCTCACTCGCTGTGACTTATATGTTATGACTTGCTTGTGTGTCCTTGAACAACTTAGCAATGAATTAACTTTTTGCATGTTTCCAACCGTAAACAGGGTGCCCGGAAAAGCATATGCCAAGCTTTAGGAGGTAATTATACACGAAAAAATAAAAACAAAATTGCATATCAACTTATGTCCGGAAATGCTTCAAAGATGGTTTTAGTTTTATGCCAGTCTTTCAAATTTGGTAACTATTATCGATACAAGAATTTTTTCAGGGGCGGGGTTGCGGGACACCTACAATACATTTTCTGTTTTATTTTTAATCGAATCATTTTAACAATATTTATAGTAAAGCTATTCTTGGGAAATTTTGTCTGAGGAACCATTTCCGAGAAAAACTGATTTGAAAGAA
This sequence comes from Endomychus coccineus, assembly GCA_958510875.1. Taxonomy (NCBI): domain Eukaryota; kingdom Metazoa; phylum Arthropoda; class Insecta; order Coleoptera; family Endomychidae; genus Endomychus; species Endomychus coccineus. The sequence goes on from OY294067.1 coordinate 78,299,548, forward strand.
TGAATTAATTAATTCAAGAGTATGAAATAGTCATAGGAAACTTTGAAACTTCGAAGTGGAATTAAATTTTGATGTCAATAGCTGTCACGTTGACTCAACTTTTAGTTTTGCTATAGCTTTATTTGCAAAATTTAGTGATTCCGATCATTAGCATTGAATAACACAAGTGTTTTCAAATTTTTGCTCTTACATTATGAGAGTAGACATTTTTTGAAATGGTCGAAATGCATTTTATGTACTCATGTACATTTTATACAATTTATTTGCTCGACACATCAACGCTTAAGAGTAAATGACACATTTTTCTCATAAAGAGCAGCAGAAAGCGCACAACTAGCAATGCAGATGCTGGAGAACATGTTTTGAACATTGTGTCTGCTAACCCAAAAATTAGTACCAGGAGACTGACTTTGATGGAAAACGTACCAAAGAGTAGTGTATTGGAAGCTATATCCTGTACAACGCCTTCAAGCTATTAAACCGCAAAATTTTCGTCATCAAAATCCAGCAAGATTGCATGAATGGCGGACATTTCCAGCACATGTTATGGTTATGATTATTTGTTGATTTTTGTTATTTAATAATTATTTTATGATTCGTTTGTTAATCAATAAAGTGCCTTAGCTCCTTTTTGAAGCACTTACGGACATATATTGTTATATTTTTTTTTTCATGTATAATCACCTGAAGTTTGGCATATTAATTTCCGGACATCATGTATAATTGAAGCCCATTGTTTGAACTTCTTTCAAGTATAAAATACTTATTTTTACGGAAGACTTTCTCATTGTTGGGTAGAACGAGGTCTAAAAGGAAAGACGAACGTCCTACACAATCTAATTAAGTATCTTACTGACTAAAAATAATTCGAATAAATTATGGAAGCCAAAAGAATGCTGAATATTTGATAAAAAAAGATGTATATGATTATTTCTGTAATATGGAAATTCTATTATGGTGAATTATTTTGAACATAATTCTATGAAAATAAACACAATATTTTATATCTACTCGACATATGTAATAATAATGAAAAAATCGATGATTAAATAAAACACATTACTATTATTATAAGTGATAAAAACAAAGTAATAAGTATTTTATTATATCAGATTAATAATAAATTCTACTCTGGTAAATTTATTGTAGACACTTCTAGTTTCGTACTTTCTTTGAACAATCATAATCAATAATAATCACTCTCATTTATTCAAATTCAATTTCAAACGAAAATGGGGCAAATATGATAATGTAAGTCGTTAGCTGGTGATGAGTGATGACGAACCATAGTCATTACAATAAATTTGGACTTGAACTGGACATTGCTTTGATATCACGTAAATAATTAGGAATTTGGACCTGGCTCCCAGGTTCTTGGGAAAGTTGCGTCTGAACTTTGTCGGTCACTATCGAATTTTCTCTCAGATATATCACTTTGTTTCTACTGCATATCAGCGATCTTTTGGAAGTGGCCTCCTGTCTCTTCCACAACTTTGCTTTCTCCTGTAGTCCCATATTATCCAGACAGATTGATGCAAAATGAAGATCTTGCAAGAATTTTGAACTTAGACTCTGATAATCTGGTTAATGTAACCAAAACGAAACCTTGTATTTTCTACAGGAAGGCGAATCTCACAATCCATAATAGGTACAACTGTTCCTATGAAGTCCTCAACATCCATGCTCGGTATCACCATCAACAGTACCCTCTCATGGGACGACCATGTGAGGCCAAAAGGTGCTGAACAACCCAGCAGCTTGTCATCTACATACAGATCCGACCTGTTCCGGAATACTGATCACATCTTTGGAGTTGAGCTCCTAAACATACCCTGAAGCTGTTAGATTCTACCCAGAAGGGAGCTGTTGTCTGAGTGGTTGTCACACTTACGAATTCTTTGACCTCTCTAGAACATTGTAGAAATGACCACCTTTCTTCGAGATGAGCTCAGGTTGGTCACCTTTCAGTTGTAAGAGTCGAGACCTGCCGAACTTCTTTCTATCTAGCTTAATTTCCAGTGGCGTAACTAGGTGAAGTGGCGCCCGTGGCAAGTATTATAATCGCGCCCCCTTTGAAAATTCAATACCAAATTTATTTGTTTCTCGCTTTACATAGGCGAGATATAGTTAATTTGTACTACATAATGAATCATTTAAAGTGATTGGTTAAAATTACTTTTTAATGTAAATAAATGTGGAAACAAAAAACACAACAAAAAAACATCTATCTATATACATGTTGATTTATTTATTGAACTTGAGTAACATGTTCGTTATACATGCACCTTTCTCGCCTTCGTTGATGCAAAAGCATCAATTGGACGTTCGAAATCTGCCTTCTCAACCTCTTCCCGTTCGACGCTAAGCAAAGCAAGGTCGCTTAACCGATCTTGACCCATGGAGGCTCGAAGATAATTTAGAATCAATTTTAATTTGCTGAATGACCTTTCACAGCTAGCAATGGAAACTGCAATCGTGATCAATATTTGGAGGCGATTCGAAGATTTGGGATAACGCGCTCTCATTTCCGTATTGCATGATGAATCGCAGAACGTCTTCAGACCGTGAAAGTTCTGCGTTGGCCCTGATGCTAAGCAACATTCGGAAGTCCAAAATTTTTTCATACAGCTGCTGACCATCGACATCACAGTTGTAGAGATTTTAAGAGTTTTGATTTAATTTTACGAGAGTGCCAAGCGGCGCCCCCTCAGATTTGACGCTCAGGGCACGTGCCCTGTCTGCCATACCCTAGTTACGCCTCTGTTCATTCCTCTATCGAACGGAGTTGTGGAAGGGAACACATGAAATATTGAAGTGGAACAAAATAAACTTTGACATGTAACGATAAACCACATGAAACTGTAAGAAAACATTTTTACAATAAGTAAATTTCGTAACGAAATTGAGTAAAAAAATTTTTTCCGTGAGAACAAAATTTTTTTAACGTAAACTATTTAGGTATTAAAACATGTAAAATTACTTATGAAAAAGTATATCGAGTAAATGACCAACTCTATTTTGAGCGTGTAACATAACTTTACGCAATATTACAATCGTAATTTGCGCAATTCCTTCATCAATGTTTGCTTTCAAGTGTTCTAACATTTGTGGGCGATTGATGTAGACTTTATTTTTCATTTATTCCCACAAGAAAAAATTTGGTGCCGTCAAATCTGGGGAATTGGGCGGCCACTCAACAATTTTAGAGAGCAACCTGGCAGGGAAAATGTCTGTAAGAAGAGCGACCGTTTCACGCGCTGTGTGGCATGTAGCAAGTTCTGCCAACTGTAGTTGCAGGAATTCACTTATCATTGATAACTGCATTGTCCCTGACATTTTCAAAAAAGAAGGGACAATATGATTCGTTCAGAACATATTGCGCACCAAACAACAACTTTTTGATAAAACTGCACATTCTCTTGAATAAAACGAGGGTTTTCTGTTCCTCAAAAGTGAAAATGTTGCTTGTTAACACGACCAGAAGGGCAAAAATTTGCTTCATTGCTTCATTATCAAATTTTTGCAAAAATTGGGTTCTGCTTCCACTTAGTTCGTAACGATTTGCACGTATTGCTAACGTCTTTGAATCAATTGGTCTTAGTTTGAACACAGTTTGAATTTTATATGGATACACACGCAAATCTATGTGCAAAATTCTTCTTAAATTCGCTCAGACAACCGTAATTGCGCCGCACGTCTTCTTGTGGAAGTTGTTAATTCTGCCTGAACGTGAGCCCGAACAAGCTCAAAATTTTCGTTTGAACGAACAGAACGAGGCCTTCCAGTATGCTTTCTCCGTGTGGAGTTCTTCGACTGGGATACGATAACAATTTCTGCTCGTTCTTTAGTCCAGGCAATGAACCATGAAATAAAAAAAAAAACAAGTAAGTTCGAATCAATTTTTTTTTTGCATTAGCTTCAGGAGGTTCTCAGGATCATTCATACACCTTAAAAAACCTCTTGGGAACCCCAACCCCACCCATTGGGGGCGAAAATGGCCCGAAATCTTCAAGTCTTGAATTGTATTTTCTACAAAAAAAGGTATTTTGGCATTTCGAGTGCACCTAGGAGGTTTTTTGGGTCGCTGAACACGAATCCGTAGCCAGATTTACTTGCAATCCATCGTAGGGTGAAATCGACGAAATTTGACAATTTTGCACCCCTATATGTTATTTTGCAATTTACGTGTTTTTGGCATTTCGAATGCACCAAGAGGGTTTTTGGGTCGCTGAATACGATTCCGAAGCCAGATTTACTCCGAAGTAATTTTAAAATGCAAAAATAATAAAAATTTAGAAGCGTGTCAAATTAGCCATTTTTTTTAAATTTCCCACCCCTAAGATGATATTCGAGTAAATCTGGCTTCGGAATCGTACTCAGCGACCCAAAAAACCTCCTTGGTGCATTCGAAATGTCTAAAACACGTAAATTGCAAAATAACATTTAGGGGTGCAAAATTGACCAATTTCGTCGATTTTACCACCCCTACGATGGATTGCAAGTAAATCTGGCTACGGATTCGTGTTCAACGACAAAAAAAAAACCCTAGGTGCACTCGAAATGACAAAATACCTTTTTTTGTAGAAAATACAATACAAGACTTGGAGATTTCGGGCCATTTTCGCCCCCAATGGGTGGGGTTGGGGTTCCCAAGAGGTTTTAAGGTGTATGAATGATCCTGAGAACCTCCTGAAGCTAATGCAATAAAAATGTTTTGGTTCGAATTTACGCTTAAATCCCGGTTCACAGCCTGGACTATAAGGCGAATAACGTTCCATAACAAAATTCTGTATCTTTCTACTTTGATTTAAAACTTTACTTTTGAGAAATATACAATCTGTTTTTGTTAAGTAATTGTTTTACTGTACAATTATTTCCTTAGTTTTATGTCGTTTATCGTTATATGTCAAAGTTTATTTTGTTTCATTTTAATATTTTTTTCTTCCCTTAATGACGATTGAAGAATTCCCAAAAGTGTTTAAATTTTACTGCTGTTAGATGTGCACTGACGCATTTTTGTTGTAACCTTAAATGAAATGTAATTCACATGATTCGATGAGATAATTGCAATTAAAAAAATCAATGTAAGCCAAAAACAACACATAAAATCCCTTTTACGTTACAAACTGATTGTTCTTGCTGCAACCACGGCACTCATATGAATCTGTTATTTACAATGAATCAAAACTATAACTACCCGGAAACATTATTGATTACTGCGAGATGTGTTGGAAATTTAATAAATAAATTATCTGCTATGAGTTAACAGTTCAATGCTCTTCACATTCAGTCGGCATACAAGCATATTCATACTTGGCATCTGCAATAGTGTCTAACGTAGAGAAACTATCCAAGCTTATAGATTTACACATGCCATATTGTGTTGTAATTACATCACTACACTCTTAACGTTCGACATATTCCATCCCTTATATTCTGCAAGCTCTCCTCTTGTTCACACCGCTTTGCTTCGACAAGAACCACTCGTACTAGATTGCTCCATTTCGATTTCTCTTTGAAATGTTGGGTCATTTTATCATTATATTAACAATGTGAGATTCCAAGCGTCGGAAGATAAGATGACATCAAGGTTTCACAATTTTTAAAATTTTACATTCGATTCTCATTCGAAGACTTAAGTAAGCCTTCAACTAAGGACACACAATATCAATGTGAAAGACCATGACGCTGCTCTAGAACAAATCGTCATTCAATTATAGTTGACTATTTCCCTCATTATGAAATAGACCAATCAGACACCACTGTTTTTTTAATAAACTTTGTTTAGTTAAGTGATTAAATCCCTAGACCCGTTTAAGCACGGTTAAATTTTTGTCCTCCATTTATTTGTTTCTAAAAAAATTGTTAGAAAATGTCAAGTTTCATTATCTATAGAATTCTTTGTTTTTGACTTTAATCTAATAATTCAGGAAATAATCTGGCCATATACCACTCGACCTATAAATTTAAATTGATTAAACTATCCAAATGTTTTTCGCATGATTGCGCTTCTTGGCAAAAAATTTCATGCACAACAATTTTAAAATAAAAAGCTTCGACCGATTCGCGGTTTCGGGTTTCTATTATTTTCCAAGCAAAATCATGCTCAAAATATGTTGGATAGTTTAATCGATTAAATTCATAGGTCTTGTGATATAATATTTGATTAATTCTCTCACGTAATATGATTAAATCTCTTTTCGAAAAAATCCTCTCAAAATTGGGCCAGTGATGTGGGAAATACTGAGGATTTTGTGTTCAATAATAACAACTAATATCAGCGCGTCACCTAATCTATGCTGGAAATTTCATTGTATTTCGCTTTACGTTTTTCCGGAAGCTATTGTGCCCTAAGTGCAACAAAAATAGTTTTGAATGCATTCATATGCAAATATAGTTGCATTCAATCGAATCAATCGTTGAACCGTCAGTTTAACTGAGCGATAGGTGGTCATTTATTAAACAACAAATCTGATTCATTACTGCATTAACCAGAAGAAACATAGCTTTCAGAATACTTCTATAAAGAATTTGACAGAAACATCGACTTTTTCCGGTAAAACCTAGCACTCCGTTAAATGCTATAATGTTATCGTGTTAATAAGGGAGAATAATTTAATAGAACTTTGGTAGATTTTTGGTATATCAACTTTTTCCGGTAAAACCTATATTATAATAAATATGTAATAAAATAAGACTTCTCTTTTTGACGTTTCGATAATACATATTCATCTTTATCACAAAAATTGTTATGTTAATTAGTGTTTCCATGTAATTTAGAAAAGAATTGATGACTTTGATTAATGAAATGCGTCTGCAGCCGACTTGTGTTTTGAAATTCAATTAAAACTGCAGAAAACATTGGATCGGTTGTGTGTGAAAGAGTAATGTACGGTTAATTATCACATTGATGTAGTTGAAATGGTTGAATCTAGCTAATTAAATACCTAATATAATATTTCATGATTACAAATCTAAATAACTAGGATTACTTTATGAATTAAGTATTCTGAAATTTACATTTTATTCCTAAAACTAATAACTAATCAAGTTTAAGATAACTCTATGGAATTTAATTTCAAAACTATGAGTGTCATAAATGTTACAATGTCAGATAATACTTTTTAGTTTTTTTTATTTCATAATTTAAAAGTGCTGTACCCAAATAGTCTAACTACCAAAACAATATTTTTTATTTACATATTTTCAGCCTAAAATTAATATTTGATATCCGTGCGCGTCTAAACGAGGCGCGGCTGATTGTGACGTCACTATACGTATGGTTGATGGGCGCCAGACAAGAGGTATTCGTTATTAGTCAACTCGGGTCAGTTTTCATTGTGTGTTGACTACATGTATCGTGAACAACAAACTGTCGTTTGATTTATAATGAGCGATAAAAAGAGTTTTCGCACAAGTTGCATGGTACCAGAGTGTAGAAATACATCTATAAATGCACCGGATAAGCTATCAATTGTTTGCCTGCCAACCAGAAAGTAAGAAAAGCTTGGCAGCGTGCTATGCGTAGATCTGATTTTGTGTCTGACAAAGGATCGAGATACTGTCGCGAAGATCATTTTGATGTGAGCATATCAATATGAGGGCGAGTTTAATTTCTAATACATTATTTTCATATCAGGTTGAAAAGGACATACAAAATTACATATACTTAAAAACTACGAAAAGTGGCAAATGGAGCCAGGTGTAATACCTCACATTTTTGATTGCCAAAAAAAACGCACTTATTCACATAGTACCAAACCTAGGGAAGTATTCAAAAAACGGTAAAAACTAAATATTATGCAGACTTACGCAACTTCAACTTGAATTATTTGAGTACAGGATAAAGCTATTGGTTTGAAATTTTTTCAGTATATTAGGGGCTCAGACACTAAAAGAAAATCCATAAAAAGGTTATAATGTTAATTTCACTGATCGACCCTACTGTTTCTTTTAATTTGGATATTTTCTAATATCAAACGTTTATCATTTTTGAATTTTTTTTTTATCATATTTGAAATTTTTGTATATTTGTAGTCAAATGAATGGTGTGTGTCTTTTACATGTTTATTAAGTGTAGTGGATGAATTCTTTGTATATTTATGTTCATTCAATCTTTTATCGAAGTATTGGGAAGATTGGCTGATATGTACTTTTCTGCAATCTTTGGGCATGGAATATACGAACGGGTTATCTTTTTGAAAGGTACGTACAGAAATATTTTTTTTTTATTAAAAAAATATATATGATACCGAAAATTTCTAGAATGTAATGTATCATATATTATTTTTTCAAAATTAGCGTATATTGTAGATAACAATGTACTACTAACTAAAGTACTAAGTTAATTAGAAGTTGTGTTAAGTGTAAGTTGATGTTTCCGGTGAAGAAATGTTTACCCAATCTCTTGATTGATTTTCTGAGTGGTTTGTTACTTTACATCACTATCCGATAGAGGTTGCTGAGAGGAGTTGGTTGTAATATTTTCACTACAAAATTTTACTTCTGACTTCTTTAGAGTTGAAAGGAATCATGAAGGGTATCAGCGTTCTCCTTGCGAATGTTGTCTTGAGGGTATCTATTTTGGGAATCCTTGATACTACATATTACCGCACACTTTCAATTAAAATTTCATCATACAGTTAATGTTTAGTAACTTCAACACTACTCGAAATAGTTAAAAATTGTCGGAATATTCTGCAATTTTAGGCCCCTTCTAACTTTGCAGTTACCGAGACGATCCGGCGGCCTACGTTGGTAGTACCGAAGCAATGTGGGAGGATTCATTAGCTTTCATGCATACCAAAACGTGCCGATCCGAATCGATTCTGTGCACATGGTCCTTTAATAAAAGCAACCAACAAAGTATTATAGTGCGGGACTTCGGAGTTCGCCAGTGTCAGTATCAGGATGTACATATTAGAGCGCTCGTATTGGAACATGATTTCCGCAAACAGAGTTATTAAAATTGCATGTATCGACAGATATCATATTCCAATGAAGCCGAGAAAATGGTCCAGATTACCTATCCTCGTGATGAATTCGGATTTTGGTGAACATTTGTTAATTTCAGTAGGATATGGTGTCCAGAATGATAAATTTCATTGAAATCGGATTGATAGAACGCGAGTTATCTTAATTTTACCCATTTAAAGAGACCAGATTCCAGATTGACGAGGAAAAATCGTTCATACCTCGGGAAATATGCATTTGGGAAAAATTATAATCGTTGAAAAATTGTTTATTTTCATCTTATCCTATATGCTCCATTTTTGGATTATTTTTAAAATGTCCTTCCTACCTTTCCCCCCTTCAAACATTTTTTTCCGGTAATTCTTGGAAAACTCGGAAAAATATATTATTGGAAAAATTTGTGAAGGTCATAAAATGTTCATTTCAACATGACTTCCAAAGGGCTGTTACTTGAAAGGGATCCATTATTTCAAATAAATGAGAAATATAAAAAAGTATATTTAGATCCCAAAAATCCCATTTCTTTTTCATTTTGACACGTTTCTAACCTCAAACGATGTTGGCCACCATATAAACCTACTCACAAAGTATCGTCAAATTACATAGCGACGATTGGTAGTGAAAATGCTTCATTTACTGGACTATTATGTTTCTTGATCGCATGAAATACCTTTCCATAATTAAAATTTTCTAACTTCGACAAATCCGTGATTAACAAAGTCAACTGTGAGTCCAAAATGTATGTGGGTCAAACTAGAAAGAACATTTTAACTCGGTATAAAGAACATTTTTCTCATAAAAGGAATAATATATCCACGAAAAAATGTATGTGGGTCAAAGTAGAAAGGACATTTCAACTCGGTATAGAGAACATTTTTCTCATAAAACGAATAATATATCCAGGAATTTCATCACTTTCAAAACACAGTACGAACAAGTATTCAAGTAATTTAGAAGAGATGGAAATGTATAAACGAAAAAGCAATTTATGTTTGCATTATTAAGCCCAATTAGTATTTAAACAGGCACGTTTTGATTTCTAATTTAGTTTAGATGATGGCTACTTCGTAGCTGAAAGGTCCTCAATAAATTCACAGTATTTTCAGTGGATAAGGGTGATTACTTCTTATTTATAACATCCTCTTGAACCTACAAAATTATTATAATGCTCTATTATAATTACTTTGTCTCAATAAATTCAATTTATGAACTCGACTCACATTCTTGCACTCTTCTGCTAATCGTTCAATGTCTCGAACTATACGTACAAAATTACTATGTAGAATTCTTATGTATAATATACAGGTTGAGTAGACAGAGTGATCGTTATATCAAGATTTACTAAATGCGATGAAGATAGGTAAAAGATGACGATAGAATGGTCGTCATTTATTAAAGCATCCCTACCTTCGGTGTCTTACCTAGACGATGCATTCGATTGATTCATCTCACTTGAAGCCTTTGTGGTAACAATAAATGTACGACATAACCGTGACCAGTCGTCGTGCGCGTTTTTCATATGACCAGGCCCAACTTTCTAAACAGTTGATAACGTAATTCAATAGCAGTCGGCGTATTATCCAGGGAGCTAGTAGTACGAGAATTATACCCTGTTCATAAGTTACAACAGATTAGTATGAACCAAGTGAATATAGTCACGTCTTTATATATCCTAAGCTACTTACAAATATAAATGAAGGGAAGACATCATATGTATTTTCATACATCACATTGTAATCAACCAACGGAAATATGCCCAAAGAATAAGAACGTTTTTTCTCAGAAGAAATAACAAATCAAATAAAAATAATAAAGATTCTTGACCCACGTATGAAATAATACACAATTCTCGGGAAATAGGTCACATTAACACATATATTTTTATTTTTACCCTCGTCTTTACGTACGTTTCGGTCTCATGACCATCATCAGAAGACTTATTAATACAATAACCTGATTACTTAGAAATACTGTAATAACACAAAGCGTCCTTATCGCACAAATTTCGAGGGTAAAAATAAAAATATATGTGTTAATGTGACCTATTTCCCGAGAATTGTGTATTAAATCAAATAAATGTATCATACGACAAATTATAACTTACCTCGCTGCACGCAAAAGACCGATTGCGTTTTCGAAGTCTTCGTTTCGCAATTTCCGTTGGATATTTATCATTGCATCTGACCTGAAAAAAAAAACATTTGTTCAAGAACAGAAATGACAGATCATGAAATGAGCAACGAAAGATCGTTGATTGAAAAGGCGTTTAAACATGCAACATACCCATTTATAGTTACTTAAAATGTATATTTTCCCGAGTCGTGATGAGTCTCTGATGCAAAATACGACCAATCTTGAGTTGAGGAAATATACATCTCCAGTAACAACCTTGATTATATTTCTATGAACTTTTGACCATTAGTCTTGTAAACCATCGCAGAAATAGAATCGGTATAGTTCGCATTGTTGTGATAACAATTATAAATAATGATTGCATTATTATTTTATGGTGTTGTCTTGTGATCGATGATGATATCAAACTTAGCTAGGAAAATAAAACTTCGCCTACAAAGTAAGTGTTTCTAAGTAGTTCGAGAGTTACAGTCTCGATTTCAAACACTTACGTGACACGATTAGCTTGACGGAAAAGGGCGATATGACGACTAACTAATTTTCGTTCATTACTTCTATAAGGTTACGAAAGGTGTCAAAACAAATTATAGTTTCTACTCCCTATATACAGGGTGTCCCAATATTGCTGGGACACAGAGCTACCACGTATTCTAGAGGTCAAAATAAGTCGATTGAGCCCAATTTACCTGTATACCAAAATGTACCGTTTGTCCGTGAGAAGAGTTCAAAGTTTACTAAAAAAAATACATTTTTGTATGTTGTTCCGAAGTGCTTTATACAAATTTAATGAAATTTGGTAAATGTGTATTCTAGATGATTAGCTTACTTTTAGTAATCAAAAAAACCCAAAGAAAATTGTAGAGGGGTTGGAACCACCCTCACCCCTTGGCATTTTTTCCCCCATTTTTGTAGGGGTGGGAATACGGTTTTAAGACTTTTTTATCTGGAAGGCCTACTCATTATCTTCATTTTCTTACTCTTGTAAAAACTCCGTATTTTGCGTAGTTTTCAAGAAAAAAAATGTTTTCGCAAACACTGATAACCGATTTTCGGGTATAGGTTTAATAAAATTGTAATACAAAATTTAGTTGGCCGCGGACACAAAGACAAAACCAAATGTTATGATTTTGACAGGAAACATAGTTTATTGTTAACAGTAAATGTGTCAGTTATTTGTTCTCTTTTGCTTGTTTTTTTATTATTTCTTATTGTCATCACTGTTTTTGTTTAATTGTTATTGCTGTTGTTGCTGTTCCTTTGACGTCCCACAATTATGAATTTTCCTTTTAATGAACAGACCGACATGTTATTAGTTCTTGGATATTGTCAAGGTAACTGCCGCGAAAGTGTTCGCGTGTATCAAGAGAGGTATCCAAACCGGAGAATTCCAAACCATAAAACTTTTGCCCGAATCGAAAGACGTCTTCGAGAAACGGGGAGGTTGACCCCAGTAAGAGTTAACGCTGGAAGACCTCGACAAGCTCGAACACCTATTGCGGAAGAAGCTGTTCTTCAAATGATTGATAACAATCCTAATACCAGTACTAGAAGATTGCAACGAGAAGCTGGAATTCCAAAAAGCACTGTAAGTCGAATCATTAGAGATCAATTAATTCGGCCATTTCACATCCAGCCAGTGCAAGAATTGTTGCCACCTGACTACGAATTACGTTTAAGTTTTTTACAAACTATTCGGGAGCGCAGAGTAGTCGACAACGGATTCCATACTAAGATCTTGTTTACTGATGAGTCTTGTTTTACACGTCGCGGTATGACAAACCTACACAACGATCATGTTTATGCAGATGAAAATCCACATGCCATTAAAAGTAGACATTATCAACGTGAATTTAAAATTAATGTCTGGGTCGGAATTATTGGCGAATTTATAGTCGGACCGTTACGATTACCTGATCGTCTGAATGGCGATAGTTACCTCCGTTTCCTTCAACAAAATTTGCCAGAATTATTAGAAGACTTGCCTCTTAACTTGCGTAGAAATACGTTCTTCATGCATGATGGTGCACCACCTCATTTTGCACGTGCAGTAAGAGAATATCTTGGTGAACAATTTGGTGGCAGGTGGATAGGTAGGGGACAAGAAGCACCCATTCAATGGCCTCCGCGGTCTCCAGATTTAAACCCTTGTGACTTCTTCATCTGGGGAGAATTAAAAAGACAAGTGTACGAGGTTCAAATAAATAACATCGAACAACTGTGGAATAGAATTCAAAATGCTGTAAATGCGCTACGAGAAAATGACGATGTTTTAAGAAGAGTGCATTTCAATTTTTTACGTCGAATTGACCTCTGTATTAATGAAGGTGGAGGTCACATTGAACACTTGTTATAAAAATTATTGTTTGTCTTGTGTAAATGTATTGTGTAATTTGTGTCTAATAATTTTATTAAACCTATACCCGAAAATCGGTTATCAGTGTTTGCGAAAACATTTTTTTTCTTGAAAACTACGCAAAATACGGAGTTTTTACAAGAGTAAGAAAATGAAGATAATGAGTAGGCCTTCCAGATAAAAAAGTCTTAAAACCGTATTCCCACCCCTACAAAAATGGGGGAAAAAATGCCAAGGGGTGAGGGTGGTTCCAACCCCTCTACAATTTTCTTTGGGTTTTTTTGATTACTAAAAGTAAGCTAATCATCTAGAATACACATTTACCAAATTTCATTAAATTTGTATAAAGCACTTCGGAACAACATACAAAAATGTATTTTTTTTAGTAAACTTTGAACTCTTCTCACGGACAAACGGTACATTTTGGTATACAGGTAAATTGGGCTCAATCGACTTATTTTGACCTCTAGAATACGTGGTAGCTCTGTGTCCCAGCAATATTGGGACACCCTGTATAGAAAGTATGTATTTTCTACCTCAATTGAGGGAGCAAAATCATACTTTTCCTCCCTAGGGAGAAAAGTAATGCTACGAGTACGTGGTCGTCTTTTATTTATTGGTTTCCTTATTTTAGTAGTTTTGTACTTTCATTGAAAATGATATATGTATTAAATTAATTAAAAACAAATTTCGTTGCTTTCTCTTGGTATCTTGGGGAACTTCATCTTCACTTTCGAACTTTTGATACGTTTTGGGAATTTTTTTATTTTAAACAAAAAACAACCTCAGTAACGCCCCATCTACTTTGACAATATTATTCATATGACATTTTGACATATTTACACAAGATATTAATAATGGAATTGATGTATAACGTAGTAAAATGTCGTAGAAAAAATCATATGTATTACTCTGGAGCAAAGTGTCATTTCCATCCCTGCATTTTGATGGCCTCCGCTTCGCGCCGGTCATTAAGCTATCCGCGGGAGAAAATGATGCACTTTGCTCCCTGGTTATACAAATAGCTATTTATATAGATCACCTCGCTACAATTGAATTTTAACTCAAACCCAGAACATTATAGGTTTGATGCATGTCAGATAGATTTTTGAATCCTACTAAACTAATTGAATTGAACGTACACCACCCATTCACATACCTTCGGAAACTTGTTACTTCACATTAGGAAATGTTATATCTATTATAGCCATAACTTGAAGGAACTAGGAGAGATGAAGACGGACAATGAGTTTGGTCATTAACGAAATGTTTTGAACATCGTGAAATATGAACAACATCTGGAATGATCTGACAACAACCTTCATTAACAATTGTGAACTCGATTACTCAACAGACATCGTAGATATTCTATTCAGGGAAATACCAACCAGATACGAAGAATACATCCTAAACTCTAGTTGTATACTATAATATCCGATAGCCTAAAAGCATTCTGAAATAACCTTAAATTAAGTCTGTACAATCGGAAGGAAGTAAAGGACGTGCAAGGTAGTATTAAGCAAGAACAATTTGCCCTTGTCTACTTCAATATTCAACTGAATATTTATTATTTTCTTGTTTGTTCATTTTCGCTTCGAACTTATGTAATAGAAAGTGTTATCAGGTCTAACAATATTCAGCGTCAGTTATACGTTCATTTCAATTTAGATTTAGAATTTCCCTCAATTTTTGTATGTCCTGGGATCAAGTGAATGGTGATCCTGCACTGCACTTCTAAGATGTTTAGTTTGGGGTCTCATTTGAAGAATTACCCTGGGGCTAAGCTAATCAAGTTTGAGATCAGGGCTTTATGGCCGCTTGACTCAACAAAATTCTATGTCCCTCATTTTGTATCCTTCGTCCAGAATTAGTGGAGTAAATCAGGCGAGAAAAAAGATAAGGTTGGCGAAAATTTTACGATCCTTAGCGACCCGGAGGAAAGTGTTTGTATATATGTATACTCATATATGCAAGGAATCTTGCGTAACGGCTAACTCGTTCATTTTTCAACCGATTTGGCTGAAATTTTGGTAGGTGTTATGGTTTCAAAACTATTCTATGAATTTCAGTGAAAATGTGGAATAGTTTTCCAGAAATTCAACTTTAAGTCAATTTTTTAGTTATTTTTCAAATTAAGATATCTCATGTCATTTACATCCGATCTGGATCTGCTTTGCGGGAAAATGTAGGTATTCGCATAGTTTTATGTCATGGAACTCATTTTTTATTTTTTTTTCCGGCCTATATTGGCCATTTTATTTTCGGTATTAATATCCCCAAAACTTGTGTCACACTAATTAATTTGGAGTTTCTGAAAGTGCCAAATTTCGCAATTTTATACGAATATTGTGAGGCTCAGAAGTTGATAGCGCTTTAGGCTCCGGGATTTTCACGTGACCCATCGAAATTAGAAGGTTTAAATTGTATAAAAACATAATTAAATGAACGCCAGACGTCCTATGTAATTAGCTACGAACGTAATCATTTTGACGTTTCCCTCGAGAAGCTCGTTACGCGTCAGTTAGAGTTTATACATTTTACCTCGGTCTTGTTTCGTGCCCCGTGCGGGCGGCGCCAGTTGTGATAAAGTATTTTCGGCTGTGGGCCGCTAGCTTTCACCCGCTTCGGGTATATTTTAGTAGCTAGAAAATTCCTTTGGCACGTCGCACGTTAGACGCGCGTAGCTGAGACCTGAGAGTACCTGTTTATATTTTGATTAAAGTTTCCTATTTAATGGACATTTATCGAAAAAAGAAGGACCGTCGGGCACTGTCCGATACCTAATTTAACTACATGAAACGAAAACGGCACGTGAAAAGTCGTCGTAAAGCCGTATTAGGTACAACCAGTTTGCACTTTTCTAACTCGCCAGCTACGCGCTCCTCACGTGAACGTCATTCGATTTATCTCAAATTAACCAAAATGGCCAATATAGACCGGAAAAATAAATAATTAAAAAATGAGATCCATGACATATAACTATATGCGAATACCTACATTTTCTCGCAAAGGAGATCCCGATCGAATGTAAATGACATGAGATATCTTAATTTGAAAAATAACTAAAAAAATTGAGTTAAAGTTGAATTTATGAAGAACTATTCAATATTTTGACTTGAAACTTTTTGAGACCATAACACCTATCTTCAGTCCAAATTTCAGCCAATTCGGTTGAAAAATGACCAAGTTACGCAAGATTCCTTGCATATATGACTATATATATATATATGTATATATATATATATATATATATATATATATATATATATATATATATATAACTTAAGAGATGTAGAATTAAATTTTCTGAATTATGAAGATAACTTAGATAATTTAACATAGGATTATAAAGATGAATAAACGTAAAAGATTGAACCATAGGTGGGATTCGAACCCACATTTCTGGATTTCTAGTCCAGGGTGTTTACCAATTACAACACTTCGGTCCTATTAGATTTTTATATTTTTGTGAATATAAACCTCTGAAAGGATAGTAGATCATTGATAAACACAATGCGATTCGATGCCCTACCATAGATCAACTATTCACGCATATTCATCTAAAGTTCAGTCGTTTTTCGAAGTAAGGATTGTAGGTTAGTACTGCTATGGTTGGCAGTTACTTGACAGTTCTTATTCAAATGACAGCATCCTGGTTCTTATATATTTCAATCTTTTACGTTTATTCATCTTTATAATCCTATGTTAAATTATCTAAGTTATCTTCATAATTCAGAAAATTTAATTCTACATCTCTTAAGTTACATACACGATAGTGGCCAATTAGGCAAAGAAACTTTAAACTTGTTTATATATATATATATATATATATATATATATATATATATATATATATATATATATATATATGTATATATATATATATTTTTAGAAGGTTTGTTAACGGGAATTTCGGTCTGTAGTTGGGCAATCAAAAGGAAACTATTTTTTCTATACCAATATTTCGCAATAATTTATTGCTTCTCCAGGGTACTACAATTTTTACAAATTAGATGACAATTATGTATTTAGGTTAATACTTACAGAAGTTTAGGTTAATATTAAACTAGACATTTCTACAAAAAACATTTAGATTTTTCTTCTCTTTATTATAGTCATTGGACTGAAGATTCTATTTTTCAATTATGTCACCAAGTTAAATTTAAAATAAAGACGAATTACAATGAGATGAAAATGGATACATTTTAAAATCTGACATTTAACTAGTCAGGTTATAACGGTAAAAATACACGTGCATATCGGACTAACAGCCGATTGTGAAGTCTCTAATGCGCAAAATCTGGATTTGAAAGCACGTCACCACCATAGAGTGTGACTCGGTTGAATTGAATATTTCTTATTAGGAATAAGAATCACTGAACATTTAACTATTTATTTTTGTGGTTTTAATCAACTGTCAATAAAAAGGAATATATTATATTCAAATTGTCTGTGTCTGTTTTCTTATTTAAAACTGAAGGTTCCTTATTGATGTGGTAAATTTCTAAAAACAATCTTTTTTTTGTAATTACTTTCTTTATCCAGAATCATAATTTCTGTTTCATCAAATTTATGATTTTCCTCTCTACAGTGTTTAGCTAAGGCGCATGTTTTAGTCTTAATTTTGCAATCACTTCTATGTTGTGTCATTCTTAATTTCAGTAATTGAGATGTTTGTCCTACATAAACCTTTTCAAAATCTTGACATGGTACTTTGTAAATAATTTTTTTTGCTAAACTACCCTTAAAAATGTAGAAAAAAAACTTTTTGGTCAAAAAAAGGGGTTGCACCCACTTTGGGAAATAGAAATTTCAGGGGGTTGTTTGTTATTGGTACCACAACAAACATTTTCCACCGGGTCGCTAAGCATCGTAAGATTTTCGCCAACCATTTGCCGAATTTACTCCACTAAATGAGTTGGGCACATCTTACAATTGCATATGATACTTAGTGTATTTTATTTACCCGTGAATTCTGACTATTTGACTCTGAGCTCTGTTCCTTCTGCTGTTCTGACTCTATCGGCATACCAACCTATCAGGGTGAACTTTGCCCTGTCTCCCCACTCATCTTTGTCGTCCCTTGATGCTATGCGTTTAGGATGATCTTCAGAGCGATTCTCTTCTTTGCTTACAATTAGCATAGTCTTTTATCTCAGTATTTGTGTGCTATATGGAGGGGGTTAGTCCCTATATTGTCCTTATGCTAGTCTTAGGGCAAGTTCTTAGCATCATCTTTATACATGCGAGACTTCAGGTCTTACTTAATTCTTTTTGTTAGACGATTTACTTGTTTATATCGTTCCAGAATATCTCCCTTAGTGAGGATGGGTCTCACCATCACCGTGTACACCCAGAGCAGTATCACTTTGCACACAACTAGGGCACGTGTCGACTTGTTACTTACATCATTTAGGTGCTGGCCGTAGACGAGATAGAGCCTAGATATTTGGCCTCATCATTCAGTACGATGGTAGTTCCATTCAGCTCAATTTGCATGATGTGATCCATCTTCCGTTTCTTGGTAAACGTCATCATTCTACTTTTACTAGGGCGAATACCCAGTACGGCCGACTTATACAATATCTTTGTGATCTGAAGATCTTGAATAACGTCGCATAGAGTGCTCCCAAATTTTCCTCTATCTATTAAGATTATATCATAAGCATTTTCTTTGAGGGTTGATGTCTGTAGGAAATCACAGACATTATTTAGATGCATATTTCATACAATTATTCAACTAGTAGTCTTATTTAAACAATACAAGTCAGTGAAGGGGCTTTTTTGCGTGATAGAGCTTCTGATCGAAACATCACTGACACTAGTTATGATGTCAAAGAAAATTTTATTCATGCCAATATTTAAAAGGTTAGAGTCAGAGCAACGAAATAGGCCAAATTTATTTATTTGTTCGCAAAACAAGCAAATTACTGAGACCATTTTACGATCTACATAATTATTCATCCTGGGAAATAATTCGATGGACCATGGATCGATTCCGCGCCTCTTTCATACCACTTGATGTAGCTTGCCCTATGAGAAAGACGAAATATAGTGCATATGGAGAAAATATCGCCTCTGTTGAGGAAAGTATAAAAAAAGTTCCTCAATTCCACTGTGCGTACTCATTGGACCTATGTGCGTCCACTATGGAAAATGTGTTTGGTGAATGGGCTGGAAATCAAAAGTTGTCCCCCCATTGTTGGTTCAGCGATGAGGCTCACTTTGATCTAAGTGATAATGGCATACAGAGCATGAAACAATGGATTTATTCAAGGAAACATTCGTCGATTAGATTTTTCTGTAACGTAACACGCCTGGATTTTTTGTTGATGTCGATATATAATGCCTTTGGTGTGGATATATAACGCCTTTAGTACATACAATGTGAGTGTTATTCGAGAAATCAGGCAGGATGCGTTTACTTTAGAACCAGTTGCGGGAAGTAATATTTATTTGACTTTCCCTGTTCTGGATCTTTGTTATTTGGATATCGATTTTACTAATGTTTGTTGGCAAAAATCTTACATCACATTGTATCTCTACCATTTCTGTTTACATTTATGCTAGTTGTAATGTGGGATATTTTCCATTCGATTAAATTTCCATATAGCAAATACCGTGGTATACGTTATTCCCGAACTAAATTACAATTGGTATATTTAGTCCAGGCATTTAAGGAGGGAAACGGACGATTTTTGTAAGCATTTCGGGAAGTCCTAATTTTGGTATATTCTTACGCGCTGAACACGATGGTTTTTTCATATTTAGGAAATAATTGCCTAACATGGTAGTGTGGCTTGGTTCTGACCAACACATAATACCTGTTATTATATCTAACTTTATCTATATGTCATATTTATATACAACTAGCTGACCCGGCGAACTCTGTTCCGCCTTAGAGGCAATAAATATACAAAATTTGTGATTTTATTAAGTTCATTTTTTATTAAGAAATAAAAATTAAAAAAAAAGTATTTTAATTATTCTTTATTATTCATGTATTTTGGTGCGTAGGTTGCACTCTTCAGTTAAGTACCTTGTGATACACGACATTTTTTGTTTTATTATCAGGCGCAAGAACAAACAACGCAGATGGTCTTCCGCCATCCAAGGAGTTTAAAAATTCAATTGGATAGTTGGTGACTTCATCTTCATTTATTACACAGTCAATAGATTTGAATGAATGCATTGTTCCAATGATCTCATTCTCAACTATGTAGTTTAGGTCATCTACATCTTTATTCTTAGCCGCTAAAATTGCTCGCTCACTCAACCATTCATTATTTTTGTAGTTAGTAATGATGTTTGGGAATACTTTGTTGATAAGTTCGTCTTTCGATGAGACAAAGTTACAGAAATTATTAGAAAATGAAATCAATCCGCTCGATTCGTCGACAGGTACTCGACCATCACCGACAGCCAGCAATTGTTCAGAGAAATCTTCAGCAGATGTATCATTAAGCAATGCAACTATGTTTGTTGTCAGCTGAAGTTTCTCCACATAGCGCCATAGATTCGATGATTTGAGGCAAGCGTTTATTTCGTCGGCAGCCGTTGATCTTGGAATTACTGGCAGTGTTTGGCGGAAATCGCCAGACAGTAAAATCATTGCTCCTCCAAAACATCTCGAGTCATTGCGTAAATCTTTCATTGTTCAATAATGACAATTTCACTTTTCCACTAAGGCAGCACAATCCGGGCGTTTCTCCGGAAAACTTCAATGCGCCACAATACTCGCAAACAACGTTGATTGGCCCAATGCAAACGCTAGGATGCAAGCAGTAATCAGTATTGTAATCATATCGAAACGCTGTTCGATTCAAATCAGCACTTGATAAATTTCTTCTTATTGCGTCGAAAATTATCTACTTGTTGATCTCTGTTGTTTGCTCGACGATTTCGCATTGCCAACCGAGCTGTTCCACGGGCTGCCTCAATTTGCTCTTGTGATTGAGAAGAACGAAGTCGAGCCATACTAACGCGGCGCTCTTCAAGGGCAATTTCTTGTTCTTCTTCAGTACTTTCATTCGCAATGTTATGTATCCTTCTTGCATTACGGCTTTGTCGGGAAAGATTCGATCGTCTTGCTCGCGGCATTGTTAATGATGATTCAAAGAAATTACAAATTACTGATTATTACTAATATGATAATAATCAAATTTTCAACCATACTTGACCATAGACAAAATTACGGTTAGCTGTCATTTACGTTTTGTTATTCCAAGTCAGATGCGTTTTTGTTATACCACGTTTTATATTGACTTGTATTCTCTTTGACATTTTATGTCATGTCACACGGGAGCGCGGTCAAACGGGATAAAAAGTATCCTATGTCCGTCTGCTGGTTCTAAGCTACCTCTCCACCAATTTTCAGCCAAATCGGTACAGCCGTTCTTAAGTTATAAATAGTGTAACTAACATGACTTTCTTTTATATATATAGATTGTCTAATAGATTCGGCGCACGAAATTATAATTTTTCAAATATTTAAAATTTTGTATCTTCTATGACACACCCGATGTATAAGTATATATTCAAAAATTTTAACTTGTAAATAAAATTCAGGTAGACGCACTCAGTTATACCAATGGGGCCTTATATATAGGTATGCGACTTATAATAATAATAGTAATGTGGGCGGTCCCAAATGAGCAGATCTTCATCGCATATTAGAGATCATATGCTGTGTACAGCACAGCATCATCAAACGACAACGTGTTCATTTCAGTATTATTCTCAGCTTTATAAAATATAAAAAAACGAAATTTTTGTGTTGATATTTTTATATTATTTAAAATATTATAGGAATTGTTGAAAAAGCGATTTTTTAGATTTTAACAATAATTTGAAATTTATATTATCTGTGGAATTTTGAAACTGTGCACCATAATATTATATAATATTATTTATACTCAAGAGTGATGAGTGAATTTTAATCAAAGGGCGAGTCAGTCAAAATAAAATATAAATGTAAAAAAAATAAGATCAAGAAATATATAGGTATATATTTTTTTACACTAATTTATTTATTTTTTGATCTAATTTTTTTTAAATATTGAAATTTGTTATGCAACACCCTATAAAACATCATGTTAGGGTCACATATACACGTTCACACATCTACATACACTCACACATTCACAAAAAACGATTATAAGCATTAAGGTCCATTTTAAAATACTTAAAAAAACTATAATTTCGCGCGCGGAATCTACCACGCTCGCTTATTGCCGCTAAATGAAATTCCACGCCAATTTTTTATGATGAAATTCGTTATAACTTAGAATTGTGAATGAATCGCCGTACGATATTTCAAACTTAATTAGTCGATGTATTTCTCTGTAATTTCATCCAAGGCTTTTGTCGATATGCCTAAAATTGGGGCCTCTAGAGGCCCAAACACATTTATTAGTATAGCTTCACTTCTACTCAACCCAAATCGATCTGCTTGGGCTTAAAATACTCGTTATGAAAACCTCTAATAGAACCTAGAATTTTTGGATTCCTTGAAAAAATTATAATCACAATAAATGTGGATTTTTCGGTGGTTCAACATTTTCAAAATTGCGCCAAAGTCTTTTCACTGTGCTAAAAAACACACAACCTCGTAGCGACTTCGGCCAAAAATCGCCTATTAATTTTTCCAACAACTTTTGTTTTAAACATTTTTTCTTACAACCCATAGCAACTCAAAACGCAAAAAATCGAAATACATAGTTTTACGAGAACAAGGTTAATCCAAATGTAAACCACACCATCATATTTAGGTCGTCAAAATACATAAGAATAGACCGAAATTAGAACTTGCCAAAATTCAAACAAAAAAAATTCCTTAAATGCCTGGGACTTATTTATAAAAATGATTGGATGAATGCCTTATAACCAGTTTGTCAAACATGAAGTTTTGGAATGACAACCTAAATATGTCAAACTGGTATCTAACTATTTCGTGTCTTGTTCGAAATTAATAAACTTTTGGATTAAATCTTCAGCATTTTTATTTATATTATCTTATGGATTGATGTGAGGCAAACGTGATTTTCAATTCACCACATATACCTTGAACCTTCGAACACCATAAACCTTGCATAATTAACTTAAGTTCAAATTTTCATATATTTTACGTGCATAACCCAGCAATAATTCAAATAGATAAATTGTTTATTATCAATATTAAGCACACAAACCGCTGTAATAATCGTCATAAGTATTTCAATTCCACATGGTAAATTATTTTCTAATTAGAGCTAAAACGCAAACGTATAAAACATTTATTATTAGTATGGAAAACTAATTCAATATTTCGTCGAAATGTGCAACAATACCAATCGGAATATTTTTAAAACTAATATGAGTTTATTACGTATATTGATAAAATCGAATGTTGCGGCATATTATTACTAATTGAACGAAAACAGCGAATAACCTATCTCGTGAATAATTTAAAAATGTAAAGCATGAAGGCAATGCGGCGGTTATCATGTTTTTTACCATTTGCATGGATACAATTGTACCGCACAAAGAAACCGCAAAGAACCCTGTACACCACACCTCGTAAAAAAACGAGGAAATAGACCATTTCAGTTACAAAACTACCGCGAACTTTAATTAAAAATATTCCGGAATGTGTAACATGTTGGGAAACGTAATACAGCTTCTGGAGAATGGGAAATTTCTAGCTTCTAATCTGAGCATTGTATAATTTGATGACATTTCATTTCCATTTTCTACCGTTGAAATGAGAACGCTAACGGATATGTATTTTTCACACAAAATACTCTTAGATAAGATTGTTATATCCTCCAGTTCTCATCATCAACCTGCGCACCTAAAACATTAGTTACCAAATCTCAAAGATCAACTGATCCTGAAAAAAACAACAAATAAGCAATGACATCACTCCAAGAAGCCCTACAAAATTGAACTGCGATTAATGCTTTCCGCCACCTCTGCGGGGTATGATTGTAGGAACAGAAAATATATTGGAAATGATTTAGAAACATTCCATGAAAGGTGAATTGAAATTGTATTCGAATGGTTTACTCGTCATTATTCACACTAAAAAATAACAGTAGCGAGCGATACCTGAGGAAAGAGAGAGAGAGAGAGAGAAATTTAGCAGCTTAATGCTAAAGGAGTAGGGATGTTCGATATGGAATCAATTCTCGGGAGGATCTATACTTTAGTGATCGATATACGATATTTTGTATCGATAATTCACCTTCCGATATTTTGTGTAACGTAATACCTAAGTCTAGCCGTTTTCCAAAGTCCTTGCTCTTTGGAAATTTCAAAAATCTCTTGGGATGATCAAGTACCCATAAACTATTTTTTCCAAATGGAATTGCAATTTTTTCTTTCCACTAAATGAAAGAGAATTGAATTCCACATAGATCTATAGCAATGTTCCCTATACCAAAACGCTTAAAGTAAACTAAATTCCAATGCAGGTCTAAAACCTTTTCAAGTACGTCATAAATCTACATCTGGGTCGTGTTATTACAAACAAATAGCTTAGAACTTCAGTTGCTTTGAGACCATAGCAATATGCGTTTGTACATTATGAGAATATTACTTAACAGTGGTTTCTTGTTACAAAAAAATTTATACTTTAATATTAACGATACAATTTTCGATTATTCGTGGTTCTGTTCGTTTCGACGGCGTGAGCTTTTTGATTGAAGATTGTGCGATATGGACGCTTGTGCTAATTAGTTTTAGTTAACCCCTTTTTAACAAAATAAGTCTTCTGATGATGGTCGTGAGACCGAAACGTACGTAAAGACGAACATTTATAACAGAGTGTTAATGTGACCTAATTCCCGAGAATTTTTTATATAATTCATACTGGGTCAAGAATCTTATTATATTGTTCCCTATACCTGTTTCATAGATTTATGATGCTTTTTTGTAGATTTATGGAAATTCATTAAACCTAGATTTTGATAACATCGATTGTCCATATTTTGTAACTTCTTGTCAAATTACACAACAATAAACCAACAGGAAGTTTAAAAATCATGACATTTCTCATTTCTATGGCAATCTATGTGAAAATGAATTTTTCTTAATGTCAATAAAAAGTCATGATGACTTGAAACCTATCAAACATTGGTAATTTAATTCTCCTCTCTAGCAGATCAGCAAAAATTTCATTATCACAGTAGATTTGTAAACTTATCAGAAGTAACATTCAGTGTGACAGAAATCAATTTACTTAACAAAGGCTTCAAATATGATATCCCATTTAAACCTAATAATAAACACTTTGAAAACCTTACTGTTGAAACAGAAGTTGCCCTTCAAAAGTCAGAAACAAAAATTAAATATGATGCAAGCGATTATACTGATAAATTCTACTAAATTAACTTCCAGCAAATTCGTAAATCCAGAAACTAAAATTGCTAAAATACGCAATGAAAAGACAGTTAAAAATGATATCGTGTTCGCTAAAGCCGACAAAGGTTACAATGATTGCGTAGACAAATCTATATATTTTGAAAAAATTGATCAATTTTTAGATCCAACAAAATTTATAGAATCAAAATCAGAACCTACAACAAAATTCCAGGCAAATATTGAAAATTCTCTTAAAAACATCAAATATATTTTCACTGAATATGAGAAACCTCGTTTAATAAACATGAATCCTCAACCACCTTCTCTATATGGTTTATTAAAAATTCACAAAGACAATACTCCCATAAGACCCGTTTGTTCATATATCAATGCACCCTGTCAAACAATAGCGAAAAAGTTAGTCAACATAATATCAATATATACAAACTTTAAACCTAAATACAGTATAAAAAACTCTTTTCAGTTAATAGAAAAAATAAAAGATGTAGAACTAAAGACATATATCAAACTTGTATCATTTGATGTCAAGAACCTTTTTCCAAATATTCCCACACAATTGACCATTAGTCTAATTGAACATCTTTTAATCCGCAATAATACTTTACCGGCAAGAACAAAGGAAATATTAAGTTTAATCTCACTTTG
Source organism: Endomychus coccineus (assembly GCA_958510875.1). Taxonomy (NCBI): domain Eukaryota; kingdom Metazoa; phylum Arthropoda; class Insecta; order Coleoptera; family Endomychidae; genus Endomychus; species Endomychus coccineus. The sequence goes on from OY294067.1 coordinate 78,326,015, forward strand.
CGTAGACCAAAATTATTTCACAATTAACGATAAATATTACAAACAGAACACCGGACTCCCCATGGGTTCGCCATTATCTCCGTTGCTAGCAGAAATATTTATCAATTACTAATTTTAAATTTTAAATTCCAATTTTCAGCATATGTTTGTATATTGGTATCGCTATATTGAAGACGTAATCGCTTGCTTTACAGGCAGTAACCGTCAGATAAATCCTCTTCTCACCTATATTAACAACTTACACCCAAATATAGAATTCATATTAGAGATGGAAAACAACAAGTCCTTAAACTTTTTAGATCTGATCATTTCACATACAAATAATTATTTTCTTTCGCTATTTATCACAAACCCACCCACACAGATACCACAATACACAACACTTCTTTACATCCACAATCACACAAGCTAGCAGCATATAATTGTATGATACATAGATCAATTAATGTCCCATTGAGTAAAGATAATTTCCATTTGGAATTAAACAGAATCATAGATATTGCCAAAAGTGACGGTTATAATGTCAAGATAATTAATAAAATACTCCAAAATAAACTCAATACAAAAGCCTTAAACGTAATTTATCCGCAGATTAATAATAATACAAAATCAAATTTCACATGTCTAACATATTTAGGTAAACATTCACTAAAAATATCTCAATTCCTTAAAAAACAGAATAAAAACGTCGCCTTTAAAACAACAAATAACCTATGCTCGTATATTAATAACTCGAAATCTAAAAAAGATAAATTAACGAAATCTGGAGTTTACAGACTGAGATGTGATGACTGTAGTGCTTTGTACATAGGACAAACTGGACGCAGTTTCAGCGTAAGGTTCAACGAACATTTGAGGCTCAAAAAAGAGGACTCTAATTACGCGAATCACCTGTTAGAGCGTAACCACAATTTCACTCTTAATCCTGATATTGTACATATTCAGGAAAAAGGACAGTAACTTAATATACTGGAATCCATAGAAATATTGAAACACTCAAAAAACAATAATAATGTAATATTAAATGATCAAATCGATACATATAATTCAACACTTGTTAACAATTTTTTTGAATACACTCCCACCATTATCCACCCCCCATCCCTCAATTTGTACCACACTATGATCCTTCAAGGACATAATTTTAGATTTAGCTTTAGTTAATAACTCCTTGCTTTGAAAATGCCATAGTGTGGTGAAACAATTTGTCAGCATTTTCAAATTAAATGTTAAAGGTTTTGTGTAAAATTTGAGTTTTATTCTCCAACTTCCGAAGTATCATGAATTTACACTACGTAAACGCCGAAAACACATTTATAAATTTAATTCTCCTTTATTTACACTATGAATAAGAAAGAATTACCCTTATCCATTAAAAATACTGCTAAAGTACTGACCTTTCAGCTACTAAGCAGCCATCATCAGAGTAAACTCCTCCTTCACTTAGCAAAAGCAAAATGAAATGCCATTTCATTTGGATAAAATGAGTTATGGGTACTTGAACTTCTTGAAACGAATCCCCAAATTTGGAGGACATTTAATTGTTTTCCCTAATAGGAAACATACCAAATGAAAGACTCATATTTTGTATTCCTGATGCTCGAAAACGATTTCAAATTATTAAAAAAAAAAAAGTTATTGATTTTCAACAAGGAAGGTGCAAACTGGAAAATTGAAAAAAAGTCTAAACATTTCGAAAACGTCTAGACTTAGGTATCGAGAAGACTGCTGCAGATCATCTAAAAACCACAATAAAAAATATGAATTTCGTTCAAAATAACGAAGTTGATATCCACTTTCGGTATAACCGGAAGTGTCGCTACCTTGAAAATATTTTCATTGAGCAGCAAATAATCGATTATTACTGAGTACAAATCTTCATATTGGTATCATCATTAGAATTCATAATACTTCTAATGCACGTTTTAGACAGAACAAACTGACACAGGTAAGGTGCTTGGAAAAAACCAAGGTGGGTGATAACTTACTTTTGCTCGTCAATTGGTACATCGGAAGCAGCATCGAACGGAACAACGTCTGTTGAATTCAAAATGGCGCCTTCCAAAACAGCAGATATCTGTGGAGATACTTCATCCCAAGTCTGCAAGTTGAATTCCGGTAATACTGGTGCCACGGGAATTTCTGCAATCAAGAAATACATCAATGTAACTCAAATTCAATAGCAAGCTTATAAGAAATTACGTGAAAACATTCATAACAAAATCTTTGAAACTTGCTCAGAATATTATCTAAATGGCCAAAAATGAATTCTTTACCAGAACATGAAAAACAATGTTCACTTCGATATTCTAAACTGCTAATTGTGTAGTGTACTAAACATCTGAAACTATTTTTCAATATACTTGATTTATGATTTGGTGAATGCGCCAGACAAGTTTGATTACATTCACAGGTACGTACAAGATAAGGAGGCCATTATCACCTGAATATAAAAAGCTCTGATGAACTTATTTTGCCTCATACGGGAACAATGAAAACTTCTTGTAAAATTTTTTCAACTGACCCCTTACCTAATTCTATTACTGAACGAAATTAATATTCAACCATATTTAGACTGAACAGACGGTAATATTTTTGGCACGTCTGTAACAATACTTCTGTGAGCTGTAAATACGCCCGACAAGAGTCGTAAAGGCCAAATACTAACTGGGCGTCTATCTGGGATGCAGACAGGCATAACACTAATTCAGGTTGTGTCAGAGCCTGCATTGGTTCAATAGGTTAGGAGACTACTGTAACAAGGGTTTAGTACAGGTTATTTTCAATATTTAAAAAAACAAAGTCATTCTTAGTAAATCGAAATTTCATGTAAAATTAAAATATCTAACAGTAAAGAACATCCAGGGGTTGCAGATGTTCAATATTGAATGTAGCTTGAGGAAGTTAAGGAATTTCTAAAATAAATATAAGACAATTCACACTCGTTTCAACGAGGGTGGTATGATACCATAGCTAGGTCAAGAAGGTTGTAAAAGTCCACACAAGTTAGTAATAAAGGATATAATAGACCTGTCGAACCAATACCCGATATACGACGAGAAACTAATGGTTTGCTACAAGATAGATATTGATGTTTTCCATCTGGAGATGTTTTATGTACATTCAAATCAGTTAGGGATATTTAGTAAAGGACAGATAGATTTAGAAATCCCCACATTCTGTACCAAAGACCTCAAGAGAGAAATCTTATTGCTTATTGGTTAAACAATTCAGGGATCCGTTTCCGAATTGTAGATTGGTTCTTGAGGAAAAGGACGCATTATAAATACTAGGGATAATGCCTAAAACCTTCAGTTATATTTTCTAGCTTGAATTAGTCTCTTGAGAAATCACGTGACACTTAATTTCAATTAATTTAACTTGATAGTTTCTCCCGAGTGTTTTTGGTAAGAATGGTGGATTTCGCTTAATCAGAATTGTTTTAGATTTTCGATCAAAGTTATTGTTCCCAGTTTTTATTCAAGTTAAATTCAAGAATACTTTCAAATCATTCCATTCATTTTCGATCCCCTAGGTTCATCCTGGTTGGATATCAATTTATTAATCTTAGTTTAATTTCTCTTTTAGTTGATTTAGATTATCTAGGTATTTTATTTGAGTATAGATTTTGATCTTAGTTTTTTATTCTTATTAGTAATAAAGTTAATCATAATATTCATTTCTATTATCTTTAATTTTCATACATTCTCTTATTATTATCATTATCATTTAATTGTTATTTTTCTATTATTAAATGTTATTGTTGTTGTTGAGTATGAGTTTATCTGATTGATATTAGCGTTTATCCTTCCTCTTACCTTCCAGTGTGTTAAAATCTTAAGTGTCTTGTGAAAGAAAAGGGTAAGTGTCAATGATATTTTTCACGTTTGTTCTGGCTAATCAATGATTGGAATCAAACTCCAACGTGTCATGGTTCTCTTAGTTTAATGGCCACACTGTTAATAAATAAATAGATTGAGGAATAAGGAATAATATGAATTCCTTAAGTAAAGTTTTATAGAGTTTTTATTGATAGAGTACCATGTTACAATTGGCAGCAGTCGGTAGGCGAACTTAATGAATATAATACCATTTTACAATTGGCAGCAGTCGGTAGGCGAATTTATACATATTATGCAACAATTGGCAGCAGTTGGTAGGCGAACTTAATGAATATAATTCTATGTTACAATTAGATGCAATCGGTAGGCGAATTTATATATAATTCTTTTAGAATTATTTATACACTAGATAGGCGATCTTAATACATAATGTGTTTCCATATTAATTAGTTCCGTAGTTAATTATGTTTACAATTAGCACCAGTCGATAGTCGAATTAAATGCATTATCATGTTTACAATTAACAGCAGTCAGAAGTCGAACTTAATTCATGCGATACATGCTAATAATTGGCAGCAGTATATAGTAGAACTTAATTCATATGACTCAAGTAGAATTTACAGCAATCAATAGTGGTACTTAATCCTTATTTTTCAATGCTTACAATTAGTAGCAGTAGATAAAGGAACCTAATTAATATTATACATTTTACAATTAACTTCAAAATGTAATCGAATTTACAATTTTATTCAAAATTTATATTCATGTTATAAATGGCGCAGTCACTTTAGAATCCATAATTAATATCCATATCACAATTAGCTTCAGTTGATAATTCTAATCTTCCTTGTGTGATTTAATGATAATTATCACAATCGATATTTCAGTTTACAATGAAATAAAGTTATAAATATTAAAAGTTTTCGAGTTTTGTGTATATTAAAAAAGATGTTTATTTTATAATTGTTGCAACTAGATTTCTATATCTGTTTATTTTTCTTTTTTCTTAATATTATTATGATGAAAATATTATAAAGGACAAGTACGTTTTTAAATAATTGAAATCAATATTAAGTTTTACAAGAGTCCAGAGGTATTACCTGTAAACAATGATTTGGAAAATTTTACAGGGCATTTTATGAAGTATCGTAGTAAAGCGAAGTTGAACGTAAATGATATTATTATTCAATAATAACTGTTGATTTAGATGCTTTAGGAAAGATACTATATTGATTTTAATCGATATGTAAAGTGAAAATTTACCAATTTAAGTAGAACATAATTAATTAATTAGGAATCTGAATGCAATAATTTAGACTCACTTTTATCAAATAAATAAAAGTTAGGTTTAATAAGATTGGAGTATCAAATGAGGATGTACATTTTTATTATAAACAATCGAAATTACTTTGCGTAATTTAGTTATTTTTATTTTTCCAATTATTTCAATTATGCCAAACATTTAAACCGAAAGATAGAATTGATACGATATCAAGTCTGAAAGTATAGCTCCGGTTCTTTAAAAAGAATCGTGAATTAAGAATACCTTTGATTTAAGTATCAAAGGGTATCATTTCGTTACTGAGTATTAATAATAAGAAACTATAATAACGCATCTTATTTTCAGGGAATATATGAGTGGAGAAGTAATTTAATACTTTTTATTTGGTGATTGTAAAATATAGTAAACCCTGTGGTGCGTATCCCTTACTTTGAACTATCCGAAAAGGAAAGAATTTTAGAACCTGTCATAAATCTTCTGTTGTATATAGAATAGGAATATAGGGCAATGAACCGTAATTGAAAAGGGCGTCTGTCAATGTTGAACGACAAATTTTAAAAAAGCACAATTTGTAGTATTGGAAGTTAGATAAAGAGTTTAGTAACTGCAGATATATAGTCGATTAGAATATCGAAAGAGATTATTTACCAGATAAGGGATTGTCTTACAACAATTTCTTATTTCTGTTGAGTTGGATAAAAGATCTAAGGAACGTTTGTTAAGATAGATCAAGTGGTCAGTTGAGTAATTGAGTTATCAATTATTTAACACTATTTTGAAGTCTACGCCTCAGATGTTTAAGAGCATGTGGTGAAATGTGTATTTGATTTGAATGAATAATAGTAAATCTTTTAGGTATACATTATAAGAGAGTTATTATTATTCTTGGTTATTAATAGAAGTAGTTGATTGTTATATGTATATACAGATATATACTTAAAGTTTGAGTAAACTCATTTTGAATTAAAATGGCAACTGGCATAACACCTTTGTCATTGGCTCATCCTCAGGAAGAGAGACATAAAGTTAACAAATGGGATCAATTATATGATATTATTAAGATGAATTCAATAAAGAATGAATTTGCTGATCTCGATAAAGTAGAAACTTTCAGTGAAGGTAGCGATTATGAAGACTTATAAGACGTATTATCTCAAAATTCAGGGGCATAGCTAAGCAATTCTATAAAACATTAGAAGAGAAAACAAAAACAATTAATGAATTGTCACAGTGGTTGCGAATCTGTTTCGGAAATGTAGGTTCCGGTAAACAGGGTATGGCAGAACTTCAAGGTTGTTTCAGGAAACCAAACGAAACACTCGGAGCTTATGCATACAGATTAAAAGTAATCGCAGAAAAAATGTATCCGCAAGATCAATTGACAGAAAAATATAGATGGGAGAAGAAACGGATTGTTTTGGAACAATTTCTCAATGGAATTGATAAAAAAACTTTCTAGAAAACTTAGAAGCAAAATAGAGTAGATTTTGGAAGTTTCAGATCCAATAGAGAGAACACTCTCTAGAATGGCAGAATCGAAAGATGAAGACGATTTGATAGCCTCTATTCGGAAGTTAGTATTACAAAATAAATCTAACACGAATGCCCAGGAATGTCTGAATTTGAACAGGATGACGTTCACTTCAAACCATCTAATTATTATATTTATAATTATAAGCTGTTAGGAAATCTCGGAATATTCACAAAGAATATCTACAGAATAATTTGAAACCTCAAAACAGGAATCAACATTCACGAAAGAACAAAAGAGATAAGCAACAGATTGGATATCAATTTTTCCCTTTTGTTTACATGTCAGACAAATGTTTAAATTGCGGTGATGCAGGTCATTTTAAAAAAGGTTATCTTAAGCAACGAAAAAAGTTTTGTTTTAATTGTGGAGATAAAAATCATGTATCTAGAGAATGCCAACTACAGAAAAACTAAGTCAGAGCCTACAGAATAAGATATTGATAACGAAAACAATTGTTTGTAAAATTAACTAGAAAAATTGAAAAGGTAAATTTTTGTTTTCTGTTTGTTTCCTATTATTTTTGCTTGACAAACATTTTGGTTCATAGTTACAGTGGCATTGGTAGCTAAATTTCAGAGTCTTAAGAGATTAAATATCTCAATTTAAAAAGATTTAAAATACAATATTAATGTATCTCATTGAATAAATTATTCAACTAAGGAAGTGGAAATCACGTTTGTATATGAGAAAAGAGTAAAGATACAGTAAGTAACTTGCGAGTTTATAGTTGAGTACAAAGATTCAGTATAAGCAAGTTTGAACCAATAAAAAAGTTTGAGTCAAATACACTAGAACTGGAAAGCACTTATTTTTGTTGAGTCCCATGTATGCGAGCGGCCTTTGGAGGTAACACAGAGACAAATAACAGTTTCTGCCCGGAAAAGTCTGGAGTTGAACGGACGCTTGTGAAGCTATCGGTCTATGTATACGGATGTGGGGTGGAAAGCTAATCCTAGGGAAAGTAACTTGCAACTACCTACCTTTATAGACTCCAGTAACGATTCTGACGTGTTAAACAATAGAAAGAATTTTCATAAATGTCGAAATTCAACTAGCAAAACAATAGACCAGATAATTAATATGTTTTACGATCAAGATTCTAATAAAACTTTTCCTGAATTTATTTAATGTCAGTTAGGGGCATCTCGCTGGTTCGAATAACTCTGATAGACATTAAGTAGATAACCTTAGGTACCAGGTTAATGGGAACGAAGTTGGAAATAACACCTTTCCAAAGGTTGCGGTTATAGTATACTAATCCTACACCTTTTTAATGAATCACATTCTGATCTAATTATTATAAAATCAGTAATAACTATTTCAGAAGAAGATAAAGATCATCATGTAATCATAAGAATTTGAATATAAAATACAATACCTCAGACCATTTCTCTAAACATAATACAATTTTTAATTTAACACGTGTTACTAAAAAAAGGATGTCGTCCGTCTACTTCCCTGAGAAAGTATGAGTATGGGGAAGGAGGCAAGAGATGAGGCATGCATCTAAGGCTCGGTGCATGTAAAACGTTATGGGAACATTTATTATGATTATGAATTTGAGTATATTATTATTTGGACAGTGTTAAACAAGGTCAGAGTTCACTTAGAGCAACACAACAATGGTAAATGAATAAGATAGAAAAAAGATAGTAGCCAGGAATATGAGTAAGGTACTATAATATAGAAACCGTTTTCCCAGCGGTAAGTTGAGATAGATAGTGGGCAAGGAATATTTAGTAAAGCCACTATGTAGAATACCGTTTTTCGTAACGGAAAGCCATATGAGATAGTAGTGCGAAATATGTAGTAAAGGCACCATATGAGGTAGTAGTGCGAAATATTTAGTAAAGGCACAATATGAGATAGTAGTGTGGAATATTTAGTGAAGGCACAATATGAGATAGTAGTGCGGAACATTTAGTGAAGGCACAATATGAGATAGTAGTGCGGAACATTTAGTAAAGGCACAATATGAGATAGTAGTGCGGAATATTTAGTGAAGGCACCATATGAAAAAGTAAGACAGTACGTAGTAGAAAACCTTTTTTTTTAATTTACCCTAGAGTGCGACGATGTAATTAGTCAGAAATTGAATAGAAATAATGAATACAAGTTTGTATAGATTGAAAACAGAAAGTGTAAGAAATTATTTAAATAGTTCAGGAATAATATTTACAATTTTCCAAGATTAGAGTATCCTAAATTTCAAGAACAGGTTAGATAAACAAATAATTCATCATTCATAGTGAAAAAGAATAAATATAGTCAAGAGTAAAAGAATCAATTACACTCAATAGCCTATGCAATCATTGAAGTAGAACAAAATTCTACAACGTCAAAAGTAAGTATTTATTGGTAATAATGAGTTGGAATTAAATTAATACAAATAAGAGAAGAAAATTCAGAATGTAAATGCTCTATTTTATTTTAAATCGTATTATAGGAAGTAACATTAATTCAAATTTAGAACCGATATAGTCAAGATTTGGAATTAAAAGTCCCAATTGTAAAAATAAGTATATCAAATCAAGTATTTTAGAAACAACGAATGTTAGTGTTCTAATAAAGAAAGAGTAATTTTTTTTTTCAACATAGCGAATGATACAAAGGTAACAATATCACTAGAAAAACTAATATAAATCATGTAGAAGTCAAAATATATCAAATATTCAATACATTATAAATTGATTCATCGGAAGTAACGACATGTATTTCCTTAATTCATTCACAAAGATAAACCCAATATTTTTTTTAGTTGATAGAAATGTAGAATATTCATACTATGATTTATCTAAATCTTTTAAATTGGTCGCAGAGGAACGAATTATCAAAATTCATCAAGTACATTAAAATAGTTCACAGGAATAGTAGCAATACGTTAAAATGAATATAGAAAGAATACATGATTAATTCAATAAATACAAATTCAATCGAATTGAGATTAAGAGATGAAGTAGTTTTGTTAGATCAGTACGATATATAAGGGTTAAATACAGGTAAGCGTACAAAGAGAAAGGTCTTTAAAAATTATTGAAGTGCAAAATGCAGCCCTAATAAAATAATAGAAGAATTTGATAAACTAAAGATCAGAGTTCATTTGAGTAGGTTGAAAGTGCAGTTAGATAAATTGAAACAATACACAGAAGTAAACAGGAAAGAAAGAATAAATCAATAGAGTTGAGTTGAGAATTGTAGTAAATTCAGGGATTGCACCATCGCACCACAGCACCTAAACTTCAGGTAGAGATAGAGAATTATGAAGAGTTAACCAGATGTAGGTGATACAATACACAATATACATAGATTGCGAGACAAGAATGGAACAAACCAGAGGACAAGGAGGATATGTTCATCATAATCATGAAGAGAATCAAGATTGCTTAAAACTGATTTCAAATTTTGCTTAATTTTTAGATTTTAATTAATCTTCTGTATATTAGCTACAGCTAATAGGAGATAGTTTGTTTTAGTGTCGAGTTAACAAGTAAGTTTCAATAGAGTCGAAGGAGTCAGAGGATCTCATATGCGAAGTGTAGACAGTACCGGATTCAGGTCAAATTGAAACAGGAAACCTAACAATTATTCGGTTTAATTTTATTTTAATACACATGATGTTTTCTTTAGGTTCTAGTAATTCCAATATGGCGGAGCTGTAACTAGGATGGCAAGGACCAACAACGGAGTTCACAGGAACACCTGGCCGAATAGAACCTTGGTTGGATCCCAGGACTTATCCAGAGACTAGCTCCAGGACCATCCAGGTACTTCAGAAGAGATCCACGTCGGAAGCAACGATTCACGCCGAATCATCGTCGAGTCAACTCATTTCATCAGAGAAGAATGGACCAACGATGCGAGGAATCTAGAAATCGGAAAACGCAAAGACGCTAACATCAAAAACGAACAATTCAGTTTCACGGAAGAGGACATGGAATCATTCCAGCACGCGTTTCCTGCATGGAAAAGAAAATGAGTATCGGAAAATTTAGTCAGAGTGAATTCAAAACGTATCGAATCAGTCACAGAAGAAGTCTGCAATTTCCTAAGCAGAAGGGGAAACAATTTTACCTATTCATGGATGCAACTATACAGTATGGTGCACCAGAAGCTATATATCTGGGGCAGCCACGAACTTTTCTCACAATGAGGAAGAGGTTCAGGACCATCCAAAACGAACAAATATTTGAGGAACAATCAATGCCAAGCAGTAGCATATACTTACACTATCTTTATTAAAAATCCAATTTGAAATATCAGAAGAGAACAAAATGGAAGAAGAAGAAGAAGAGGACCAGGTACCACAGCTCCATCTACAAGCACACATTCCAGGGAGAAGATGATGAAGACAACGAAATTTGTAATTTGTGTTTTGTTATTGTTGTTGTTTATTTGTTTTTTTTTTATTCAGGTATATGTGTTTTTTTGTATAGGTATATGTGTACGTTTTTTTTTTTCTTTTTGCGAATCATTTGTTTCCGTCCTGACCCATATGATTCTTTTTAACAAGGGGGTAATGTAACAAGGGTTTAGTACAGGTTATTTTCAATATTTAAAAAAACAAAGTCATTCTTAGTAAATCGAAATTTCATGTAAAATTAAAATATCTAACAGTAAAGAACATCCAGGGGTTGCAGATGTTCAATATTGAATGTAGCTTGAGGAAGTTAAGGAATTTCTAAAATAAATATAAGACAATTCACACTCGTTTCAACGAGGGTGGTATGATACCATAGCTAGGTCAAGAAGGTTGTAAAAGTCCACACAAGTTAGTAATAAAGGATATAATAGACCTGTCGAACCAATACCCGATATACGACGAGAAACTAATGGTTTGCTACAAGATAGATATTGATGTTTTCCATCTGGAGATGTTTTATGTACATTCAAATCAGTTAGGGATATTTAGTAAAGGACAGATAGATTTAGAAATCCCCACATTCTGTACCAAAGACCTCAAGAGAGAAATCTTATTGCTTATTGGTTAAACAATTCAGGGATCCGTTTCCGAATTGTAGATTGGTTCTTGAGGAAAAGGACGCATTATAAATACTAGGGATAATGCCTAAAACCTTCAGTTATATTTTCTAGCTTGAATTAGTCTCTTGAGAAATCACGTGACACTTAATTTCAATTAATTTAACTTGATAGTTTCTCCCGAGTGTTTTTGGTAAGAATGGTGGATTTCGCTTAATCAGAATTGTTTTAGATTTTCGATCAAAGTTATTGTTCCCAGTTTTTATTCAAGTTAAATTCAAGAATACTTTCAAATCATTCCATTCATTTTCGATCCCCTAGGTTCATCCTGGTTGGATATCAATTTATTAATCTTAGTTTAATTTCTCTTTTAGTTGATTTAGATTATCTAGGTATTTTATTTGAGTATAGATTTTGATCTTAGTTTTTTATTCTTATTAGTAATAAAGTTAATCATAATATTCATTTCTATTATCTTTAATTTTCATACATTCTCTTATTATTATCATTATCATTTAATTGTTATTTTTCTATTATTAAATGTTATTGTTGTTGTTGAGTATGAGTTTATCTGATTGATATTAGCGTTTATCCTTCCTCTTACCTTCCAGTGTGTTAAAATCTTAAGTGTCTTGTGAAAGAAAAGGGTAAGTGTCAATGATATTTTTCACGTTTGTTCTGGCTAATCAATGATTGGAATCAAACTCCAACGTGTCATGGTTCTCTTAGTTTAATGGCCACACTGTTAATAAATAAATAGATTGAGGAATAAGGAATAATATGAATTCCTTAAGTAAAGTTTTATAGAGTTTTTATTGATAGAGTACCATGTTACACTACTCCACTAGTGGAATGGTGAACAGCGGACCTAACCGTGGCGGCAGATGTCCTTAATCTGAAAGGGAGGAGACGACGTTGATAAAACGGGAAACGAAAGCTACACCAACGCCAAGGACCTTAGACCTATCAGCCTAACGTCCATTATGCTGAAGACTCTAGAAACACTAATTGATCGGTTCTTCAAAGACAAAGTACTGAACACGAATCCAATGTGGGCTTAACGATACGCCTAAGAAGGTCAATCGACGAAATCTGCCCTACATTCAGCAGGCTCCCTCATTGAAAACCAGGAGGGAAGTTATGCGGTGGCAGCCTTCTCAGACATAGATGGCGCCTTCAATAATACCACCACCGAACGTATCTGCGAAGCTCTTGAGGAGTTCCTAACCTAATAAGCACCTGGATTCAGGACATACTGATAAATAGGAACCTACAAGAGAGGCAACACCACGATTACTGGATCTGTGGAGAACGGATATCCACAGGGAGAAGTACTCTCACCCACCATCTGAAACATGATGTGACCGATGGTGGATTGAGAAAAGTAGCCAACCAATGGTACAGTGACGAAGGGTTGACGGGTTGACCCTAAGAAAACAGAAATTGTAGTTTTATTTAGGAAGTACGAGACAGTTCTCACTAGAGGACTAACCACAACACATAATGTGGATCCTCGAAGCCATACTTGAACCGAGATTTACCTCGGCGGTGTGGTGAAAAAGAACAGAACTCAGAGCGACCAAATCAGGCCTGGAGCATCTGAGAAAGCTCATCCTAGGTGCGGCCACGAGACCTATGAAAAGTACTCCAGCGGATGCACTTGGAGCTCTAATGAAGGTGGAACCATTCCAACTAACTATGAAAGGAGCGGCAACAAAAGCTGCTCACAGACTTATGGCAATAGGACCGTGGAAGGCAAAAGGTAGCTACACGTCACTACCAATCAGTGGTGAAACCATCCATCCCATTTATTCTATGAGTACGCATGAGATGACACCGCGATACAACTTCGATAAGAAGTATCGTATAAGTATACCCTTCAAAGAGGATTGGTTTATCAACAACCAATCAGACCTGTCAACGAATGATGAAAACTGGCTTATCTAGGTATAAAATTTTATTTTACTTACTATTTTGAAATTATGTTGCATTTCAAACGATTACTTTCTTACCAAATTGTGCAAGAATGTGTATTCTAAATACAAACAATATTTTTTCTAAATTTATTTGAATGCGATAAATATTAAAACAACCTTGAGATCTCAAAGTAATTTTTCTGCAGCAACTTTCCAATTGACGTTTTCTGCCCTCTCCATACTTTCAGAAAGTATATACTTCCCTCTCTATTAGGAAGAACTTTCCCCCCTCTTCAAACATTTGCGAATAATAATGCTAATAGTTTTTCTTAACATGAATGCTAATTAATATGAATAGTTATGGTACATTTTTACATACCACCACCTAACTATAACTCCTTTCAAAGAATATAACTAAGTATAGCATATTGAATGTGTGAGTAGTTTATTTATAAAATTTCTTCCTAAATCACGCAGAAAAAAATCCTATATATTACACTGGAGGAAATTATATCGCGGGATGGATCAGTTATCGGGAGGGAACGATTCACTTTCCTCCCTAGTAGGGATGTTTGATACTGTACAAAGTATCGATATTTTGTATCGATGCTGATCGTAACAAATATTGCAGTGAACAGTATCGAACCGTTGTTCGATCCAGCATATTACTAGATATATAAAAATTCCCTAATAATCAGGTGACGTATTTTGGGAGGAAAGGAAGTAAGGACGTGCTATTGTTCTTTAAACGCCTATTTTATTGGTAATTTTTGCAACACTTATAACGAAATAGTTATTAGTACCGTACACATGAGAAGGTAGTTGCAATTCAGAAAATGAAAGAAAAAAATAAAATGTAGAAGCCAAGAAATGAATGTGAAATAATCTGATCAATCAAATGAGATATGTGAAAATTTCGAACCAAATGTTCAGAACTAAAATCGAAATCGATAATGATAAACAAAACAAATAAATAATTAAAAATGAGCAAAATTTTTAGAAGAATTATACTGCCTAAGTCATCGAATTGATCTATTTGGTGCGGTATTTCTAGTTGACGCTAGAGTAATGACTGATCCGGGTTATTACGATACCTACTGAATAAGTATCGAGACACGATATAGCGAAAGTTGATGTATCGATACAAAATATCGTGGAGCGGTCTTTACAGTATCGATCCTTATGAGAATTGATACACTTGCAAACATTCCTACTCCCTAGTAATACAAATAACTATCGAATATTGTACTTGTTAATTCTAAGTTTCACAGGATGTTGTTCATGTTTAATATATTTTCATGAAAAGCTGCTCGAGAAATTATCACAGAGTTATTTCTCTACTCTGCGGAATTATATTTAGAGGTTGCAACAGTGTTATACTAATTTAAACGTCCGAAATCAACGAAGGCGGAAACAAAGACATCAAAGTACAAAAGCGGAGCTTCACCTCTGCATACATCTGTGGGTCATGTATGTAACAGATTGAGTGAATATCCTTATCAATGGAAATTATTAGTGGAAAGTTTGCTCATAAATATTAGTGTTATTAATGACCGTTTATTAATGGCAGCCAGATGAAATAAAATATGACAAAACGTCGATTCTAGGGCAATTTATCATTCTATTTTCTTCCCTGAACAATTTGAATTATTGATTTCTTGTTTGAGGAATGAATAAAGCAAGCATCCGTACATAATTTCAGTTTATTGGATGATATTAAGCGCTTTATTATGATAGAATACGAATTGTGAAAGCCATATGCGCATATTAAAGTAGAAGCATCAACTTTGCAAAGGTACAGCTAATTTCAATCATTAATTAAAACACCCCAGAATGAAAGCTATTTCCTATAGAACTTTTGAACGTAAATAATAATCCAGACGATGTAAAAACATCTCGTAACAATTTTTTGTTTGGCTGGGCATATAGCACAGAAACACCAGAAATAATTAATGATTTGTTTTTAGGATAGTTGCCCTCGCAATACACTTATCCCGTTAAAATTCCGATAAACACTTACCCTTTTTCTTCTTCCGTCCACTCTTGGCCTTCTTCTGAACGACAACAGATCCGTCTTTAGAGCAGAACGTTTCAAAGGTTTTCAAAAAAATGTGCTGGGTCTCGATGAGATCGTTTAAATAGGAATTGGACATTTTTATTTCATCGAACGTAACAAGCAGAGTTAGTATGAGTTCTCTGTATTCCAACACGTAGAATATGTTGTTCTTTATCACCTTAGACGAATCTCTCACTGTGCCGTCTGGTGATTTATCCATGACACAAATCGTTAGTAAAAGTTCGCGATAAGCGAGGAGTGCAATATGAAGACGACGGGACCACAACTTCAGTTTCTTTTTGTCGGTTTGTATCATGTCGAAATACTTTTCCATTTGCTGTTGTACGAAGTGGAAAGACTGTACTGACATCGTTTCGCTGAAACAAATCGACTTCAATTTAGAAAATAGGTTTTAGGGGATAAATATCTGAATTCAAAGACCTCAGTACAAGGACTTGCAATTAACATTACTAAAAAACATGCAATTCAACTTAGGGCTTTCAAAACTTTAAAGTACATTATATTTAAAATAATGATACAACTATGAGTGTCCACACTGTGTTCACACTATAATGCTATCAATAACCAATAATCACCCTTATCCTCTAAAAATACCATTAAAATTACTGAGGAGCTTCCAGCTACCAAGTAGACATTATCAGAGTGAACTCATCGCATTATTCGAATTATACAGGAACTTTTTTACTTCCTGTAAATAATCTCGTTTTAGACATAATAAGTCTTCTGATGATGGTCGTCAGACCGAAACGTACGTAAAGATGAAAATCATAAACATATGTGTTAGTGTGACCTATTTCCCGAGAATTTATATATAAGCTATTATTAATTATTAATCTAATTTTTATTATTAATACGGTATAAAGGTAAATCTCTTAGTTTTAAGTGATTTGTTATTTTTGTTAGGATGTTGTACGCGAAATAAATAACAATGAGTGCACAGGGTTGTATCGAGGAATAACTCAAACGCTAGGGAGAGAAACTAAAGTCACCCCTAAGTAGTGTAAATCTAGACAATTGTCTAGCATTTTGACAAATGGTTGAACGGTGTTTGGCGTTGAATTCCGTTACTTGCAACGGGTGATCATAGTTTACGAACTATAATGATCATGCCGCCACAACCGTTAGAGAAATAAAATATCAATAGAAGTGTTTGAATAGTATCAGACAAGTGTTTCAGATTTTGACAAGTTGTGCCTGAAAAAGTTAATTTTCAACTTTGTCAGCTATTATTAATTATTAATCTAATTTTTATCATTGATGCGGGATAAAAATAAATCGCTTAAATAAAATGATTTGTTATTTTTGTTTAACAGTTTGTAACTAAAAATTTTAATTGTGTTTATACCTTTTTAAAATACACGATTATAAATAATGAAATAGAAATCTTCAGTTATAGCGCTATACACTTTCAACCTAAAATAGGTTACTCAGCATAGTGGAGGACGTTCAATGCTTTGCATCGAGCAAGATGAAACGCCAGATGAACTCGTTTTTTGTGAAGGTCCAACTGGGCAAAGAATCAGGTCTTTCACCATAAGATCCGAACAAATCCTCATCAACATTACCGGCTTTATAAAAAGGGTCCAACTTCCTGGGCGATCTATAGATTTGGCTGACTATATAATAGCCCGGAGATACAATATATATTTAGTTACTAAATTCAATTACAATAATTGAAAAATGAAACAGTTAGATGGTAATCATTAGATGGATATTGTAATAAGGGTTTAGTCAGGTCATTTCTAATATTCAAAACAAAATCATTTTTAGAAAATTAAAGTCTCATGTAAAATTGAAATATCTAACAGTTAAGTAACAACAGGGGTTGCCAGATTTGTTCCGTTTAGTATCAATAACAAATTTAGCATGAGAAAAGTAGAGGAGTTTCTAAAATAAATATAATACAATTCACCCCCTCTTCAAGGAGGGTGATATGATGCCATAGCTGGCATAGTCAAGATGGTTTCAATAATTTCACACGAGTTTCTTGTTCTAAAGGAAATCATAAACCTGTCAAGATCAATAACCAATATAGGACGGAATACGAATGCTAAGCTATGATAAATGTTAATGTTAACCATCTGGAGATGCTTAACCGCTGTGATCTTGATATGAAAGTTTTAAACGTCTTTATTTCATAAGTTACATAATTAATCAAAGTACATAACACTTAAATCGGGGCGTAACGTGGTATCCAAACACCAGAATTGTAATTGAATGTATTTTGGTTGTATTTATGATAATTAATGAAGAATGGAATCAGTTAGTAATATTTAGAAAAGGACAAATATGTTTAGTCCTCTAGAAAGGGAAAGAATTAATAACTACGTTCCTGCTTATTGGTCAAAGAATACGGGGATCCGTCTCCTAGTTGTAAATTGGTTTTGAGAAAAAGGGCGCATTATAAATAACAGGAGCAATGCAAAAAAACGTCAGTTATATTTTCTAACTTAATAATTATTCTCTTATTATCATATGAAATATGTAGGAAAATTACAAGGGAAAATGATCAAATGAGCTTCAAACACTTCGTTTATCATCTCGAAACTGAAAATCACAAGTTACTTAGTTTTAAAGTATTAAGGTGATGAATTGACGAATTCGAATATATACTTTTAAAATCGTAATATCTCTAGGTTGGTGTCCACAATCACATTTTAAATGTAACCACATTGTTTTCTGTAAATTAAACTTCACAAAACAAAATGTAAAGAAACATAGCAGCGCACTTTCAAGAGAATTCTAAATAAAACTTGGCAACAAAATTAAACTGATTGTCTAATTTTTCTCTCGGGGAAAGTAAAGGAGATACTCGGCAGGCGACAAGAACTGTAAAATAGATTAAAATATGCGAAAAGACTTACCTAACTAATTTAACTTGGAACTTATAGCGCCTATTAAATTCCATGAAGAATCTGAGTGCCCATAAATAATAGGATTCGTCATTGGCCTGAGCCTTCGCTCGCACCAAATTGTCCTTCACATAATACATGAGCGTATTGTAGGCTCCATTTATAAATTCCACGCAAAACTCTTTCAAGAATAATCGAACACTGAAAGCGGAACGCCTCTCCGTCGTATATGTTTGGACTGGCAGTCGATTTTTAGGTGTTTTTCGCTTATGTTTGTCGGCATCGAAATTCAAAGCGTCCAGCTTGTTTAATGGCTTGTGATAAATTAGCTCGTTATCGCTAATTGATTTCATTGATTTCACTACGAACGTTCCCCCAAATCGAGAATGCCTGAAATATAAATGAGCACAACATCATTGTTAGATCGAGCAATATGTACCAGATTAATTTAATTCCGTATTGGCATACAGTAATACTGGAACATTCATCATTCCAGAGCGAGCAAGTATGATGATTCATCAAAATAGCTATTCGAATTTTAAGAGCGCAGTTGCATCAGACGAATTATTTTATAGCAGCAGGTGTTCACGTCACAGTTTCAATTCAATGAACTGAACAGAGACAAGAAATCATCCTAGAGGCACTGTCCATACCATAAGTAGAGTGAGTTGAGGAAAGATAGCACCAACACGATTAGAGTTTTTTACAAAAACAACGGAAAGCAGAGCAGAGATAGAACTTCTATCCGACTCAGGAACGTATGTAAGAGGCAGGTGGAGCCGGTGTGTTAGGGGGTTAAAACCCCCCATGAATCGCTCATGCATACATAATAATCATTATTCTGCGCGATAGGAATAGATATGGCACTGCCACTACCATAGAGATAACATATAAATAGAGGTAAAAAGCGATATTCTCACTTCAACATAGTGAATCAAAACGCTAAAAAAAACTTTGAAACGCTATAAATACCTCCCTGGTCCGACATGG
Source organism: Endomychus coccineus (assembly GCA_958510875.1). Lineage (NCBI taxonomy): Eukaryota > Metazoa > Arthropoda > Insecta > Coleoptera > Endomychidae > Endomychus > Endomychus coccineus. Next base: position 78,345,485 of record OY294067.1, read on the forward strand.
GGGTACCAGTATTTTGTGTTGATGAAACAATAACTATTATTACAAATCATATTTATTGTTGTGGTGCTAAGGAAAAATAATAAATCAACATGAGGTGACAGTGTAAAGATGAATTCGTGGTCAACTAGCCAAGAATGATGTGAAGAGACAGGTATTGTGAGAGAATGCATAGAAGTAGTTAATTTTTAAATAAATGAATGTCGCTTTAATAATTGTCGTGACGGAAACATTTAAATTAATCTACGAAAAAATTAGAGTATTATTTTCAGATACAGAGTTTAGAGTCAGGAAACATTCTTCCACTAAATTTTCTATAGGTTAAATGTTGATGAGAGAGAGATATAACGTTGGAAGACTCACAAACTACCCGACCGGAAGCAATAACACCGCCAGATAGTGTTCGAAATCTTAGATACCGTAATTAAGTACTCAAATGAATGTTAGATTTCCAAACTCGGAAAATTTTTATTTTTTCGATTTATCAAGTATTAAAAATTTCTAATTAACGCGGGGGATTTTTTTCGGATGAATTATTAAATAAGTTGGGTATGCAATATAATTTTTTTGAACGGAATAAATTGGAATATTGTTGATTGTTGCGTACGATAAAGAAACGTTAGCAAATTTCGAAATATTAGTGGAAATGCTCGAAATTCTACATCATAATATGATCGCGTTATGGAATTCTATAAGCTCCTTTGCGAATCGAATCAACAATTACACTCGCACCTACTACATAGTATTAGCGATCTATAATTATTTTATAACAATCTGACAAAATAGTTGATAAATTATTCAATTGACTGAGTAGAGCATTCGTTCGTATATCGCGATGCCTGGCGTTGTTGTTTGAAACATCTGAGAAAACATCATTTGAAATTAAAAATAGTGTCAAGTATCAAATCTTAGCTGCAAAAAAATATTAGGCTTAAGCCACTAGACCATTTTTGAATTCACTATTATTAATAATGAAGATTTTACCTCACCATATTAAGAGTCACCAGTCGCCTCTGCTGAAGAACTCAATGGTACGATTTCTGATGTATTAGACCACAAGAGGATATCATCACTGTGCAAAGCACACCATACGTAATGATAACGTAAGGATTCAACTAATGCCAAGAGCTACTTGACGTCCCAGCAGCTCCTCATAATCTACAAAACACAGATTCGACCTGTCCTGGAGTACTGTCCACATCTTTGGAGTTCGGCTTCCAAACATTCGCTGAAGCTCTTGGATTATATTTAGAAGAGAGCTATTCGTTTGATTGATGATGTCACACTTACGTGTTCATTGACCTCTCTAAAACATCGTAGAAAGGTGGGAGATCTCTTCTTTTTCTATAGATATTTCCATGGTCGATGTTCATCAGAAATGTCGTATGTTGTTCGACCATTAGAGATTTCAGATAGGCGGACTAGACGAGCTCAAACTAGTCACCCTTTCACTGTCAAGCTCGAGACCTGCCGAACTTCTTCCTACTAGAATTAATTTTTTTATCGAACAGCGAAGCTGTGGAACTCTTTACCTAGTGAAGTCTTTCCCTATGCCTATAACCTCCAAAACTTCAAGAAAAATACGACTGCCTATCTCCTCTTCCTACATTCCACTGCTGGCTCACACGATGTTCTTCGAACATTATAAGTTTCCCCCTCGTGTAGTCAAAGTATAAAAAAAATTTTAATTATATAACTCTACTTGCCTACACATTGTTCATTGCATTGTTTTTGGTCCCAGAATAGAAAATCCGTGTATATCAAAATATCACTTGAGAAAATTAATGCATGCTTAGCCAAGCTGCTCTTAATTGGAAGTAACATTGAAAGATAAAAAGTAAAAGAAACGTTATTGCTGCATATACCACGTAATGGTTGTCTTTTATAAAATTAATTAAATAAGTTATCAAGCAATGCGAATTTAACTTCCTCCTTGTGGTGGATTAATAAAATCATCTCTAGATAGGTTGAATGGAAGTTATTTTGAACAAGTCATGAACAAATAAAATCATATAAGATCAAATTAAAAGCACCTAACAAAATTCCAATGAATATTTATCTGTATTATGTAAACACGTTTTGAAATGATAATATAAATAATAAGGATATGGAAATGAATTAAAGATTAAAAGAGTTTTACATAGCCGAAAGGCATGAAGCTCCTTATTCCCCATATGTCGTATCACTTGGTCCTGAATATTGATAGCATTATTTAGATTTGTAAACAATTACAACATCTTGTGGAAGTTGGTTGTCTTTTCCGAACAAACATACAAACATTGAACTTCATATGTATCGATCCTGTTCATATGAATTCTTACCCTTGCATACTACCCCATTACATTTATAATTTGAACTATATTTTAGATAAAAATTTGGTGGTCAACAAATCTATAAATGCAATTAATCAATTCACTACCAACGTAATTCTAGGGCTGTAAGGTTGACTCGACTGTTTCTGAATCCCGACAGTCGAGTTAACCCTTCAGCCTCAATGTCTGTACACGTCCAACTTCCCGAATTATTATATAGGAGAATCGATTTCATAAAAGTTTTCAAGTATCTACTCAGCGGAATCGTCCTTTACTCATATAATGGTGATATATTTGCAACCACATGTAAATTCGTATCATTGCCACAAACCTCAAGTTTGAAGCTCATTGTTCTATTGATTTCACTCGAGCAGACCCTGAATGTTCCCCAAACGCCCATGTCAGAACTCCAAAATTGTCATGTAATAATACTCGAATAAAACCATAATTTTACTTGAATAAATGTGGTGATTTATTAAAATAGGGACATAGAATTAGCATCCCGTTATGCATTCGAAGCTGTTCATTTCAATAATTTAGAACGAATGATTTATAGACTCGATGTGCGTGCTTTTTCATAAGGCCTGGAATAAAATGTCGATAACAGGGTGCGCATTGATGACAGAACATTGACGTACTATAAATTATTTATATAACGTATGGAATTAAATTATTTCTCTTTTCACTTTCCCAACAACTCTAGATACGATAAGATTTTATAAAGAAACTTGCGATACTTATATTTCGACACGTTCGGTGATGAAAACGCGATGGCTTTCATGTATTTGTTTGTATGTGTGGATATCAAGAGAATTTATTACACTGATTTGAATTTCAACCTCTATTGAATTTAGAAGAACCTTCGACCACCTTCATGGATAATGCCAGTTATCACAGTACTTTAATAACAAAGTGCCAATACTAGCAGTAAATCATATACATTCCTATATATTTAAAGTCATTTGAAAAATATGGCCATCAACTCCTATATATTACATTTGTTAATTATTGTTTTCAATATTTTGTCTACACGAAAGGAACCTATGGTTCCTAGAACATCGTGTGAGCCAGTAGTTGCGTTATTAGAGAATGTAAGCATTGTATTTTATCTTCAAAATTCAAAGGTTATACGAATCGGGTAACAGCTAACTAGGCAGAGTTCCCACAACTTCACCGTTTGATAGAAAAATGAAATCTGGTAGAAAGAGGTTCGAGCCTGACAACAAAGTACAAGAAATTAATATAGGGATCGAGTGGATGGTGATTGTAGTCTGCTGAAAAATGGCCGCTTACCCTGGGAAGATGTGTACGAATTGTGATGGTGTCAATGTTCCTTCAAGTCTACCAGATCTGAATCTAATTTACTTTAATTCGATTTCTCGGACGCCAGATTATTTATGAGGACTTCTGCTAAGGTCCTCACCACAAAGTGCTATCTATGATAGCCTTGTCTCAGATAGTCTTAGTGGAGTAAGTAACCAGTGTTAGGGCAGAATGAATAGTATTTGAATTGCAGGCTTTAATTGCAATTAATACTTGGTTACATCTCAGCTTAACTTATTGATGTCGCAGAAATTTATACTTTCTTGAAAATGAACACACGGACAACTGCCAATATCAAATTTATTCATAAAATGTACAATAAGAATAATTATCGAATGAAATTAACTATAACAAATATCACCCGACCCGGAAAAATGCAAGGAAACTGAAGCAAAATGAAAAGCGGTTAAAGCCAACTATTACATCAAATGATTAAGGGTGAGCAATCATGGGGTAGTAAACAATCCATGGACTATGCAAGCATGGCAAGTAAACAGCGTATTAAAGTAGTTTCCACTTTCATACGTCGGACAGTCACATATTCTTTTTTAGGGTAATGCACAGTCTACAACTTGTAACTGTCGCATCTAAATACCTCCACCTACTTCCGGGTAAGGCACAGCATGTACATGAAGGTATTCCGATGTCATTTATACTTCCACTTCCAGTGACTACTTCCGGGTAATGAACAGATTGTACACACTGTCAGTGGTTTCTAATGCGAAACCAACCCCGCAGCATATCAGAAGACAATTCGTAAACGGTTTTTAATTGATTACACTAAATTTGATTTATTCCATTATGTATCTGATGTCAGTCCACACTACATACCGGACACTTTCATACGTCGGGCAGTCACAGATCCTTTTTCCGGGTAATGCACAGTCTACAAGTTGTAACTGTCGCGTCTAAATACCTCCACCAGGTGCCGGGTAATGCACACCGCATACATGGAGATTATGATATAGAATTTTACAGTTCATTCATTCTCTGACACCATACAATTATTTAATATATACTTCCGACAATTATTGTTGGTACGCGGGGTAGATACGAGTGAGGAGAATTGTACTTCAGACCATGACACAATTTAATTCAATTATCGACCTCTGACTACACCCTGACGCAGCAACAAACAACCAAAACAACTAAACAAACGATACATTCACCAAAAGGATGAAATAAAACAGTGGTAAAGCTCACCTAATTGTTATTTCAGTTTGAAAGTAGATAATTGTACTTGTTCGGTTGATTGGATCAACGGAATTCGGGAGTTACTCATCTGAATTACCGAGGAATGATCAATAATTGGAACATCATGCAAGAGCCTGAATACCATTACCAAAGAAAAAGATACTCTCCAAGTTCATAAGCAACGATGGGGTGAATCCCTAGGTTATAACAGGCCAAGAATCGAATAAGAGCTTCCTGTTCAAAAAAATCTTGTTCGTCCAACATATGGATAACTGGACAACTACACAAACCAGAGAACTGTCAGCAACGATGGGATGAATCCCTAGGTTATAGGACAGGTCAAGAAACGAATAAGATCTTCTTGTCCAAAACGTCTTGTTCGTCCAACACCTGGATAACTGGGCAACTGGACAACTAGCATCACCAGAGAACTGTCCCCTATGTTCCAGATCTACGTCACCAAACTTAGCAGACCGTGAATTCTAAAGACCACATTGAAAATCACCAGAAACTACAAAGACGACCACGTACCTCTTACATGACCCACTGTACATTAAAAGCAATAAATCTTTTAGTGTAAATGATTGGACTACAAAATTATTTTAGGCGTCTTTTCAACTACAAGATATTTCTAAAATTTTTATTGCCTTTAATGTTTAAACAGTTCCAGGTAAATGTAGTGGGTTATATAAAATGGACGCAGTCGTTCTTCAAATATGTTCATTAATTAAATTAACTTGAAAATCCTCTCCTTAAAAAAAACGGCCCTAGGTTGCAAAATGGATTAAAGCAATGACCTTGTAACAAAAAACCTCCTAAGCGTAATCATTGTTAAGTTGATCCCTGAACAAACGATACAAGGTATCCGAATTTTTTACCGCCGAAGACCTCCAAAGGAAATGGTTGAAAAGCTGCGGCGCGCCATTGTTCAAATTTTCAGAGAAGCTCAATTGTTTACAATTAAACACGATACGATCAGACATTGCCAAAATTTCGGGCCACTCAGACCGCTGTATATTACAAGTATAGTCGTAAAGAAATGTGCTGTTGCCGGATTAGTTGTTCTGTGTGCCGGATTGAGATTTGTAATTATTATAAAAACATCCATAGCATTATTTATTGGTTATATTAGAAGCAATACTGTTGAAATGTCGTTTTCTCTAAAAAATATTCCATAATTTATGGTAACCTGGAATATACAATCGAATTATAGAATATTTAAATTTTTAAATATAGAACTATTCCATTCTATTGCATCATTTGTTCAGAAAGAGACAATGCCGCGCACCTTTTATTAATGGGGACTTTGTTCTGTACTTTTTTTTTGTTCTCGTATCTATTCCGAAGCGGTGTTGTCTTACAAGTGGTACCAAGTTTTAAGATTACAGAGTTGCCAATAAGGAGTAATTATGACTCGACGACAAAGAGGTTCGTTGGTTTTCTTTGTCATACTTCATGTAATCATTGCGACAAGTCAAATGGAGTTTTATGAATGAGCTCTTTCGTCTCCTTAGGATAATAGATCTATGATTAAGAACAACAATTTCCCATGAGGAAAGTTTGCTACTAAATGTATACAAACAAAAAGTATTCGAGTAAACGTAATTAACTGGTTACTTCCCTCACTATACGTAGTGTAGGGGAAGTAGCAATTATTGTAATCGGTCTGAAAAACCATTCTTTGGATTTTCCCGGAAATACCGTTGTCACCCTTTCTGAATCGATCTAGTCTATTTTTGAGAATATGTCTGTGTGTGCATATATAACCCACTGTGGAGACGATAGGGCCGTTCTTATTAGTCCTATGGTTTTGAAATTCTGTATTACCAAGAAACAGAATAAATATATAAACAAGTATACGCTAAGTAAGAATCTCTGGTGACCCCAACCCATGGCCGGGAATATCGTAAGAGGGTCAAAGTATCGGTCGCATTAATTTGTGAAACGCATACGGATTTTTGTCAATATTTCTAGGTGTCTTATCCCATAAAGAAACCACGGCTTTGAGAATGAGGGCAATATGAATAATTGAGATATTAAGAACGGTATAGATGATGTAACATATTAGTTAAGTATCGAATTTTGGATTTCATACACAGAATAACAGACTTGCACAGAATAACAGACTTTGCATTATTACTAGATCGATTCAGGAATGCTCAAAACTGATATAAAAGCGAAAATCTGGAAAAATGAATTTTGACCGATAACAATAATACTCCTACACTATATATTACGTATAGTTAATGAAGTAAAAATTGAGTGCGGGTATTGTTGAAAATTAATTTATATAATTTAGGATTTTTAATGAATGTTTCCAGAAAAACACCCTTATATTTCCATATTCCCGCCCCTCTCGAAAGGTAACAAAGGCAAGTTCCAGTTGAATTTTGGTTGCACAAGTTTCCAATGTGTAGCGTTATATACGTTACTATGTCTAATTGCTTGTATAATCTTAATAACGTTGTCGCTCGGTATTATAGATAATTAAACTTGGAAAGAGATGGTCACCGACATCCATGTTTTAATATCGCAAATCAATTATTTTAAAGCGCGGAAACTCGAGAAGTCTCGCGACACGCGATTAGAATGGATACTAGAAAATGGAAATCGATCGGAATTAGCTTGGTGTGAATCGTATTATTATCGTTTCTTTATCTTTCATTAATTAGCTATAATGAAAGATTATTTTCGACAGTGAACACGTAATTCGATATCTAATCGTATCGAAACCTAGTTTTAGATGTGTATATTATGTGACCGATGATATTTTTCAATAATTATATGAATATCGACTCATTCACACCAGATCTCTTTTTCTTGCTCGGATCTAAATTAGATAATCATTTACTATATTCTTTTTCTTGTCTTTATTCAGAATCTAATTTGTCAAGTTAGACAGAATGGTTTATATCGTTCTCTAAGACTTGTTTAACCTAGCAATCATCCACGTGACTACGTAGTATTCCGTATCACCCTTCTTTGACCTTCCTCATATATATATATATTAGTAATGGATATCTCTCTTCAAGCTAGTCTTGGTGAGATAACGAAATAATTATTGATCTGGATGAACTTAAATAAAGCCGAAATTCTCATTTACTGCTTTATGGGATCACAAAGTAAATCATCTGATATTGCTTCAACAGATTATTCATTTAGTAACTACGATCACAATTTCAGTCTATTATACTCCAAAAACTATTATCTAATTGTTCTCTTGCAGATTTCTAAGCTAACTCACTCATTCTCTTTAAGACTACCTTTTTTTATATAGTTTGTAGTATAAATTATCATAACTTCAATAAGTAACTTATTATTCAAATATTCTCTTTCAGATTTTAATATTGTATTTCTCTTCAAGATTTCAATCTTTTTAATAATTTTGAGTATACAATTTGGGAAGATAGCATAAGCAGTTGTGGGATTATATTGATTATTCCTGCTGATTTAGTTATTTTCCCTCCAACATGTGGACAAGGTATTGCTTGTATTGTCTGTATTACAGGGTTGACGATCGAGACGTCTCCATCCTTTTTCCCCCGTGTTGTAGAGGGAAATTCCTGGCAGAGCACTTCCTCCAAGCTCATCCTAGTTTCAAGGAGGATAAGATTTTTCTTAGTTGGAATAACCAAATTTTCATGATCAGTTGTTCATGTTCTCTAAACAAAATTGTTTTCATCTACAAATTAATTTCTTAAATTTGAACCTTGTGTTCAAATATTATATTCCTTTATAAAATTAATAATTTCAATTTAATTAGTCAAATTATTAAGAAGTCTAGTTTGTTTCACTCCCAATTTTTCTAGTATTGAACTTTGTTAATTTATAAATTAAATATGTTATTAATCAAACTAATTTTGTTCCAATTATAATTTTCTAGAGGATTAAAACCAAATTGTTAAGTTGAAACTTGTCTTTATTTCTCGACATTTATCCTCCTCGTAGTGCCGGAAATTCTTGATTGAGTATTCTAAACTTTTTTGGCTAAAGCAATTAGCGCTCTAGGTAATCCGATCAATCAAGAATTTAGGGGCACGTAGGAGTCCTGAGTGTAAAATATACTAGTGAGCTAGTTGGGATCCTTAGACACAAAATATCATTTCAAAACCCTACAGTGGCCCCTACTTCAAAACCTTACAAATGAACCTACGACAATTAGAAAAAAAAAGAAAACTACGAATTATGTCACGAAATGAGGTGTTTCGGATCTAATGTGCCTGGAATAATTCAAAGAAAAGACCTAATAAATCTGAATACGAGCCTTTTATGGGAACTATATTGACTTCATATACCATTTCATCAGTGGGTCATATGCATCGTGATAATGAAGTATATGAAGTGATATTTCGAATAAGTACTCTAAATTCAGCAGAAATGTTCGCAGTCCGAAGCTAAACTAGCACGATAACAGTAAACTTATTTGCACCAAAGATGGAAAATGAAATGAACCTACCTCGCTCCGCTGTATATTTTAGCTTTTTGTTGCTTCTGGATGGTTTCTCGGTGTCTTATCGCCACTAGTTCCGCCTCGTCCCTGATTTTCTCCGTGTGATTCCTTTGCAATGCCGCGCTAGCCAATTCGGTTGCGTTCTGTTCTCGTAACAGAAACGACAAAATCTCTAAAACGTGCATATAGTATGCACCCTCGTTGCCCGAACTGGAAACGTACAGTATAATGTCGAGCATTCCAGACTGGTGCAAAGCCCACAAAACCTGAAATAAAAATAACCACTTTTACAAATGAGCGAAATTTATCCGAAGGTAGCCTGCAATATTCAATCATGTTTTCTAGTTGAAATAAGTTGGATCAATTTTCACTTCCAACTCTACGCAAATTTATATTTATTGGTTTTAATACCAATACCAGATACAAACTGTTGATATTGACTCAGAAACAACGGTTAGGGGCTTCGTTTGTACAACGTCCTCTAAATACAAATGTGTGGACGGGAGTGATTTAGTTTGGGGATGGAGATTTGTCATTTGGTGGTCTTCTTTAGTGTGCTGCAATATACAAGATGTTTTTGTTTTACCGTCTATTATAAGCAACTGTTGAACAAAAATAGCTACCGATCTGAAACTTTCAAGACCTAAAGGAATAAGATCTATTGAATGAAAATATTTGCAAAATCGTGGCATTTCGCGTTGCATCGGAAGTTAACCCTAGCTTTGTTATTTTAAATAAAACTCCCAATTTTCTTAGAAGTCCTCTATACCAAGTGTAATAAGGGTTTAGTATAGTTCCAATATTTAAAAAACAAAATCATGATTAGAATATTAAAATTTCATGTAAAATTTAAATTTCTCAAAGCAAAGTAACAAGAACATATAGGGGTTACCAGATGTTTTCTGTTTAGTATCAATAACAAGTGTTAGAGTGAGAAATAGTAAAAGAATTTCTAAAATAAACAAAAATTAGAGGGTGATATGATACCATAGCCTGGCATGGTCAAGAGGGTTTCAATAATTTAACAAAATCACAAAATCTTAAGATGTCAAGATCAATAACCAATCTAAGACGAAAAAACGAATGCTAAGCTATAATAAATTTTAATGTTAACCATCTGGAAATGCGCACGTCTTTCTTTCATAAGTTATATAATTAATGAATGAATTTAGGTTTATCTAAGTGAAACCAACTTGAAAGTGAAATGTGTAAATGGAGTTAGAATAAACAATAAATACATCATTAATTGAAAATGTCGTACGGTCAATTTTTAGTACAAAATTTTTTCTCAAAAATTATAACGAATCTTCCGGTGGAGTATGAAATTAACCGACCTTGAAATAACTGTCAGACGGTGAAAACAACTTATTTGAATTGCCAGACGGTAACTTTCATGTGTCATAGGTCTTCCGTGTGACATTTGCGCAATTCGACAATAATATGACGTGAATGAACACTTGATGTAATAACTCCGACAAATAGGGCAATTTCAACCATCGATATGGAAGGACCCAACTACTCTGCGAAACTGACCGGACTTGCATTATGTGCTCAATGTTACTGGTCAAAACAACCAAAATTCATGACTCGACACTCTTAGAAGAATTGTAGATCCATTTGTTTATATTTTATAATAGGATGACATCAACATCTTACTCGGAACTATTAGGAAATCATGGTCCCCAGACTGATTGAATTGCTTCCGGATGATAATGGTTTAGAATTTTAGACAACCGAATGGCCTGTTAGATTTTCATTTTAGCGGCAAATTGGAAAAATTGATTTTATGCCAAAAGTTTAATTTGGCATCACAGTAGTCTAAAATTATTGCATTATTATGAGATATTTGATGAAACAATAGCATGTCATTATTCAGCAATGGGAAAAAGAAAAATGTTTCATTAAATAAAAACCTGCACCTCCGAAACTAATAGAGCGATATCCAGTTCAGTCAACCCAGGTAATATGAAGCTATAACTGTGTACGTGTACATTGTGATTACGTTATAATCTCTTTAAAGTTGCCACTTGTATGTGAAATTGGATCAACATTACCAGTGTTACCTATTTCAAGGAAAATAATTGCTGCTGGGTGAAATTTTTCTCTCCTACCTAACATAACTTCATGTAACATTCAACAATAAAAAGCACAATCTTTCATGGGAACAACACTTACTTGATCGTGTACGCTAGCATCGTTATCTGGCCGTTTCTCAGTAGAAGGGTCTGCAGGAACATATAAAATATTTCTTATTAATATAAAAATCCTTTCTATTATTAAGCTGTTTTCATCTCCCCTTTCTGCGTACTCCTGAAACAAGAAAAACAGATTTCATTATATCTTCCATAATTTATATATGTTACTGTGAATGTCCGAAGCGGAGTGTATCTTAAGATACACTGGTGTATGTTAACAACCACCAAGCTAGCTGGTGATTGTTTGTTATTTATTCTGTTCTTTATGTTTTCGGTCATTCACCAGTGAATGTTATCATACACCACGACGACTTGGTTAATCTTTATTCTCTTCATGATGAGTTAAATTATGATGATTTAGCAAAGATATCTGCAAAACTGAAGTTCGGGGTCTTATTTAAAATGAACTCACAAATTGTTACAATAAATAAAATCATAGAACTATAATAAATAAAACAAATAGAACTTGTTTATTAAAATCTTAAGTCAGTAATACAAATAGCATTACTTGCCAAGTATGGTAAACAATAACGTGGAACTTATTTATTAATCAAAATCTTAAATCAGTAATACAAATAGCATTACCTGCCAAGTAAGGTAAACAATAACGTGGAACTTATTTATTAATCAGAATCTTAGATCAGTAATACGAATAGCATTACCTGCCAAGTAAGGTAAAGAATAACGTGGAACTTATTTATTAATCAGAATCTTAAATCAGTAATACAAATAGCATTACCTGACAAGTGAGGTTAACAATAACGTACATTTATTAATAATGCTATTGCAAACATACTCATAGGTAATTAGGTATTTCAGCATTTTTCGCTATAAGAATTAAAAAAAAACTTATTTATTAGTACATGGCAAACTGTTATGGCACTTAGAATTACAAATAACTCCACGAGCTTTACACTAACATTTCTTGGTGTTGCATTTTTGTGCACAATTGCAACGCTTATATCCTTGTCCTCCAAATCTCGATTCCAAAGCAACAATTTCACGCATTGATATTTTTGTAGAAGAAGTTTCAGATATATTGATAAAATTTTCCTCACAGATGAAAAACTAATACAGTATAATGTATACTTCTATTATACATCTGTGATAACGTCCCATGTTTTGTAGCCAATTGATAATAGTCACCATCCACATTTGTAACACATGTAAGGATATTTCTCCAATCTGTACGACCTCTGTCGACATCAGGAACACGCAACCTTACAGTATCTCCACATTTTGCAGGAGGAAAATTTGCCTGCGATACTTTAATCATTTTTTTCCCTTGATCTTGAAGTCCAAGTTTTGCTAATTCTATATTTCTTTCAGATGCCTCTTCCCTGTTGCACAGTAAACATATTTCGGATTCTGATATATTTACACAACACGATGAACGAACTAACATACTACATGTTGAACACAACCTTGTACCTTGATATATTGTTTCACATACGAAACATTTTCGAACTTCTTCGTCCTTATTTTCTTTTCGAATGTGATCTGGGCTAAGCGAAGCAGCCGATGCCCTATTAGCGGTGTGGCGACGAGTAGTCGGCGTGGAAAAAATAGAGAACAATAGCACTCTAATTTTCTCACTTCATTTCGAACAAACACTGGCGTGTGTTAACATTCACGTAATTAGTAAATTGCAGTATCTAAGACACACAAAATCGCCTTGGAGTATGTTGACATTCACCGGTGTATGTCCAAAACAAAAACAATATTGAAATAATTTCGGACTTACACCATTAATATTGGTGATTGTCGACATACAGTGGTGCATCTTAACATTCACTAATATCGGACATTCACAGTAACATATACATTAAATAATTACAACAATCGTTTAATGTACCTACATAAACATAGGTACTCCCAATTAAGCCGATATTTCACTACGGGCGATGCTGTAAGGTAGCTTCATATTTATATATTATATTAAGCCATTACATTAATTTTTTTCAGGATGAGGGATGCTTACCACTAGGGTGTATGTCTTGTTTCTCCGAATTTGGCTTTCTTTCGCGGGTTGTGAATAGTTCATCTAAAGATGAAGCTTGTGAACTAGATATTATGCTAGCATTTATGACTGTTAGCTACAGAAGAAAAAAAAAGGTTTTGGTATGCAGTCACATTGCTTTGAGAGAAGGACGAGGGAAGTTCGCCCTTTTTTATGAATTAGGTGACGAAAAATGTATAAATCACTTCCGAAATGACCTGCTTTTGAACCATAAGTACATGCATCAATCAAAAATCAAATAACATAAAAGAATAAGAAATAAGCCACAACATTAGGTTTAAACCGGCATTTCACTACAAGTGATACTGTAAGATATCTTATAATATACAGCCGACTCTAATATTTGCTAGGAACAATCTAACAATGATAAAACTGGCAATGTTAGGTACTGGCATGGTAACATGTAACAGCCTGCTAATCAAACAGTATCTTTTACCCAAAGAATATCTCTAACGCGACAATAGTTGTGTCATGTTTGAATTTGTGTGAAGTGTGTTAATCAATAATTAGTGGGTGAATTTGCATAAAATTGGTGTATTGTGATGTTAACGATTTTGTTTCCGTAAGTAAGAAAACTACTATCGCTAGAAATTTTTTTTTTTTGATAGTGATCTGTTATGAATAAATAATGGTCAAACGTGGTCAGCCAATGGGCAAAGGATTTTATCGCATAAACCTTACTTTTAATTCGAGTAAATCGAATTTCTCGTCTTAAAAAAAGCTATTTTCGAACGTCAGTTATGGATAAATAATGATCGAATGATTTTACCGCTCAAACTGAAAAAAAATTTCGAAATTGTTACAAACTCTTATTTAATTATATCTCGTATTACATAACTGGTAAAAATGAATTGAAGGGTGATCAAACATGGGCAAATAACGATCAAACATTTTTTATTTTTCACATTTCGAATTTTCGTGAAGTTAGCGCTTATCGGAGTTATGAGGTCATACATGGTAGTAAAATGATCTAAAAGCGGTATACGTCTGTAGTGGTTCGTTTGCTTTTACAAATAACTTTAATTTAGTAACTTAAAATTCTATCAATTAAGCAGCATGTGGATGTTCTGAGACACCTAAAAACAATTCTTTCGGCAGTACATTCCATCAGTAAGTATTATTTTTCGTTATTTTAATAATTATTTGCTCATGTTAATGAAGTGTCATTGAAACCTCCCCCATAGGGGTACTTTCACATTTCAATTGAATCAGATAACACAAGTGAAATATTGAATAGAATCGGCCATTACGAGATGCGGGATCAGCCACTGGACAAGTAAATATAGATCCGTCATATACAGTCACCATTTCGGTCCACCAAGATTATGCCAATAGCTCCTTCCTCTCACTATATAATCTAAGCTGTGGTCCCTTACAAGAACTTTTGGCATCCATCATCAGTGTTCCAAATGGAACACTGATCATAATATATATCACAATCATATATGTCACAATCATATATTTAACCTGCAGAAATTAATATTTTAACATTTCTTAAATGACGTCATCAAATTAGTGACCTCAGATTTTTGTGCTCGCCTAGATCTTTAGGTTATGGAGGTATAGTTACTTTATAATAAAATTACACCAAATTGAACACTCTGTGGTATCATGAAAGTGAGGTTGGCAAAAATAGTTCTTCATGTCAATGACTTTGACAGTTCACTTAATCGCAAATAGTAGGTACAGGTATTGAAAAACTAGTTTCCTTAGGCATGATATTAGCGAACACGTTAAGTGCGCTAAAATGACTAATGAATAGAGTTTTTATACTATTTTTCTTTTTTGCGTGTTTTTATAGAAAAATTTAAATTTCGAATTAATTTAGTGGAACTTTAGTTTGGGTTTTTTCTTCTTTAATTGAAAACAATGACACTACATTTGAACTATCCATTTAGGAACTTTTATTAATTTGACAGATGTCAATTTCGTTTATAGCCATTTGAATATATTTTAATTTTCATCACATTTTTTAATAAAACAAAGATGTTTCGATCGGTACTCCTCCCAAATTGAGGAAAATAATTGAAACTTGTTACCACCCGAATCCTGTACCCCGTACTTTTTCAATTTGCATGAGCTTCAATTTATTATTTAATTGATAATAATAATCATACAATTAATACGCAGAAGTTTCCGAATTCGAAAAATTGGGATTTCAAAAGAAAGAGTAATATTTTTTAGGAATAATGGATTTAATGTTTTCATGTACATTTTGAAATTGTATTCAGTTGCAGTTAGATTTTGTGAGTCTACACAAGTATAGTAAGCAGTTGTCCTGTCTACGAAAAACAGAAATGTAACCTTCGATACCAGTTACTTGTTGGAAAGACTTATGTGGAAGTACCGTTCTAATTTTGGATAAAACCTGGAGCTATATAGTATTGAGCGACTACCGGTGGTTGCCGGTGGCTCTAGTGGCCTCTCACCCTAGACTTCAAGTGTGAGTGCCGACTATACCGCCATTGCGCAGAAGACAATAGATAGGCGCATATTTACTCAAGCACTGCAAATGATGACAAAGAACCATGCTACGTTAGCAAGCATTCGGGCTGCTAGTATTTATATAATACTTGTTTCACATCGAGGTGGTATGCCGCTTCAAACCGAGATTGGAACACAAATTCGCAGAATGAGAAAATGGTCCACCTCCTCCTCTAATAGGTTCTACATTTATCACATTTAAATAATTCGATTAACGAATATTACGGTTCTTAAAACATTAATCTCCCATCAGCTGGGTTGTTCCGATTGGCAAGATGTCATCTCCTTGATATCGATTTGAAAAGAAAGGTGCAAAACAATAATAATAGGTACGCTAAACAGATACTGAATGCTAATACATATTGCCAAATAAGTTTGAAAATATTAGGATGGTATTATCTGTTATGCAGATGGTGGATGTCTTGATCCATATTAATCGATTTTATTTCTCATTGGCAACTTGTTGAACCGCTGGTCTCTATTAGGATGTTAATCGTGTTCCTCCATCCTCTTTAACCTTAATTAATTTACATTAAAAGCAGACTTTTTCGCTTGTAATTTAGCATATTTTCCCATAGTAAACTTTATCAATTAAGGAGTCAGCCATTAATTGAGTTATAAACAGAAAACTCTCTTTCCTAAGGGAGAGTATCCCTTGCGAAGTCGACCGAACAAAGTTATAAATATCGTGTTTTGTACTTTACGCCTGCCAGTGTTAATATAATTATTTCCAAATATTATACCTTCTAGAATTCATCTCCAAAATGAATTTTAATATAATTCTGGGCATTTACATTTTATTCCTTCTTTAGATGTCAAACTTCGAATACAACATTATCAGGATACGTAGTGCCTGTAAACATTGCATTTTTTCTATGTTCCTTAAAGATGTAGTGTGGATGCATGTTTATCCCATTAACCTGGCCTTATATAAATGATAGTAATGAGAAGATATATGAGACTATCAAAGAATCACTATTAAACACTGATGACCTGTTGGCTACCAATCAGCCATCATCAGACTTAACTAAACTAAGAATCAAAAACTCTGTTTTCTATTCTGTGCTAAGAGCTTACATCCCAGCAGGTTCTCATAAGCTACAAAGCACAGATTCTACTTGTCCTGGAGTATTCACATGTTTGGAGTTCGCCTCCCAAACGTACGCTGAAGCTCTTGGATTCTAGTAGTCTGATTGATGATGTCACACTTAAGAATTCATTGCCTTCTCTAGAACACTGTAGAAATGTTGGCGATCTCTCCCTTTTCTGTAGATATTTCCATGACCGGTGCTTATCTGAAATCTCATCTGTTGTTCCACCACGAGATTCCAGATATGCGAGCTCAAGCTAGTCACCCCTTCATTGTCAAGCTCGAGACCTGCCGAACTTCCAGTGAGGTCTTATTTTCCTATGACTAGGACCTGCAAACCTTCATGAAAAATTGAAATGTCTATCTACTCTCCCAAAATTCTACCGCCGGGCTTACACGATTTTCCAACATTATAGGTTTTTTCCAAAGTAAAGACTATAATACAATGGAATAGAAATTTATTTGTCAAATAATTGTTTTACAATAAATTATACATCAAAAGTCACGTGATGTTAGTCTGCGTCACGATTAAGTAACATTAATTAATTAGCTTACAGTATATCAAATATATATTCATATTTACATTTATAACATTTATAGAAATGAAGTTAATGATAGGAGCAAATATAATGTGACATAATAATGACAGAATAGGAAAAATTTGGAACACAATGACATCAAAATAATTGAATTTTATGAAGAAAGTTTATTCAAAAGCACTAATAACGTTTAACAGTTCCGAATACAAAGAAACTAAAGAAAATTTCTATAAGATTATAATATACAGGATGACATAGAAAAAAGTACCGTGCATAGTGTCAGGCGATAGATGACACTAAAATAAGAAAAAAAGTTCCTATTAACATATATGCTCAGACGCTTAGTTTTTGAGATACAGGATGTTGAAGTTGAAACAAAAATTTCGTTTTTTGCAAATATCTCCGGAACCGTTTATCGTACAGAAAACAGCTTTTGCAAGCATTTTTTACTCATAGTAAGCTATGTTCCGTGCAATAAAAAAATTTTTTTTTAGCCATGATTGGTGAAGATTTTGAAGGGGTAGTGGGTGTTTTCCTCCCCTACTTCTACGCCACTGGAAAAAGAACGGTTTTTAGACAACTATTTGAACCGCCAATGTTTTCTACACAAAAAAGGTACTCCTGGTCATAAGCTCTAAAGTTGACCGTTTTGAGAAAAATCAACTTTTATGTTGAAAAACATGGTAAATTCTTACTAATTAAACAAAATTTATTCAAACGTTAGAACAAGTAACAAAACCAAAAAATTGACCATGTTTTTCAACATAAAAGTTGATTTTTCTCGAAAACGATCAACTTTAGAGCTTATAACCAAGAGTACCTTTTTTTTGTAGAAAACATTGGCAGTTCAAATGGTTGTCTCAAAACTGTATTTCTTCCAGTGGCGTAGAAGTTGGAGGGAAAAACATGCACTACCCCTTCAAAATCTTCACCAATTATGACTAAAAAAAAAGTTTATCGCACAGAACATAGCTTGTTATGAGTAGAAAATGTTCGCAAAATACGTTTTCTGTACGATAAACGGTTCCGGAGATATTTGCGAAAAACGAAATTTTTGTTTCAACTTCAACACCCTACCCTGTATCTCAAAAACTAAGCGCCTGGCATATATGTTAATACACTTTTTTTCTTATTTTAGTGTCATCTATCGCCTGACACTATGCACGGTACATTTTTCTATGTCACCCTGTATATTAAAGATAGATATGATAATCGTATACCTACCATATCTTACCCACTGACCTCTATTAAAATTGGATAGCTAATGCGTGTACCCTGCGAGTGTATTTTTAAGACAAATCGATATGGTCGAGAATAGCTTGTTGGCCCCTGGTGCCCATGCGCATTTGCATCTTACACCTAAATATCAAAAGCTAGTGACAACTTAACATTCAGCATCCATTGTATTCTGTTTGTTATTCTTAATCTTACCAATTGATTAATTAATCGATTAATGTGTAATGTGTTGAATAGGTGAATGCTGGATTTATGTATATCTACTAAATATTGAACGTATACTTCATATTACTGCCATGGGACTCGTTATTTATTGTAAGGACCCGCGTTTGCTTACCAAATAGATTATTATGGTTTAGTAGGTATAAGTAGTTGTACGATGAGGATATTTTTACTGATAACTGATGTCTCTTTAGTCTAGATTGATCAGTACAAACTAATAGTTCTAGACAGCTGTTTCGCTCTTCTCACAGGGCTCATCATTAGAACGAGAGAGTTTGTAATGTCACTGACCAATCCTTCTAGTGAAGGTACATATAACAAACATGGAGCGTGGTAAAAAGAACAAATTATTAAACGACATCTATGAATCGATGTCCCACTTAAAAGTCAAACAATGTACCCCATTGACATTATGAACGATCAGTAACATTAGAAACTTGCTCGTTCTACTGACGGGACAGGTGGTCACTTCCAACAGATCGTTGATATGGAGCAGAAACAAAGTTGGTGACAATACAGATCCCTGTGGAACACCAGCATTGATAGCCATTGTATCGGAGGATACTCCGTCAATCACCACATGGAGTGAGCTATCCGAGACAAAACTTGATAGTAAGCGACAAAGTTGAGGCGGCAAACCATATGATGGATGATCCCTAAGAAGCCTTTGGTGCCAGATTCGGTCAAATGCTTTGGAGATATCCAATAATACTGCTGTTGATCTCTGCTGACGAAAGCCATATTGCAGGCCATTCACAATTTTGGAGCTCTCTAGGTACTTGATGAGCTCGATGTTGATTGCTTTCTCCATCACTCTAGAGATCACAGATAATAGTGCAATGGGTCTATAATTATTAGGAAGGGTCTTCTTTCCTTTTTTTGGAATTAGTTGTACTCTAGCTGTTTTCCAACTGGAAGAAACACAACAAGTTTTATGAAAAGGTAAACAACCTGCAGAAAACTGGTGTTATTCAGGCGCACATTCCTTGAGAACGACAGGTGGAATTTCGACTGGGTTCATAGAGTTTTTGGTATCTCGATTGTTACATTGGATATTTTTACTGCAACATTGTGGCTAAGAAAAGAGTAAACGTTTATAGCAAGTATTTTTTGAATAAATGTTCCAAGTTATGTTTATTTATATATATTTTATTTAATATTTACAATACATATGATACCTCGGTCAATTAAACTCGAATGTTTGAGCATTGGCGGTTGGTTATGAAATTTTAGTAGATTGAAAAACTTAAACAATACGCCTTGGTACAAAATTTCTACATAATATGTATCATAGAAGCTGTATTTGCCGTTTTCAATAACATTAAGTATTAATTGTATTTTTAAATTACCGATTCTGATAGGGAATTGGGAATTACCTCTCAAATAAATTTATCATTTCCAAGCGTCTCAAGCATTGAATCTAAATTAAAATGAACACATTTGTATACATGAAAGTGCGAGTCGTCAACTCGCCACATTATATAGTCCAGGCAATATTTTTTCTTTCATTTTGTTTCTAATACCCCATAGATCATTCATGACTATCAAGACCGCAGGGGCCGACCTTTCTACCCCCCAAAACGGGGTTTCAACCCCTCAGAAGAGCATTCTTATAAAAACAATCCAAAATTAATGAATTAAGAGCCGAAAATGACCCCTAGTATGTTTTTTGGGTCGCTGATCACGATTCCGCAGTTAGTATACTCGGAAAACTCCCTCCAGATGGAAAATATGGAAAATTTATTTATAATATATAATTTATAATTTTGTTGCAAAAATGACCTCTTGTAAGTATTTTGGATCGCTGATCACGATTCGGCTGTTATTTTTGCCAAAAATCTCTCCAGATGGAAAATTCGAGAAATTTGAGATTTTCCTGAGACGGTTGTGAATAATAAAGTATAATTTTGTTGCAAAAATGACCTCTAGTAGATTTTTTGGGTCGCTGTTCAAGATTCCTCTGTAATTTTTCCCAAAAACCTCTCCAGATGGAAAATTCGGGAAATTTTAGATTTCCCTGAGACGGTTACGAATAATAAAGTATAATTTCGTTGCAAAAATTACCTCTAGTAGGTTTTTTGGGTCGCTGATCACGATTCCGCTGTTATTTTGACTAGAGGTAATTTTTGCAACAAAATTATAATTTATTATTCATAACCGTCTCAGGAAAATCTCAAATATCCCGAATTTTACATCTGGAAAGAGTTTTTTGGGAAAAATAACAGCGGAATCGTGATCAGGGACATAAAAAAACCTACTAGAGGTCATTTTTGCAACAAAATTATACTTTATCATTTATAACCGTCCCAGGAAAATCTAAAATTTCCCGAATTTTCCATCTGGAGAGTTTTTTGGGAAAAATAACAGCCGAATCGTGATCAGCGACCCAAAAAACATACTAGGGTTCATTTTTCGCTCTTAATTCATTAATTTTGGATTGTTTTTATAAGAATGCTCCTCTGGGGGGGTTGAAACACCGTTTTGGGGGGTAGAAAGGTCGACCCCGCGGTCTTGATAGTCATGAATGATCTATGGGGTATCAGGAACAAAATGCAAAAAAAACTTTCAAATTCTAGCTTACTATTTTTTTTTTCGTTTCGTTGCCTGAACTAATAAGCAGACGATATCAATGTACCTCACTCTTCTCTTGACATCACCATCACGATGTTGGCCGCTTTAGTAACGTATAGGCGATGCTGCATATTTATCTGTATAGTCATTGTTTCAAATGATCATACGCAATTTGTCTTTATACGAATACTTATCCAATTGTTCAATAGTGGTCAGTGATCACACCTGCGCACTTTTCAACATCTAACAAAAGCTTGAGCTAACACCAAACATATAAACTGCAGAAAGGGAAAAGGTCTACCCTGTACAACTATGTCCATATTATTTCCATTTGTTTCTTATTGAATTATGCGAAATTTTCCCGTAGGTACGTAGTAACATGCTGGTGTTTTTGACAAGAGTGTAAGCTTTCATATCAGGAAGCGTAAAAGATGCTTAATTGGGTCGAAAGATGTAGTTAATTCTGCAATGTGTATATTAACGATAACGGCAATTCACAGGCAAATGTTTCAAGATATACGACGTTTTTGTTGCTCGACGATCCCTGCATTCAAAACAAGTTCAGTAATTTACTGAATGCATCTGAAATGGCTTCTGCAGTTTGTCTGTTTCCCAGGCAGACATCATTATCACTAATGCCTTTGGTTTGTTTGCGTTCTTTAACTTCCGATGCACAATACTTCGATGTCAATTTGTTTCCAAACACTCCGATGGTTGTTGCTTCAGTTATAAAACTGTTACATCAATTGCATTTCTAGTAGAGCGATCGTTTCAGTAACATCAAAATTCATTAACCATTGTGAGAGTGCGTAAACTATTAATTTAGCACCATCCCTTGTAAGTAGTATACAGTCACTTGTGAGATATGTGATATACAGTGCATTTAAATTGTACAATTCAGAGTCATCTTCAAAACCAGAATTAAGGATGTTTATTTTGTAGAACTCAGAATAAAATTGAAAATGAAAGACAACAATCTTACTATGAGCAAAAATGAGCAGGTGAAAAAATTACTGAGGCATCCAATACAAAATTGTAGTCGATTGAAATCGGCCCATAAGTTTATTTAACAATTCCAAAGGAAGATCGAGGGCCTCTTGATCCGAAAAATTGGAAATTAATTGGAAAAGTGATGCGACATAAAAAATGGTCTCTACAAATTAGGCACTTCTATATGAATTCTTAAAACTTTGTTTAAATAGACAAGAAATCTTGGTAGATTTTCGAAGCAAAGTTCCAGATCTGTAACTATAAGAGAGACCACTATTCACGATTTGGAGGTCAGGGATTTCAAACATGTTTCTGCAAGGCTGATGTTAAACAGTGCAATACAAAGAGATGTGCTTGCTTTAAAAATAACAATTTAAGCTCTTCCAAATAATAAAGATTCTTGACCCACGTATGAATTAATACAAAATTCTCGGGAAATAGGTCCAGACACGACTTAACTGCACGATAAAACGGTCATGTAAGTCGTTCGACAAAACGTAGTATAAATGGGGTGTCCATACAGTCGCGAGTTATCGTTCAAACTTCTGGACTTTCAGTTTCGTGACGATCGCTATGGAAGAAGTGCTACTATGGTCAATTTATGCCGTATGGCTTGCACGAAAATTTTGAAACAGAAGAAAAAATCGAAGAACAAAGTGGTCCATGGAATGGTTGTTAAAGAGATCCGACTATTCTCATATCAGATTATTAAATGAACTTCGTAGTGAACCTGATGATTGGCGCAATTATTTGAGAATGGATGTGGAAACTTACATGTATCTGTTAAATTTAGTAACGCGATACATTCAGAAACAAGATACTTGCATGAGAAAAGCGATTTCACCTCACGAGAGATTAAGCGCCACTTTAAGGTTCCTTGCAACTGGAAGAAGCTACAAGGATATGAAATATACAACTATAATGTCCAAGCAAGCATTGAGTGAGATTATACCAGACACCTGTGAAGCAATCTACAAGGTTTTAAAGAAAAACTACCTGAAGGTAAGTGTGAAATACATACTTTGTTATATTTTTTTATTAAGGAACAAGTGAAAGTAACAATAAGAAAAAATAAAATAAAACATTGTCAGTACATTTTAATATGTTAATCATTAATATTAAGAAAAAATAATCATTTAGCACTATTGTCGGGGTCAAAATTTGTAACGTACTGTGATAAATATGAGCAAGACGAATCTGAATTTTCATATTCCGATGGGCAGATTGGAGTATGTGGATGTTGTCCAATTTCCAGTAATGAATAGGAACGTTGTTGGTTTGACTGTTGTGAAGTTTGCATATAAGAATTATATGATCCAATATTGGAATTATGCTGTTGACGCTTCTCTTTGTTAATCTGAGAACGGTGCTGCTGCTGTGTATTTTCAGGTATAATGTTCTGAGGCTGTTGAAACCGTTGAAGACGATTCTCTCCAACTATGTCAATTTTGCAATTTCTATTCAGTGACACCATTTCTGCCTCAAATAAGACATCGCCAATCAGTTTCATAGCAAACCTCACTTGGTCGCCTGCAACTGCTCGAAGTCTATCAGCCACGTGTTTTCCAAATCTGTCAAATGAATCTTCTTGTAGTGATTGTAGTCTTTCACCAATTTTCATCATAACTGCATTCGTTTTGTCTTCTGCCCTAGGAACTTTCCTTTTCCGATTCGGAGTTCTTGAATAAGTAGTGTTGAGGTTAACCGATTCGGTCAAATTAAAAGATGTAGATGGTGCTGGCGTAGAAGGTGCCGTAGGCAAATCAACATCACTCTCACCGTCGAAGCTTTCTCCCTGAAACAGAAAAGTTAATACTATAGTACAATAATGCTCTATATTTTATACATCATATGAATCTGTATTTATTTTTTTTTGTTACAGTTTCCTCATGGAGAAGAACAATGGTTAGAAATCGCAACTGACTTCGACAAAAAATGACAGTTTCCACACTGTTTGGGAGCCGTTGACGGCAAACATATCAGGATTGTTCCGCCCAAGGACAGTGGGTCGTATTTCTTCAATTATAAAAAACACATAGCGTTGTACTGATGGCAATAGCTAATGTCAACTATGAGTTTATCTACTGTGATGTTGGTACGAATGGAAGAATCTCTGATGGAGGAGTAATTGCCAATACTGCATTTTATGAAAAACTGATCAACCACGATCTAAAAATTAAAAAGGCTGCATGTGCTCCAAATTCTAACGAAATTTTGGAATATACATTTATTGGCGACGAAGCCTTTGCTATGCGCCCAGATTTTATAAAGCCGTATAGTCAAGAAGCTCTAACTAAAGAACGAAGAATCTTCAACTACCGTTTATCCAAGGCGCGACGTGTTATTGAAAACAGTTTTGGAATACTTGCATCCAGATTCCGAATATTCCATACTGCTATAAATCTGAAATTGGATACCATTGATAAAATCGTTCTAACATGCTGTGCATTGCACAATTTTCTACGTAAGAAATCTCCAAACACTTACACCCCCGCAGAAAGTATAGACCGTGAAAATAATGTCGAATGTATTCTCGAATTGGGTAAAAGATGTGATCCTAATGTAATGCATAACATTCAACGAAGAACAAGAGGACAAGTTCTAAACAGTGCAAAAATTACCAGAGAAAAATTCACCCGCTATTTCAATAACAAGGGCTCAGTACCATGGCAAGACAAAGTTGTTTCACTAAACATTGAATAGGTTAACACTTCTTCATACAATTATTAATATTACTATATTAATAACTATAATTATTAAAATATATACTATATATACTATAATTATTATATTAATAACTACAATATTAATTAACTATAAATAAATTTACTAATTTGTATAAAATAATAAAAGCTAAATAGGAAAATAACAGAATTAACACTAATAAAAAATTAAGAATTTGTCTTTTTTAGTTTTGCCGGTTAATATCTCCACCAATTTTAATTTCGTAAATTAGCATAAACATTATACTATGAGTATTCGACTAGTTGAAAATTATTTTAATTGAATAATAGTGAAATTTTCCTTACCTCTTGTCCAGTGTCCCGAGAACGTTTCATCATCAATGGTGCTTGTGGAGGGTCGTACTTTTTCTGGATCGTTTAAAAACTTTAGTTTATCAAAATACCAGAGGCTTGGTTTATAGATATCGTCTTCACCAGTACCACTTTTAGTTGAAGCAATAACTTTGGCTACTTCTTTTTTATATACTGTACGTGAAGAATTTATTTTTTTTGTAACCGTTTCCTTGTTAGCGGATGCGTCAATTTCTTTAAACTTCTCAATTAGAATCTCGTATGCCTGATTTTTCTTATTCCGGTCACTATATTCCGCACTTTTAACATGCCATAAACAAGGAAAACTACGATACAACCCGATAAATTCTCCCAAAAATTGGCGAGAGCATTGACGTAGATCAGACATGTTGCGACTCTATACTAAAACAAGAACGATAAGTTGTAGCACCCGTCTACATGCTCCGACTTGTCTCATCAGTTCTCGGAAAATGATGCCTGGGACTTCAGTCTTTCGATTTATCGTTCAACCTCATTCCGTTTAGACAAAACGTACGTTTTGCAGTCCACACATTCCTTTTTACTTGATACATTTTATCTGATTCGACATATCGTTCAATTAGTAGTTGTGTCTGGACCGGGCTTTACACATATATTTTTACCCTTACGTACGTTTCGGTCTCACGACCATCATCAGAAGACTTATTAATACAATAACCTGATTACTTAGAACTACTGTAATAACACAAAGCGTCCTTATCGCACAAATTTCGTTCAAATGCCAACGTCGCCGAAACGAACGGAAACATGGAATCGGAACTAACACAGCAATGTTGCAGCTTAAAAATTTTAAATCCACTATTAAGTAGAATTAACAACAAATACGAACACATTTCAGTTGGTTCCGATTTCATGTTTCTGTTCGTTTCGGCGACGTTGGCATTTAAACGAAATTTGTGCGATAAGGACGCTTTGTGTTATTACAGTAGTTCTAAGTAATCAGGTTATTGTATTAATAAATCTTCTGATGATGGTCGTGAGACCGAAACGTACGTAAAGACGAGGGTAAAAATATATGTGTTAGTGTGACCTATTTCACGAGAATTTTGTATTAAGTAATAAATGAAAATATGACCGCGAAACATACATTTTCATATTATGAGTTTTCAATTATTTTTTTTATTTTTAACTTTTATTTTATGCAGAAGAACGTTAGGTATCTATGAATATATCACTATGCTATCTAACTGAAAATAAAATAGTTTTGATTTAAAAAGAATTCACTGTGTTATTCAACTGTTTTTAGTACCTACTTCAATACTGTTTGTCTATTAATGTTGATATAATAGAGAGTTTTGATTAGCTTATTGTCATTGTGTTATATTTCCAAATGGTGTTTCAATTAATTTTTATTTTTACGATTTGACTACACCGCTTTTGGCAAATTATAAAATGCCTTCAAATAATCAGTCATAACGAGACATTATGTTCTTCTGCGCTTGTTTTGTCAGGATTTTACCAATTTGCCTGAGTTGGTGTAGTCATAATGTGGAATGCATTGTATACGCTCGTGTTTTGTCGGCTTTTTATGAAATCCCAAGGATTTTATAAAAAGGCTCATTTCGCATTATGCCTGCGACATATACATATAGAATGAAGCCTGCCCTATTTGATTTATCTTTTCCAGTAAAAATTAGTTGCGACGACTTGACTCAGAATCTTCTTATTCCTACAAGTTTGCTCAATACAATATTTATTTCAGGCTGAATTTCATTTAAAACATTTACAAATACCAGCATTAATATGTTTTATAGAAATTCCTACTAAATTTTGAGTGGAATGATTGGCTGCAATTTCTTGTACTGTCCATATTGGCGGAAAAGTTACATTTACGTTAATATAAGTAACCATCAAATAATCAGATTATCACGTTAATCTGGCGTCATCGGGTTGTTTACTAGGTCCATAACAAAACAGTATGTGATTCGGAACTCAAAAATGGCAGATGAACTGGTTTAACCAACGTCGCTTTCAACATTTCTGTAACTAAACTGTAACTTAACTAAACTTGGGTCTTGAATTTTTCATAACCAATTTGCGCTGAAAGCGACAAGTATATTTTTCAAAATCTAATATCACAAATTCAAACTCAAATCCTAACACTTTGCTTTTAGCTATTGTAAAGTCTTTTAATAGATTTCTGATTTTACGTCCTTCTCTTACGTAGTATGAGGGAGTAAAAAAATAAGGCTAGAAAAGTTTCTGATTTCAGTAAAATTTCCCGTTTTGCGCCTTTCTGAATTCATCTCCAGACTGGTATTGGCTTTGTTCCTGGTTAGTATTGAAGTCGACTGTGTTGTGGCATTCAAAAAACTGATGAGGTATAGATTTTCAGGAAATTCAGAAAAGTGGGGATATCTTGAAAACTGACGATTTTTTACGGAGGGCAAATTTCATAATGTGGTCGGTCATGAGCTGCATTTTTCGCCCTCCAAGGTAATTTTTGCAACATCCTGTATATTTTTACCATCGAATTAATGTAACTAAACACTACATCGTTATTCGGAATTCTAAATACGTACTCTTGCCTTCTTATCCATAGGAAAGCTTTTCTATTATTGTGTTATTCAAGTATTTAAGATGTCATCTTTGTTGCCGGAATACATATTAAGATCTCTGAATATCAATGCGGTGCTTGGGTACATTTATTTGAAGCCTTTGTGTTGACACAGTAACCGTAATGAATTGAATATATATTGTTGTGCAAATGTAAATTCCTGTTTTAATTACAATTTATTGTTGAATTCGTAATGAATTTACACGTCATAACGTACAAACTCCAGAATTAATTCAAGTGTATTTGATTTTGATAAATGTAACATTATATTGTTCACATATCTTCCAAATTTTACGTGAGATCACGTTCAGCTAATGAGTATTATCCATGTGCTTTTGATAACCGTGTAGAATTTACATTTATGGGTAACCTGATTCGCTAATAACGATGCAACGACTGAAGGTTAATGTACAGGGTGCGGCATTAGTGTGTTGAATTTCGCTATATTCCTTATTATAGAAGACATCATAATAAAATTATTTACGAAAATTGTAGAGATATGTAAACTTCACATTTTAAAATTATTTTCATATGTACTAAGTGTTCCTTTTTACTATGTTGTACCAAACAGACATTTTTAAATGACACCCTATATATTATTCCGAATTAAGATTGGGCTCATCTTTCCCATACTTTTTTTTCTATACTTTGAATACACGAAATGAAAACCTATAATGTTCGAAAAACATCGTGTGGGATAGCAGTGGTTTGTTTCATATAGATATATGGGGTGTTTCAGAAGTTATGTCCAATTGTATATGAAAATCATTACGAGTTCAACGCCCTTGCATTTATACTTCAATCTAAACGAAACAACCTGACATAAATTTTTCTTAAGCGTAACATGTAGACATTGGTCCAGTTTTATGATAAATCGCTATTGTCAACAACTGAATAGAGGGAGAGGGCGAACCAAATGAATCGCCCTATTTTTACATTAAAGTGTTCCTAAAATCATCAATTTCTGAGGTATTTCCAATTTAATAAAAAAAAGAGATATTTAGGAATTTGTTCATTATCAACTAGATAGCGTGAAAAAATGACAACTTATTATACAAAATAAAGGGAAATAAAACATTAATTACGGCTCCTCATTATTATAGGTGCTTGATGAAATGAAAGTACATAAAATGTGTTTTCACTTTTTGAAATATACCTAATATAATATATCAATTGAAAATTGCATAATTTTCCTCAACATTTATAAAAAAGTTATTGAAAGTTTCTGCAATTTCAGATGAACTTTCGATGATAATTCGAACATTTGTGATAATTTTTTTAATATCATTATGTATTTTTTTTTTGGAAGATATTATTCGTACATTTCCATAAATTTGCTGATGAGCTCTTGTTGTTTATGATTTTGTTTTGATAATAATTTTTCTTTGTACTTTTAATTAGTGTATTTGTTATTATTGATTTTGTTTTGATAATAATTTTTCTTTGTCGTTTTAATTGGTGTATTCAATTTGTTCTTTTCATTATCGTATTGTGATTTTATATTCTCATCTTGTGGATTTTTGATTAGCTGTTTATAAAGATTATTTTTAATATTCAATTTATTTATTAATTCAGCAGATTTTCTTTTAATAATATCTTGGTTTGTTTTTATTTGCTTCGTGTGTTTAGAAGTTTATCCTGGAATTTCAGAAAAGTGGTTAATATTCTGTCCAATTTAGTTTTTTTAATCTTTCCGCAATTTTATTGTAATTTGTATATGTCATATACCTATTTGTTATTTCAGTTTTTTTAACATTTTTAACGATTATATTTATTAAGATTGGCATACGTTTTTTTTCTGTTACAACTGATGGTTAATTGGAGAAAATTATAGATTCCTGCTGATTCCTTTTTATAGTTCTCTACTATATCATTCCTGGCAAAAAGTACAACCCCATCATTTTGGTTAGTTTCTCCTTTGTTGTAATAAGAAGTGTAATTGTTTATATTGAATATTTATTTATTAGAACAGTAGAACAATCAACAGACACAATGTGTCCAATAACAGATTGTTACAATATAAAAGTACATATCTAAATAAAAGTATCAATAACCGACAGTATAGCGTTGAATGGTAAGTGAATTTCGACATATATCATCTAAGAATAAACATCAGTAGTAGTAATATAGACATATCATTAATTTGCCAAGTTTCATTCAAAACTATTATGTCAAAAGAGCACTCACAGTCATTAAAAAAAAATATGTAGTTCGTTATTATTTTTATTTAGGCTTCTTTGAAATGTGTGCAAAATATATTATAAGTCGAAGTTTTTTGTTGATAGAATATATCATAATCATTCTGGTTTATTATTCGTGTTTCTATATTCACATTGTGATAATGGCGTATGTATAATGTATGTATGTACATAATTAGTTATTTAAGATAATTGTTGGTTATATAGGGTGTCCCATTTGAGAAATTGTATGTTTGCTTCACCCTAGAAATAGGAAACATCATGAACATATGAAAATAATTTTAAAATGTGAAGTTTACAGATGTCTACAATTTACGTAAATAACTTCATTTGATATCTTCCATAATAACGGATATAACTTCTACACCATAATGCTGCACCGAGTACGTGTCAAGCTGATTTTGGCGGTATAATCTGGAAAGCATTCTGGATCAAACCGAGTCTAATATATTACAAAACTCCACAGTACTTTCGGTTATATATGTGCACTTAATATCCATTCTATACGTACTAAAAGCGGAATTCAATAAAATAAAATATCAAGCCACAACCCATGCCATAAAACTGTAATCCGCAATAAAATACAAGCCTTATGGATGTTCATTTAAAAGCTGC
Source organism: Endomychus coccineus (assembly GCA_958510875.1). Taxonomy (NCBI): domain Eukaryota; kingdom Metazoa; phylum Arthropoda; class Insecta; order Coleoptera; family Endomychidae; genus Endomychus; species Endomychus coccineus. Next base: position 78,376,552 of record OY294067.1, read on the forward strand.
TATGCGAGCAATTTTCGCGAAACCGTCGTTACTCTTGCAACTAATTGGAGAGCAGTAAAGTTTTCCCGTATTTTCAAACTGTTTCTTGGAGTTTAAATTAAGAGTTGCTCTAAGGTAAAATTATTAAATATTTAAATGACTGATTTACTGATAGAAAGGGGATGGTACAGAGCAAACTTTCGCGGTCGTAATTCCTCCTTCAAAAGATCTTAATTAAAATTAAAACTTTCATGGCTTCTGTGGCTTTTCATTTTAGTTTATCATAATTAGTCTTGAATAACACAAGTTGCACATTAGTGCATAACTGCTCATTTCAATGGACCAAAATTGTATGAATAGCATCGATTTAAAATTTTCTCTATTTGGAAATCATTGGATTCATGTACATTACTTTTTAATGGTACGAAATAGTTTTTCAATCATATTTTGGGAATATTGAAACACAAAAAATCAACGCAGATGTCACATTTGGATCCCAAGATTGCTTGTCTCCCAAACAAACACGTGCTTATCACATCTCTAAAGTTTGTGATTCTACTAATTATGAACCATTTCCGAAAATACTGTAAAGATTCAGATATATACTATTAACTAAACTCTTTTGAATTTATTCTTTAATTATGAATTATTATTAATTCTATTTGAATATTGATTTGAATATTTCAATGTTTTGAAATCTACCGGCTAGCTTTCTTATTGTATTTTGAATCTTATTAATGTTTGTTTGATTTGAATAATGAACTTTTACCTTTTTATTTTATATCTATGGAATTAAACACAATGTTCTTTGAATGTTAAAAACTTTTATATTTAAATTTCTATGACTCTATTTTATCTTGACTATCAATTTTAACAATTTTATGTTCAAATAGATCTATGATCTAACCTGAAAATTATTTAGTATTAATATTTGTTTACAAAGTTATAATCTACAATCTTTCTTTCAGATTTACAGACAGATAATAATACAATGGAGAAATAATAAATAAACTTACGTTTAGTTTATATCCAAGAATATGTTTTAAAATGTAGGCAATGTTCACTTGGCTTGATCTTCTTATTAATTTGATAATTCACTTTAACCGTAGGTACACAATTTCTTTGATATACACAATAAACACAGGTAAACTATTTTGGTTACTTCTTTTGAAATCAGGAACTGTTGAAAATTGTTAACTTAGTTTCATTCTTTTTATTAAAGATACAAAACTCTTTAATGATGTTTGGAATTTTATCGAAGGCTGGTTATCGTTCGATGTTTCTTATGAATTGCAGGTTATTGTAACCTTTAACTTTGTTTGGAGACTTGGAACACTACTTGACTTGAAGAAATTATTTATTTGCTTCGGTTACTTTCAACCTTACGAAGCTACTGGAACGCTTGGGTTCACCGATGTTTATCCAATAATCTAAGGTTATGGATTGTGAGTTGCAGAAGTACTTTGAATCTTCAGATGTTGATGGCTAACTCATTTGGCTTGTCTTCAGATGCCTTTTATAGGCCTTCAAAAAGGACGCCAAGTATTTTGAAAATTAACCAATGAGGTGCTTAGTTTACCTATCAAGAATGCTTTGTTGCAAACTGACATAAGTATCACATTGTTATTCGTCTGACGTTTATAAAATTGCATCGACCAATCAAAATTTAGTATTCTATAAATTTTGAATTATTGGAAATTTTCCACTTATTTTAAATGATGATGATTCCTTCTTTTTAAATTCATATTGCCTACATTTTTCCACACACTTTGGTATAAGATAACGTATGATTAGGTTATTATTAATATGATTATTCCTATAATTATTATAAATTTGACAGTTGTCATTATTAAAAACTAATACATAATATAATATATCAATAACATTCCTTTAACATTATATAATTCAAATTTACTAATCCTAACTTATATCTACAACATTTTTCAATAGTTTGTGCTATCTCATGATAGTTTTTGTAATCATTTTAATTATGATTTCTGCCTTCGTAACACTGTACGTTTATTCACTTTCACTGAAGTTCTTGTTTTACACTTTTATTCTAATTACATTGTTGTTTATTATGTTTTACATTGTTCATTATATTATACTAACTATTATTTAACTTTTAACATTGTATTTTAATTCCATATAACATCTTTTTATTAATCTTTTCTGATTTTCAATGTTCGGTAAGTTCTAATTTTATCATTTTATGTTGTTTAGGAAATGAAATCATAACAATACATACAGATCATATAAATATTCCTCATCTTTTTATGGGAGAACAACTTAATTGATTTAGGAGAATCATACTAAACGGACACAGTCTATTCGAAATGTTGCTATAGTTCAGAGGTCGGCAACCTACGGCACGCGTGCCAGACTTGGCACGCCTGGCAGTTTAAAATGGCACGCATAACTTTGTGAAGTTTAGTGTATAATATTTAAAAAAAAAGCAATAAAATGAAGATTTAATTTTAAGAATACTTATTGTAAATTCAAAATAATCTAATTCATTTATGGAAGACAAAATGTGTGTGGAACTAAGAAGAGTTTTAGAACGTGATCCTCAGAATAAATCAAACGAAATACTGAATTGTTAGGCTAGTTTGCCCGATAAATTTATTTGCCTAAAAAAAGTGGCATTTGCAATGCTTTCAGCATTCGGATCGTCCTATATGTGTAAGCAAGTTCTTTCCCATATGAAAATCATTTTGAATCTATATTGAAGCCGGCTAACAACAGAAAATTCAGAGGCGTGTGTAATATTAAAAGTAACTAGACATGAATCAGAAATAGAAAAGCTTTCGCGAGAAACACAAGGACTAGGATCGCACTGAAAACGTTTCAAATTTTGAACAAAATGTTGCCTTATATAAAAACATATATTCCATTCAACAGTAAGTCTGTGCTGTTTCCTTTTTAATTAAAATTTTCAGAAATATTTTCGATCATTTTTTTATTTTATTAGTTACCTTCCTTATTACTTTTAACTATTTTATACACTATTTATTCGTATAAAAATTATACAGTTTTTTATAGTGGCACTTTGGCGTTGTTCAAAATTGCACATGGGCACCTCTTTGTTAAAAGGTTGCCGACCTCTGCATAGTTGGTCATCCTTCGTAGCTGATTATATGTGATGTATGTATCTCTTACATCAGTCGTAAAGGTAACCACGTATAAAGACGTTACATACAGATAGTGATGAAGCGACAATGCAGTATTACATAAACTTGAATAGTAGACCTCCGCGGATAGCTAATCTTGGCAATTCTTGACTTCCGGATGGATTCCGCGTCACAATAGCACGACTTGATGGCGTCGTTTCACCAACCATTACAGGTTGTATCTTCAGGGCAGGCTTGAGGCTTGAAATGAAAGTTCACAGTCTTTATTCTGGTGGTTAACTCCGTTCTGGCACCTGATCCTGCTGTTGTGTGATCACGTGCGAAGTAGAAATTTCGAGGATGAGTTTCCAAATGTTGGGAAGGTAATATCCTGAATCACGGTTTAGTCTATTCGGATGTTTTAGGATTCCTATAGCTTCAAGAATTTTTCGCTGAAAGAAGTTTGGGGCTCGGACTAGGGTTTTAGTATTTTCGCAAAGGATTTGATGATTAGTGTCAAACTTGTGGTCCTCAAGTGCAGATCTACTGGTGTCACGAAGCTACTCGGTTTTCCACACTTCCACAACTATCTCAGTTTAGAAGGCTTTTAATAGCATTCCATGTTCTTAAACGGTAAAGTCTACATTGGTGAAACAAGTCGTACATTAGCTGCTCGTGTGAAAGAGCATGAGCGCTGTACAAGGCTTCGTGACACCAGTAGACTTGCACTACGGAAATACTAAAATCCTAGTCCAGGCCAAAAACTTCTATCAGCAAAAAATTTTTGAAGCGATAGAAATCCTTAAACATTCAAATAATTATTATTTCTTCCCAACATTTAGAAATTTCCACTTAGCACATGATCACACAACGGCAGGATCAGTTGCCAGAACGGAGTTAACCACCGAAATAAAGACAGTGAACTGTGTAGCGTGAAGGTTTTTTCCTACAATAAATACCGCTACAGAAACCAGAATAATCAGTTTTAGTTCGAGCCCCAAGTCTGTCCTGAAAATGCCACCTGTAATGGTTAGCGAAACGGAATCAAGTCGTGCTATCGTGAAGCGGAATCCATCCGGAAGCCAAGAATTCAAGTATTGTATATTTTTTCAGTAAACCATGCACATCACAGTTATTTAAAAGAATCCGATTTAACAACTGATATTACCACAGTTCCAGTTCAAGAATCAGCATCAATTTAAATGATAACATATTCATCATTATTACGGACACAAAGTAATTGAAAATAGTAACATTATCATTCCTTGCTATAGTAAAATAATAGTTTCTTTTGTTTTTCATGAGACATTTTCTAGATGAATTCATGTATGTAATCTAGTGACAAGGGTAAAAATAGGTCTACAAGTCAAATTGATGAGCTCTTTCTCTGACAATAGGTTTAAAGAAATCGAACATGTACAGATTTACATAGTAGTTGCTTAGACTGTGTCCTTGGAGAACAATTGTATCCCCCTCCCAGTATTATATGTATAGTCCGCCGGTCAGCATGAAATCCTCCAAAATAAAGAAGATTTGCCCTTGCTTCAATGGTATTATTTTTCTATGGCGTTGTATGCCCCAAAATACTTTCTGCTGTGGAATTGTGTGGCTACATATTCAATGAGCAAACACATCGGTGTGTCTTCTGCTCCATTGCATCTACACGTCCCAATTTTCATGCATACAGAATGCTATTTGGAAAACTTAATCAAAGCCCATGTTAAATGCCTTTTGACCCATTTATAATGGGATAACCACATTTTTAAGCAAGATAATGCAAGGCGTCACATCGTATGACCTGTGTCATAGATTACCTAAATGAAATTTATATTCACATCTTACAGAGACGAACGAGAAGCCTACTTGTATCCAATCGAGCGCTTTTGGAATGTTCTGAAAAATCGGTGTGACGTCATGTACCAGCCCAAATTAATTGATGGAGGCGGAAGTATTACTTATTATTAGGGATCATACTTTTTTATACTGGATTTTTCGTTGCTTTGTATAGTGAATATTCTTCAATTTTTATCTGATAATTTTTTTCAAATTCAATTGAAAATAAATAATGTTTGAAAATGAGTTCCCTGTAGAATAGTATCAAACTTCAATAAAATCATCAAAGTCACCAGCATTGCTGCGTCTAGAGACACACTTACATTCTCCCGGGAAAGCTTAATCGCGGAAATGCAAATAGGTGATAAACAACCGCAAACACATGTGTGACCCAGGCCATGTCTAAAATGAAGATCCGCTTTAGTTCTCAATGGTTCTAATTCTAGAGTTTCGGTGTTTGCTGTGTAAATTCCTTGCAAATTGAATTTATACAAGTTTCTACTGGAATAATAATATATGGACAAATGTCTATCGGCAGTGGCATCCTCAGAATACCATCAAATTCCTCTGATTTCCCTGTATTTAATTCTGATGTGAATTCATCAAATGATTGAGATTCGTATTCGTACAATTTATTTGAGGTTGCAACGATTTATATTCGGAAATGTTAACAGCAGAATCTATTCTTGCAAAACAGTCTAAGTATGTAAAAAAAAATTAATCTGAGCAATTTTGCGGAAACTTGGAGCCGTCGATAATGCAATCCGGTGTATTATATAATTCTGCAAAAACTGCCCCCCTATAGAGTAAAATCTCATAAAAGATTACCCATGTCAAACGGGTTACCGACAAAAATAGCCCATTTACTGTACATGTTGTTTCTTCAGAAATTTTATGCAATCACTAGGCGATTTAAACTACAGTTTTACAAGGTTTTATCAAATGACAAGAAATTCGTTCAAGATCCTCAAGAATGGGATGACATCAACCTGTCGTTCGGAACCCTCTCCCTTGAAACTGATCAATGTTGATCCAACAAACCTATTCAGGATGCAAAAAGCAGGTGAACCCTCCTATTTTCTCAATGGAACTAAACCCTCGCTAAAACTAAAAACTGTGCGTACGTACAAAATTTCGAGGAGAAATCCTGTTATTATTTTATTTATCTAACAAGGAATAAGACCAGTATTATGAAACAGTTCTCATTAATACTATAGTAACGCAGCCAATATTCAAGTAGACCCTATTAAAGAATTCGATTTAGAAGACAAACGCAGTAGCTGGTTAGAATAGTTAAACACCCTAAATATACACTTTTATTACCATATGGTGCCGACTTTGGTGGTGTATTGGCTAGCACGGTGTCGTTCCCTTGTCGACGCGTGGGTCACGCCTGAGATATTTTCGATAAATGTCTTAAATATCTCAGGCAAAAGGCGGTGTGATATGCAGTAGGCAATTGTAATATCTGCCAGTGCCTTCCTTCATATGGGTACCAAATCAGTAAGCCCCGTATGCTGTACGATCTCACCGCACGTTTAAAATCCTAACCTGTACTTGGAAATAGTTAGAATTCGGTGACATTACCAGGTTGAGGTGAGCTTGCTTCCGGGAGCAAGTAGCAGATTGAGGTCGATCATTTCATCTCGACCGATAATTTGTCGAATGATTCAGGTAGTTGTGTCATGAAGATTCGTGCACGTCAGCTGCGGCACCAGCGGTGGGTGGGCCAACGGCAGTCACGAAATCAAGTAAAAAAAAAAACAATTTTATTTCATCCCGATTGAAAATTTGTCAGATGATAGTGTACATAATTCTTTGAATACAAAAAATCGTCAGCTGTGTATATGTCGATGGGAAAACCGTCAGCTGACGCAGTGAAATGTGTTCCCCCGGCATACAGTCAGCTGATTTATTTGTTTACTTCAGGTACTATGTCGACTATTATCAAACAATATATCAATCGGGATCAAATAACTTGACAAAAGTTATTTGGCACGTTGATAATATGCGTAAGTTGGATAAGAAGTTTAATTTACGTTTTTAATGAATATTCTAAATGATTTCAATTTATTAAGGAAGAAATAAAACTATAAAAGAGTATTGATTAATATAAAATACATATCGATCAATTTTTTATGCATTAAATATTGTTTATTTAAAAAAAAAACAGCTATGTTATTCTTTTTCATCTTCACTTTGACTTCTGCTACTTTGATCATCCCCGAATTCGCTTTCAGAGTCACTGTCAGATTCCGCCCTTAGATTTCCATCATTATCATCTATAACAAAATAAAAAAAAACATCAAGTTTATATAGGTATACAACATAATCTTATATCATTAAAATTAAAAAAAAATTCTACCTTCTTCGGGTTAAATCGTAATTTCGGTGATGGTCGTTGGTAACTGGCTCCCAGAAAACCAAGAAAAGCCGTACTTGTTTTCAATCTCTACCCAGCCATAATTTGTTGGAGGCTCAGCAATAGGAACTTGTAGGTGTGCGTGCGCCCAAATTTGTGCTACATAACATGCTCTCAAAAAATGTTGATGTTGAATGTTGATGTTCCGCTTTGCATGGTGGTAAGGCCGAACCATCAATAGTTTTCTTGGGCAAACGGAAAACGTCGTCATTATCGAGGTGTTTGTACATTTTTTGAAATGTTGCTAATCTTGCCTCGTCAATGCTTTTCAGTGACTTGAACCCATACATGTTACAGATAAACTGCTCTATCTTGGCGAAAATATCTTCTCTATTGTCCGATAACGTTGACATCTGAATCTGGATTTTTCATGTTGCATTTGATTAAAGATTATTTCGTGGCTACCACCCACCGCTGGTGCCGCAGCTGACGTGCACGAGGCTTCATGACACAACTACCTGAATCATTCGACAGATTATCGGTCGAGATGAAATTGGTCGCACAAATCTGTTACTAGCTCCCGGACTACTATTATAGAAGAAGTAGGCCAACATTAAATGAACATAATAAAAAATAATACTAACATATGGTGTTAGATAAGGAGTTTTCAATGAATTTTTGTTGTAGTATTTATTACACACGTTTTCTTGGTCTAATAGTTTAGATCTAAAACGACAATAACATTTTTCATTTTCTGACGTTAAATATTTTGGTAAACGTAACGTGCTTTATTACGCAACCAGTTTTTGCCAATACGAAAAAAAAGAGATTTCTTACTGGAGCTATTTTTGAAAATCACGCTTCAATTTATCATCAAATCTATCTTAATGTGTGATCAAATCGGGTCAGGACTTCAGGACTTCTGCATTTGTGAAGAAAATGAAAAGGAAACGAGTTTATTTTCAAGTTTCTCGAAAATTATGTTTTATCGGCAATAGACATGACCTAACTAAGCCAATAAACATTTCAATAATATTTAGTGATTTAAAAAAAAAATATCCGCACTTGTACCGAACGAATAATCAAGGATATTAGTTTTGATTCAAGTGATTTAGTTAAAAAATAAGTACCTACGTATTTCAGCGATTCTAAAAAGTTCAAATGGAAATATCACATAATTAACTTTTTATTTATTTATTTATTTAGTATGTATATGCCCAACAGGTTAACCCAATTATAGGACAAACAATACAGAGCAACATAATATAAAGAATAAGAAGAAATATATAACAAAAATAATATCTTATAGGAATAATGAAAATAAACTGGCTTAATTCTCAAATTACATGGTGATAAAAAAAAACCTCACCTAACCACACTAATAAGATACTGAATACTATTGAAAAATAAGTCACATTGTGAACAAATAACATTAAAGTTTGTTGTCATGACAAATATCGGACATCTAGATGATACATTTGTATTAGACCTAACATTGTAAAAAGTTAAGGGACAGCGAGAAGATAATCTAGGTATAACAAAATTTAATTTACCTAATAAGTAACTGCAGTCAAAATTATAATTCAACAAATTATGGAGGAATATTGTGCTCCTTATTCTTCTGCTCAGTTCAAGTGTCTAACAATCAAAAGTAGATAAAAATAATTGATGATCAAAACTTCTAGGAAAGAAACTGTTCTAAATCAGAGATATTTCAAATATTTACGTTGAATGCTCTCAATTAGTGTAATCTGGAATTAATACTGAGGGTTCCAGATGAGTGAAGCATATTCCAGTTTTGGTCTAACCAATGAATTGAATAGTGTTTGTAGTACCTCTAAATTGTTGAAATATTTGGAATGCCTAAGTACAAACCCTGAAGTTCTATTAAGTTTACTCTCTTTTACTTTCTAAAAGAAATATAACTTTTTCAAAAAATTGTCTATAGAACATATAGAAATCAAAGAAGGTTCTATAAAATAGTATTTTGCTAACCGCACCCTCAAGTTAATTACCGAGTATTTCAGCGACATAGTTGAGAAGAGGTATACGACCAGTGGGACCAATGCAGTAAAGTGCTATTAGCTGTTCACTGTAAGGAACTGATGTCATGGCCCAAGGTGATACAGTATTGTCTAGTTGACCAGGTTTTCAATATTTTTGAATATAACCACCATATGATTCAATAAACTATGTTACAAATTTAAATTCAATTCACAACTGTTCTTTCTACCAAATGTTTGAAGAAAAAAAGTAACTGTTTGAAATTGATACAAAAATGAGGTAAAATAAGAAACTTAGCGTTTCTACTAGAACGAATAGTACTTAATTGTATATTATTAAAACATTACGTTTCCACGATCTGAGTTAATTTTTTTGTAGTAACGTATAAGAACACATTACATACGTACGGTTCAATAATACCGTAGCTAACTTCAGCCGAGTGGAAGTTACAAGAAAAATGTTTGACAAAATTAACTTCGATTACATCTTGCATAATTTTTACCAGACGTTCATTAATCGATAGGTAGACTGAATGTCATTTTCTAAACAGAATCGCAGCACGATTTGATAACCTTTCAAGCAATGAAATTCACTGATACGCCAGAATTCAACGGATGGACTTATAGTTTGCAAGTGATTTCCAAGTTGATGCTTAAGTTAGCATGTATGTGGTTTCATAGCATGTGAAGAGCTTTATAGACAAAGAAAGCGCCGACAAAGAGGCATGCATCAGCGTGCATGTGGGTTTATAGAAATGACTTTAGTTTAGGCATTGATTTTAGCGTATAATGCTAGATAAGTTTGCTAACCTGTCAGAAATAAAAATATTTGTGATTCAGTACAGGAAGTTGATATCACGGACTGAAGATTGAATTTCAAAATTAGTGCTTCGTCAGGACCTGTATTAGGTTGAGTTCTAAATTTGTAGGAAATTTCATGTTGATCGGTTAGAAGATGGCCGAAAAAAGCCGGATGTAGCATTGTACAATTTTGAATAAAAGTATGAAAAAATAATCTTCATTAGAGCAAAGTGCCTATAGCTTCCTTGAATTGACATTATTGTACTGTATTGTATAGAATTTGCTATTGTGAGTATTACATTTGGTAAAATTATGTCCTTAAATTATAGAGAAATCAATCTGAATGTGGTATAAAATGAGGGATGAAGGTAGACAATGGTTTGGTTGGGAATTCATTGACAAAATGTTTTAAAATTTCTATGGATTCTAGAATATTGGGATTAAGGGTGAAATTGCGATAATGTTCTAATAGATGATTCGCGTAATTAGAGTTCCCTTTTTTGAGCCTAAAAGTTCTCAAACTTACACTGAAACTGCGTCCAGTTTCTCCTATGTACAAGGGCATTACAATCATTGCACCTCAGCATGTAAGCTCCAGATTTCTTCAATGTATCTTTTTTAGATTTTCAATCATTAATATGAGTATCGATTATTTGTAGTTTCAAAGGCGTCGTTTTTATTCCGGTTTTTAATAAATTGAGATATTTTTGTGAGTGTTTACCTAAATATGTTAGGCATGCGGAATTTGATTTGATATTATTATTAATCTGCGGATAAATTATGTCTAGGGCTTTTTATTAAATGGCATTGTCCAATTTCAGTGGATGCCAGAAGCTTCGCTCGCTGCGCTTCAATAAAGCTATTCCGATAACATGTTTTGAATACAAATATGACAAATTAATCTTCATAAGAGAACCGTGCCTTCCTCCAATCGACATTATTGTATTGTATTGTATATAATTTGCTATTGTGAGTATTAAATTTGCTGTTGAAACCTGAGGTTATTTTAGATTAAATTGAAATTATAAATATTACTACTTTAAAAGCACATAACACAAAATTATTCATTATCAGGATGTCGAAGTGCTTGCCCATATTTCTGGTGTTGCTTTTCCTAGAACCTCTTTCCGCAGTCACTGGATTTTCAATCCATCTCGCATATACTGGGTTCCCCATAATAGACTACCCATTTTAATATTTGAATTAAAATTTTTTTAGTTAACAAAACAAACTTTTCATTTTACAAAATTACGGCTAACTCTTTGGGATTTATGATAACTTATAAATATTTGGCTAATTTAATTCTGACTTTTAAAAATCACGTCTTCTAAATGACCTCCACCAACTTCAACACATTTTTCAATATTAGATAAAAAGTGGTTCATTACACGGCGTAGCAAACCTTCGTCTATTCCTTCAACTTCTTCACGAATTTTGAATTTCAGTTCCTCGTTTGTACCTGGACGACTCGCAAACACTTTGGCTTTTAAATATCCCCACAGGAACGAATCGGGTGCCGTTAAGTCGGGGGACCTCGAAGGCCAAGGCAAATCTCCGAATCAAGAAATGAGTCGGCCATTAAACATTTCTCGCAGGACCCTCATTGAGTTTCTGGCGGCATGAGCTGTTGCCCCATCTTGTTGGAATAGTAAGGCATTGTTTAGTAATCCTCGTCTATTTAATTCTGGAATGAGAAATGTCTCTAGCATATTAACGTAGCGCTCGGATGTTACTGTTACAGCGCGGTTTATTTTCATCCTCAAAAAAATAAGGGTCAATAATACCAAAAGATCCTACTCCACACCACACAACAACTTTTGGATTATGGAGGTTCTGTGTAAAGATTTCACGAGGATTTTCATTTGACCAGTATCTAAAATTCTGTTTATTGACCATGCCGTTCAAATAAAAATTTGCTTCCTCGGTCATTAGGAGACTGTGAATTGCTCCTTGATGTAAATCCAAAAATTCTTGACAAAATGCTAACCTTGCTTCTTTATCTTGATTGCTAAGGTGCTGTGCCATTTGGTATTTATAGGGATGAAATTTTAAATCCCTGTGAAGAATTCGATCTAAGCTTCCCTTCGATATTCCTAGGATAAGGGTTTGTCGATTAGCAGACCTTTTAGAACTTAGCGTAAACGCAATTCTAACTCGTTCAATATTTTCTGGTGTACGAACTGTTTTTCGACGTCCAGGCTTCTTCAAATTTTGTACAGAACCATTTTCACTCCAATGACGAACCCATAACTTAACAGTTTTACGATTTGGTGCGTGACCCCTATTGTTGTTATTGAACTGACGCCGGAACGCACGCCTCACTTCTTCTATCGAATTGCTTCTTATGTAAGTTTCTACACAAAACACACGTTGTTGGACTGAGTAATCCATGAAAGTTCAAACGGATGTTGAAATAATGTCTCAAAGCAAAAAAATTAAATAATTATTGATGAAAACTAACAAACTTCTCGTAGAAAAATGGCGTTCCACGAAATTATTAATTTAAAATTTATTTGAGACAGGCGCCTACTTGATTAATAATTTACTTTAATCACAAAGACTACAGAAGATAATCCCATAGAGAACAACCTATTTAGTTATCTCGTAGGGAATTTATTATTAATATAAAATGGGTAGTCTATTATGGGGAACCCAGTATTACAGTAATGAGATAATTAGCATTATCCATAACAATGGTGAAGGGTTCTTCTAAATTCACGTAAATTTGAAAATAATGAAGTTCATTTCACTGCTTCAAATACTATAGTTCCTTTAAATAGTGCACGTTAATCAAAAAAGTCATGACGAATTAAAAATTATTCTAACAAAGTTGAAACCATTTGATGTAATTGTTTTGTCCGAAACATGGGAACTACACGATCCTGATGTTTTTAAGCTCAGTGGCTATGACATGTTGTACAATTATGGAGACAAAAATCAGAATGATGGAGTGGTGGTGTATGTGAAAAATGAAATAAAATATTACCATAAAATAACGAAATTATCCGACGTAACACTACTAGAGCTTAATATCAATTTATTAAATAAAAAAATTAAAATAACTTCAATTTACAGACCTCCATCAACAAATGTTGACTTATTTAACGAAAACTTAAATAACTATTTACAACATTCAGATAAAGAAGATATTCACATTATAGTTGGAGATATTAACATAAACATTCTTGATGATAATAAACAATCAAATGATTATTTAAACATTATGGCCGCGCATGGTTTCACATCTTTCATTAATAAACCCACAAGAGTCCATGGAAACGCCGCAACATGTATTGACCATTGCTTTGCCAAAATGAAAAATAATTACGAAGTTATGTCTTCCATTCTAGAACATGGTATTTCTGATCATTACCCAATTCTTTTTCAAATTGACTTCCAAATGCCTACTTCAGTAAATAATCAAAAGGAGATATTTAAGTATAATATTAATAAAGAAAAACTATCGAATCTTTTGAATGCTGAAACGTGGGTAGATATTTTTAATACAAACAATGTCGATACTGCAGCCCAACTTTTTACAAATAAATTAAAAATATATATTAAAGAGTCAACAAGTCAAGTTAAACTATACAAAAATACGTATAAACGTAAAGAATGGATTAGTAACGGAATCAACCCAACAATTCGAATTTCAAAGTAATATCTCGACACAGGATGCGATAGCACATCTCTTAAATAATATAAATACCGCCTAGATAATAAACAACCAGCCATATGTGTATTTGTCGACTTAGAAAAAGCATTTGACACGGTCAGTCATAAAAATCTTTTAAATGTGTTAGAAAACATAGGTTTTAGAGGCATAACACTTAAGCTAATGGAAAGTTACTTAACTGACCGTAAACAGTGTGTTAATATCAATTGCACAAATAGCACATTTTTAAAGACTAATTACGGCGTCCCCCAAGGCACAATTCTCCAGTCCTGTTTAACATTTACATGAATGATCTTTTTTGTCAAGAAACGACTGGTCACATAGCTAGCTTTGCAGATGATACCGTTATATTTTATACTGATGATACTTGGGATAACTTTAAGAAACAAATAGAAATAGACTTAAACAATATATTTAATTGGTTTCATTCTAAGCTTTTAACAATTAATATTAATAAAACATTTTTTTTGCCATTTACTAGCTATTCTCAAAATTTACCACAGTATGAATTCATTAATCTAAGTAATTCCTTTTCAATTTCATCAAAAAAACAAATAAAATACTTAGGTATTATATTTGATTCCCATTTGCGGTGGAACTACCACATAAATTCCCTTGTACAGAAATTTAGAAAAATACTATTTAAATTTAGATATTTGAGATCTTGTTTGAATATAAAATATTTAAAAGTTATTTATTATGCGTTAGCACAAAGTTTATTGTCTTACGGTATCTTAGCATGGGGAAGCGCTGCGGATACCTACCTCAATAGGCTCTGTGTGACACAAAAATGGTTGATTAAAATAATTTTTAATGAAGTCTTCCGTTACCCATCTAGTGCATTATTTGAAAAATCTAAATTTTTAGATATTAGACAGTTATACTGTTTAACAATTCTGCGTTATCAGTATAAAAAGAGACATCTTTTACAACCAATAATTCATCATCACAACACTAGATATAAAGAAAATGCAAATTTTGTACCTAGAAAGAAAAAAACTATCGGTCAAAAATGTTATACTTATCTGGCTCTAAAATTGTACACGTTGCTTCCAGTAGAGATTAAAAATTCGAGATGTGAAAAAGTGTTTAAAGTATTATCAAAAAAATGGATAATAACCCAAGGAAGGCAGAAAATAAGAGAATTGATTACGCTGAAATAAAAGTAATAGTATTCTCATTTTTGCATATATGTATAATATATAGTTGATTTAGTTCTTATCATACTTATATTTATGTTACTTAATTTTCATTATTTTTATCATACTTACATTTATGTTGCTTAATTTTTATCATTCTTAAATTATGTTATTTTGTTAGAATTTTTAATACACTTAAGTCTGCTATTTAATTTAATTTAAAATAATTCTTAATATAGTTATATTTTTGCTACATTACCATTAAGTTCAAACTATTATGATAATCTTACACACAGGGTTTTTCCCTATACAGTAAGAAATTATACTGTTTATTAATTAATTAGAATCTAAGGCATTGCTGTATTACTATGATTTACCTGTTCTAATAAACTTATCTATCTATCTATCTAAAATTCTAGTTAAGCTCCAACGGCCGAATTTAGTTGTTACTTGTCCTACAGTAAAATTTTCAGAGATCAAAGATGAAGGGAAAATTCTGACGTAACCTACTCTTTCAAAAATAATTGTCCGATTTTATCTACAAATTATAAATATTTCCCATAAAGGATATATCACTTTCAAGTTTCAATCCTTTAGGTTCTGTACTGCTTAATTTTATATCTCGCACCATCTCTAATTTGAAACAAGGATTTATATCACTGTTTCAATCTCCGAGACCTTTTTTTTCTACTGAACTGTATAATTTGATATGTAGCACAAATAATCTTCGAATTCTCTCTATACTAATTTTTCGAAAGACGTGCACAACATTTGACCGCAAAAACAAACTTACTATTGGCGGAAACGAGGTCTCTGCCTGTGGTTGTCTTATTTTCCAACGGTTCAGTGGACGTGACTACATTTCCTCCAGTGTCTCATCGGGCTCATTACTGCAAATAACGAGCAAACAGCCAACATTATTTATTTAGTGCAGCTCGTAAACCACCTGAAAGCTACTCAGCGCTGGCTATTAATTGCCCCTTTCACATTTAATGGTATAACCAATAATGTAAACTTTAAGATAAGAATTATGATTAATGTTGATCACTACCCAAGAGCATTCTGTCGGGAAAAGAACAATATCTGAACAAAAACTTGGAAGCATCAACTACGTAACTCCCAATATTGTTTAGATGCTATGTAAATATCCACCGTTGACATATTCACTGCAACGAATTCTTAACAACAGTGAATTGAAAATTGATAAATAATGTGTATGTGATAATATTGCTGTCGATATAGGGCATACGGTTTTACGCATTTTCCTCTATTACTATATTTTCAATTGTATTGAGCATATTGCTTCAAGTAAGACCGAACGTAAAAGCAGCATACATTTTTCAGTGTGTTAATTTTCACTATAAGCTATCTCTATATATCGCTCAAATTTGGGAGAACGTTTGGAGAAATTCAAGTACCAATAACTGTTTTTTTCCCAATGGAATGCCAATTTTTTTCTTTTACTAAATGAAACAGAATTATATTCCGCATCTATCTAATCAATGTTCACTGTTATGTTTGATACTTTTCAAGTTCTGATAACTTTTGCGGACTTTGAGGGAAAATCATTAAATATAGATTTGAACAACTTTGATTGTCCATATTTTGTAAATTTTCGGCAAACAGCATAACAATAACCCAACAAGAATTTTCACTCGGTCTAAAAATTAATTGGGGAGGCATCATACTTCAAAAATATCCCTAACTCTTGCCCACACTTTTTGTTGCCGATATAAATCGATAATTTTATAATAAATGCTGAATTTGTCATATTCATTTTCAAGTCCAAGTAAAACACGAATAACAAAGTATAAAGTATAAATTATCGCATTGTCGATGAAATGTACAAGAATTCAGCAATCTATATGCCAAAGAACTAAGCTCACATAGAAATTTATCACATAATTTCAATATGAGTTGTTATGTTCCAATTTAATTTATGCAGCATGTTCCCTGCTATTGAAGTCAAAAAGATGTTCGGAACGGCATTTCTTCGTAATCGGATTTAATATGTTAATAGGCTTCCTACCGAATTCACGGACATCTATCACTTTTAATGCCAATCAGTTTAAAACAATGCCAAAATTGAACATCCCTTCTCTCATCTTCCCTTTTATTCTGCATTATTCCGGTGGGCAAATCAAATCTTCGACTAGGATCTTTTTATACACTTTTACAAACACTAAGTATTGAGCAGAAGGCCGAGAGAAAATGTAAATAAATGAAGTTTCTGCAGAATCAAAGAATTCTTCATATGGAATCATCAGAACTTATAAAGAAAACAATAAGCGAAACAAATAAATAATTGAATATAATTTTTTTAGAAGAGTTACACCGGCTAAGTCATGGAATTGAACCATTTCATGCGGTATTTCTAGTTGACGCTAGAGATCGTAAGACTATTGAAAGAATGACAATTACTGTTCTTACTCTATGTCATAAGATGACCTTAGAGCAGGAAAATATACAGGGTGAGTCAGTTTTTTGTGGACAAACTTCAACAGGAGATAGAAGAGATGTTTTTAAGGAGAAAAGTTCCTATAAACATATGTCGTAGAAGGCTTCGTTTTCGAGATACAGGGTGTTGAAATTGATAAAAAAATTTCGTTTTTTGCGAATATCTCCGGAACCGTTTATCGTATAGAAAACAACTTTTGTGAGCATTTTCTACTCATAGTAAGCTATGTTCTGTGTTTTTTTTTAACCATAATTGGTCAAGATTTTGAAGGAGTAATAGGTGTTTTACTCCCCAACTTCTACGCCACTGAAAAAAGTACGGTTTTGAGACAACCGTTCGAACCGCCAATATTTTCTACACAAAAAAGGTACTCTTGGTCATAAGCTCTAAAGTTGACCGTTCTCGAGAAAAATCAACTTTTATGTTGAAAAACATGGTCAATCCTTTGGTTTTGTTACTTGTTCTAACGTTTGAATAAATTTTGTTTAATTAGTAAGAATTGACCATGTTTTTCAACATAAAAGTTGATTTTTCTCGAAAACGGTCAACTTCAAAGCTCATGACCAAGAGTACCTTTTTTGTGTAGAAAACATTGGCGGTTCAAATGGTTGTGTCAAATCCGTACTTTTTCCAGTGGCGTAAAAGTTGGGGAGAAAAACACCCACTACCCCTTCAAAATCTTCACCAATTAAGAGTAAAAAATTTTTTTTATCGCACCTAACATAGCTTACTATGAGTAGAAAATGCTTACAAAAGCTGTCTTTTGTACGATAAACGGTTCCGGTGATATTCGCAAAAAACGAATTTTTTTTTTCAATTTCAACACCCTCCTGTATCTCGAAAACGAAGCCTTCTACGACATATGTTCATAGGAACTTTTCTCCTTAAAAACATCTGTTCTATCTCCTGTTGAAGTTTGTCTACAAAAAACTGACTCACCCTGAATAGAGGCGCCCTGGATGTAACAACGCTACACATTGAAATGAAGCCAACATCTGACTATCTTTAACTGTCTGATTTATAGATGAGGGGGCTGGGTAGTTATGAGCAGTTTATTTACATGGAACCTGGACACAATGACTCATTAGGTAATTTATTGGAAGGTACGGGGAAACATTCTCCATTGAAAAATATATACCGTTCATATCTTCTATAGAAATTAGCGATATTTTTCAATCAAATTATTGAACAGTCTTACTACCCAAGAATAGTCGAAGAATCAAATGAACGGGCATACACGGAACTACCCGATGAGATCTAGTTTTAACCTTAACCAGGCCCTACGTGAATGAACAAAACATGTTATATTGAATTCTAAACAAAGATAGAAAAGCCACCTTTTTATCTTTTATTGCTCTGAGGTCATGATCGATCCGGACTATTGCGATACCCACCAAATAAGTATCAAGTGGAAGTATCGATAAAAAAATATCGTGTATCGCCCACCAAAGTATCGATTATTCCGAAAATCGATACATTACCGAATATCCCTAGTAAAGAACGAGCAAATGAGGCCTCATTCTATGCGCGGCAACAGTAGCTACACTCACGGCTACGCTCAGAGCTCTACTGAGGGTAGAACTATTCCACATGTATGCCGCATTTGCTCCCTGTTGACAACAAGCGCGACTCCTTCAAAAGAGTGTTAGGTGTTTTCAAGCGCGATAAGAAGGACTTTTTGCGCCGTTTCGTAACAGTGGACGAAACGTGGATGCATCATAACACACCAAAGACTAAAGAACAATCGAAACAGTGAACTTGTCCAGGCGAATCGAAGCCGAAAAAGGCAGAGAGATGTAAGAATAGAGAGCGCTGAAGGATATATTAGTGACCGGACTTAATGAATTTAGAGCCGTGGAGTGGGGATGAATGAGTTACCAAGCTTCCCATACCATACTACACTAGCGGAAGACTCGACGTCGAAAGAACGAATTGTGAATGCCACGCATTTTGTTGGAGGAGAGAAATCGGTTACTAATCAATCCCGGTCACTCGATTAACATAGGCTTTCATGGGACTAGCGCTCTCTATTCTTACATCTCTCTGGAAAAAGGTCAAAGTAGGTTTATCGGTCAAGAAACTCATGGCGACACGGTATCGTCCATATCGATAACGTTGAAAAGGGCAAAATGATCACCGGCGTTTATTATGCAGGGCTGTTGGATCAATTCGACGCCGATTTGAAGCGAATGCGGTCACATTTGGCAAAGAAAAAAGTGCTCTTCCACCAGGACAACACACCGGCGCACAGGTATGCAGTCGCAATGGCAAAATTGCATGAATTGCGCTACGAATTGGTTCGTCATTCACAATATTTTCCAGATTTGGCCTCCTGCGATTTTTATCTATTTCCAAACTTGAAGAAATGGCTCGGCGTAAAGAGATTTGGCTCAAACGATGAGGTCATCGCTGAAACAAACGTGTATTTTGAAGGATTTCCAAAATCAAATTATTTGGAAGGGATCCAAAAATTTGAAAAACGTTGGACAAAGTGTATCGAAATACAAGGAGATTATGTTGAGAAATAAAATAATAGTCTAGGAGCCAGAGCGATATTGATGGTCTGAACATTAACCCGATGGCACTATGGTTTATCGTTAGAGGACGGTTCAATGACCAATTCAACTCACAGACCGAATTATCGCCGGCTGCTAGAATCTCGAGATATAGCCTCCGCAAATTGTCTATTTTTTGACTCGAGGTTAACCCTTTTCAAGTTGAGGCTATTTGAACAGCATGCCATCCTTATACACTTCCACCATGTGCCATCATTTTTTATCGTGTCCGTTTATCAGGCTGACCAGTTAAAATTGGACCGAAAATGGACTGCAAGTTAACCCTCCCAAACCTGGTGGAAAATATTCATTAGTGTTGGCAATTGTTACGATACCCTATGCCATCAAAAATTATCGGTTCATTTCCGAGTAATTGACCATTATTTGGACCAAAAATGTTTTTTTTTTCATTTTGTGGCCAAACCTTGAGGATTAGAAGATAGCATGATGGCCCCATGTTGAATAACTTTATTGGAGGTCAAATAAAGATTTAAAATTATTGCCATCACTCCTTGCCTACTTCAACCCCCCAAAAACCCCTACAACCACCCCCAAAACAAAACAAAGAAACAAAAATCGGCCGTTTCGATTTTAAACCCAGCCAGAATCTCAATAATTGACTAATTTATGATAAAATTGGTCATATTATCCATATTAATCATAATTTTGGAGGGGTGGTTTTAGGGGGTTTTGGGGGGTTGAAATAGGCAAGGAGTGATGGCAATAATTTTAAATCTTCATTTGACCTCCAATTAAGTTATTCAACATGATGTCATCATGTTACCTTGCAATCCGCAAGGTTTGACCACAAAATGAAAAAAAATCATTTTTGGTTCAATTAATGGCCAATTACTCGGAAATGGACCGATAACTTTTGAAGGCATAGGGTATCGTAACAATTGCCAGTCAAAAAATAAACAATTTGCGGAGGCTGTATCTCGAGATCTAGCAGCCGGCGAAAATTCAGTTTGTGAGATGAATTGGTCATTGCCATCGGGTTAATGTTCAGACCATCAATATCGCACTGGCTCCTAGACTATAAGTTTTAGCCAAATAAATCATTTCTTGTTTCATTTTTCAGGGACTTTTACCTTGCCCTCGTACGTTTTAGTTTGTTATACAAATATTGTAAAGTACGCTTTTTATAGTTAATCTCAAATATGCATTATGCCTTCTTACGTTACAAACTTATTTTAGGGCCGAACATGAATCGCCCTGGTAGAATGTATGAACCAAATGATGTTGAATTACTCGTACAGGATACGATTTGTCCAATTTGCTACTCAATCAGCAACATTACAAACTAATAGTTATAGACAGCGCACTTATAGAGCTCATCAGCAGTACGAGAAAGTTTGTAATGTATTGAACGATCCTCTATTGAAGGTATACGTAACCTAATAGAATATAAAAACGCATATTTCTTCCTGAATCTAATAAATGGGTTACGCCAGAATGCTTAACTTTTCCATTCCACAAGACGAAGGGTGAAACTAATATATTGCTAATGATATGTCAAGTAAATGCTACGTGATGTGTTTTTATGGGCTTTTCTGTGGCCTGTCACAGACTGTCTGAATTGTGGTGATCAACGAACTCGGTATATCCGAATTCGTTGGTGGTGATCCATTAATCTATGAGTTGTCTGTCATGTAAACGATACATGCAAGAAGTCTAGAATAAGACTTCTTGGTTACGTCAAAAAAACAAAATATATCGATTACTTCTTATAGTCTAGGAGCCAGAGCGATATTGATGGTCTGAACATTAACCCGATGGCACTATGGTTTATCGTTAGAGAACGGTTCAATGATCAATTCATCTCACAGACCGATTTTTCCCCGGCTGCTCTATCTCGAGATACAGCATCCGCATTATTTTCTTTTTGACTGGAGGTTAACCCTTTCCAAGTTGCCGTTACTTCAAAAGCATGCCATTCTTATATACTTCCACAATGTGCCATCATTTTTTATCGCGTCCGTTTATCAGGCCGACCAGTCAAAATTGAACCGAAAATGGACTGCAAGTTAAAACCACCCCCCACACCCCCCAAACCTGGCGGAAAATGTTCAATGGTGTTGGCAATTGATAACATACCCTATGCCATCAAAAGTTAACGATGCATTTCCGAGTAATTGGCCATTATTTGGACCAAAAATGTTCCTTTTTTTCATTTTGTGGATAAAACTTGCGGGTTACAAGGTAACATGATGGCGCCATGTTAAATAACTTTATTGGAGGTCAAATAAAGATTTAAAATTATTGCCATCACTCCTTGCCTATTTCAACCCCCCAAATACCCCTAAAACTACTCCCCAAAACAAAACAAAAGAACTAAAATCGGCCGTTTCGATTTTAAACCCAGCCAGAATCTCAATAATTGACTAATTTATCATAAAATTGCTCATATTATCCCTATTATTCATGTTTTTGGGGGGTGGTTTTAGGGGGTTACAAGGTAACATGATGGCACCATGTTAAATAACTTTATTGGAGGTCAAATAAAGATTTAAAATTATTGCCATCACTCCTTTTCTATTTCAACCCTCCAAAACCCCCTAAAATCATCCGGCAGAATAAAAAAAATAAAATAAAAATGAGCAGTTTCGATTTTAAACCCAGCCAGAGTCTCAATAATTGACTAATTTATCATAAAATTGGTCATATTATCATATCATTCATATTTTTTTGGGGGGTGGTTTTAGAGGGTTTTGGGGGATGAAATAGGCAAGGAGTGATGGCAATAATTTTGAATCTTTATTTGACCTCCAATAAAGTTATTTAACATGGTGCCATCATGTTACCTTGTAACCCGCAAGTTTTATCCACAACATGAAAAAAAGAAACATTTTTGGTCAAAATAATGGCCAATTACTCGGAAATGGACCGATAATTTTTGATGGCATAGGGTATGTTAACAATGCCAATACCAATGAACATTTTCCACCAGGTTTGGGGGGGGGGGTTAACTTGCAGTCCATTTTCGGTTCAATTTTAACTAGTCGGCCTGATAAACGGACACGATAAAAAATGATGGCACATGGTGGAAGTGTATAAGAATGGCATGCTTCTCAAGTAACCGCAACTTGGAAAGGGTTAAACTATAGTCTAAAAAAAAGAAAAAATGCGGATGCTGTATCTCGAGATCTAGCAGCCGGGGAAAATTCGGTCTGTGAGATGAATTGATCATTGAACCGTCCTCTAACGATAAACCATAGTGCCATCGGGTTAATGTTCCGACCATCAATATCGCTCTGGCTCCTAGACTATTACCCCCTTTGTTGAATTTAAAAAAATTATTTCTCAGCGCGTGCCTACGCCGTATAAGGAACCTACCTGGCATGTTTTAAGTCGATCTCTTATTACCATTTTTTGAATTTATTTTCACATACACACTGTATTCATATTGATACGTCAAAGACTGTGTACTAAGGGCCAGAGGCTAGATGAGCAAACATCGATTCGCAAACTGGAATGTACGTGTTGAGTGGCTACATACATGAACTCGATCGTATAAAAAGAAATCATTACTTGCGGTCGAATTTTCGATCACTCGTCATTTCTTAACTGTTAATTAAAGATTAGGAA
This sequence comes from Endomychus coccineus, assembly GCA_958510875.1. Classification (NCBI taxonomy): domain Eukaryota; kingdom Metazoa; phylum Arthropoda; class Insecta; order Coleoptera; family Endomychidae; genus Endomychus; species Endomychus coccineus. Next base: position 78,400,056 of record OY294067.1, read on the forward strand.
CTTCGACATTCGAAGATATCATCGATCATAGGTTGTCATTAATAATTCAATAATTCAATTTCAATCAAATGAACTGTTAAAAGTGAACATATTCGATAGTACTTCTATTGTTTTCCTGCATATGTTACAAGAAAGTGTATATTTTAACCTGAAAGACCGAAAGATATCTTCTCAAGAGGAAACAAAGTAAAACCAATTAGAGTCGGCTGGACGCCATATCACATTCGATTGAAATATGTTTGACTAGCAATCTACTGTTACATATTTAACGTACATAGATTAACAATCAGAAAACATATTTACCTCGATATTTACTTCAGAAAATAAAAGCTTAAAATAATTTAATCATGAACTTACTACTTCGAGGATTGTGGTGAGACGAGTACTGAGTATAGCCCACAAAGCTTCATCCGCAAAAGCTTGTTTATATTCTTGGAGATGATCTTCGATTTGTAAAAAATGGTTTCTGATATTTTTATCTGTTGGAATATCTTCCTCCCACAACATTAACGGAGGTGTAGTTAAATTGACCATTAACCTGAAAATGAAATCATTTAACTTCTCAATCTCTGAGATTATAGAATCGTATTTTCTTAATATTTTGACATGCAACATTCACATAAAAACATTTTTGAGAGCCTACACAGATTTTCTACGTCCAATCCTATCTAGTCAGATGGAATTGATACGAATATCGGTAAATGCGTGGAATATTTTGTCATTGTTCGGGGCGATTTAGCACTTCAACAATAATCAAATATCATTCATTCCTACAAAATTTAGAAATGAACTAGGATCCATTGATCACTAAATTCCCTCACTTGTATGAACCGAAATTAAATTAACAATTAGAAACAGATAGACATGGAAAAACGTCAAATTATACTCTATGACAGTGCTTTGAAAGTTAATTCGGATTGACAACACAGAGTGTTTTACAAGGGTTGATACTAGGGCCTTTATTGTATACTAGTTGCTTTTCTCGATTTTGCCCGAGCTACAGCATCGGAGAATATTTCTACCCCCAGATTATTTGTTCAGATAGTATGTTATATTTACTACGCCAGCATAACAGCAAACGACAGCCAAAGGAAGACACTAAAAAGGAATAATTTGGCAGCCTTCCAGTGTCGAACCTGCGCTACGCTACCAATAACAAATTTAGTACGTCTGTCCAACGCCGCTACAACCGCTCTAAATATGGTCTAGATACGGCGTATCGTAAACACGATTGGTGAAGAGGTCACTGGACCAGAAAATGGCAGTGCTAATCATGGAACGATTCGGTGCGGGAATTCGCTATTTATTCAAATAAGTTTTGTATACTAATCTAATGTTCTATTTGTATGAAAGGAATGAAATTATATAATATTCTTTAACAATTCAATCTTACAATTTTTATTCAAAGGGATTAACATTAAACCATTTTTAATTATAATTGGAACTATTTTGTGTGAAATTGGACATTTAGATATTAATCCTAATAAAGGAGAAGACAAACTCATATAGAGTATACCTTATCAATACTTTAATAATTTTTCAATTAATATTTTATTATAAACTTTACAATATACATAATATATTTTATTTTACATTAGTGATAGTAATGTTTATTTATTCCATAGGTTACGACCAATAACATAGGACAAACATCACACCTACATGATTATATTATAATAATAATTGAATCAGAAATTCCACCAGCAAATAGAGATCATTTGATATGGGAAATCTTATTCTGCTGAGAAATTTGTTAGGTACTGTTTTATTTTTAATATTTTCTATACATTTATTATTTACCACAATGCCAATGTGTGAGTAGGTATTAATAAGGATATGACTTGTAAAAGTCTAATCTAGGTTTTGTATGTTGTAAATTTTCCCCATGATGGATATTATATTCGTGAAATATATTCTGAGATACAAAAGCTGTTATGCTGTTATTTACAAATGTTGATCTCTAACCTATATAAGCTCGAAAAAGTAAGTAATTTGTTCATTGTAAATTGACCTAATTTGGACAAAGCTTTCATTAATAATTTCAAGGTGCACATATTATGAGGAGCACTCTTTGATGACCAAATTAAACTATGTGAAGCATATGCATTTTATCTCTCACACTCGGAAACGCACGAAATGTAAATTTGAGTTTACTTCTACTGCAAATAAGATATTTTGCAAAGTGACAGTAGAGTTTCTTGCTGAAATGATTTGTAAAACGTTATCAGACACTTCTTTAAATAAAATACTTTCAATTTTCCATTACAAAGTCCTTCTCGATGACAGAGGCAATTTTTGAATCTACAACTCTTTGTAGCCAACTGTTTCACACGCAAGTTTTAAGCGCAAGGCTTTTTCATAGTATTATTTGAACATTCACAAGGTGATGTTGTTAAGGCTTGTAACTGACCATCGTTCAACAATTTTTGACTGCTCCACTAATAGTTCCTTGTTTTCCTTTTTACAGTTTTCTAATTTTCTTATTAATGCCTGGTTTCTTATTGTCACCATTTTGTTCGATTTTCATAAACAGTAACTTGTTCAACAAACATTGACCCATTTTTTTGTTTACATTAGAGATGGAACGGACGTCCGGCCGAGTACCGTTTAGCCGGTTTTTTGACCGGATTTGTTTTAAATTAAAAAAATATTTAAAATAAATAATGACTCTACAAGACAAGTAAAATATTAATTTTTATAAATCTATTTGATTTAGTCAAAATAATATATAAAAAAATTTAGAAAATCAACATATTAACACTTCATACAGAAGCGCAACGAAAATCTATACTAGGTATTTTATTAAAAATATTTTTATTTAAGAAGCTAGTAGTCAAAATTTATCTTTTTTAATTTATGGTGGATAAACAAAAGCTTTTCTGCATTCTGTGGAGTCAGTCTGTAACGTTTTTCTTCATTAATATTTCTCATTTCTGAAAATGATCTTTCAGAATACACACTACTAGCTGGGGCACTTAAATATTGTTTTGAAATCTTTGTCAGGTTCGGAAACACAAATTGGTGATCTTTTCACCAAACAAGTGGATCGGACATCTTTCTTGTAAAGGTTCCCTTAGATAGTCCTCAAACTCCTTAATGGTGTCATCACTTATTATTAAACTGGAATTGGAGGTGGTGGCGCTGGCGATACTGTCAAAACACTTCCACAATGATTCTTCACGTTTAGCAACTTTTGATAATGGTTCATATTCGTCTTCACTATCCTCATTACTAGCCTCTCGTTCTAGATTACTAGCTATCATATTATTAGATGTTTGAATATTTTTTGAGGTTTCTAATTTATTTAGAACAATCTGCTTTATAAGATTACAATCTGAAAAGAAAGCTAGTTTATACCTGGGATCTAATACAGTGGCCCATCAAGTAATGCTCTTTTTTTTCGATATTCTCAAATCTTCTTGTAATGTTTTCTCGTAGGGCCTCTTTTGTTGTACCGACTCCATAAATATCGGAATCTATGAACATTTTTTTGTTTAAAGTTGCTACTATTGGTATTACATCTAAAATTATAGATTCTGTATAGCTGATTGTCCTTGTTACCTCGTCATAAGGTAGCAAAAGTTTCAAAGTAGAGTCCAACAATTCCAAGTGTTTCTTGAACTTATAAATTGTCCTAATGTTGGCTGCATTATCCTAGAATCCGGCACACTTCTACTTGTTCCTGGCTGACTAACATTAAAATAATGTTTTTAATTTTTGTTGGTAAAATAAATAATATACTTGCTTGGATGAGATATTTTTAGATGTCTGAGTAATGGCGAAATTTTTCCTTCACCTCCGCGAGAAAATTTATTTTCACACAGCTTACACTCTGCGAAAGACTTATTGTCATTACAAATTACGTAAAAAATCCAAACTTTACTTTTATTAAATGACATTATTACACAAAACACGAAGCGACTAACGGGCACGATTGAAAATTAAACAGGCGACTGAATATTTGCCATTTGCTGTATCGCTCTGTTAACATTCGGGGATTCACAGATACAAGATCGATATATCCCCGCGCTTCGCATCACAGCAGTGTGCCATAAACATCGATTACCGACTATTGGCGCGTTCTAAAGGGTGGCAAGAGCGGATTGTCGCTGTTTAAAGATTTTATAATAGTACAGGGTAGGAATGAGCGCGAAAGACCAAAATAATATCGAATTTTACTTATTTAGGTATGAAAAGTTTTAGATTTGAGAAATATTTCCCAACACAGTTAGTAGGTTTATGCGCAACATTTATATCATACTTTTTTAAACATTTCCTTATTTTCTCTGAATGTCTCCGGAATAATGTTTTGGCTGAGGAAGCCAATTATTGTAAAGGATCTATTCTGGGGATGATTCACATAAAACGTGACTCCAGGTCTGTAAATCATAGGACAGATATTCAGTCATCAAGTCATATTTATACTAATTTAATTGACTAAAACCCTTGCAAATTCCTACATGCGTTATTATAATATTAAAAGTATATTTTAGGTGGAATGCTCAAACATTAATGTGTTACAAATTTCGATTATTCGTGTTTCTGTTTGTTTCGGCGACATGGGCATTTTTAATTGAAATTGATGCGATAAGGACGCTTTGTGCTGATACAATTAGTTTTAAGAAATTTCGTTTTAGACATAATACCTCTTCTGATGATGGTCACGCGAACGAAACGTACGTAAAGGCGAAAATAATAAGCATATGTATTGGTGAGCCCAATAGTTCGGCCGGACGTCCGGGGTCCGGTCCGGTAGATTGGTCGGATTTCCGGTGTCCGGTAGTCCGGCGAATTTTAAGTTCGTTCCATCGCTAGTTTACATCCAAATGGAGCTGCTAGTGCCAATGTCTCGTCAGACCTCACACAACCGCCGTCTGCCATTAATTGGTACAAGATGAGACAGAGTTCTTTTTGTGTCTTATTTCACGCGCTACCTGGCAGATACAGTTCTCGTCAAATAACTTGGCACCTGTATGAAATAATATCGGCACATTATAAATTGTCTATCTTCTTCTAATACTCATGATTTAGATAAAGAAACATTTTAACGTGTAGTTTCTAAGAAAACCACATACGTCAATGGCATTGTCATGATCTAGAAAGAGACAAAACATCCCCGTCCTATCGTATTTGAATCACGTTATTTTTGTCAAGTTGCAGGCCTGTCTTGTCTTGTCAATTGTCAAATGTTATGTCTGACACCTGACTCCTGTTATCGCGAATCTAAGTGTGAACAATTTCAATCAATCATTTGCTTCCGTTTTTTACAAAATCTGTTCTTATAAGAACAAAAATTTGAGATGTCACACAATAAAGTTCTTCATCGACAAGCGCGTGAGTTCATCAGTTCACTTACTGAATATTTCGAACGAGAAAAACACAACGGAGGCCCTTTAACACCACTTTCGTCAGTTCGAGAGGTATATTATTACACACAAATACATTATTAACGATCATCTAATTCTAAAATACGATTTTCCAGAGGGTAGCAGAGGCATTGCATATTTCTGTAAGGACTGTTACCAGAATTAAACATGAAACGGCCACTAAGCCAATATTGGAATCTCCAGGCAAGAAACGTACGTCTAGAAGGAAGAATACAGAAAACTTACCAGAGACAACGAAAATGGAAATAAGAAATTCTTTGTATGAGATGTATTCTCAACGTAAGTTCAAGTTAATGCTTTCTCCTACTCTGTGCACAGTAATAATTTGAAAAAACATATAGAATACTGAACTGAAACAGAAATTTAAATGATCTACAAAGGTCAATTGCTTAGGTACAATTATTGTTTTCATCGCTTGATAGCTCGCTTTGAAAACATCCCTGTGTGTAAACAATTAAACTTGCAGTTCATGTAAATTTGAATTTGTGTTTGATTTCAATATGGTACATAGTTTTTGAAATGAATTTACATCAAGTAAACCCTGAATCTACAGATTGATAATTTTACTATTTTTTAGGTAAACATGTGACCACAGCTTCGCTCAATAAAGAAATTAAACGTAAAGCTATTGAAATAAGTGACTCCAGCCTCGGACATGATCTGCATTCAATTGGTTTTAAGTATTAAAAAGATAACCCTAGAAGAGCTCTAATGGAAAGAAATAACATTGTATGTTTAAGACAGCAATTTTTAAGAGAATACATGAAAAATTTATCTTCACCTTTGCGAAGAGATGTAATCTTTTTGGACGAAACTTGGATTTTTTCAAAAGGAAGTACTATTACTTCTTGGCAAGATAGCAGTATTAAAAGTGTGCCAAAAACTCAATTTCAAGGAAGACGATACATTGTCCTACATGCTGGAGGTAGTAACGGTTTCATAAATGATGCCTCGCTAACATTCACTACTAAATCACAAAGTGCTGATTATCATGGTGACATGAATGGTGAAATATTTATGAAGTGGATTAGGGAAAAGCTCATACCAAATTTAGAAGAGCCTTCTTTAATTGTGATGGACAATGCCCCATACCATTCGATGTTGGTTGAAAAAAACCCATCAAGTGCTTGGACTAAAAATAAAATAACGGAATGGCTCAATGCACATAACGTACATTGGGAAACGAACATGTTCAAACCTGAACTACTACTGTTATCAAAACAAAATGTTCAAGAAAAGAAATATATCATAGATGAAATACTCAGAAGTCACGGACATGAAGTTCTTAGATTGCCACCGTATCATTGTGAATTCAATGCTATTGAACTTATATGGGCTAAAACTAAAGCTTTTTATAATATCCATATCAATAATAGTGAAGGAAAATTAGTGGAAGATGTTTGGTATGATGCACTATCTTCTTGCACACCAAATATGTGGGAAAATTGTGTAAGGCACACTGAAAATTTAATTAAAACATGGTATGAAAGGGATGATTTCCCAATCTTGAACATGACAGCTCCAGCTCCCATGAGAGTGAAGAGTGAATTTGTATATAATAATTGTTGATTTCAGTATTCTGACAAGTGAGTACACAGATTACAAACACAAACCCAAAATAAGGGATTAGATGTAATCTGAATACTTAAATTATAATAACAAAAAATATATGTATTTATATATGTGTATGTATGTATATAACTATATATTAATATTAACTTTTATATAATGTAATTACTCTGTAAAAAACCTGATCAACAATAAATATTATTATTATTATTATATACCTAGCAAAGTATTGAATGACATTATCAAATAATTATATTATATACTTTCACATGTTGCATTATTTTCCTACATAGAAATACCCATAGCACATATGTAAATGCAGAAGCGCATGATGTGAGATCTTAAAAAATTGTAAACGAAAAGAACACCTATTTATTCATTATATTTATTAAATGAAGATATAAAAATGAAACATTGAATTAATATATATTTCTCTAATAGGAATAGCTAGTATTATCGGTGGAGAATTATATTACATTGTTTGACAATAGTTTCAGAACTGCAGTTTTTGTAAATCGATATTTTGACAGGAGAAAAAGACAACAACACTGAAGCCTCTTTGCTTGAGAATTCTAATTCACAATGTATACTTCATTTATGTGAGATGTAGCTGCAGTTTATTACCACAATATTGAAGTTGGCCCCTTGAGCATCAGCAAATGGAAAATCTATTCTGAAAGCGTTTCTACGTAGATTGTATTTACATGTTTTGCTGGGGACAGGTTTTTTGTCAAAATTTCCATCACAGAAATAGTGAAAGTAAGATTTATAGGTAGGTACTGTCATGTTCATGAAATAGTAACATCATGGTAATGTGGTTCTTCACCATGTCCTGATGCAATTGTATTCAAATGCCGTTGCTGCTTGATTCCTTCATTCACAGGGAACCTAACACAATTTCTGCTGCTTAAAAGTGTAATCCGTTCTAATACACGACAATACATTAAAAGTATTGAAACTAATATTCACTCTAAAAAGATAAACAATGTAAACTAACGAATGTTATAGGTTATAACAGCTGCAAATATTTATATACAAACATGACAAGCTCGGAATGACGAACATTATAAGAAACTTGAAAATGCTTACCGACTAGGTAAGAATTCAACCGATAAAGTTGATTCTGCAGCGTGTGGCTTACGGAAATTTCTGTTCCACAACTACCAACTTAACAATATAACACGTGTGAATCAAGAAGTTTTCATAATCAGATACGCCCATTGATGACGTACGGGCCTAGTTATTTGACGAGAACTGTAGCTTTCTTATATTCAAAAATGTATTCAAAATATTCCGTACCCGTTCGGTTGAGATGCCTTCAGCAATATCGTGCACTTCAACTCGCCGATCGTCCAATATCATACTATGGATTTTATCGACGATTTCTGGCGTTGTAACCTCAATTGGACCACCAGCACGTTCGGCGTCCTTTGTGGTCATACTACCACAACGAAAATCAGTAAACCACTTGTGAATAGTTCCAATCGATGGGACGAGTTCCCATAATGTTCAACAAGGGATGCTTTGGTTTGCGTAATGTTTTTTCCACGCAAGAAATAATGTTTAATCAAGACGCGAAATTCAATTTTTTCCATGTTTACAAAAATCTTCAAGGTTGCTTGCTTTCGATGGGTGTCAAAACAGAACTAAATGACGTAACAGTCTAAAAATTTTAATGTGTTCTAGTTAAAGATAGTACTTCACAAATTGTGGCGCCATCCTCGTATAGCGACTACAATCAATTGTTGATGAGCGCGGCGTTAGAGGTTCAGGAATGCGTTTTTAAACGACCAATTACTGCCGAGCTGACCTATGCTTTTTACTGCAGTCAGTTCGGTGACGTTCGAATGTGAAATTAAGAATTTCGAACACATCTAACATGTATGCGCGTGAATACATCACAACCAGGATGGTTCCTATCGAAAAATTGAAGATGGATGTCAAAACTACCAGTTGCAAAGGGGCTACCGCGGCAAAAAACTATACGGTTCTTATTTCCATCACTTCACCAATCTCAATCGTCTCCACAGTGTGTTACATATAAACGCGCACACATACATCATCTCAAAAATTTTTGTTTAGGCCAATACTTTCCTTATACTACGTATAGTAAGGGAACATGGTGAGAAAATCCTTAAATTCCATCGGAATTGTGATTACATCCACTTACATGATGATTCCTTCTATCCGCTAGTGATATATTATTTGCAGTAATATTGATAACAAATCAAATTGATTTAGCCTTGAAATTATTCAATATATTACTATATTACTTCAACTAAATCTTTTTCTGGTCAATACTTCCTATTATTTGTAGCCTTGACTTGAATATGGAGTGTAATAATAGTCGCATTGAACTAGAAACCGTTGTAGGGAAATAAGGAAAATTCAACCGATATTTGTTTTCCATGTCAATGTTATTAGAACGCAATCAGGCAGCTAGCTCCCTTTACTCCATAGGTTAATCATAACGTATTGATTTTAAATGTTTGCGTACACCGCCACAACCACTGTAGACATTTTAAAATGTTAATTGACTTTCAACAAAACCCACACTTTCAATAAACACTGAACTTCATCTTTCGTGTGCATTATATCTCACAGCAAGATGTGCATAATTGGATAATGGTTTCATGAACATTGAAAGGATGGATGATAGACCATGAGAGTCTTGGCTTCGAACATCAGTTGAGTATATTCCTTCTCTTTTTGCAGGGTGTTTCATTGAGAACTACATACGTTAACTGTAGATAGGACTGACGATTTTAAATAACCCACACATAATGCATTTTATAATCGTATAACCAAGGTAAAGGATTTTATCAATTTCGGCCATTTCTTTCTGTACTCACAACTTGGCAAACACATTATAGATGTTTTAACAGTTGTCACACTTGTCGAAAATAACGATAGAGATGCAGAAGTTTTGACTCTTACGACCCAACGCAATGTACCAAACAGACCTCAGATATTCTCGTAATGGGGATAGAAACTTACATACCCCATACCAACAAATCACCATCATCTGGTGAACCATGTTTCAATAAAATCTGTTCTAGAGCCGTCGCAACAAACAGCATACGAACGTTGATGCAGGAACTCATGCCTGGTGACCAGAACAGAAAACGTTGAAGCCGAAAATATCTGCATTCACACAATACACTATTCGAAAGAGGTATATAAAGCCAAAATAAGTTCAAAACTTATCGATTGGCTCCCATTCGTTTTGGACTGTCGCCAAAGCAATTGGAACAAACTTCACTTCCAGCTCCTAACCGCTCCTCACCAAAGATGATGGCATATTGGCCACTACACCACAAAAAATGCCAACCTTTTTGCTGAAATGTTAGCAACAAATTCCAACAAATTTGTAGTTTGGCCTAACACCAAAATAATTGGCTGTGGGTTCCACTTGACACAATCTTGGTACGAGAAACTTCAGAACTGTGACTTTGTAACCGAACACAAGATCGAGTCAAGTGAAATTGGGAGTTGGTTAAAACTCGCTTTTGAACTTACGTTCTTACATCTAGGTGTATAGGTGATTTCTTTCAACTAGATTGTAGCTGAAAATATATTCAAAGATATATTTATTAGTCAAATATGCTGATCAATTGGGTTGATACGAATAATCAATCTTTCTACCTGTGCAGAGGATTCTGCTAGCCTAGGTGCTACAAATAATGCTCGGGAATCTTTTCATAGAAATTCCAATGATTCTATGTATAAAATCATCCACATTTATTTGTTTTTATCTCAGAGTTCCACATAGACAGACTATGTTAAACAAAAAAGTTAGCATTGCATATAAAATACATAACGTACAAGTTAGAAAAAGGCTGCAATTTATAGTCCGAAATATCAATGTACCAAAATAGAAAAACAGGGTTTACATTTTTTAGTTTTTAAGAATTTTTCAAAATAAAATGAATTACCAAATACATACTTATTTCAAAATTTCTCTTCGAGACGATGACGACAATTTCGGTGGGATTAAAGACAACCTTCCGATGGGATGTCGAAAATATCTTTCTCACTTAAATCAAGAAATTACCTATCCCGAACACAACATGTTTTACCAAACTGAGAGACTTCATAAATCTAATTGAGAAATTTATTTAATTAAAGTTTTTTCATTTTCATTAATAAATTGCAAGGAATATTTTTTATTTCCGAAACATAAATGTATATTTTGTGATTGACAGATTGACATTTACACACACATGCTCCAGACCAAGTATGGTTCATTTACGATAAGAATGACGTCATACTTGGTTACTTTTACAACCAATTCACTACAACAATTTCCCTAAGTGCCGCGCTATCTTCGCCAAACCAGGTATATTACATTTTTACAGTTGGTAACACATTACAATAAATTGTAGATTTCTCGAATGAACTTGACAGTTCATATATTTGTTGTGAATCTGAATTTTAATAGAATTCAACTTCAAAAGTACAGAAACAATTCTTCCCAGGACTGCAATTGCACGTTCTACGTACTTTTACGTCGTGTGTTGTGTAAAATGCGACGGGACATGGATCTTCGAAGATGGTGCTGTGGGTCATTTCTGGGAAGATTCTATCACTAAAACTGTTAAAACGATGTGTATCGTACTTCTAGCTGGTTGTAAAGCAAATTTTATTCCTAGTGCAGAACTAATATTTTCTTCAAAAATAAAGGATATCGATCTTTATGGGGTAATGTATCAAAACAACTTTCAAAATTGATTTGAATTTCAACTTTTAGTGAATTTAGAAAAATCTCGACCATCGTTGTGAATATTGAATGAATTGCCAACAAGCACCCCCAAGAAATGTTATATACTTACAACAAAGGTTAAATAGGAATAATATACCTTCATAATGATAACACCTTTAAACCACCGTTGTTGATCTTGGTAAAAATAAATAATCATTATATGTAGCAGACAATTATGTTGACTGGTAAATGTTGCCTACGAAGTACTTTGTCTCCTCCCTTACCAGTACATTTTCAACCCCATACAATACTTTTTGGGTATAACTAACCACTACAGAGATCAATTTGGCACAGATGGTAGTTCGGCGGAAAAATCAGTGGCTATGTGGAAAGAGACTAGAAAAACCAAAATATGTGCGAAGACTATTCGAAATATTGATAAAGTGAATAATTTTGTGTTATTGTTGATGTGCATTAGTAGTTTAAGGTAGTGGAGTAATATTCATAATTTTGATGTGCTAGTGCAATAACCTCAAGTTAAAACAGCAATTTAATACTCACAACAGCAAATTTAATACAAATAAATGATTTCGATTTCAAGCTATACGCTTCATTTTCTGAAGTTTAATTTTTATACCGGTATTTGAAACTAGGTATTAGTTATTAGAAGTTTTATTTCTTATAACGTTTATGAACCTCTTGTAAAGTATATGCAAGATGTGAAATCAATCTTGGCAAGAATATTTTCTTTTAACTTCCTCTCGGTTTTCGTTCAACTAATGAGTGATGAATGTGGTGCTACCAAAGTAAGTAAGCTCTTTGTTTCATAGCATGTTGGACAAAATTTACCCATATCAATATCATTAATACATAAGTATGCAACAGTAAATGGAATACACTCCCACATGATCCAAGATAAGTAGAAAGATTATCTTACATCTTGTATGGCTCCGAAAATGGATTTTAACTTGAATATTTGCTGAAATATTATATTCATCCTACTAAATTAGTGTTACTGAGATAATCGAAAGTAGATTTGGAAATCGTGAATTGATTTGAATATTTTGATAATCGGGGATTTGAAGTGTTTGTTTCCATAAAAAATAATGCTTACTTTAACATCACAGCTTGAATTAATAATATTGACTTTAAGCTGAAAGCAAATATTTCATATATTCATCTTGCAGGTGGAAGTAGAAACAGCATGTAGGCATAGGAGATGAGATCAGGCAGGATCAAGGTTCACAGCACTTCCGTGCCTTTCATGATTCAAATCTTAAATGGGCGTGAGAACGCTGGGGGCAATGCTCATATGATACCAGGGGATTCCATATGGCTTACCGAAGACACCAAGACGGAAGAAAGTACGGGTGCTGGAATAGTCGAGGAAACGGACCAAGGGAAAATAATTTCTTTGAACCTAGGGCCACTTGCGACAGAATTCCAAGCAAAAATAGTTTCAATTACAACATGTGCTCGAATTATGAGGGAGCCTATGAGAATAGACAAATCACAATCATAGTGAGCAACCTGACAGTGCTTAAGGCACACACAATCACCTCACAATGTATACTTGATTGTGTTAAAGAACTAACGGCACTAGTAATGAACCCCAATAGAGTAACACTCGTGTGGGAGTCTGAGCAAACCAAACGAGAAGGGACTGAAACTGCCGTCGCACTCGCTAAAGCGGGGCGGAAAAACCACTGATTGGACCAGAGCCAACCAATGGCATTTCTCATGCCACAGCGAAGTCTGTAATCCAAAAATGGCTCGAGATAGAGCACCTTGCCTACTGGAGATAACTGCCCCGTATGTCACACTCCAAGCGACTGATGGGAGATCTCCAGCAGCAACGAGTGAAAAATCTCCTAACGTTCAGCAGACAAGGAATAAGGAATCTTGTTGCATTCCTGACCGGACACGTCCCTTGCAACAAACACCTCTGCACGATGGGTCTGGTAGATCAGTCCACTTGCAGGGGTTGCGGCGTAGAAGATGAGACACCTATGCATGTGCTGTGTCAGCGCACGGCATACGCGGTTGGTCGTCGGACATACCTCGGAGACGATAAAACTACACCAGAGGAAATCAGAAGTATCCCCTATATCAGGCTACTGAAATTCATAGAATACACCGGACCACAGTGCAGTGGGGCTCCCCTTAGGAAGGAGAACCAACCTCACGGTGGAGGGGTTTTGGTCGGTAGGAATCTGGCACAGCCGAGGCGTCTATGCAAGATTTCCCCTCCTCTACGCAAAAAAAAAATGGGTGAGTACTTACTTTTCCTTCAAACATTTAATAAGCAGCAACAGTTTGTTAATTACATTTGAGATTATAAATAATTTGTCTTATTTGATATAATAAGTGAAGAACTCCTAATTTTGTTTGTAAACATATTTATTGAATCAAATCGATAGTTGTATTCAAAAACATTGAAAACATGATCAACCTGACAACAATGGCTGACCTTAGTTCATGACGTCATATTATTCTTAACGTAAATGAACTATTAAACAGTTCGCAAAAGTATGCTGACCACAGCTTGTAAACGATTAAGCCACTAAACTCAATAGCCTATTGAAGGGGAAAATAGTTTGGCCGTAGGTAGGATTAGCGTGTTACGAAAAGTTAGTTGAAAAGAAAACAATGAAGCATAAGCAAATAAAACTGCAATCCCGAACTTTCCTCATTTTCTGCGATTAACAAACTTGTAGCGCGTCGAATTTCATGATATAACGTGTGGAAGATACAATTAAAGGGCTGCCCTGACTATTTAAGTTAACGTAACTTAACATTTTAGTCAGCATAAGGGGATGTCAAGAAATGAAATACGTAGACTTAAGAGCTTATATAAAATAACAAACTTTTGCTAAGACCTACAAAGACTACAGAAAGTTTAACGATTCTCATACCGGTCTTACATTCTGTTTCTGTTGTGAATAAATGTTACATTTACAGAAGATGCTATCCAAAGAAATAAATATTGAATGTGATTAATGGAATTATCTGTTAAATGAGTTTCGACTGTGTACATTATAATATAGAATTACCTTCAATCAGCTCTCACTTATTACTTCTCTCAGGAAAAGTAAGGGAAGTATTGTAATCGACCTTAAAATAATCAGGAATTTCCCCTAAATTTTCATTTTAAGCCTTCCCGAAACCATCCAGACTATTTTTAATGTAATGTCTGTGTGTGGGCGCGTATTTTATTGTAATTTTGGGGATATGTACACACTGCAACCTTAAGAGGTCTTTCAATTTCATCCCATATTGCAGCTAGAGCAGTTCTTGCAATCACATAGCTTTAAATTCAGAATTATGGAGGACTTCAGGTTGTATGAGTCACTCTTCTATTTGGCCGCTCCTAAGTGACTTGCGCTTGGGTTTCCGCAAGATAACGTCGAGATAGCGGCATTCTGGGAGAATGTGGATAGAAATGTCGTCCTCTTCTCAGAATCAGCACTCTTTTTCCTCTATTAATCCGAGCTTCTTGGTATCTAGCCAGTTGCGGCTGGTACTAAAGGGCACAAGGGCACGTGCCCACAGAACCACCAAGATAAATACAGCAAGAAATGCTCATGTTATTCAGTGCATTATTTTATTCCGCAAGTCAGGCGCATTCAATGCTAACGCTGAAAACTATGTTTCAGGGAACTTTCTGAAGTATACCTATTTCAAGTATGATTCGGCTGACTACGGTTATCTTCGCCATACGGGTTTATACCGTCGGTTTGGGACACGAAACGCCGTATCCCCAGTAAACGTATTGCCTTCATATTGTACAGTGCGGAGTCTTCGAATAGACGTTACGAGGCCATGATGAGGCATTGACGTCGGAAAATCCAGGTATTTATGTAGGCTTAATGAACTTTTCAGCTGAATTAGACGCTGTACTTGCAATACACATGAAAGATTCGGGTTCACAAATCTTTAAAGTAGTCTCAAAAACTATTCAGAACGAATTGCTAGATGCAATACTGAAGGACCTGCTAGGAAAAGTCAAAAAACGACAGCTGGAGATAACAGAGCTGTTATTGCAAAGGAAATATGTGACATTATTTTACGCCAAATTAGCGACCGATTTGATTTTAGGGATCACTTAAGTGCAGCAAAAATATTTGATTCTCAAAATTTTAAAAATTATAGACATGCACTTCCACAAAAACATTTTGATTAAACTGTGAAATATTATCCTATGTTGGACAGTGTAAAATTAAAAAGTGAACGTTCAGCAATTTATTAGCGCGATGACATGTGTGACGTAGGTGGTATTTTGCCAATTTTAGTTTTCATAACAGACAACAACCTAAATAAGGTTTTGACGGAAACATACAAGCTGTTGAATATTATTTGTACAACGCCCATGTCGACTGGAGAACGTAAAAGATGTTTTTCCACCCTCAAACGCATTAAAACTTTTCTGAGAAGCACAATGTCAGAAGATCGACTGAACGTATTGGAGGTCCTATCAATAGAAAAGAAGTTCGTCCAGTCTATCCCGGATTTTGACAACAAAGTCATAGACATTTCTTCCAGCATGAAAAATAGGAGAATGAATTTTATGTACAAAAAATTGTTAAATAGAGTGGTTAAGGGCGAAGCCAAAGATGGACTGAGCATTTTTAAGAAGAAAGCCGGAATATTGTCAGGACCCGAATAGAAGCGTGTTTTTAGATTAATTAGTTTCTTGAATACCAAGTCAGCATTAATATCTATACCCTGTAGATTGACTGTGTTCACAAATGTTGTACTTTGAGGAAATTCAGTTGTCTTAGATTCATCATATGTTGAGTATACTGAACCAAAAAAATCAGCAAACATGTTGCACATAATTTGAGTGTTAGAAGATGACAATCCATTGTAATTAACGCAATTTGGTGAGCCACTATCTTCCCGTTTCGAATTAACGTAATTCCAAAAAGGTTTTATATCTGAAGTTAAATAATTTTGCGTAAACTCGATAAAGCTCTTATAATCACTTTCAATGTTAAATTTGGAGGAACGTCTCAGAGCCTTATATTCAACTAAATAATTATTATTATTTGATTTAATGAACTTTTGATAGGCTTTATTTTTCTATTTAATTAAAGTTTTGGTTGCTTTGGAAAACCACGTGGGATAAGTATCGGTTTTAACATAATATTTTGGGACAAACCTTGTAATTGCCGATTGTATAGCATTATTTAGGTTAAAAAGCGAAAAATTAATATCATTTACATTGAATATTGCATCCCAGTTCAATGATGCAAGGTAATCGTTAATTAGATCATAAGGAGCTTTCTTAAAATTCAATTTCCAGATGCCATCTGAACAGAGCGGAACATAAGTAGAAACTAAAGGAGGTTTAATTATTAGGGGAGGATGGTGCATGTCAATGTCAACTATACTATAGGGACCCGGCTCAACTATTATAATTCTAATATCAGAAAGAACTAAATCGAGTATTACATTATTTTGATTACTAACATAATTATGTTGACACAAATTAAGGAAATTTAAGTTGTCGTAAATAGTTTCTTTATTGGATTTTGTCGAAAGAACACTTACAACATTATTCTCATCAAGATGCCAGGTTATTCCTGGTAGATTGTAGTCCCCCACGAAATACATGTAAAAATAATTCAGTATACAGTTACCTGTAATACATTCCATGACTTTGTAAACTTACACATCAAATTGTGGGTTACAAATTGATCCACGAAGTTATGTGTAATTTTGCTACTTGGAGAATCATGTAAATAGGTTTATCAGTTGTTAATTTGAAAAATACTTTTCATGTATATACCATACGTTATGGTTTAAACAGAAACCACATATTGAGTTAGATAGATGAATCCATACTATTTTGGCACTGTGTTGTATAACAAATTACCAAGCAAATTGCAGAACATTCTTAAACAAGCTCAAACGTTATCTCACATCAAACAATTGTTATTCAATAAAAGAGTTTTAAATTAATAACCATGCCATTCTATCTTTCAACTAGTATTTTTTATCATTATCTATACTTGCATTAAAATTGTAGAATATTGTTTTATCCATATTCGTCTACATTTTGAATTACACATACTTAAACGTGCGCCTGTGAACACTATTCATTATATTGTTGTTCCTAAATTAATACAGCTTTAGCCAAACAGACTGAAGCATTCCTCATATTAGTATTATAAATTTTGTTGACACTAGATGAAATGCTACTCTTATTGATTTTTGAATGTATTATATTCTGATTATCTAAGGATGACTGTAGGTAAAGCATTTTTGCTCAGGGCTGATGTGGTTGATTAAATAAAATGAACTTGAAATTATGATAATATTTATACTTACAAGATAAATGAAATGGCAGCTTCTCCATCATGCATAAATGGAGATAAATTGGAAGATATTCAAAGCAAATTGAGTAGTGATAATTATTGTTCGAATTTGTGACTATACTTTTCGATATAGAAGAGAATGTGTTGGCTATTAGAGATAATTTAAGGAAACCCAGAGTTAGTTCATAGGTCTTTGAAAAGCTTATAATATGGTGTATTGAAATTGTACATTTTGCCTCAGAAAACCATTAAATATTGAGCGCCAGATAACTATATATTCTGTTGTATATGAAAGATGTTCCCATAGTAGCATGAAGACCTATTCCATTAAATAATCGGTTATCCTCAAATTAAAAACAGATTGTTCATTGTAAATTTTTGAACACTGCATACTTATTGCTATTCATATGATGCAAACCTTACCTGAGTAAAACATCGAAGAGGTCAGTTTCTTCCCAATAATGTTTGAGAAGTGGCAACAAGTCAGTTTGGAGCACCTTAATTTCACCAAGTTGTCTTCGAATATCATGAGTTTCATCATCCCTTCGTAAGAAGCGAATTAAATCTTTCACAGTTTCTAACGTATTTGAATCTGCATAATATTTATTCGATTTTTCATCAAAATAACCTAGAGCACTACACGTAGCTGATAATTCAGCTGATAATAAAGATGACATTGTTCATTAGTTTGAGGAAGTTTCTGGTTCTTATATACTTTAGGATTTCAATTTCAACAAAAGGATTAGAAGTTGTATACTCCGAACTAATTTCGATAAATTGAAAGTTTTCATAAGTTGTCTGCTATTTTATTTAATGATAGAAGTTTTCAAATACTGCAGTAGTTTGAATCTTGCTTAGTTACTCAACTCCCTTGAACCCTACCAATTGTAAGTAACATACAATCAATAGTCACAACGATTGCTTCTTTTTATAAGTTCAATACATATCTGTTCACTTCAATTCATTAAATAATGCAAATGCAATCACTTTTTATCTCGACGAAAATAACTGATCACCACAACGAAAGTAACTTTGAGGTTATTCAATTCATAACTTGTTGCATTGTTTATAGCGGGAAAAGTTCGGTCCTAAATTCATGATTTAAAGATTACTATGCAACATAGAAATCACTGACCATCGAACATTAACATGAATTCAATTTGATTATTCTCCATCATAGAGCTAGTTTTATGTTTACTCTGTGCTTAAAATAGTTCATGTTCAACTCTTAGGACTGGCTTACACTAAAAACAAATTAAACGGATTTTCGTTTAATATTAAAATTAATAAAAATGTTCATATTTCATTACAGACATGCCTAATCCGCCTAAGTTTCTTACGAATCTCTCATAATGAGCTGGACAATCATCCAGCTGGATCAAATTAGTTTTTCTTAAATTTAAAGGAAAATCTTCCCACATATTCACATGCTCTGCTTCCAAAAAATCCTATAAAGCCGCAATAAGTGTCCTGTGGTCGCAAACACTAAGGTCTCCAAAGATTTTAGTTATAAATACCTATCATGAGATGGCTGTTTATGCTGTTGCTCATAATTACGTATGTGTGTAAATGGGATTAATTATAAATAATGACGACACCAAAGATAATCCATAAATAATACTGTTGAATAATTGAAAAGTTAACAACGTATAGGGCAATATTTCAAGGTTAAGACGAGCGTAAGGGTTTATCAAGTGTTCGTGACACGGATATAATTTTAGCACATCTTGCGAATCGATGACAAATTAGACAGGTATACCGTGCAGCAAAAATATTTCATTATGATGGATTGAGAGAATTTGATGGAGTACGGATGAACATTTCATATGAAATACCTCTTTCGTTAGTTTGAATATATAAAGGTACCGTTCAGATTAAGAAATATGTTTCACTTTTTAAAATATTTGGAGAAATTCCAATTGAAGCCTCTGGTATTACATGCTGAAGACATCTAGTAATTTATTTTCATGTGCTGCTATTAAATGGTTTGGTACATTGGTAGTACTGGTGTGATCATTTCTCAATACCGCAAATTCAGAATAATTTTCTGTAACATTTACAGTATCATATCATTCGAAATCTTTTTGCACGTTTTACCTCAATTGATTTGTTGAATAATTGTTTTGGATCATTCTTCATATAAAGCTCGTTTACTATAAGAAACAAATGAAGTCATAGTTGGTGATTTTTACAACCAATTCATTCAAACAATTTCCGTGAGTGTGTATAGCGCATATACCTAATATCTATTATAAGTAGGGAGAGTTGAGAATCTGTGAGCACTTTTAAGCCATACTCGTTCTTGAGACAATTATATGATAGTTAGCATAAGTTTGAAGTGTTAATAGAAGCATAGTACAATTATGTAAAATAATTTGAATAAAACAAAAGCTCAAAAGCACAATATTAAGAAAAATGCGAAATGAGCTTTGCGCACCATTCCCCACCCCCGGTTAAGCATGCGCACGGATTTGTGGAACGTTAGTATCAAACTAACAATTACGTTTTGATTTTTTTTCTTGGAAATTAGCAGTAATCGCATTATTCATTTTCAGCGCTATCCGCCACCGTGCAATCTAACAGCTGTTTCATTAAAGTTGATCAGGGAGCATTAAAACTTCTCTTATTCCCCTGCCATCATTTTTTGTGGCATGTAATATATTTTTCAGAAATCCAGAGGTATATGAGTCAATCTCAGTTTTGCGAATGTAATTTTCTTGGCATCTTAAAATAAAAATTAAAATTGAGTATAGCTCTTGCCATATAACTGTATGTGGGGTATTTGTGGGCACCATTTGCTTCAAAAAATTACTTATGGGGGCCAACTGCACTTTCAATAAGTTTTTAATTAGTAGAAATTAGTTACACAAATGATTTTTTTTTCTAATATTTAACTTCCTCTTCTTATTCGAAAATTTAGGTAGTTATTTCCTGGAGACCGACGTGGCGGCGTCACATTGTACTGAGCAGCTTAGTGCGCCATTTGTCCGCAGCCTACTGCATTTATTACATGTTTATTCTTGCAGTAATGTAGTACCTCCTCACGGTGGTATATACAGGTCTGGGAACTCGAGGCTGTTTCCTATGTGAGAAGTGAGTCCGTTAAGCGTCATCTGTTGCATAGTACCAAAATGGTGGCGCATGAGTCGAGGAATGATCTCTGGCACGTATACGACCGTGTTCTCTGGCAACTGTCATTGTTGACTTGTAAACACAAGGAATACCGCCGTTTTTAGAAAAAAATTACGAAAGCGTGCATTGTGCCGAAAAGCAAAACGGGGTACAAAAGTGTAAAGCAAGAAACTTCTGTTTTTAAAGTGCCGAAAGATGCGGAAATGCGAAAAAAGTAGGTGCTTGCGATTCCGGATAGAAATCGTCTTAACGAGGTCTTTTATGTGTGCGAGCATGTATAACGAAAAAGAGGAAGTTATTTTTAAGGTGAGTAATACATTTTGACAAGAGTAACAATTCTATTCCTCTCTCAAATCAGAATAGTAAATATTGCGTTACGAGAAAAATTATTTTACTTAATAGTGATTGTTGCCATACTTCGATCCAAGCGCTAGCTGGTGGCTGAGCGAGGGACTACGAGTTTGGCGACATGTAAGAGATATATGTCAAACATAGAGTTCCCAGACCTGTATGTACGACCGTGGGGTACATCAAGTAGTATCTGTGTTCCAGAACACACATATCGGCTCCAAGATCATCTGAGGATGATGGTAATGTCACGACTGTGGAAGGTAACATGCACCATATGTGGGAAATACCAGTTTGAAATCAACCATGGCTTCCACAATTTAGTTTTACACCTGGTGTACATCCTGATGTAGCTGGTATGCTTGTAATAAGCGATAGTGGGAAATTTTATTTAGGTTTGGTGGATGATCGAGTTTTCCAGATGATTGCAGGCAAAATTAACATATCTGCCACTCAAATACTGACTGTGGGTACGAGCGTTGATCGAAAGCAACTCTTTCAATGAACGGTACGAGGTACCGACCACTGTGTGTGTTTCAATTGATATTTCAGACATCTTTATTCGCTTTTCAAATGGAGTAATAATAGTATTTTATCGAACGATGAGAACAACCTTATTTTTCTGTTATAAATATTTACACATTTATATATTCAACCCACAGAAGTGGCCGAAATTCTTATTTTAAGATGCTAGTGACGTCATCGATATGTCGAATAAAGATAGATTTTGTTAGTTCATATGACAAGTATCAGTAAAAAACAAGGTTATATTTCAAAAGTCAGCCCAACGAGGTCTAGTATAGACCTCGTTGAGTCAGCCTGACTATTTATAGGTGTCAGTATAGAGCATAGACTGCGAAGATCAAGCTTTATTCAACAAAATCTTGCATACAGTTTTGACAATAAATAAACTGACATTGACAAGACATTAAGAACAACAATATACAATATAGATTAACAAACAGGTGAATAATATATAAACAATATCATAATGAATATCATTACATTCTCCCCATTTCCATCCCCATCATTTTCTTACATGGTCCTCTAAATATTTAAGTATTTCCTGAGTTCATCTTGGTCTTAAAGATTGGGATAATTCAACTATTTCTGAAACTTCTCAAATTTGGGTATTGAATTTGGTAATTTATTAGTTTTTTCATCACCTTCAATATCAGTCGATTGTTGTCATCATCTTCAGTTATAATGGGGTTTGATGCTTTAGGTATCCAAACGAGGGGTTACTGATTTATCTAAAATGTGAATTTCCCCTCTAGGTGCAATATTTTTCAAAGAGATATTTATTTCTTGGCCATCTGCCAGTTTGACTAAAGCATACTCAGGATTAGCTTCAATCAAGTCAGCCTCTTCGACAAGCGGTTCATACTTATTATTCCTGACATGCTTTTTAATCAACACTGGCCCAGGAATGGATAACCATGTTGGTATTGCTCTATCAAATGAAGATTTTCTCATGTGATTGAACATTCTTTCATGAGGAGTGCAATTGATCGCTGTGCAGAGCAATTAACGGATATAATGCAAAAACTCACCTATAGAATTCCCCCAATTATTAATGCTTAACTGTCGCGTTTTTAAAGATAATGTGATAGTTTTCCAAATTATACCATTATAACGCTCGAACTGACTATTTCATTCTGGGTTATATGGAGAACTCCTACTAGTAGCAATTCCTCTTAATTGTAGGTAGTCCTTTAAATCTTTAGACATGAAACTTGTTCCTTGATCTGAATGTATATTGTAAGGCATACAACAACAAAGTCATGGTGACTGTTTTTAATACAGAATGTTTAGAATACAGAGCTGTTGGACGACAATTTACATAAAACAGGGAAAATAATATGAATTAATAATAACGACCTGAAGCTGAAAGTTAGTTTCACATATTTTTATCTCAATCTTACAGATGTACGATCAGGTTTATTTTTATAATAGATCAAGTAAGCCTACTGTTATCAATGTAATATAATAATACTAATTTATTTCTTTGACGGGGTAAACCCAAATACAGGAAAGTTTAAGTAATTGAATTGAATAAACTTAAATAACTTGAGTGACTTATACTATTGAAATGCCATTGCAATTCAGTGGCGGCTCGTGAACTTTTTGAGAGAGGAGGCTGGACATAAAACGTTCTTGTAAAAATATACTCTATTCAGCCAATAAATTTAACCTTTGCACAGCGACCGTACCAGCTACTTCAGTGACAAAACTAATTGTTGCCAAGCAAGAACCAACGTGGAGGTGTAGAGTTTCTCTTGGCAAACAATTTTTTTGTTCATTTTTTTTTTCTTTTGATTTTTGATGTTTTATTTTTTTTGAAATTTTTCATATTTTGTTTTTTTTTATTATTCTTATTAACTTTTTTTATATATTAACGGAATTCTACGGTCTTTAGTTCGCGAAAAATGATCAATAATATTATCATAAAATGTATCATTTTGTTTTAAGTGTTTTACTAGATCTTTTTCAATAGATATCAAACTAACATTGTATAAACGATTTTGACCCATTGTATTTCGCATGTAAGTTTTAATTCGTTTGAGAGTAGAAAATGATCTCTCCACCGATGCCGACGTGACAGGAGTGGTGACTGTCAAACAAAGTAGTTTATAAAACTGAGGTAAAGCTTGTTGCAAATCATTGTCTATCATATATTTTATCATATCGGCGTGACTGTCGTACTGGCCTAAAATATCTTTATCCGAGTAGGTATATAACTCATAATTCATTGTGCAATGCTATTTTATGAAAAAATTTATATTTTAGAACTAAGTTATCTGAAAGTCTATTGGGAAACTCTTTTGAAAAAGATTCGAAAAAGCTTCTATTCGTCAAGTCGAAAAACTTCAATTCATGTAAATCGGAAAATCGAATCTCAATTTGAACTTTAATAGTATCTAAAATTTCATAAAAAAAGTTGTTTATAATGTAGTTTCTTGTCTTCCAAATTATATGTTTTCCTCCTTTAACAATATTCTGTTTACAGGTTAATTTAAACTTAATACTCGATGTAATATGTTCCTGCGATTTTTCATGTCTGTCTATACCACGAGCTAAATTTTTCAAATCATCATAACCCGAGTGCCCCCAACATGAAGTTGTATCAGATGTAAATAGCAAGCAATATAATTTATTGTGTATTTCGATTTTGAAACATACCTGTCATCGTCACCACTAATCCTTTCAAATCCGGTAAAGGCCGTTTATTTTTAACAAAACACTTTTCTATCATATGTTAATCCACTAAATGGATTTTCTAAGAACCCAGCAACTAAGTCGCTCATCATTTTAACGTTCACCGATTAGATAAATTATAACTTAACTACTTAACCTTACTTCGCCTCGCGGTACAAAAACAAGAACTAACGGAACACGACAAGTGTCGCATTCTTCTAGCGGAAGGGCGGTAGCAAGTAATCGTATTTCATTCGACCGATGATTCCGTACGAGAAGCTAGCCTACATAGGGTGTTGCCATATTCGCTCTTTTACCCTATCTGGCAATTGAACTGCTTGGAAAACGGCAACTGTGTTGACCACACGTATTTAGCGTTTGAGATATATAGAGAATCTAGCCTCTGGCCATTGTTGCCAGATTAAAAATAACTACTGAGAACGGGGAATTGATTGTGAAATTTTAAAAATTATCAGAGAAACAGGAAATAAAATGGAGAATGATCATTAAGGTAAATTGGTGAGGAGGCTGAGCCTCCTTAGCCTCCTTCGAGGAGCCGCCACTGCATCGCATTCTGTCAAAAGCATAATTTTGGAAATGTTGTGGCTATGTATGTCCCAAACATGACATGAGATATAGACTTAACGTAACACATAATTTGTATTGGACTCCGTTGGAGGACATTAGTTCTTGTTGGTTTACAATGAAATGTATTAGAATATCGTGATTTCTGCCGTGTTACCAAAAAGTTAATACCCTCTAACAGCTGTAAGTAATTTAGGATCTAGTCCTTCGGTTTTGCAATTACTGTATGTTAAACTTAGAAAGCAGTAAGTTATAATAATAACCTCTAGGTGGATGATAACTCCCATCAATTTTAATATTTCAAGTATCTCTCTGGACGCTCTCTATGTTTTAGATATGATATTTGTGAATTGGGTACCAAAATAGACTGGCATATATTCTAATTTTGACCTATAAATGAGAAGTAAATAGTGTTCATTGTTTTTTTTGTCTGTAAGGTCCTTGAAATTTCCGTGAATAAATCCAAGTGTTTATAGTAAGAGGAAACCATCTGATTTATATGCTAGTCCAGTCAAATTAGACTCCGACACCCCCCCCCCCCCCGACCAAATAAAATAGGTTTGGCTGGTATCCCCAACATTTCTGTCGCCAAGGTCTAAGTCAGTTTTGAGTCGAAAGTTACTCCTTCATAACTGAACATCTGTTGACTATTTTATCGCAAATGTTGTAGTTCAACTCTACACTTTCGACTTTTCTTGTAAATTGTCATAACATTGCATTTATGATGTTTGAATTCAGGTTATTAGCGTCACACAAACGAACAACAGATTATATGCATCCTTGAAGCATCAGACAGTCATCAATTGATGTAACTCTAATATAAATTTCCAAGTCATCTGCAAATATTAAGACATTACATTGTATGTAAACAGTAATATCATTGATGTAGAGCAAAATAGGAGTGGACCGAGGTTAGATCCTTGGGTCACTCCAGATGTCGCGAAATATCTTATTCTTCACTATGGTTTAGTCTAGAGTTATATTACTTGTGCCAACATATGATTTCTTTTGAAGACTAAATTTGACTTTTATACATACCTTTGAAATATGATACAGAAGCATTTACAATCTCATTTGGTTGAGTAAGCGTTGTTGGTTACTCCGAAAATGTTCCCAAAACCTCTTTGGTTTTTCTGTAGATTGGATTCTACTTCGGGAATATAATTTTTGTACGAACTGTTTTCTTCTATCTTAAGTAATGTTCTGTATTCAGAAAACTTTTTGTAGTAGTAATTGGAGTTGTATTTTTTGTAATATCTATGCGACTGTTTTTCTCAAATTTATCATTCCTGATACATTTCGATTAAGCCAGGGAGGATTTTGATTTGATAATACTGTTAATAGGTAATATATAATCAAGTGCAAGTCGATACCGTAAGTACGCACCTATTTTTCTATTTTATGGAATGTATGTTTATAATCCCAACTATTTCCAACCGTGCAAATGTCAACTTTTATAGTACATGAAACTGAAAGTCATCAGCATGGAAATTACACTTTCCACGGTTCTTCCGTTGCGGCAGAAATTAGGTATATCTAAAGGTGAAATAAGCTCGGTAAATGGCCAATATCCGAATATTTGTCACGAAAGTCATTTACCTCGACTTACCCGCCCGAGAGCGGAATCAATGTTACTCTTGCCTACTAATGCAAAATCCGCAAGTTTTATTTTCAATTTCCTGAATGATTCCGTGAAAGTAATTGGAAAGTGCACGTCAGCGGAATATTTCAGATGATGCTACAGATAACTTCTATCAATTCAGAATATTCAATTATAATGACTACGAAGAGTTTTAATCAGGAATATAAGTTGTAATAAAATAAAACTTTCTTCTAGAAATAAGAAATAACTACCCTTATCTACTAATCTATTTCTTTTTTATGGTGTTATAATATATCCACAGTATGAACTCTTTTATAGTTTATTAGACTATCTTATCGACTGTTTGACATTCTAGTCTAGTTTTTCGACTCAAGGCATGACTTTGATATCATATGATTGGTCCCGATAATATCACATTTTTAAATAGGCGCGAAAATTCGAAACAAATATTGTGCTGAATTGAAGACTTTCAGAATTAATAGGTTCAGGATAGACATGAGGAAAGGGGCATCTATTTGTTTCCCCTTCTTATGTGAAATTCACAATTACTCACAGTAAATGATTTCGAACCAGTTGTTGGAGACTTATGAGGTAATAGAAAAAGGGTTGTCAGACCTTATTAGAAATATTGCTATTTGAGAATTCTACCTAGAATATAGTTTTAGTATTAAAAAGTAGCATATAGGAATTAGCAAGGGTTTTAAATCTAAGAGCAGACGTCCAAACGTTAAGTCAGATTTATACTAATTCAATCAATTAAAACCCTTGCAAATTCCTACATGTCTTTATAATGTTAAAACTATATATATATATATATAAAAAATATTCTCAAATCGATCGATGATATTAATTTAGATAATATCCACTTTTTCCGTCTAGGAAAATTCGTTGTAAATAAAAATAGGCCATTAAAAGTTATGCTAAATAATTACAATGACGTCTTATGTATTGTCAAGAATAAAAAGGAATTGAACTCCAACATACAAATCACAGATCAAACACCAATGCAGCAGGATCATCTAAAAAAAATTCAGTCAGAATTACGTCTCATGAATGAAAATGGTGATACTAGTAAAACTATTAAATATATTAACGGCACTCCAAAAATTGTCACTAAACCAAAAAACTGAATAATTCAACGCAAAAAAACTCAAACTGAAAACTTTTTTCAAGAAACTATAACGCTTCATTTCAATGTTCTAATATCAACGGAAACAGGATTATGTGATAGTATCAACAGCAACGAATTATTTAATTCAAATTATGTCCCATATCGATGCGATAGAAACACAAGCACTGGTGATAAATTATTTTTGGGTGGTGTTTTGATCGCAGTGCGGTCATCTCTTATATCAGAAGTGCTTAAAGTACCAACAAGCTCCTGCGAAGAAATATTTGTATCTATAACTCACGGCTCTAATCAATATATTTTCGGTGGCGTATACATTCCTCCGTCTTCACCAATTGACACTTATATCCGTACACATCATCTTTAGAATACATCATTGATAAATATCCTAACTCGACAGTGTATTTCGTGGGGGACTACAATCTACCAGGAATAACCTGGTATCTTGATGAGAATAATGTTGTAAGTGTTCTTTCGACAAAATTCAATAAAGAATCCGCTATTTACGACAACTTAAATTTCCTTAATTTGTGTCAACATAATTATGTTAGTAATCAAAATAATGTAATACTCGATTTAGTTCTTTCTGATATTAGAAATATAATAGTTAAGCCGGGTCCCTATAGTATAGTTGACATTGACATGCACCATCCTCCCCTAATAATTAAACCTCCTTTAGTTTCTACTTATGTTCCGCTCTGTTCAGATGGCATCTGGAAATTGAATTTTAAGAAAGCTCCTTATGAACTAATTAACGATTACCTTGCATCATTGAACTGGGATGCAATATTCAATGTAAATGATATTAATTTTTCGCTTTTTAACCTAAATAATGCTATACAATCGGCAATTACAAGGTTTGTCCCAAAATACTTATCCCACGTGGTTTTCCAAAGCAACCAAAACTTTAATTAAACAGAAAAATAAAGCCTATCAAAAGTTCATTAAATCAAATAAGAATAATTATTTAGTTGAATATATGGCTCTGAGACGTTCCTCCAAATTTAACATTGAAAGTGATTATAAGAGCTTTATCGAGTTTACGCAAAATTATTTAACTCCAGATATAAAACCTTTTTGGAATTACGTTAATTCGAAACGAGAAGATAGTGGCTCACCAAATTGCGTTAATTACAATGGATTGTCATCTTCTAACACTCAAATTATGTGCAACATGTTTGCTGATTTTTTTGGTTCAGTATACTCAACATATGATGAATCTGAGACAACTGAATTTCCTCAAAGTACAACATTTGTAAACACAGTCAATCTACAGGGTATAGATATTAATGCTGACTTGGTATTCAAGAAACTAATTAATCTAAAAACACGCTTCAATTCGGGTCCTGACAATATTCCGGCTTTCTTCTTAAAAATGTGCAGTCCATCTTTGGCTTCGCCCTTATCCACTCTATTTAACATCTCAGTGCCCTGATCTGTGGAAAATAGCATTCATCATTCCCTTACATAAATCCGAAAACAAGTCGGAAGTAACAAATTACCGTCCTATATCTATATTATCTGACATTAGTAAAGTCCTGGAATCTATCATAGCCGATATTATTTTCAATACATTCAAAAATTAAATAAATAATGAACAGCATGGCTTCTTCTCAGGTCGCTCAACCGAAACAAATCTATTCTTATATCAAAATTATATAACTGATTGAAAATGGGTTTCAAGTGGATTCAATTTATACCGATTTTCGTAAAACATTCGACCGTGTTGATCAAAAAATACTGTTAAAGAAATTGAAATCATTTGGGCTTTCAGGAAATCTGCTCTATTGGCTTGAATCGTATCTTTGTGGAAGAACACAAATCGTTAAAATCAACAATTACACATCACGCAATATAGCAGTGACATCAGGAGTCCCACAGGGTAGTCATCTAGCTCCAGTTCTTTTCTCATTGTTTATCAATGACTTAGTTCTTATCTTAAAATACTGTAAATTTTTAATGTTCGCAGATGATCTTAAAATATATCGGTGTATGAAATCTAAAATTGATTGTTATAATTTGCAAAAGGATCTCAATGCCCTGGAAGCCTGGTGTCTAGGAAATAACATGTTGCTAAACGAATGTAAATGTAAATTCATCACGTTCTCTAGGAAAACTGCAAACATTGAATATAACTATATTTTAAATAATACAATGCTGGAGCGAGTAGAACTCATTAAAGATTTAGGCGTTATTTTTGACAAGAGCCTGAGATTCCATCTCCATATAGAACAAATGCTGAAAAGGGCTTTTAGACTTTGCGGGTTCATAAAACGACAGACTCGTGACTTTACAAATATGAATAGTATATTGTTTCTTTCTAATTCTCTAATTAGATCTGTTCTCGAATATGGATGCATAATTTGGAATCCGTTTTTTAATATTTATGTAGACCGTCTTGAAAGAATTCAATTCAAAGAAAAATGGTAAACTACATTCTATTTAAGATTAATATAAATAAAAGAGAATGTGAATATAATCAACGACTCGATATTGTAGGTCTGAAATCTTAAAAAAATCGTAGGCAGAATTATCAAATAAAATTCGCTTATAAGGTATTCAATGGCTTAATAAACTGCCCAGAACTCTTGAGTCTCTTTAATTTACGAGTACCAAATTATGCCACACGAAACCAGGACATTCTCCAGATTACATCTCATCGCACCGAATACGGTCGTTATACGCCTATGAATGAAATCTCCAGAATAATTAATGAAACTAATTTTGACATATTTAATATTTCTTTTGCTCACCTGTCAGCTATACTAAGGTAACTAAGGTTATTTCAGTTATTTTAAATTCACTATTTTTTGTCTTTATTACATTTCATTTTTTATTTTTTTAGTTTTATAACTTCTCAAACATTGTTCACTGTTTCTTTTATTTTTTTTTTAAATTATTACTCATGTATCATTTGGGATTTTCCTTTTGTAGATGTATTGATAAAATAAATAAAAATAAATAAATAAATATATTTTATGTAGAATGCTCAAATAGCAATAGGTCTGACAACTTTTTCTACTACCTCATAAGTCTTTAACATTTGGTTCGCCAGTGGATACATGGGCGTTATATTTTTTGGTTTCAGTCGTATTCAAACATTCCTTCAAATAACTTCGAATTTTATAAGAAAATTGCTGAGCAGTGAATTTTTAAGACATATTCATTTTCAATTGAAATTGGTACGATAAGGACGCTTTGTGCTTGGTACAATTAGTTTTATGTTATCCCGTTTTATACATTGATACGTCTTCTGCTGATGGTCGTGAGACCGAAACGTACGTAAAGAAGAAAATAATAGTATTGAGTAAACGTAATATATACTCTTCGAATTTCGTTTGTGAGGAGTATAATAATACATTTAATAGACAGAATTTACCGAAAGCGAAAAATTTTGCTGGTAAAATGAGGGTGAATGAAGTTAGTGATATACAGATCAATTAATTCATAAACAGCACAGAATGTTGCAACATAACTCACTTTAGCAATAAACGATAATTGAATAAAATCACTAGATCTGAGTAGTCGAATAACGTAATTAACATTCCTTCCAGCAGTTTGCTGAAACGTTTCGGTTGTTAGAGGAAATGCCTAAGACAATTAGGCAAATAGTGGAGAGTTTACTTGATTTCCAAATTTGCCGGCAATTCTTGAAGCGTTTAGCTATTACAGATTTCATCAAATGTCGCTGACATAATATATATTCTACTTTCTATATTACCTCTATTTCTATTTCATATTTTCTTACCGAAAACAGTTTTATGATATTGAGGGTAGAGACAGTTTAACTGTTCGCGTTATTAGACTGAAAGGTCTCCGACGTTAGAATCGTTCGTTGTTGAATTTGAAGCCTACTTGAAAATTCCCAGTATGAACTAACGAGGGTTTAGTCATCCAGTTTGCGCTAAAAGGCCGCCTACATAACACCGCACTGTAGCATCTTGATCCGGGATTTATGGGGCAGATTTATGATGTCATCTGTACTCGGTCAAGCGCCAGAAAGGCCTACGCAGTCGTGATTGGAGATGTCAATGACGAACTTAAATCCCCTTGGAGCCCCTAAATACGCCTATATCTCTTTGTTGTGAATTTCATGCTGGATCCTTATCTCCTTTTCACTCATCCTGGCACACTGTCTGTCGCATGTTCCAGGCAACTGATAAATTTCAGTTTTGCTATAAATTTGTGATTACAAGGATTATCCCCTGCTCCGATCCGTTCTGTAGGTGATTGTATTTTTCAATATCACTTCGGATATCTTTCGTGTGTCCCTTTCTACACTAAGGCGTTGGATCAATATTATGTCAATAGAGCACGGCCGATCGTATATAAAGAACTAATATCGAAAGAATTTACCAAATAAGTATTTATCATTGACACCTAACATACATTTAACTTGTAAATTATTCTTTTTGCCCACCATATATGGAAATAAGACATATCAATCCTAAAAATGTGACCGAAATTAATGTTTATCGTCTCCCGGGCCGCTATAGTATTTTGTGGCTGCTGATCTGTTTTCTGCATGTGCAACATACCACGGTTCTTCGCCTAACATAAGATAACAAACTCGTTTTCTTACACTTTTGTTGTCAGCTCTTATTCCAAACTTTGATTCAAAAAATGTTTGATCTAAAATCATGACGAAGTACCGCAATTGACAATGAGAAACTATAAAATCGTGTTACTTTCGGTGATATTTTTGGTGTCAATATTTTCGTATACGGTGAGCGAAAAAACTCCTAACATCACGATTTTATAGTTTCTCATAATACAGAGACGCCTTTGATCGTAATTTGCCGGTTTCACATTACTTTTGATCAAACATCCGTTTAAATGACAGTTAAAGCAGACAACAAAAGTGTAGGTTATTGAATTTGTCTAATGGTAGACGAGAAACACAAATGCAGAAAACGCATCGCTTCGCCTTGCTTGTTAATGCTCATTTTATGCGTTTTTAATTTAATGCTCATTTTATGCGTTTATCTTTTTCACTCTAACTGAAGAATATCATCGAAATCTATACCAACAAAATAAGTAACTTAACTTGAAACTGAGAAAAACTTACTACAACATACGAGGTCTGGCTATTAAATAACGAGACTACGCGCACAGAAGACGTCCTATAGGAGTAGGGGGAACTAGAATGCAGCATTGGGTAGCTGGAAGTGTCTACTATTTCAGTACGAAAACACGTTTTTGTCGCTGTAGTAGTGTTTTTTCTATAGAGGTTAGAAACAAACGTGTTTTTTTCTCGTGCCGATAACAATGTGTGACGAAAAACACGAGCAAGGGATAAATGTGAAATTTGTCGTTAAATTAAAAAAAACTCCGACTGAGTGCTATTAGTTGTTGAAAGAGGCTTATGGTGAGAATTCTCTATCTCGTGCGCGTGTTTTCGAATGGTGTAAACGGTTTTCTGAAGGCCGAGAGAGCACCGAAGATGATCAACGTCCAGGTCGACCTGCCTTTGTTTCAACTCCGCAAACAGTGACCAAAATCAATGAAGTTGTGTGCGGAGATCGTCGTATGAGCATTCGGATTATTGCTGAGACTGTAAACGCCGATAAAGAAACTGTCAGGAAAATTTTACATGACGAGTTGAACATGAAGAAAGTTTGTGCGAAGTTGGTCCCAACAACAACAACGCACCTGCCCATAATGCGTTGTCTGTGAAGCGTTATTTAGCCGCTAGAGGCACTCCAGTGCTTGAACACGCACCGTACTCGCCTGACTTAGCACCATGTGACTTTTTCCTGTTTCCAAAAATCAAGTCTGCCTTAAAAGGAACCCGGTTCGAGTCGATGGAAGAGGTGAAGCGAAAATCGGCGGAGCTCCTGGATAGTCTTACAATAGAAGACTTCCAGCATTGCTTTGACCAATGGATAAAACGAATGGAACGGTGTGTGGCCAGGGGAGGGGAGTACATTGAAGGGGAGCATTCGATGTAGAATAATTTTTGAAATAAAACTCTTTTTCATAAGCAGTCTCGTTACTTAATAGCCAGACCTCGTATATCATATCGAAAATTTATCGTTAGATACACAATTTAAAAAAAATGTGAGAATTTTTGTAATAAACAAACTAGGACAGACTCTCCTAAAACCGGCTCTCCAAACGTTGAACTTTAAAATATTGTCCCCTCCAGTATTTTGTTTTCAGGACATGTAGATTTATCAAATATTCAGAAAAATTCTCACTTAAACTTATGTTACAATTCGATAGATAGATTCATTATCTTAGTAATAGTAATATAACTACAGTTTTGGTAAACACCCTATTATTATAGGCAGGATTCTGCGAAATCTTCAGGTTGAGGTGAGCTTGCCTCCTGGCGTCGGTGTTTATCCACAGTAGCAGGAATAGGCCGATGTTAAATAAAAATATATAGTAACTGTACTGTGGTTTCAGTATGAAAGTCTGTTATTATTTGAAAAGAATCTATACAGAAGAACATAATTTATAAGGATCAATGGTCCAGAGTCTAATAAAATGTTTGTCCCATTTGCAGTTCCACAAGGCAATTTATTGGGACCTGTGTTATTTTTAATTTTCATTCCAATCTACACCCTTCAATTGAACAAATTTGGGAACTGGCTTTGCCATCTTTATGCGCACTTAGTTTTGGAAGTCATCTTGAAAACTTATAGGTAAATTGAGTTATAAGAGCTCTTGATGAGTGGTCCGCGGAAAATCGCCTATTACTAAGCCCGACTGGAACTGTACGAAGGCAAGGTGAAAAGTCCCTGAAAAATGGAAGAAGAAATGATTTATTTGATCAAATCTTATTTTATTTATGAACATAATCTCCTTGTAGCCCAATACACTCCGTCCAACGTTTTCTAATCTTTCGATTCCTTCCAAATAATAACATTTCGCCAATCCTTCTAAATAGGCGTTTGTGTGTTGTTGTTTCAGCGATGATCTCATTGTTGGAGCCAAATCTCTTCCCGCTGAACCTTTTTATTCAAGTTTGGAAATAGATGAAAATTGCAGGAGAGTATGGTGGAAAACGGAACGATTCGTAGCGCAATTCACGCAATTTTTCCATTGCGACTGCGGACCTGCGCGCCGGTGCGTTGTCCCGTTGGAAGAGTACTTTTTTCTTTGCTAAATGCGCCCGCTTTTGCTTCAAATCGACGTCGAATCGATCC
Source organism: Endomychus coccineus (assembly GCA_958510875.1). NCBI lineage: Eukaryota > Metazoa > Arthropoda > Insecta > Coleoptera > Endomychidae > Endomychus > Endomychus coccineus. Next base: position 78,435,183 of record OY294067.1, read on the forward strand.
TACAGCTCTACATAATATACTCCGATGATATTTTCGCCCTTTTCAAGGTAATCGATATGGACGATACCGCGTGCATCCCAAAAGACATGTCATGACTTTGTTGGTCGATAAAACCACCTTGCCCTTTTTCGTCTTCGATTCGCCAGGACATGTCGTCTATTTTGACTATTCTCTATGGTGTGTTGTGATGTATCCATGTTTCGTTACGAAACCGCGCAATAGTCCTCCTTATCGTGCTTGAACATCGCCAAACACTCCTTTGAAGTTGTCATACGGTCGCGCTTGTTGTCAACAGAGAGCAAATGCGGCACCCATCTGGCAGATAGATTTCTCATATTAAAAAAATTATGCAAAATGTTCCGTACTCGTTCGGTTGAATGCCCATAGCCTCAACAATCTCGTGCACTTTAACTCGCCAATCGTCCAATATCATACCATGGATTCCATCGACGATTTCTGACGTTGTAACCTTAATGGGACGACCATAATGTTCGGTGTCCTTCGTGGTCATACTACCACAACAAAAATCAGTAAACCACTTGTAAATCACTCCAATCGATGGTGAAGAGCCTCATAATGTTCATTAAGCGATGCTTTGGTTTCCCTAATGTTTTTTCCATGCAAGAAATAATGTTCGATCCAGACGAAATTTAATTTTTTCTATGTTTACAAAAATCGTTAAAGCTGCTTGGTTTCGATGGGTGTCAAAACAGAACTGAATGACATATCGATCTGAAAATTTCAATACGTTCTAGTTAAATAAATTGTTGAGAGTTGAAGAAAGATAGTTATGACAAATATCTAGGTCATTTAGAAGGACTGTGAATATATAAGCGAAAAAGAAATTTAATGAATTCAGATTCATCTTCAGTTAAGAGTAATCTTTTATTTTCACTGCTAACTCCGATAGTATTTGAACAGGTAAATTTTAATAACTAATTTAGTTCACTCTGATGATGCCTACATGGTAGCCAAAATGTACTCAGTACTTCAATAATGTTTTCTATGGATAATACTGATTTGTTTACACTTTGACTAAAAGAGAGGGAAGAACATCGTGTGAGCCAGCGGTGGAATGTTGGAAGAGGAAATAGAAATTCTAATTTTTCTTGAAGGTTTGGAAGTTATAGCCTTGAGGAAAGATCTCACCAGGTAAAGAGTTCCACATCTTCGCTGTTCGACACAAAAATGAAGTCTAGTAGGAAGAAGCTCCGCAGGTATAGAGCTTTACAGTAAAGGAGTGACTAGTTTCGAGCTTGTCTAGTCCGTCTATCTGGAATCTTTTTTGGTGGAACCACAGACGAGATTTCTGATGATGAGCACCGACTATGGAAATATCTATAGAGAAGGTATAGATATCTCTCCCACCTTTCTACGATATTCTAGAGAGGTCAATGAACTCGTAAGTTGTTACTTATTTCTGGTAATAAAGGTTTAACATCAATAATATACATGTATATAGCGAAAATTCCTGTATATCATTCCCACATTTCCTTAAATAATATGATTAACGAAATATGAAAAGAAGCTACTGACTGATAATTATTCAGAAGAGCCCATAAATGTAAAGACTTTTTGAGACTATCAATTGCGCAGAAGACTGAGCTTATTCTTGACATACTTGCTGAATATGAGAAGGACAACACAGGTTACTAGCAATGAGTGTCCCAAGTAATTTTACGCAGATTGGACAATAATTCCCTGGATAAAATCGAGACTAAGGGTGCGTTTATGTTGGAGCTGCGATAAACGATAAGAGCGGTGATGAAAACAGCGATAAGAGCAGAGCTAAATTAATTTCGTAAGCTGTCTGTTCTTGAATAAAAATACGCGCTCAAATTCAGCATTAAAGTATTAAGTTTTATTGTCACAATCTCTGAATCACTATAGTATTATTCTAATTAGTTTCTTAATGAGATCCGGTAGAATAACAATCGTAGTGTCGTCCACATAATCAATCATTTTTATCTTCCCCAGAGAAAAGAGTTCAAAAATATCAATAATATATATTAGGATGAATAACAATGGCCATATAATCGTTCCTTGAGGGACTTTAGTGTCATGTTCTTATCGAATGTAATATTTACTTCGACTATTCTATCGGTTAGAGAGAATCCCACTATTCATTCAACTTTCCACGAATATCTATCTAAAAAACTCTACTTTTTTATCATATTAACGGAGTCAAAAACCCCGCTCAAATCGAAGAACAGTCCAACTACAAATCTGCTTCGATCCATATCACAATGTATGATTACAAAGTTGAACAAAAGCTGTTGTTCAACCGTTCAAGGATTCATCGATCCTAGTCCATCAGTCTATAACTTTATTAATAAAGTTGAAACACTACGTTCTACATTTTCTCTTATATCCCCATATATTTGTATGGTAGGTACGTTATAATAGATCTAGATGTTAGTCGGTAGTCTGTACAAAGTTATTGTTTCTTCAAGCTTCAATACAATATAGATTCTATATTTCATAATGTAAAATTGAATTCAAATTTGCTGCTACATCAACTATCTGGTATTTTCAGAGCACAGTCAGGAAGGGAAAACATTGCCCGTAACATCTGTTTTCACCTTTCGTACTATGATCTCGTCCATTATTTCGAAGTGGTTTCTAACTTAAGATCTCAAGAATACAGCAGTGGTGGCTCTTTCGGGTAGGAACATGAGGTAGAGCCTCATCATTAAAATCAAATCCAGGAATAGAAAAATAGATATCAGTAGTATACCCGGTCGACATCGGCCCTAGAAATCTTCCGATTTTCCCTAATTTTCAATAGCCCAGTCCGGTCAAACCACACAGCTTCTCTGATTGTTATGGTTTTTGACAAACCTACAGTCTTAAGTTCTTTCGAACGATACTTTAACCACCACCTGTACTCCCTGTACTTTTCTCTATCGAACTCCTGAACCCATTCACACTATTAGTCCAGTCAATAAAGCGGGGAAATCGACCAAACAAAAAAGTTTCTTGTAGGAAGTTGGATCATAAAATTTTTTTTGCATCACCTTTTATGATTCCTTTAGGTCATTCGTGACTAGCAAGGGCAAGTGACTAGCCCCCCCCCCCCCCCAACACCCCCAAACTCAAAATTAACCCCTTTCTCACACCCCATTTTAAAATAAATTGCAAAATATAGCAAAAGAAAAAATTTAGGACTAAAAATGCCCCCCAGTAGGTTTTCGGGGTCGCTAATACCGAATCTGCCGTTAGTTTTCCGGAAAATTCAGACCGGGAGAGGAAAATCTGAAAATTTGGTTAATTTTCAGACTTTTTACTTTTTTCAGCGTTGTCGAATTGAACTCGCACCTGAAGTTTAATAATGATGTTTCTAATGTCAAGACGTAGAAACTCGGGAGAATTTCGGAACACTGTGGAAAACCTGGTATGAGAAAATTTCAAATTTGGGCGATATGAGCGTGTATCAGGTCATTATATGGGTTTTCTGGATCGCTGATCACGAATATGCTATCAGTTTCCCGGAAAATCTCCCTGAAAAGTGGAAAATTGGAAAATTTGGTTAATTTTCAGACTTTTTACTGCTTTTTTTAGCGTTGTCGAATTGAACTTGCACCTGAAGTTGGATAATGATGTTTCTAATGTTAAGAAGTAGAAATCCGGGAAAATTTCGGAAAACTGTGGAAAATCTGGTATGAGAAAATTTCAAATTTGGGCGATATGGGCGTGTAGCAGGTCATTATATGGGTTTTCTGGGTCACTGATCACGAATATGTTATCAGTTTCCCGGAAAATCCCCCTGAAAAGTGGAAAATTGGAAAATTTGGTTGATTTTCAGACTTTTTACTGCTTTTTTTAGCGTTGTCGAATTGAACTTGCACCTGCAGTTGGATAATGATGTTTCTAATGTTAAGAAGTAGAAATCCGGGAAAATTTCGGAAAACTGTGGAAAATCTGGTATGAGAAAATTTCAAATTTGGGCGATATGAGCGTGTAGGAGGTCATTTTATGGGTTTTCTGGGTCACTGATCACGAATATGTTATCAGTTTCCCGGAAAATCCCCCTGAAAAGTGGAAAATCGGAAAATTTCGTTTCTTTTCTTTTTTTTCCGTTGTTACTGATAATAATGTGCTTCCAATTAATGCCCAGTGTAACGAACAGGTTAAACGAAATAAGATTATCAAAGAAGTCGGAAAACTGCGGAAAATCTCGTATAGGAAAATATCAAACATAGGCGCTATGAGCGTGTAGCAGGCCATTATATGGGTGTTTTGAGTCGCTGATCATGAATGTGCTATCAATTTATCTTTGTTCATTTAGATTATTTAATTTTTTCCCCTTTGCCGATATAACGTGCTCCAAACTGCCATCCAGTGTTACGTACAAGTTAAACGAAATTAATTTATAAAAAACGGCAGAAAATGTGGAAAATGTAGTATACAAATTTTTGAAAGTTGAAAATCTGCAAATTTTGTTGATTTTTTCAATGTTATCAGGAGAAGGAAATAAAAAAACAGAAAATGCATTTCATTTTTTGTTATGGACTAATAATAAACTATATATTTATTCTTATGATTTTTTTTCGTTTAATAAAATTTATACAGATATAACATGTAATGAAATGGTTTGTAAAGTAATTTTTTATGATGTAAACATTTGGAAAAAATATAAGATTATTATTCTAATAGTATTCATCATCTGAATATTTGAATGTTCTCACCTTCAATAGAGAAATTTTAAATTGATACGTGACGCTTAATTTGAATAGAATTGTTTTTTCACTACGTGAAAGCACTGTATACCGACGATATGATGGCACACGTGAGTAGATGTACTATAACAGTTCGGGACCAAAATCGACCTTTTTTACATGTAAATTCCCATAAGGAAATCTGAAGTTCATTTTACGGAAAACGGTCCATTCCAAGGTCATCCACAATCGCGCATGCGCGCTCATAGAATTATATGGTTCACAGACTTCAGATTGGAAAACCATAGATTGGTCAGACCATAGTTGGGAGAATCATAGATTATCAGACCATAGTTGGGAGAACCATAGACTACCTGACCATTGTTTAAAAGAATTAAATAAATATCTAAATAAACAAAGATATATTGATAGCACATTCATGATCAGCGACCCAAAAAACCCATATAATGGCCTGCTACACGCTCATATCGCCTAAGTTTGAAATTTTCCTATACGAGATTTTCCGCAGTTTTCCGACTTTTTTGATAAGCTTATTTCGTTTAACCTGTTCGTAACACTGGACATTAATTTTGAAGCACATTATTATCAGTAATAACGGAAAAAAAATGAAAAGGAACGGAATTTTCCGATTTTCCACTTTTCAGGGAGATTTTCCGGGAAATTGATACCATATTCGTGATTAGTGACCCAGAAAACCCATATAAAGACCACACGCTCATATCGACTAAGTTTGAAATTTTCCTATACCAAATTTTCCGCAGTTTTCCGACTTTTTTGATAATCTTATTCCGTTTAGCCTGTTCGTAACACTGGACATTAATTTGAAGCACATTATTATCAGTAACAACGGAAAAAAAATGAAAAGAAACGAAATTTTCCGATTTTCCACTTTTCAGGGGGTTTTCCGGGAAACTGATAGCATATCCGTGATCAGTGACCCAGAAAACCCATATAATGACCTGCTACACGCTCATATCGCCTAAGTTTGAAATTTTCTTATACCAGATTTTCCACAGTTTTCCGAAATTTTCCCAGATTTCTACTTCTTGACATTAGAAACATCATTATTAAACTTCAGGTGCGAGTTCAATCCGACAAAGCTGAAAAAAGCAGTAAAAAGTCTGAAAATTAACCAAATTTTCCAATTTTACACTTTTCAGGGGGATTTTCCGGGAAACTGATAGCATATTCGTGATCAGCGACCCAGGAAACACATATAATGACCTGATACACGCTCATATCGCCCAAATTTGTAATTTTCTCATACCAGGTTTTCCACAGTTTTCCGAAATTTTCCCGGATTTCTACGTCTTGACATTAGGAACATCATTATTCAACTTCAGGTGCGAGTTCAATTCGACAACGCTGAAAAAAGTAAAAAGTCTGAATTTTCCGGAAAACTAACGGCAGATTCGTGATCAGCGACCCCGAAAACCTACTACGGAGCATTTTCAGTCCATAATTCTCACTTTTGCTATATTTTGCAATTTATTCAAAAATGGGGTGTGAGAAAGGGGTTAATTTTGAGTTTTGGGGGTGTTGGGGGGCTAGTCACTTCGCTTGCTAGTCACGAATGACCTATAGGACTCATACAGAAGGTAATACAAAAAAAATTTTTGATCCATCTTCCTATAAGAACCTTTTTTGATTCCCCGCATTATTGACTGGACTATATGTTATTAATAGAGTGATAGTATTATTATTCAAAAGATTCAAATATATCATAGCATTGCAGATAAGAGGTAAGTATTAAGTACAGTACTGAAAATCAGTTATATGTTCAAAGTGGAGGTGAAGTTAAATGCATAAAATCCGCAACAAAACCAACTAGACTGTATAGTCATTAATTCAGCTTTCTATATTTCAATTGAGACAGCTGACGTTTTTCCGCTGTGAACCCAGCGATCAATCATATTCCGTTAAACAAATTCGTTCATAACATCATCTGTTCACGTCATTCTTTGATTACAATGAAGTGAACAGAAACAGAAACCTACCCTAACGTAGTACCGGTTTTTTTTTTAGATAATAAAATGAACTTTTTTTTATAGTTGATGTTCCAAGGAAAAATAATGAATTGAGGGGTTGGTGTAAAGATGAAATCTGTTCCAAGTACCCAAAAGGGGTGTGAAGAGACAGGTTATGTGAAAAATTGTATATATTGACGTAGTTCACTTTTAAGTAATCTATGTTATGCAGATAAGTTGTGGCTGAAACAATTAGGGAGATATCAACTTTGGTTGATATTAAAGGCAATACAAATGGTCCATTCAATAATGGTTATGAAAAATAAGATTGGCTCACGGAAGCGAGTAAATTATTGTGTTCTTGTTCCGGAAGGTAGTAAAATAATATAGTGGAAAACAGGATATTCAAATATGGAAATAGTATATTATTCAACGAGCATATTATGGTGGCTATTATTCACGTGGATGAAGTTTACGGCACGAGCCGCAGGCGGGTGTCGTAAATCATCCAAGTGAATAATAGCCATAATATGCAAGTAGAATACTATACTTTGTCCACGATCCATAAATAATACTTTGATACTAATAAACTTTGCTGTTGAAACAAGTCGAACCAACAAATTGTTGACGTTTCAAATTAAATTCGATCTGACTTGACGTTTCATAGCACGCTATATTTCTATCGTATTTGTCTAGAAAAATTTCTATCATGTTTGTCATATTGATGGTAGTGAATAATGATTTCATTAATCACTAGTGACTAATGGATATCATTATGCTTGAGGAAACACATGCATTATGCATATTTTATACAATAGTCGTGGACAAATATGTTTGTTGCTCTTCAGAAAAACATATAACAGAAGCAAGTACCATGTCACTTCAAATTATTATAAGTGCGTCATATTAGGAAACAAAACATAGACAGCTCACGACAAATATAATATCCCATTCAAACCTAATGATGAACATTTTATAAACCTTATTGTTGAAACAGAATTTGCATTCAAAAATTCTGGAACAAAAATTGAATATCTTTCAAACGCTACATTGATAAATTCCACTGAATAAATCCCCCAGCAAATTTGTGAATCCAGAATTTAAAATTGCCAAATTACAATGAAAGACAGTTATTGTGAGATCCATGTTCTAGGGGTTCGCTAGAGACGGCTGGGTCGTCGGGAGGATACCATGATTGGATTAATTCGTTTATCGTAACATTTACACAGGTAGCAACAATAGCTGATGTTTTAGCTTCATGATAACACACTGATTATACATTACTCATTAATACTGGTCAATATTTACGGATTGAATATGCCTCAATAGCTATTAAATACCATGAATTGATTGATTATATCATATATAATAATCTCCTTCTAATAGGTTTACTCCAAGATCATTTAATATCATAACATCAGTCAATGTTTATTTGTATGTTCATTACCTTGCCTTGACTTGCATGTTATAACATCCTCATTATATAACTTGTCAATATAAGAATTAAACAAATATAGTGACGTTTGGGTCTCACGACCATAATCAGAAGACGTATAAATGTCTAAGCCTGATTTCTTAAAACTAATTGTATCAGCACAAAGCGTCCTTATCGCACCAATTTCAATCAAAAGTACCCACGTCACCAAAACCAGTAATCGAAATTGCAAGACATTGATGTTTTCAGCATATGAATATGTATCAAGAATCCACTGCTTAGCAATTTTCTTATCAAATTCGAACTCATTTCAAGCAATGTTTGAATACGACTGAAACCAAAAAATATAACGCTCAAGTATCCACTTTCGAACTAGATGTTAAAGATTCATGAGGAAATAGAAAATGATTGTCAGTTCTAATTAGAAATATTGCTATTTGAGTATTCTAACTAAAATATACTTTTAACATTATAAAGACGCATGTAGGAATTTGGAAGGGTTTTAATTAATTAAACTAGTATAAATCTGAATTAATTATTGAACGTCTCATCTATGACTTACAGACTTGGTGTGGTTTTATGTGAATCATCTACAGAATAGATCTTTTATAATAATTGGTTTCTTTAGTTAGATATTAACATTTTTGTAATCGAATTGGTTATAATCAAAACAATGTTTTGCAATGACGGTGAAATTTTCTATGTTTTTGTTTCTAGTACTATACTTATGGTAATATATTCTTTTCTGCTAATATTGCTTAGAGAGTCCTGTATAAGCCCCATCGCAATCTCAACAATTTAATTTGTATACTGTGTGGGTTTGATTATCTTTAGGTGTTAAAGGTTTTAGATTTTTAAAATATTTACCAACACAGTTAGTAGGTTTATGCGCAACATTTATATCATACTTTTTCAACCATTTATTATTTTCTCTGAGGTCTCCAGAATGTATAATAAAATTATCTGTATTACCGTTTATGTTATTTATATATATCGTTCCATTATTGATTTTGCTTATTCTTTCTTCAATGATGGGTTGAAAGTTGTTTCCGGATAGCTATTCATTTCCAGTGTATTACGAATAATTTTCAAATTTTTGGAACGGTCCTCTGGGTGAGACAGTTCACCAGCGCGATCTATAAGGCTGTTTATAACACTTTTTTATAACCTGTTGATACTCATAAATTCTTAACATCTGGTTCGAAAGTGGATACTTGAGCGTTATATTTTTTGGTTTCAGTCGTACAAAAGCATTGCTTGGAATGACTTCGGATTTTATGAGAAACTTTTCTAAGCATTGAATTCTTGATACATATTCATTAAATTTAAAACATTAACAATTCGATTACTCGTGTTTCTGTTCGTTTTGGGCGACGTGGGCATTTTGATTGAAATTGGTGCAATAAGGACGCTTTTTGCTTGATACAATTAGTTCTAAGAAATCCTTATGATGGTCGTGAGACCGAAACGTACGTAAAAAAAAATAAGTATACTACTCGAGAAAATTCATCATCTCAGGATTGTGTTAGAGATTTAGGTTTGAGGTATTATTAATGTTTTTTAAACGTAGAATATACCGGCTATCATAGTTCACGAAATATGGTCACCGGGTGTGTGATGACGTCGCTCTTTTCCTACTTTTAAACTTTCTCACACTTTTTCTAAATGAGCTCCGTACACAATGCAACATTTCATGTTTCACTAATGAGGAGGCAAAACGGATTCTGTTTTTATATCCTCTAAAGTAGTAGGTGTAATCGTCATCGCTTTGTCCTCCATAAGACCCCAAAAGAAATAATCGAGGAGGGCCAAATCCGGGGACGTAGTAGACCAGCTGATTTTAGCAGCTCGACCAATCAACCTATTTTCAAACATTTCATTCCAATGATCAAGGGCCTCTATTGTCTAATGGGGTGGAGCTAGTGCTTTCGATTTTTGGACTCCTGGTTTTCAGCATGTGAGATTTCTGATTACTAGGAAACCTTTCTGCCCACACTAGTGCAACTTCTCTGTATTTTCTTCTGCATTCCCCCAAAATTATAACTTGGACATTAAATTATTTCCAATGTTTAATTGAGTAATAATCGTCAATATGCCTTGAGTAGAAACAAATGATAATCAACATCAACGTTCAGCATAACAGAGTTGATAAATAGATATTATAAAGGAAACAGTGATGGGGATTGCACCTTAGATGACATAAAAACAGAATCCGCTTTTCCTGCTTATTAGTGACACCTGAAATGTTGCAATGTGTACGGTATTCACTTAGAAAAAGAGAGAGAAAGTCTCATTTGAAAGTCCAGAGTTAACCTCATATTTTGGAGGTAAGGCAAACGTTGAAAATATGTTTGAATATTTCCCCCCATATCCCAGGAAATTTTTATAAAAAAATGTCAAGCTGTTTTCGAGGTATCCCTTTGTTACACTTTATAAAACACCCCCGTATAACTATAAAAAGTGGCATCATTACTTTTCCTCCTGGTTATAGTCACGCGAATCCGTCTCTCTCAACGAGCTCAACAGGGATTGAAATGGTGAAGGTATAATTATAATTCATGATAACATGTATGTATGTATGATTCGAATATTTAAGTAATTGAATAGCATGATATGAATAAAGCATGAATAATTTACCCTTCATTAAAAATATATGAGTGACAATTGTTACACCATACAGTAGTAACATCAAATTGAGTTATTAACTCCACGCAATCAAGATATAATTCTTTGAATAATATGTTATTGGGATGACGATCCAGAAAATATGTCGCCAAACTTATTGTTTATTGATAAATTATGAATGTCTATGTCCCTATAGATCGATCAGTGACAACAACATGGTTTCGGACTACTGTTCCGCCTTCTCTGGCTCATCAGCGAAACGAGTGAAGCTGTAGTGTCACCGATCAACATTTCCGCTGAGGTGTATATTACTATTACAGAAACTTGAGCTGATGAACAACTAACGCAATCTACCCGCGAATAGATGTCCTTAATAAAACCTGAGGCAGTGTGAAGAGCATTGACGAAATGGATCTGCCGTATTTACATAAGTCACGACGGGCAATGTGATGTTATGGCCAAGGATGCCAGAACAGCTGGCCGGAACTATTTAGTTGTGGTGTCGTTGAGCAATCTAGTGATATCGATAATTTATATTTTGAACTATTCGATCTCATTTTCTTCTTCACTTCTTCAAAATTGGTTATTTTAACTCTTATAAAAGAATGAAATACATTCAGCGAAATCAAACCTTGACGTAGCTCCACTTTTATATTCTTTTATTCTACTTCCAATGCACTGCTTACATCGCCATATGCGCGATCGCGCATTTTGAAGTTTCACCTAAGCGTTGTATTTTTATGAACCAATGCATCTGTTTGAAACTACTTCAAAATCTCAATAAACGCAAAGAATGTTGTCGAATGAAGGGTATAGTTGAATTTAGGGTGGAAAGATTCGCATGCATATCTACTTCTTTCTGAGCTATGGCTGAGTTCGATCCACAAGCTTAGTGAAAAAGCGTCCACTTCGTTATGTAATTTTTATCCATATAGTCTGCAAATCGTGAAACGCGATCCTCTTGAAGTTATATTTCTACAAAATCGAAAGCAAAAGAATCGCCTACTTCCGAAGTATTCAAAAATCGTAAGTCAAATATATGGCGCATCTATTTCCAATTGCTTGATTTCATCCTTATAATCAGGAAGACCGAGATTTTTTATTTTACGAATCCAAGCCTGTGCCTAATGAAATCTACAGCAGTGCACTGTGAAATTTGGAAACACAGTTCTCATAGCTTTGTGAATTGCTATTTCGAAATCTGCCTCAAGAACTTCTTGATTCAGATTTGAACCAAAACAGTAAAATTGGTTTTTTGAAATGTCAGAAAGATATCTGTACGAAAAATCTTGCTTATTTGGCAGTAAACATAACGCTAGTGTAATATAATAATCATTTTTTAGTATATGCAATGTGAATCATAGAGATCGTATAGATAGAGGAGTAAAGCCCCTAGATAGCCTATGTATTCGTTGCGTACCATGTTCGATCTTACACGATGAGTTATCCGTACCCCACTCTGCCGTATTTTAACTTGTTCCCCTTACTCTCCTACAACCGCGCGCTCAGCTCCTCTATACTATATGATCTCTATGATGATGATGTCTTGCGCCAAAACACCTGGTCTTGGTCTTGGTCTTGGTATTGTGCTCCCAGTCTTGGTCTTGGTCTTGGTCTTGCAGCAAGAGTCTCGCAAGTCTCGCAATTACCTGTTAGTGTTTCTGTTTTTCAATTTTATTCAACCTTTCTATGTTGGCACAATTTACACAAAGCAATTTGGGATGCATGTATTATTTCGAAAAACTCATCAAATTTGCTTTTAGGTCTTTTAGATCTATAACTCCAACTCTCACTACTCCGACTAGAACTATTTGACTCATGTCAAATTGTAAACGTGATAAGTTTTCCGAGAACAACAAGGATTAGTGTAAAATAAATTATTACATTAGACTCGAAGCAAAGCTCAATTAGAAATGACTGGAATTGAAATAAATGCTATTACTCATAGTCCATTCGCTTAGATAGTGTCGCCTTGTACCGCGCCGCCTTGGCCCGTGCCGGCTCTCATTAAAGGATGCCGTCGCAAATCAAAGGATGCCGCATGCGGCGTACAGACGCATGACATTGTAGCGTCCTGCTTTTCGCTCTTATACTTACCTTATCATTATAAGTCAGATTTCAAATTAGTTTGTAAGATCTCTTTTTCGGCCTATAATTTTTGAAATATTAAGAAAATAAACATTTTCTAGGTAACATACTACATATAATTTTATTACGCTTTATTCTATACAGTTTATTTTTCGTTTTCATAATTTTCATATTTTCATTCATTTTCATACTATATTTAATATATTATTTCTTATTCACTTATTCGGACTGCGTAAATTCCCCCTTCAACGAAAATGCACTGATAGTCATTTATATCTGTACTTTACGTCTTCCTATTTTCTGCCTATTTTCTTCTTCAAAATTTTATGTACTAGTACTTTCTTTCATTTTGTTCCGTTTGTTTTCTATGTGGTAATTTCTTGTATTATAAATTAAGCCTGTCCGCTCCCTGAAACGACACTCAGTCCTAACTGCAAGACGCAAGAGTCTCGCAGACTTAGTCTTGTTCTTGCTCAAATCTTGCACGGTCAGTCTTGGTCTTGGTCTTGCTAAAATTACGCGGTCTTGGTCTTGGTCTTGGTCTCGCAAAAATGCAAGAACAAGACCAAGACTGCAAGACCAAGACCGATTTTGGGCAACACTAAATTGTGAACACCCGCAAAAAGTGATCGGCACAGTAGCTAATTATACCGTTGACTTTTACACAGAATAGTAAAGATTGTTAAACACAAAAATGCAACATCTTCGGAAATGAACAGAAAGTTTTCTTTTTCTATTCTCTTGACAGTCATTGTTTTTAAAGGTTCAATAACAGCTGCTTTATGTATGTAAAGGTGGTACAGTTTTTCGTCTGTTATTATGAAGATTGTTGTCAATATTATGAATGTCTTTCAATGAGATAGAATTTGATTCACCGGTATGTTATTTAAATCTGATGGATGTATTATTTTAGAAGACTTCTCACAAATGTCATTGGCAGCTTTACGTTTAACACTAGCAGTTATTACATATCTGTTCAACTGATTAAGTTCTATGTCTTTTACTAACTATCCGCGTTTACTCAAACTGGAGAAGTTTTCCATAATTCTTCTCATTTCATGTAGGCACCTACCAGAAGTCGTATATTATTCTCGAATGATGAGAAACTAATTTCAAATTCGAATAATAAATTAAATTGCAAGGTAATTTCTTAGAATATGCAATCCATTGTTTGGCGTCGAATTTAGTTGTGTAATTAGTGATTAGTGAAAGTTACCTACCACAGGACGAATTTGAGTATAGAATTATCGGTTGCTCCTTGGTTGGGAACAAATATAGGTTCACCCAAAATCTGGACCCCTTCTCTGTAGGTAAGTGCTTTCATCGTTGTACGCAAGGTACTCAACCTAGTCGCTCTATTAGAATTATACAGGTTAAGATAGATACATTTCTTTTAGACGTTTTCATGATTGCAAAGAAATACCTCGGTATAATGTCATATCACTGAATTACATGTTTTGAAGGACTATCAAATATAGCATAGGATATGTAGAATCTCGATAAGAGAAAATATTGCTAATAATATCGCTACGTAGAAGGGTTCGAAAAAATCGGAAATACTTTTTTTAAATGAACTGTAGAGAAAAATGAGAATCTCATTCCTCACTATTGGATCATATAGTATAACTCGTGCTTATATATGATTTATTGAAATCAATTAATTTACTCAGATATGATTGTTTAACTCGTGAAAAATATATTTCAGTCTAAGAAAAAAAAACATCAAATGGTTGTTAGATTTTGTAGGATTACCACGGTAGACAGTAATCGGCGAAAAGGATCTAATGAAAAAATATTAAAACTCCAGATAAATATATGAAAAATGTTTTACTGAACATTATCATTAATTGATCAATGACATTATGTACCTACTTAACCTCTCTCTATAGGAGTAACAGTGGACGGACTGACGGTGATTTGTATGCACCGCTCGGTATCAATTGATTATGCAAATTCAATATATTTGCAGCTACTACTGCAATGTAATCTAATATATTAGGAAGAATTGGCAGTAATCTCGGCATTAGTCGCAACATAGTTGTAAGAAGAATGTAATTTTTGTCACGTTACAATGAATAGTTGTTGCAGATAAGAAAATTTGCCCAAAATGAACATTTCAATTTGTACGGCAATTGATTTAGATTTCAATAAGAGTGTGTCTTGATATAAATTGAAATTAATTCATTTTATTTTCCAGCTTAGACTTCGGAGTATTACGACGCTCATCATCCAGATGTGCTACTCGCTTCATATCCTTCCTTATTACTCCCGGGTACAGCTACAATCGACAATTCCATTATCTTCATAGATATTAGCTCCATATAATTTCACATTGAAACTTTACAACTCATGTTAGTAAATGATCTATAATAGAATTTTCAGATGCCACACACGCTGTGCAAATCGTTTTACATATAAATTCAATTCAAAAAACAATTCTGAATATACACGTCATCTGGGATACTCACTAAGATATAATTAGTGATTAGATTCTAATTTCACAATAAGTAATTACCATAAAGTTCATCAAAACTGCTTGAGTATGAGTGATGGTTTCGCAGTGAATTTTCAGTAGATTTTATTTCGTTAGTGCTAGCGATTAAATTATTACGAGTGAGATCAAAGATGAATGATGCCTGAAAACCGCGTTATAAAATATTTTAGGTAAGTTTAATTCTATACAGACATCGCAAACTTCAACAGAATATAAATTAAGTTGGGGATTATTATTTATGTCTTATGAAAATAGACATAAGAGTTAATATGCTCAATTTGCTCAGTACATGGACCAGACCCGCCAGATATTAGGTAATTAATAGGTATAGTGAACATTTGAGATACAAAAAACAGATTGCACCTTTGCAAATCATATTAAAAAAAATAAGTTTAATTCCCAGGATATTAATATTAATTTCGAAAAAAATTTTGGACTCTCCATCTCTTGCAATTCAATCATTATTTCACTCATGCTCCAGATATTTTCCACATTCAAACAAGAGACCGTAAGCTAAATATACTGAATTCTCAGGAATACATAAGCATATTAAAAATAGTAATAGTACAGTATTTAACGTCCAATTAGATATACTTAACTCACCTATTATCACCAATTTTGTGAATTATTCAAATATGTTATAACCCTGAACCCCTTCCACAAATATTTCTATTATTCACTGGTGGAAGCCGTTAATTTATCATGTTGATATAATAAAATAAAACACTTAAGCTTTGTTTTTTCTCACATATATTATAGAAACAAATAGTGACTATAGTTTCGACACTAGCGTGTCATCTTCAAATGATACTAATGTATGAAAATCCGCCCAGTAGTATCTTATGTCAATGGCCCTACACATAATCTAGCCTTGAAATTAAATTCAATTTTCAATAATATAAGTAACTTCAAGCCTAACTTTCGTATCTTTCGATGTTATAAATATGTCTTCAAATATTCCCCTCAATGAATGTGAAGTTTCAATATCAAAAATTTTGGAAAATCACATACAAATACCATCTTAGAATCCGAGATAGAACAAGCTTTTGATCTTTGCCTAAAGTATTGTCAATTTAATAACGAGTTTTTTACACAAAATAACGGATAAGCTATGGGATCCACATTAAATTCTCTTTCGGCAAATATTTTCATGTCTTATTTTGAAAAACATATTCATTGCTGGTTTAGATAATTATGTAGATGATGTTTTATCCTTTTTCAAAAGTTATAGTCATTAACAATGGTTTCCAACCTCAACTTATATCCAAATTAATTGACAAGAAAAATCAGAAATTAACTCAGTCAAGTATCTATCTTTTTACAAAAAATTCTGAATCTTCGTCAAAATATGTTTCCCTCACATATTTTGGTACCGCAAGTGAAAGAATTGCAGACATTTTATCAAAACATAATCTAAAAGTTAGCTTCAAACCTCAAAATAAATTGTCCTATTTTTTGTTCAATGTTAAAAATAAAACAAATAAGTTTAATAAACCTGGAGTACATAAATTAACCTGTTCAATGTGTGATAACTTTTACTGCGGTAGATCTAGCTTTAATATAGAAATGAGATATAAGGAACATTTTCGATCTTATAGACTTAGTAAAACAGATGTATCTTTCTCTAAACATATTTTAGAAACCGGACGCACTTCACCAAATTTAGATGAAGTTATAATTTTACATAACAATAGTAGATGCTTTGAATTAAACACACTAGGATCAATAGAAATTAGGTATTAAAAATAATTACAATAAAATTTTAAACGATCAATTGGTTGTATACTCAGCATTCTGTTTGAAGTTTTGTTAACGTGAAATTCTGATAATCCTCTTGTTCCTTACTAGTATACCTCCGCATTAAATATTCCTGATCACAATATTAACTTCAACTATACCTCATTAACCAATTTTCAATTATATTACTCTAGCAATGTATTTTCCCAACCGCAACTCCACTTGTTACATGTGTCTTCTATTGTACCATAAATAGCCAAGATTATTCATATTTTCATACATTAGTATTAATTATTTCTATAATATAAGCGATAAAAGCAAAGTGAAAGTATTTTATTTTATTAAATCAATATTTCTATTATTGTTATATCAGGTATAGAGAATATTTGAGATCCTTTAATTTACAAAAAACAAATTCCACCTTTGCCAATCATATTTTTTTAAATAGGTTCAATTTCCAGGATATAAATGTAACAAAAATCTTACGTATATCTCTGTACAAAAGTTTTAAAATTAAATTTATTAGAATCACTGCAGATTTTCTAAAACCTAATCCACCCCCATCCCCTATTTACTATAATAACGATTCTTGACCCAGTATGAATTATATATAAAAATTCTCGGGAAATAGGTCACATTAACACTTTGTTTTAAATTCTCGTCTTTATTGAAAGGATTGATGGCTACCCAAAAACTTTCTTCAATCCTATCATTAAAGAGAAAATAAACAAAATCTATAATGGTTCGTCATATAAAAATAACATAAAAGGTAATACAGACAATTATATAACTTTACCATACATTCCGGAGACCTCAGAGAAAATTGAGAAATGTTTGAAAAAGTACGATATAAATGTTGCGCATAAGCCTACTAACTGTGTTGGGAAATATTTCTCAAATCTAAAACTTGTAATACCTAAAGATAAACAAACCCACACAGTATATAAATTGAATTGTTTAGATTGTGATGGGATTTATATTGGAATCTCTAAGCAATATTTACAAAAAAGAATGTATGGCCATAAGTATAGCACAAGAAATAACCACCGCCCTTGCTAAACACTGATTTGATTATAACCATCAATTTGATTACAAAAATATTAATAATATAACTAAGGAAACCAATTAATATAGAAGATCTTACCTGGAGATGATTCACATAAAACGTGACCCCAAATCTGTAAATCATAGGAATGATATTCATGGATTAAGTCAGATTTATACTAATTTAATCAATTAAAACTCCTGCAAATTCCTACATGCGTCTTTATAATGTTAAAAGTATATTTTAGGAAGAATGCCTAATAGTAATATTCCAGTACAGGTCTGAAACCTTTTTCAAGTACCTCATAAATCTTACATCTGGTTCGAAAGTAGGTACTCAACATAATAACTTCGATCTTCAGTTGTTATGAGACTATACCAACATGCGCTTGTATATAATGAGAATATTACTGAATAGTGGATTCTTGTTACAGCAATTTTTATACTTTAATATTGACGATACAATTTCGATTATTCGTGGTTTTGTTCGTTTCGACGGCGTGGGCTTTTTTGAATGAAATTTGTGCTATATAGACGCTTGTGCTATAATTAGTTTTAATAAACGTACGTAAAGACGAAAATTTAAAACAAAGTGTTAATGTGACCTATTTCCCGAGAATTTTTATACCTATTCACTATTGTTAATAACCATTGAATAGACCGATGTATTCCTGAAAATTCTACATTAATTTTGAGAATAAATTAGTAAATTAGTGATATTATAGTGTATTTCGTATCTGATGGTATATATTTGACTTGTAATTTCCAGTTGATTCATAAGCGTCGGTATTTGGCAGTTTAACTGTGGGAACTGGTGTCACGTTTTGTGATGAAATTAGTGGGGATAAACATAGGAAAACAGTGTTTGTTTTTTATATTGCAGAAAAAACGACCTCCTTGGAATATTGTTTGAAATTACCAAGAACTCGGGAACTCACAATTCCTTGACGAAATAACCAGTCGGAATTATATCTCGAAAAAACGGGAGCTCCGTGAAGTTATTACCTGAAAAGTTGTTTAAAGTTTTTGAGGCTATTTTGCTCCTTCGGGAATTTTAAGTTAAAAATTTCAAATTTCTCAAAATAACGGCCCTAAGTACATAGGAGTTGTTGATGTGTAATCGAAACCTGTCAAATTGATTCCCAAAGTCTAAAGGTTAAATACGTTTTTAAATCTTTTCGTAATCATTTTATGAATTTCTATAAAGTCGGAACCAACGTCATCAAATAATCTATATAACGCTCAAATCAAAATAAAATCTGTAACTTTATATATATAGGAGATGTGGAAATCCTTTGTAGATAATCGAAAACGTAGGTTTATTACATTGACACATATTTACAAACATTTCGTTGGGAAGTTTTCCATATTTGTTGATTTAAATTTAAACAGTCAACTGAACATTTCGCTCCATTTGAAAGTTTCATTCAGTTTTAACACCTTCTTGGAATCCTTATATCTACAAGAAAATCTGGGATATGGCTCGAATATAGTCAAATATACGCAGTTTCGCAATCTTACTGTAATACATACCCTTTAGAATAGCAAGCTGGAAGTGTTATTCGGCTTCTGTATCCCAAGTATTCAGATGAGGGGATCAAATCCAAATCCCTGATTTCCAAAGATAAAGTCATTGTGCAGGTCTGTCGTCGTCGCTTAAGCATGTTCTTTGAAAGAACTACAAATTCTCATATGCCAACTAGAAGTAAACATATTTCAAAGATTCCATATAGAGAACTCAATTCATTCGAGGCAATATTTGAAGTAGATTATACTTCTTCACTTTGATGTATAGTTGTCTCAAGTGAGTTGCTATAAACTAAACTTAGATATATAGTTTTGCGCAAACTATTTATTGTATTTTTTACATATGAACATACCATGCTCTGACGTGGAAGTATCTAGATAGAGTTGAGCATTACCAGTGGAGCGCAATTGCGTAAATGGTTATACCTGACGTAGATTTTATCCTAACAATAAGTCTATGCTTGTCATCAATGTTTTTTGGCTCTCGCCCATCCATTGTATGTTCCCTCGACAGCGTGGCTTTGTTTCTGGTGTAATGACTTGTAATATCAGGATGATTCCATTCACAGTGATCTCTGTAAGGCATTATTTGTTCACCATGGTTTATGACTCAAAAAGTTAGAACTGTATAGTGTTGGTGGATGTTCTTCTTTGGCGTACCTCAGAGGCCTCATATAAGGTTGCTTGTCCCTCTGCTGTCTACCAATGATGTTTCTTTGGGTTTTAATCATAGCAGGATTTTATTGTTTGCTGATAACCTCAAAATGATTCGAAGAGTTGCAGAAGATCAGGACTGCAGAAATATTCAGGAGGATTTCCAGCAATGCTGCATTGGAGATGTCATGGAATTGAGCACTTTTAAGTAGCAAGTTATGATTTACACTCGAAAATCCCATGGTTCAGTATTTGACTATCCGTTAGAGACCATCCTCTGTCGAAGGTTGATGAAATCATATACCTTGGTATCCTGTTCGACTTTGAATTCAACTCAATGTCGTCATATTGATTATGTGGTTCTTTGGTTGGCCTTGCTATGATGTGTAGCTTTAAATGTAAATGCATTTGTAGATTTCACTTATTTGAAATGTTTGATTATACGCAATTTCTTCATTTTTAATAAGCATATTGATTGTTCAAACCAGCATTATTTCGACAATGTTGCCCTACTTAGTATGCGTGGCCACGAGCAAAGAAGGAAGAATGTTGATGTAATATAACAAAATATCATAGAATCTATTCTATTTGTTGCAACTCGGAAGTGAATATGACTCAGTGGAGAGGAGTGGCAATGCGTCGGATCCAATAAGTTCACGATATTGTTCCAATTCGAAAATGATGACTTCAATATTCAGAAACAAAATATTTGGTATATGAGAAAATAGTATAGAAACATTGGAAAATCGATACAATGTGTGTATTATTGTGTTCAATAGCGATACTTGTTGAATGGTTTGTTTGCTATGGTACAATTTAGAATCGAACATTCATAAACTATCGATTTTTCACACAATGATTACATGCGGGGTCCATTACAATTACCAACTTTGTATTCAGTAAACGCAAAGCGAAATTAAACTGCCTCCAATCATTCCTAATTGAATATTTCAACATTTATGATTTTCTGATAATTCAGATCATTGAATTCACTATTCAAAATGAAACTATATCATGGTCAGAGTGGCGGAGAAGCAAAATGACAAGTCTGAAGGCTGATGTCCATCAGGTGAGACTGGTCCATCCTGACAAAATCATTAAGCGGGAAAAGATGACCGTGCTCATACCGCCACCACAGAGAGAGAGAGAGAGAGAGAGAGAGAGAGAGAGAGAGAGAGAGAGAGAGAGAGAGAGAGAGAGAGAGAGAAAGAGATAGAGAGACTGCGAAAGTGCTTCGACTGATTACTAAGCAGAACCCAAGACTGGTCACTTTAAAGTGGACCGTTCATAAAAGGGAAGAGTTGGGTGTCTCTGGCACTCTGTTTGTCCTCCGAGTGGACGAATCCTCGGCGGAGGTGATTTGGTCGAAAACATTCGTGGCTTCCATGGGCTCAACTCTCCTAATATTCAGGGATGTGGCAAAGCATTAGGGGGTTCACAAAGGCGAGGTCTTCCATTGCACTGAACTTTCTATTAAGCCGGCTACCATCTCAACCAATGCCTATACCAATGGTCAGAATCACTGGTCACATCAAGTGTTCTCGAAGGTTTATCATTCTCCTTCATATCTTAACTTAGTCGGAACACTTATGGAAGAGGTCCACAGCATCATCCACTGATTCCAACCCTAGTGGATCGTCCATAAGAGGGAAGAGTTGGATTCCTCCTACAACACTCTGTTCGTCCTCCGAGTGGACGAATCCTCGGAAAAGATGATTAGGTCGAAAACCTTCGTGGCTTCCATGGGCTCAACGTGCCTTATATTCAGGAATCTGACATAGCACCAGGGGGTTCGCAAGGGCGAAATGATCTCCGACAAATAGACTAGCCTTGTGACTAATCCTAACATCGAGGTCTTTCATCGCACTGAACTTTCTATCAAGCCCGCTACCATCTCAATACCTATGCGAATGATCAGAATTACTGGTCACATCAAGCCTGCTCCATGGCTTATCATTCTCCTTCATATCTTAAATTGGTGGGAACTCATGGATGTGGTCCGTAACATCCACTGATTCAGACTTTATTTTGTTGTCATGTCAAACCAGCTAAAATTTGATTTGTCAACAATGAGGAATAAAATTAATTATTGAAATTACACTTTTTTACGATTCAACCAATCATCATTTGTCTGATTCTTTTTTGAAGAATTTGATAGATTCTATAATACAAAAGATGAAATTATTCCTCCCATACTTAATAATAATAATAGTTTACAAATTGTAAAGCAGCAGGAAAAAAATAAACATTATAAATGATTCCACCAGCTTGATATTTCACTAGCAGAACCTTAAATTCCTCATCTATAAATTGCTTTCTTGGCAATTGAATAGCAATTGGACTACTTGATGATGAAAGCGAAGAAATTTCTAAGGTCATCATCTTTAGCTAGCGGAACCATCAATTTCTTATTGATTAATCGCTTTGTTAGTAATTGAATAGCAATTAACTCCTATTTGATGCATAATGCAAAAACGTTTCTAACATTTTTATTTTCAGCCTGATGTTTCTCGAGCTTGACGTGATGGTAGCGGAGCCATCAATTTCTCAATGAAAAAAGTGGTTAGAGAATTGGTTTATTGATATGATAATTGATATTTTTTTTGCGTAGAGGCGAAATTTGCATAGACTCCTTGGGTGCCCGTACCTTCGAGTGGGTCGGATTCTTACCGACTAAAACCCCTCCTCCATGACGGTTGCTTCTCCTTCTCAGAGGGATCCCCACTGCACTACGGTCATTACTGTCTTATTGTGCCCTCACATATTGCTATCTCCTTATCAGTCCGGTGTATTCTATGAAATTAAGTATTCTGATGTAGGGGATACTTCTGATTTTTTCGGGTGTAGTCTTATCGTATCCAAGGTATATGTCACAACCAGCCGCGTATGACGATGGTTGTGGTGGGTACAGTTGTACTCCAAGGAAATGAAATTGAAAAATGTACAGTTATGTCCTAATTCAATAGATCCATATACATGGAATGAAATATTCATGCACTCTTTTCTCCTTTTCATCATATACAAACATCAGTTGGACTGTTTTTAGGAAAACAGCTCTAGTTTTCTAGTACTGACCTGAATGTCAATGATAATCCTAAATGAAATAAAGTTCGGTATTTTCCAAATCGTAGATAATTATGGAGGAACGAAGCTACAAGACAAAATTATTATCAGTATAATTATTATCTTGAGTGTCGGTGGAACCCGGTGAGGTTCCTTCATGCCTAGGCCGAGGCCCTTTGCTCTTCATATCATCCAGTGGTGCGGTTCCACTCAAGAGTGTTCACCAAGATCCCAAGGTGGGCGAACTGATGCTGATGTGGTTCTGCATTCTGTCTTCGAGCATAGCCAGTATTTCCGCAAAACAAGATACAATTGAATGAATACTAAACTGAATGAAAAATGTCAAATTTTGGGGACGAAGCTTCTGTGGATAGAAATTTTTGAAATGTATTGGTTTGCGGATCGATGTGATCACAACTACATGTGGACATTCCGCAAATCGTTTGGTGAAGCTGAGACTAACTGTTGCTTATCCTACAGGGATATTCATAGCTGAAGAATTTAACGGTTCATGGCTTAATCATTTGGTTCCGGAGACTGATTATTGAACAGCGATATCCAGATATTGGTAAGAAATAGTAGCCTATAAGATTATTCATATTCAAAAGAATAGGTTTCGCATTGATTACCAAGAGGATTCGTTGATTAGTAGATATGAAACGTGATATAAATACCTTCAGAGTGTAGAGATCGAAGTGGACTGTGGTTTGAACATCATCATTCATTAAATGATGAAAAACTCTCCATATTTCAATTATAGGAAAATTGAGAATTCATATCGTTCCATTCACAATGCTTTGCTTGATGGATTTTAATTATACTACTTTGAAAAACGTTATTTTCATTGCAGAACTTAAATACGATGTCCAAATCTAAATTCACCTATGTTTATATTCTGATGATTTAAAATAATAATAAGAACGGAGATTACAATTTCCTTCCAATATTGTTCCTTGTTAGGAAAGATTCCATATAATTCAGAGAAGGGATTTGGAAAGAAAATTCCAAGAAAAAAGTAATGGGGGAAGTATGGTTGAATTTGCTTGGTTTTCTTAGAGATTGAGTCGTTAGTTTAATAGCTACAAATAAGGAATTTTCTTTGTCATAAGAGCGAACGCCATTCAGTATAATGCTCTTTAACTTCTGCCTGTTACTTCAAGCTTCAAGAGTCTTTCGATCGATGTTATTCCTATATGTCAACGTTACAGTTCTAAATGACCGATACTTATGATAACTAGTCATCGATTACAAATAATGTATAATAATAATGTAGTTTAATGTTATTACTAGTAGGAATGAAGGACCGCAAAATAAATTAAATTCGAAATACTTACATTTCAATGGTTCGATATAAATCATGAAATAAATATATATTATACATAGGGGTGAAAAGGATAATGACAGTCGCATAAAGGGAAAATATTGATAAATTCAAAATTCAACATCAACAAAACACTAAATTAAACTAATAATCTACATATTTAGTAACAGTTTAATGGCTTTGGTAGAATAATTAGGAAGTAGTTGCCAATAAAAAAGTAGTTTTTACCGCTATTGTCCGCATGCCCGAGTAATAGCGGTCGGATAGCGGGCAATGGCGGTCCAAGAACCTATACAAATTCCACATTCGTCCCATCTACTGCACGATCAGTGGGACCAGGGACCGCATAAAGAAAAGTTGATTAGAACTAAAAACTAAGTTCAAATATGCAAAAATAATTTTTTCGTTTTTGTCTACAATATCATTGCAAATTTAACTGTAGTTACTTGTAATCTAGGATGCACTGACATACAAATGATTTATGTAGTGAACGAGAGGGTGGATATGTCGAGGCGTTAGTGGAATGAGTGAAAAGTGAAAAATAATTTTCAATTTATTTCTAGTATTAGTTATCATGTGTTTTATAATTACAAGAGATAAATGTTCATTCAAAATAAAAAGATTAGTGAAAAATAACATAACCTAATTTTTCAATGTAAATGGATGGAATTGCAGTTTTTGGTTCTGATCAATTTTTCTTCATAACTATTTTCGATATTGTCAAATATAAAGGTACTTTACTCTTGACTAAAATTCATATTTTTTGACAAACCACGTATACGACTGAAAAAAATTAATATCTAATGATTGTATTTCAAATTTCAGAACTTTTTATAAACAATAAATTTTTTCCTGAAATTAATAATAAAAAAAACCATATGGTTCCAACTTAGTGAGACATATTGTATTTCTCCTGACGTCCAAACAATAATAAGCAAGTGAAAACCGTAGAAAATTAAGCGATCACCTTTTAAAGTAGTGCACTAGTATTTTATATCAAAAGCGGGAGAAAGCAATTGACATAGACCTCCTGCGACAAATGTTCGGGTGTTCAGAAGGATTGTTAGGAAACGGCGGGAGGGCACAGCCATCAACCCTTTCACCCCTTTATTAATATACATTGTTGATATTATTGAGATTCATAATTTCGATACAAACACAATGAATTACAAAATATTTCCTAATTAATTTTCAAACAAAAATTGTGTAGCCACCTTATTATTAAAAAAAAAGATAACGCAAGTCAGATATCCGCAATATACTAATAATGGTCCGACCTACCCCATCCACTATTAGATTGGATTAACAAACCCTCAATTGACTTAAAAACATCGTTAGGTAAATCCTTAATATGTCTATTCATTTTCAGACTCTTAATTGTAAAGATTCAAGAGAAACTTGTATAAATCGATTTTGAAGTATTTTATCAGTGTATTATGTTACTGTGGGAGACCGAAGATGGTAAATGTCAACATTCTCCGGTGAATGTAGGGAAACTAACCCTCGAGATATTCAACAAAGTAACTTGCGATAATATTGCCGCTTGGACCTATAGTGTAGGTTCGAAATTCCAAGCGGCAATTCAACGGAGAATATTGACATTTACCACATTTGGGACATTCACAGTAACGTATGTATTGAATAATGACGAGCATACATGTATGTATCTAATTTTGTAGGTAATTGTATAAATAACTTGAAATTGTTTTGAGAAGATCAAGACTAATATTTCTCCTCATATGAGACAGTACTAATTTCAAAGTGAAGGAGATTCTGTTTCCATCAACAGAATAAAATGTCTGAACTCTAAAATATATGTTATGTTACCAATCAAACGATGATCGTAATCAATTCCAACTAGGTGATAGAGAATACTATATGGAATAAGTACAGTTTATAAAGTTGGTAGGCATATTGATTTATATTAACTGAATAATCATAATAGAGGCTCATTCCTATGATTTCTTTCTTTGGGTTTCTATATAGAACATCATTCTGAGATTTTAACATTTTTTTATATTTGGCAAATACCATGGAAACGTTATATGAATAAATATGGATTTTTGCATCCTTTCGTAATCCTATAAACGTGTGTTCTTACAGTTTTGGGTCAGAATCCTCCAGAAGCTACATCTTTCAGTTGCTTGGTCAGTAAATAATGAAGAATAGATGAGAAATGTTCCAAACAGGTTTTTTTAGTAATGTAGCCTCTCTCAACTCACTCTTGTATAATTTTATAATAGAAGCCAGTAGCTGCTACATATTCATTTAGAAAATTATTCTAGTGATATCATTTATATATAAATTCTCGGGAAATAGGTCACACTAACACATATGCTTATTATTTCATCTTTACGTACGTTTAGGTCTCACAACCATCATCAGAAGATGTATTATGTCTAGAACGGGATTTCTTAAAACTAATTGTATCAGCACAAAGCGACCTTATCGCACCAATTTCAATTAAAAATGCCCACATCGCCGAAACGAACAGAAACACGAATGATCGAAATTGTAACGCATTAATGTTTTAAGTATAAGAATATGTATCAAGAATCCACTGCTTAGCAATTTTCTTATAAAAGAAAACAAAGTCTGTATACGGCTGAAACTAAAAGACATAACGCTCAAGTATCCATTTTCGAACCAGATGTTGAAGATTTTTGAGGTAAAAAAAAGGTTATCTGACCTTATTAGAAATATTGCTATTTGAGCATTCTACCTAAGATATACTTTCAACATTAGAAAGACGTATGTAGGAATTTGGGTCTTAATTAGATAAACTAGTATAAATCTGACTTAATAACTGAATGTCTGTTCTACGATTCACAGATTCGGAGTCACGTTTTATGTAAATCATCTCCAGAACAGATCTTTTACAATAATTGCTTCCTTTAATTAAAATATATCCTAGTGATATCTAAGCACGTGAACAAATTTGTTCTCATACATTACTATATCTCTAGGTATCTAAATCCTTCGAAGCCTTTCCCACAGGTTGAAATGAATTAAATTGAGTACGCCGTCATTGTGTGATTTAATTTCGAACAAATCACGCTAAACTACTTCATTAAATATTACAAAGAACTGTAAACTTTCAAATTGCAAGCAAATTCTCATTTCCACTGTATTTTTATGTTGATTTTACTTCATGGAGTGTCCGTTGTCCTATTCCACTGAACTAAGTATGTATATAATGTGTACTGTTATAAGAGATAAGGGTTTGCCTGTTCTATGTAAGACCACATATAATCGGAAGTCTCGTAATCTAGTATTGACAACATGAAGTAGTCATGTTGATTTTATTAAGTATTCAGGGTAGTAAGATGAAAATGAAAGATCATACTTTAATAATCATTCTTCATTCGATATAAGAAATAGTAGAAGAAAGAACAGATTTTCTGGAATTCTCTTTGTTGGTGAAAGTTTAAAAGCAAAAGCATCAAACTCAAGTATAGCGGAGACGTGAGTCAGTACGTGCTTTGTGGAAGATTTTCCTTCTCACTAATATTCTAACTTTAACCCAGATCGTGCTTGCTGTGCTACCTAGTTTCAACTTCAACAGCCACTTATGAAAGGAATTAAATCATTATATGTAGAGCTGAGGTGGAACAGTTGAATCTCAGCATTATTTTTTCTGGACATTTTTGAAATCTTGGAAATGAGTAATAGCAATGTACTACAGCTTTTACTCTACAAGATTGTATCTCCTTTTCTTTGTAATTTAAAAATAATTTTAAGTAAGTATGCCATATCAGACATGGGATTCTAAAATAGCGGAACAAGCATTACTTAATTCTTCGGCTGACAATAAATAGGAGGCGTTTCTTAGAACGAATAGTTTTTTATGAATATACCTGCAAATAAATCGATGTGAACCGTTCAGGTCAGTGTCGACAAGACTTTGATGTTCAAATTTCTATCATATGGCTGTGAAATACATTCCAGAGTGAAAGGAAGTTTTATAGATTTTTCATAGTTAATTGCAATTGCAAGTCCTAGGCTACGCTTCCTCAATCAAAATTGTCACATTGGGCAAGCATGATGAACTCATACAGTACCGACTACCGGCAAGTAGTTGATGATGTCATTCATGAACACAAGAAATAGTAAATGTCACATTACACAGCTTTGGGGCATTCCTAAATTGATTCGTTTATTTGCCAATACATTGAAACGCCACTGCGACAGGAGAGATCTAATGAGATTTAAAACATTTTTTTTTGATACAATACTTCTCAAGCTTGCTCACCAGGAATATTTAAATCAATGCACGATTTTCAAATGTACTTTCGATTATCCGAGTAACACTAATTTAGTAGTTTGAATATAATATTTCAAAAAATATTCAAGTTAGAATCTATTTTTAAAGCCATACAAGTTGGAAGAATTTATCTCATATTATTTTATCTTGAATCATGAAGAAATGTATTAAATTTTCTGTTGCATACTTATGTATTAATGATATTGATATGGGTAAATTTTGTCCAACACTTTATGGAATAGAGAGCTTAAATACTTCGATTGCACCACTCTCATCATTCATTAGTTGAACGAAACCACAGTGAAAGTTGAAAGAAGAAAATATTGTTGACAAGATTCAATTCGGTTATATCTTGTATATATTTTTCAAGAGGTTGATTGATGAACGATATAAGGAATAAAATATCTGATAACTATTAGTTTCAAATACAGGTATCAAAATTGAATATTTCGCCATTATATCCTTTACTAGTAGAAATATTAGGAAAATCAAATATTAAATTCAAAATTCTAGTACATGCTTTTATATTGGTATCGTTATGTTGATGCTTTCTTTACAGGTAGTACCCGGCAAATAAATTCATTACTGATATTAACATCTTACATCCAAATATACAATTCACCTTAGAGATAGAAAACAACAACTCCTTAAACTTTTAGATCTGACCAATTCACATATATAATAACTATAATTCCTTCGCTAATTATCACAATCCCACCCACACAGATACCACCATGCACAATACTTCTTTACACCCACAATCACACAAGTTAGCAGCGTGTAATTCTATATTTGTACCTAGGACAAACTGAATGCTGTTTCAATGTAAGGATAAACGAGCATATGGGAAGCTACCGGAACATAATCCCAATTTCATCCTTAATCCCAATATTTTACATGTTCAAAATAAATCAACACAATATTCCAGAATCCATAGAAATTTCAAAACATTCCAAAAACAATAGTAACAAAATATTAAATGACCAAATCAATACCTATAATTCAGCACTTATCAACAATTTTGTAAATAAACTCCCACCAAAACCATTGTCTACCACCATCTTTCAATTTGTACCACAGTGCCTAATATTTGAGGACATCCTTTCAAATCTATCTTCAGCTGATAACTTCTAGCCTTGAGGATGCCACAATGTGGTGAAGCAATTTGGTAGCATTATTTTCTGAATTGAAAGTTTTGTGTAAATGTGGGTTCAATTCTCTAACTTCCGGAAAAAATGGTTTTGCACTATGTAAACGCCGGAAATATAGATTCCTTTTTAATTTTCACTAATAGTGAAATCACAAACACCCTTTCCACTATGTATTTTTGAAATTGAGATGTTTCTCTGATGATGCTAACATAGCTTGAAAAATGCGCATAACAGTTTTAAAATCTATAGTAGAAAAGATTATTTGTAATTTTACTATGTAGGTTCTTGATATAAACCAAAGATGAGTGATTGCGGCACACCGAAGTCATGATTTCTCGGCTTTCCGTGCCATTCATGTATGTTGTATGTTGTCATTAAGGAACTGCTTATACAGGGTGTCCTCGAACTGCGTGGCAAAAATAAAACCGAAGATTCTTTGATTCGAAAAAAATTTGATGAGCCTTTTTACTTTTGCCTCAAATGTCTTGTTTAGCCGGTAGAGGGCTTGAAAGTTGCAAAAATAATTTTGTTTTTTCGGTATAACTTGAGAACGTGATGAAGGACTTTTACAATATTTGACAGGTGAGTTACTGTCAATAATAGCCGTTTTTGAGAACGGAGCATAGAGGCTTAGAGACCATAGAAATGGCTCAAACTTGAGGATGTAACGGGAAAAGTGTCCAGAACTTTTTTGTTGTCGATGTAATTCACTCTATATTTTTTATGGAGATAGCTTATCTAATTTGAAATCTTTTCTTACTCTTAGAAAATTTTGATGAAATCAACGGATTAGCTTGAAAAACATAATTTTCGAGTCTCTGCAATTTTGGCTTACTAATTTTACTTGATTAAAATACCTTAGTTGTCTTTGCTTTTCTAATGTCATTTTGGCATTTGGAGAATTTATTCTCAAAACTGTCAGTTTTTACTTTGCTTTCCGTAAAAATTTTATAAAATTATGGCTCAAAATTTCACTAACACCGAAATGGTTAATACCTCGGTAAAACACGAATAATAAAAACAATAGAAATGTGGAAACGATGTGATTTTTTAGGAAAAACAAATGCTAAATTCAAAGAAACAACAAAACTTTTTGGGAAATCGCTAAGGCATCAATTGTTCGAAATGTTGCCCATTTTCCTGAATACACAAATTAATTCGTTTCAAGAAATTGGATTGAACTCTGGCTAGTACTTCAGGATCATTCTTCAATAAATCCGCTTCATGATTAATTCGTTGCAACAATTCCTCTCGTGTGTTTACTGGAGCTGCATGAACTTTCGACTTCAAAGCGCCCCATAGAAAGAAGTCGCAGGGCGTCAAATCAGGGGAGCGGGCCGGCCAGTTCACTGGTGCATCGTGTCCTCTACCTATCCAGCGATCTGGATATTCCGCATTCAAATGTCACCTCACAGCTAATGTGAAATGAGGAGGTGCACCATCATGGATAAACCAGGCCACGACGAATGTGTAAGGGCAAGTCTTCCAACAGTTCAAGTAGCCTTTGTTCCAAAAAGTTCAAGTAGTTCTCCCCGTACAATCGATCGGTTATAACGTTAGGGCCAATAATAAAGTTATCCACAATTCCAACCCAAACATTGATTTTAGTTTGATTCTGAAAATATGTATCTTCCGTTTCATGAGGATTTTCATCAGCATAGAAATGTTCATTATGGAGGTTAAAAAGGCCACATCTCGTGAAAGTATCTTCGTCCGTGAACAGAATTCTTCTACAAAAATTGGGGTTTGCGTTTTGTCTTTGGACAATAAGCCGACAGAAATCTAGCCGATGACCTGGATCCATGGGCAATAAGTCTTGAACTGTTTTAATACGATAGGGATACAACAGTTCTTCTTTATGAACTAATGATTTTGAGGCTCCAATACGAAGTCCCAAACGTAGTGTGCTTATCCCAGGTTCAGTTTCAACCGCTTCCAGTATTGCTTCTTCGAACTCTAACGTCCTTCTTGTCCGTCTGCGTTCAGTTTCTCTGCGATTTGCTTCAAATTTGCCAGTTTCGCGAAGGTTTGCCGATTTGGAATTCTGCGATGCGGATATCTTTCCCTTCTCCGGTCATTGCAACGACAAAGTCCATAAATCAATAACATATCAACCATTTCAGTGTTAGTGAAATTTTGAGCCATAATTTTATAAAATTTTTACGGAAAGCAAAGTAAAAACTGACAGTTTTGAGAATAAATTCTTCAAATGCCAAAATGACATTAGAAAAGCAAAGGCAACTAAGGTATTTTAATCAAGTAAAATTAGTAAGCCAAAATTGCAGAGACTCGAAAATTAATTTTTTCAAGCTAATCCGTTGATTTTATCAAAATTTTCTAAGAGTAAGAAAAGTTTTCAAATTAAATAAGCTATCTACATAAAAAATATCGAGTGAATTACATTGACCACAAAAAAGTTCTGGACAATTTTCCCGTTACATCCTCAAGTTTGAGCCATTTCTATGGTCTCTAAGGCTCTGTGCTCCACTCTCCAAAATGGCCATTATTGACAGTAACTCACCTGCCAAATATTGTAAAAGTTCTTCATCACGTTCTCAAGTCATACCGAAAAAACAAAATTATTTTTCCAATTTTGAAGCCCTCTACCGGGTAAACAAGACACTTGAGGCAAAAGTAAAAAGCCTCATCAAATTTTTTTCGAATCAAAGAATCTTCGGTTTTATTTTCGCCACGCAGTTCGAGGACACCTGTATATACCGTTTGAAATGCCTTCTGCTAGTTGAAGAAAAAAGTAAGACATTTTTCTTTTTGTTCGATTGTATTATGAACATATTTCAATAGCTTCACCACTGGCGTCGATCTTCCTTCCATAAATCCAAATTGATATTTTGAAATAATTTTATATTTTTTCATAAAATTGCTTACTCTTATTTCAATCACTTTTTCAACTAATTTAGCGTTCGTTGAAATAAATGAAATTGATTGATGAAATAATTAGACATATTAAGTGTACGGTCAGCTTTATAATGAAAGAGATGTTGAAATTATATCCAATATATTAAAATATATTAGAGTTGTCGGATATATTCTCTATTGATATTCTTCCTAGAACATGCTGGACTGGAATAAATCATTTCTGTTGTCTACTAGAAAATTCTTGAATTGTTTCAAAACAGCTGTACCTCGAATCTTGCAAATTATTCAGATTGACAGATATGACGTCGTATACATTTTAATGAAATATCGACGAAGGACCTTTTCTACATCACCTGGAAGGTCGTTCCATTCTGAATAGTACATAATTTCAAATTGAATTCCTGACATGAATTACCTGAATGTCAGATGCGCATCAAAGAACTGATAAATTCTCATCAGAATGAATGTTTACTTGGAACAGCTTGATTCTTTCATTCCAAATTCGATCAAAGCTCTCGTGAGGGTGATGGCAAATATCCAGATCTCTGTTACTGAAAGTACTAGATCAATGGTTTACACGTAAAGTCATACTAGTACTTCTAAGCTTACGAAATGTGAGAATAAGACTGAGCAACAAATTCTTATACGTTCAAGTACTCACTTTCAAACCAATGTTGAAGATTTATGACCTATGATAAGAAAAGGTTGTCTGGTCGTAGGTACTAAGAATTATTGATTTTTCTAGCATTCTTCATAAATACACTTTTAACATTATAACGACGTACGTAGGAGTTTGCAAGTTTTTTTTTTGACTAAGTGATTGCATATCCGTTCTATGATTTACAGACTCAGCATCACGTTTCATGTGAATCCTCTCCATGATAGATCTTACTTTATCTACCATATTAACACTTTTATAATGGAGCTGATTGTTTTAATGAAAGCAATGTTCAACAAGGGCGGTGGTTTTTCTATAATATCTTTAATATCACATTATTAATGTTTGGCCACCCTTTGAAGCGCCGTCATGGTTTCGAGATCCGAAATTCCGACCTTGGAGCCTTCATAAACAAGATATCGAAGCAATCAAAAAAGTATATTAAAGTACTAACTCCCATCTACAGCTTCATAATGTTTATTCGTGGCATGTTTATATTTTTTGCTACATTTATTGACTTTTTTTAAAATGCATACCGTGGCCCAAGACTTGATTCTACCAGGAGATACGCAGGTTCAAAAATCACCGTTCGGTTATGTGTTAGAGTATCAGAAGTGGCCAAAATTGGAAATATGATATACCTATATCGATATGAAACTAAGTAGGTACACGTCGAAGGAATCTTTTTTATCAAAGTAAATTCCTTAACTAAGTTTGACTTTTATAGTGATTACTAGAAGTTCAATTTTTTCTTTAAAAGTTACCCGTTCTTATTGTAGAGACCAGTTATTTAGGCGCAGCATTAGTTTTAGTACAGATGAGTTGGAAAATTTAAATGAAGCTAGTGAGCAACTCGACAATAGCGAAGAGGAAGCTCGATCATAGTGGCGAATGTAATTTTAAATCCTGTTCTTGAAAATGACTCTGATGATGATTATTTATAAGCATTTTGTAAGCTTTAATACAGATTAAATATCAACTGTTTGATGGTAATTTTTTTTTATTGTCACCAATTAATAAATACTGTTTCTTGCAATAAGTCTTTGTATGTTATTACAATATTGCAATATTCCATAAGGCACAAAAAATCCTCAACATAAGCATAAAAAAGACTTTCATCAATCCAAAATTAAATATTTGTTAATGAGAGAAAGTTGATTCATTTGTTTAGGAATCCTATTTAAAATTGGCGGCACCAAAAACCACTAGATACTTTTTGATGCCAAGATAATAAAGTTATTTTATTGTTTAATAATAAAGGAAAACTTGATTATTTACTCAAGATCACCCTCAAGATATCATTTTGAAATCAAAATAATGGATATGCAAATGCTTGAAAAATTAATTATTCAGTTAGTTAATGATAATTTATGAAGGAAAAGTTGATTTTTTGACTTTTGACAATTCATAATTAGCATCATCCCACTCGACAATTTCTCAAGGGTCATTGAAAATTTTCTTATTGAACATTGTTTTTATACATTTAAGGAATTCTTAGATTTTCAGTTCTGATGTAATAGTTTTAAGTTTTTATTCTTCTTTGTTGTATTTTTTTCCTTTCTTTTATCTTGACGAATGTTAGCCAATACTTGGTATTTAGCATGAATAAATTATTATATTTTATTCTATTCTATTTTATCACGTAAAAACCTTGAATATGATTTCGGAACCGAAATACTCAATTAGCCCAAAAACTGTTCCTTACGAAGGGGGGAGCTCCACGGTTTTGATTGGATGTCGTCTGATCTGGGTACTGAGCTCAATATAATGCAGAAATAATTTTTCAAAAAGCATCTGTATCTCAAATATTCCAGGTTGAGCTCTTTCTTTTCCCAAATTGACGGGGCCATTTGAAAAAACACTTACTTAGCTCGTCTAGCAACTTACATCATCATGGATTTCCAGTCATTAATGTTGTAACTATAATGTTGCTATAGGCGAAAATCGAGTGAAGATTGGATTGCAAGGCTTGAGTTAATTTGAAATGTAAAAAAATTTTTTTTTGATGAAAAATCTTATCATTGCAAAATAAAGTGTTCATGATAAATTCATTCAAATCTCAGATTTATCTTCAGTTGAGGGTAATCCTTTGTTCACTCTGTAATTCGTGATAATATTTAAACCAGGGATGCACAGACTTATAGGGAACCACTCGGGAAGCCAAGGACGAGCCACTACAAACAATACTTATTAACACAAATTTTTTTATTTTTCAATGGTATGAATTACAATGATAAAAATAAAAGAACATTCATTTTTTATTGTAATTATGTAATCGTAATGTAATCTAATCATTACAATGTAATATTTTATGTTTTATTATTTTGATGCATGACATTGCATTGAACTAACAAGTTTTTTCATATTTGGCTTCACATTACTTGTCACCACACGTAAAATTGCTTTCAAATTTTCATTTCCCAGACGGTTCCGTTTTTTCGTTTTGTTGGGTTTCATCACTGAAAACGTTTGTTCACAAATATAGGTTGATCCAAATAAGCTTGCTCATTTCAATGCATTTATCAGCAACTCTTTATAAGTGTTTTTATCAACGCAACGGTAGAAGTTGAATAAATTACATTTATTGAACTATTTTCGTGAATTATCATTATTTTGCTTGTCTATCAATTCCAGCTGCATTGATTCCGACGCATTTTCGGGTGAAAAGCTTAAAGGATTGTTGAAAATGTCCAATAGAGGTTAAACTTTCTTGAAGTCTACAAAACGATCTTGAAAAGCTTCTATCTAAATATCAATTTTTTCAACATAAGCGAAATTGACGTCAGTTTTATTGAATTTCTCCATTTTTTCTTGTAGTTCGGAAAAAAGCCGTAATTGGCTGAATTAATTTGTGTCCTGAAAAGATTCAATTTGCATTGAAAGGACGAAACATGAGAGTATAACTGCGAAATCAATAGATCTTTGCCCTGGAGTCGCGTATTTAAGACATTCAAGAGATATTTTGATTTCTTCAATCAAGTCAAGCAACCGTGTAGTTTCATTCATATTAAGATGATTTAATAATTACACTACACAAAATATATTTACTTTTTCTTGTCGAAAAGTTTATTATCCTTCAAATTACAAAACAACTAGTTTTTCTATCTCCATCAGAGAAAACCCAAAACTCAAAACAGCATCATGCATCTGTGCAAATATTATATTATGTTATGACGCCACAGTGCTCCCCCTTAAAAGAAACTAACTTGAAACAAATTTTTTAGGAAAACGGACTCTCCGACCTGAACGAGTAGTGATGACAGCAGATTGTTTTTTGGAATCTTTTAAAATTCCCTTTTTACTTGTTGATTGGTCGTCATTTAATTCGCTACTTACAGGTTCTTGATCGTCTTTGAGTAGGAAGGCTGGCTTAAGCCTATCAATTGATACTGCCTTATTCTTTCCTTTGAAGTTTAACACAAAAAATCTATTTGTTCGAAAAATAATTCTAAATGGGCCATCATATGGATTCTCTAAAGAACTATGATTGGCATCATTTCTTACAAAAGCATGTGTACTGTGAGCTAGCTCTTTACGAATAAAAATTTTGGGAGAACAATGTTTTCTATCTGGAACAGGTTTAAAAAATGATATTTGTCGGCGTAACTTCTCGACAAAAGAACCAGGATCCGTTATGACAGATGACTCTACGAAAAAATCAGCGGGTAATCTGATTGTCTCACCATAAACCATATCTGAAACTGTAGCAGAATTATCCTCCCTTAATACAGAACGTAATCCCAATAAGACTATTGGAATTGCATCAATCCAGGAACTATCTTGATGGCATCTAATTGCTGCCTTTAAAGAGCGGTGCCACCTTTCTAAAATACCGTTAGCCTGCGGATGATATGCAGTTGTTCGAATGCGACTAATTCCTAACATCTTATTTAAAACTCTCATCAAGCTAGATTCAAACTGTGCTCCTTGATCGGTTGTAATGGTTAAAGGTACTCCAAATCGAGAAACCCAACCATTAACAAATGCTGATGCGACAGTTTCTGCAGTGATATCAGGCAGCGGGATTGCCTCTGGCCAACGTGTAAATCTATCTATACAAGTTAAACAGTACCTAAATCCTCTTGCGGGTTCTAAAGGACCAACTAAATCAATATGTACGTGTGAGAATCGTTGCTGTGGTGTCGGAAATGAATAAATCGGACTTTTTGTATGAATGCCAACTTTAGCTTTCTGACAAAAAATGCATGCACGAGCCCATTCACCACAATCTTTGCGAAGCGAAGGCCAGATATATCGAGATCTAACTAGATTATTGGTTGATTTAACTCCTGGGTGTGACAAATTGTGAATTCCTTCAAAAATTTGCTTACGAAACTTGAGTGTAACGAAAGGCCTATATGAACCAGTACTAACATCACAAAAAACTGGTTTAGGATAATTCTGAAAATTCACTGGTTTCAGCAACAAGGTAGTACTATCAATCAATTGTTTTAATTCTGTGTCTTTCTCTTGATCCTCTGCCAGCGCAAGAAAGTCAATTGATGATGAAACTTGTATGTTACAAAGGCGGGACAATGCGTCAGCTACCTGATTTTCAAATCCACTTACATGTCGAATATCTGTAGTAAACTGTGCTAAAAAATCTAAATGACGCAGTTGACGCGGAGAAGCCTTTTCAGACCTCTGATGAAATGCAAAAGTTAGGGGCTTATGATCTGTAAAGATAGTGAAATTGCGTCCCTCCAAAAGATATCGAAAATGCTTAACAGACAAATAAGAAGCCAGTAATTCTCTATCATAGGTGCTGTAACGTACTTCCGCAGAATTGAGTTTTCTAGAAAAGAAAGCTAGTGGCTTCCATTCACCACCTTGCAATTGATGGACGACTCCTCCAACAGCAAAATCCGATGCATCAACGTTTAAGGCTAAAGAGTCAGTAGGTGAAGACGAAGGGTGTGCCAATAAAGGAACTTCAGCCAACTTGTATTTAACCTGATTAAAAGCTTCCATAGAATTATTATCCCAAGTGATTAAACGTTTGTCTCGCTTATGTGAATCTTTTAAAAAATGTAATAGTGCTAACTGAGATTCAACTGCGCCAGGCATAAATCTTCTATAGAAATTGACCATGCCCAAGAAGCGCTTTAAATCACTCACTGTTTTGGGTAGCGAGCAATCTAGAACGGCTGAAACTTTTTCAGGGAGTGGTTTAATTCCAGCGCTGGAAATTGAGCAACCCAAAAAACGTATTTCACTTTTACCGAGGTGAGTTTTTTCTTTATTAATAACTAGACCATAATTCGCTAATCTCTGAAAAAGCAATTTCAAATGTTCTAAGTGCTCTTCTTCATTGAACGATGCAACCAATATGTCATCAATATATGCTGAACAAAATTCAAAATCTCGAGTGACTTCACTGATAAATCGTTGAAACGTCTGGGCCGCGTTGCAAAGTCTAAAAGTCATCACTGGAAACTCAAATAACCCGAAAAGAGTGATTATGGCTGTCTTAGGTATATCTTTTTCTTCAACTGGAATCTGGTTATAAGCTCGCACAAGATCTATTGACGAGAATATTTTTTTTCCATATAGAGAGTTAGAAAAATCCTGGATGTGTGGAACTGGATATTTATCTGGAAGGGTTGCAGCATTGAGTCTACGATAATCACCACAAGGTCTCCAACTACCATCAGTCTTTGGAACCATGTGTAAAGGACTAGCCCAACTACTACTAGAAGGTCTACATATTCCTTTTTTTAGCATCACATCAAATTCTTTTTTAGCGATCGCTAATCTGTCAGGTGGAAGCCTAAGAGCTTTGGAATAAACTGGTTGTCCTCGAGTTACTATTCGATGAGTGACAGAATGTTTTGACTTTATATGTATATCTAAAGGTCTAGTAATATCACTAAATTCTTTCAATCATTGTGTGAAAACGTTAGTGGTAGGAGAAATTATTTTAATGCTAGCAAACTGATCAGAAAAAGGCTTTCCTCGCACAAAATTTAAAGAATTAACATCTAATAAGCGCTGATGTTTCAAATCAACAAGAAGATTGAAATGGACAAGAAAGTCAGCTCCGAGTATCGGCCTTGAAACATCAGCAATAATGAAATCCCAAGTAAATTTTCTTTTCAAATCTAAGTCTAAATTAAGGGTTTTCTTACCGAATGTACAAATTGGCGAGCTATTTGCAGCAAACGTCATTAGAAGATAATATGTGCACAAATTTACATTTAGGAATTACTGATACATCTGCTCCAGTATCAATTAAAAAACGTAGACCAGTTATTTTATCTAAAACTATCAGGCGGTTGAAATTTTGACATCCACAATCTGCCGCCTCCAATGATGGATTATTCAGTTTTCCTGTAACTTGAAACTGCATGGCAGTTGACAACGGTGTGCCGCAGCTCCAAAATTGGTATGATACCAACATAGCCTCTTGTTATCTCTGGTTCTAGAACGACTGAGATTTCTTCCTTTAAAAACATTTTGAAACTGAGATCTTCCTCTTTGATGACGCAATTCTTCAACGGCTACGGTCAATTCTGAGATTTGTGATTTTAACTCGGTTAACTGATTTTGATCACTTGAAATTTTATTTACCTCACAGGAAATAGAATTTGTAATTGGCGTTGATGATGCAACTTCACAGATCCTATCTGCCATTACACATATCCGACTGAGATCATCTGCACTGGCGGATAATATCATTTGTGCTTGGTGTGGTAGCCGTTGTAACCACAAAGTCTTCAAACAACTATCAGTTACTTTATTTGTTGCCAAATTTCTCATTTCTCCGAGTAACTGAGACGGTTTTCGATCTCCCAACTGCATTTCATTTAAAAGTTTTCTTAATTTTCTTTCTTCTGATTCCACAAACTGCTCTTCTAATCTTGTCTTTAAGGTAAGATACATATCGGAAGCTGGGGGATTTAATATTATATCACTCACGTACTGTAAAATATCGCTTTCAATGGCAGCCACCACGGTGTGAAACTTGGTTGCGTCTTGATTAATGCCCGCAGTGATGAATTGTGATTCAATCTGGCTAAACCACAAGCTAGGGTTAGGCTTCCAAAAGGGCGGAAGTTTGACTGCCAACCTGGAAACTTCTTTCTTACTT
This sequence comes from Endomychus coccineus, assembly GCA_958510875.1. Taxonomy (NCBI): domain Eukaryota; kingdom Metazoa; phylum Arthropoda; class Insecta; order Coleoptera; family Endomychidae; genus Endomychus; species Endomychus coccineus. The sequence goes on from OY294067.1 coordinate 78,475,857, forward strand.
TGAGTGTCCTCCGTTTGATCCACTGTCGGGGTCACCAATGTAGTTTCATTCATATTAAGATGATTTAATAATTACACTACACAAAATATATTTACTTTTTCTTGTCAAAAAGTTTATTATCCTTCAAATTACAAAACAACTAGTTTTTCTATCTCCATCATAGAAAACCCAAAACTCAAAACAGCATCATGCATCTGTGCAAATATTATATTATGTTATGACGCCACAACCGCTCTAGTGTCAACCCACGACTCAGTCACATTACTTCAGTGTAAAACAGGAGATCACCATATTCGCTTTCAATATCCTCGAGAAATTGTTTGAATTGTCGGTGATTGAGACCTCGTTTACAGTAGGTACTACAATTTTCATCACATTTTCAAATCCCAATAATTTCGAACAGAGGGCCTCTTGATGTATAATGCGATGAAACTGCATTAATTCCTTGGTATCTATGTTTTTAGTTTGTAACTATTCTTTTAACATAGTTACTATCCCAGATTGAAGGTCCTCCATCAGTCATAATCCCAGACATTTTCGTTGAATGCAAATCCATTATAGAACATTTTTCCAGAAGAGCTTTGAGCATGTCACTTCTCTTGGTTTGACTTGTCAAAGAACTCATACCAATCAGTTCTTCACTCACTTCAAAATTTTGCGTTACACCTCGTAAAAATATTGAGAGTTGAGTAGTGGAACTTATATCTGTAGATTCGTGGAGTGCTATAGAGAAATACTCAAAACTTTTTGATTTCTTAGCTAATTGCTCTTCTATATTAGCTGCTAATGTGGTAATTCGTCGATGAACAGTCATCCGATTTAACTGAATTTTCACAATTTTTTTTTGTATTTTCCGAACACATTTCTTTTTGCGGCGATATCTAACCATTGCTTAACAAACTCACCATCTTTGAAAGGCCGACAAGTTTTCGCTATTATTCGAGATATTTCGAAGCTAACTTCAGTAGCTGTTTCAACATCTTGAATTGGTTTTGTAAACATAGCTTGCTGGCCTATTAATTCCAGTTTTTTTGTGTTCAATTTTCGTCATTTAATTTGGTAAAAGTAGGATGATGGGTTTCATAGTGCCTTTTCACATTATATTCCTTCGAAATAGAAACACTACACTTGAATATTAAACAGACAATTTTATTATGCGATAAAATAAGAAAGTAGTTTTCGGTCCAAATATCTTGAAACTGTCGATTTTCATCTTCAACCTTACGACTACATTTGTTACTGGACCCTGGTTTATCCACATCAAAATTGATATTATATTGTTACGTAGGTAGATGCAAAGGTCGAACGACGAAATATTTATTCGTCACAGATAACAGTTCAATCAGTATAACGTCCGCGTGTGGGTAGTTAAAACTTAACTGCCCCGGTAGCGGACGATGCGTCGTATTTATATGTGTTATCAAATATTCCACATTGTTCGGGGATAATACCGACGTGTATTGCGAACCTTCGAGTAATCTAGTTGATTCGACAGATTGCTAGTCTCGTAACAATATGCTTGAATCCGCGAGTAGAAACTTGTCCTACGAACAAGAAAGTGGTAGGTACTCAAAGATACTTTTGTAGTTCTCGAACAACTTTTAAAATTCGTTGGCGGGCCGCATAAATATCGAAAGTGGGCCGCATGCGACCCGCGGGTCCCGGTATGTGCATCACTGATTTAAACAGACATATTTTCATTCCTATAGTTTACTCTAATGATGGCTACTTGGTAGTTGATGAGTCTTCAGTGGTTTATTAGTAATTTTAGTGGATGAGGGTGATTGTTTCTTATTTATAGTATTATAGTGTATCCACAATGTGCACTTTAATATAGTTTGTTTATCAATAAACTTTTAATGTGATGATTTGATGTACAATGTAATGATGAATTTTTGAACATACACGAAATACTTTCGGATCCTACAAGTGAGGGAAGTTAGTTATCTATTGATCACAGCTTTTACCACTATAGCTCTTAGTACATCATTCTAAGATTTGTTGAATATTCTCAAGATCTGAGATGTTCCAAATTGACATTGGAAACTCTCAACCCCAGCCGGGCATCCAACGTATTATGATGAAATAATAAAGTCTCAACAGCTCGATACTTACCGCCGCTGCCATTTCACCACATGAAGTGATTAATTTGAATAACTGATGCTAAAGTAATGTCTCTAATTAGCAATTAATGTCTATCCAGATGATTAAACAAGAAAGACAACTAATTACCGTCTAATTGATCCGCTGCTCCCTAAAATAGTACGTAATAAAGGAAACTTCGTAGTAATCGTACCATTCTAAGCATATATAAAATAAATTTGGCATTCCTTGACAATTTGAAAAGGGTAATAGAGGAGTGTACGGGACGTAGCGGCAAACATTGGTGTCGTTTACATTAGTAATTAAAGCAAGCTCGTAATTATACGTAGCCAATGCCAGATGACGCTGACATGAAGAGTGTGATTGCTGCTCCGTCAGCAGGAGACGACCCATTATAGACTCTGCCAAACTCCAGCTAGTTCTGCGCCAGATACTACGTCCTGATGTTGCCTAACGCGGACTAATATTTAATTGCATGTCCTTTTTGGTCGTATGCTGTTTCATGCTATAAATTACAATAACTGACATACCGTTTTGTTAACGACACCTCCGGTTGTGAATAACACAATGAATGCTGTTTTGTAAAAAATACACGAGGACGAAAATGAATCCTGAAGAACAATGTTTATTTTGAATGGAAACTTATGATTACTCAGGTGATCTAGAGAACCAGTATAGTTTTAATATTTCCGACAGATTTTCGGGCAATTCTCAGAAGAACAGGAAACACGTTTATGTATATATTCTTATATATCATGCTCATGGTACTGCTAAACTTAGACCCACGAGTTTGTTCTCTCATGATCTCACGATCGATAATTTAAAAATAAACTGCTCTTAATAATAGAAGCAGTGAGTTCTAGTTTTAAACCGCCAAAAAGTGTAGTGTTCGATCAAAATGTCGTACAGAACTTTGAGTTGTAAGGTTGGCAACAGTTGAGACTGAAAATTAATAAAGTATATTTCAAGTATTCAATATTGACTTAAAATAACGTATAAAATAAGAATATTTTCAATACTTCAAACTGCTTGGTTATGAAATATATTATTTTAACAGAAGATTAAAAGAAGCTGATGGTGTAGTAATGCAGATTAATGAAATAGTCTGTGACAGTACTGATATCATAGACATTGATAAATTGAAAATTGTTGATGCCTAGTTGAAGATAAATAGCGCCTTAAATATCAAAATGTCAGCTATATATAGATCACCTGAATTAAGTGAGACTGAGTTTAATTTGATGTTAACAAGTTTCTAGAATGAATTAGGAATATTAAAAATCACATGATTATATGACTACAATATTGACTAGGAATAAATTCTATAGTTGAGAAAAATTTGTCTCTTTTGACTACACGAGAGGGAAACCCGTAATGTCCAAAGAACATCGTGTGAGGCAGCGGTGGAATGTTGGGAGAGGAGAGAGGCATTCGAATTTTTCCTGAAGGTTTGGAGATTATAGGAATAGGAAAAACCTCACTAGGCAAAGAACTCCACAACTCCGTTGTTCTATAGAAAAATGAAGTCTGGTAGGAAAAAGTTCGGCGGGCCTAGAGCATAACAATGAAGTGGTGACTAGCTTGAGCTCGTCTAATCCGCCTATCTGGAATCTCTTGCGGTGGAACAATAGACGATATTTCTGATGAACACCGACCACGGAAATATCTATAGAAAAGGAGAGATCGCCCACCTCTCTAAGATGTTCTAGTCAAAGTAAATGTCAATGAATTCGTGAATGTGATGTCATCAATCAGCTTTCTTCTGGATAGAATTCAAGAGTTTCAGCGTATGTTTTGGGAGCCGAACTTCATGCATGTGAACAGTAATCCAGCACAGGTCGAATCTGAGCTTTGTAGATACTGAGGAATTGTTGGGATGTGAAGTAGCTCTTGGCACGGAATAGGAAACCAAGTTTTTGGGTTCGGATATGAAAGATTTCGTACGAATAGTTTCACCTGACATCATCATATTAGGGATTTGTGGCAACCGTCTTCCTGGAGAAGACGCAAGCTTGACTTTTGGTTGCATTAAAATCTACTAGATCCTTATTTCAAAATCATTGCCAGATCTGCATTAATTGCTGCAAGCTGTCCCTGCCTCGCTCATCTGGCTTCATTGGATGGTAAAGGGACTCTAGATGAGAATGTGGTATGAAGTGTACCACCAGCTGCAAAGCTGTGGACGGGACAGGCGGTCACTTCCAGCAGATTGTTGATATCGAGCAGAAACAAAGTTGGTGCCAAGACAGATCCCTGTGGAACATCAGCATTGATATCCATTGTATCGGAGGATACTCCGTCAACCACCACATGGAGTCATCTATCTGAGAAAAAACTCGATAGTACGTGACACAGTTGAGGAGACAAAGTGGAGGCGGCAACCCATACGAAGGAAGTTTCCCTAAGGGGGCTTTGGTGCCAGCCTCAGTCAAATGCTTTGGAGATATCCAATGGTACAGCTAGACATTCCCCATGTTTTTAAATAGATTTCTACCATACATGTGTTGCGAAGGCAAGCAGGTCTCCTGTTGATCTCTGCTGACGAAAGCCATCTTGCCGGTATTGGATGAGCTCAACGGTGGCTACTTTCTCCATCACGTCTAATTGTCTTGAGCATGGATACATTCCATCTTTCAAATACATTACGAGGCTAGCAATATATGAGAAGATACGATCTTGCATTGACAATATTTTCACTAAAACTGACTATATATATTATACAAGTCATTTAAGACTAATACATTCAATTACCACTATCCGTTACTCATTATTGTCAATGAGAATGAAAATGAACAAGAAAATCATACATATGAGATATATAAACTACAGAAAATTAAATTAAATTGCAGGTAAAGTAAGCTGAAATGAATTGATGATGAAGACCCCAATATAACAACTGACTCATTCATTAATGGAATCAAAAATTACATAGATATGTCTAGAAACAATTAACCATCTAATGGACGAAAAGCAAACCATATGGCAAGAAATAGGTGGATAGCTAAGGCAATTATATTTTCATGTAATACGAGGGAACCATTATATAAAATTTGGAATCTTCAATCAGACAATGAAAATCTGAAAAGGATTTCAAAGATCATTCAATAATATTAGATAGAGTTATGAAATATGTAAAATATTAATATGAAGAAAAATTACTGGAAATGAATTGTAAGAATCCAAAACAGTTATGGAAGAGTATTAATGAAAAAATGGGTAGAAAAGAGATAAAAAGAATTTATTGATTACTTGATAGAAGATAGTAATAGAAAATAGTAGTGAAATAGTAGAAAATATGAATGATTACTTTTGTACTGTAGGAAGTACACTAAATTATAAACTAAATACAAAAAGTAATGAAAAGATAAGACTGCCTAATATGAATGAAAAAACTATTATAGTCAATACGACGAATGCACAAGAAATGAAACTAATTGTCAAGAATATGAAACATAATGCAAAATGATAAAATTGGATAAGTAGTAATGTAAAAGTTTCGTTTTATTGTCAAACAAAACAAAATGTTATCATTTGTAGCAGTTAATTTGTTAACACTAATGAATTTTGTGAAAATCGTTAATTTTTAACATTTATGGATTTAACGAAAAAGAATTAGAAACAAATTAATATATGAATATACTCATTTATTTCATGTTTGTTGGCTTTAGACAGATAAGAATGATAAGGTCTCCCTAGTTCCGATCGACCAGTAACGTCACAAACTTATAGAAATCCATCAGTCAATGAAGTACATGGTATGATTTATTATTGGTATTGGTATTTTTACCATGGCCGGTTATGACCACCTTCAACAAAGATCGTTCAGTAACGTTGCAAACTTGCTCATTACGCTGATGAGCTTTTTGAAAAGAGTGATACAGCTCTCTGGAACTGTACGTTTGTGACGTTACTCATCGATCTGGACTAGAAAGACCTTATCATAAATATAGATCTGTAGTTTGATTCTCACAATCCATATTTTAGATATTAACTACATGTTTCGGGGTCTGGTCTACATATTATACTCCATCATTATCGAGTGTTATAAGTGGATTCATAAATAATTTGAATTCTAAGTACAATTAGATATTTATACTCCCCAGATGGATATGAGAATTTCAATGTTTGTATCATTAAGTGGATATATTTGAACACCTCACTAAATAATCCACAAGGTTGATGGAATTGGAGTTACTTTTTTTATTGAAATCATGAAATATCAACACGTTGCTAGTTACACAATATTTTTGTTGGTGAATAGTGGCCAATCCCAATCGTTGAATATGTTATTTTCTGAAGAAATGTTTGAAAGCCATATAAGATGTGAATATATATTAGAATGTATCGTAGGTGAGTTCTAAAGTCAGCTTGTTATCGACAGATCTTCTCATTTGTAGTCGAGAGGTGCCGAAGTAATCAAACAGGCCAGCCACGTGTTAGGTCATGGGATGAACTGAACGCTGTCTTTTTTCACCCTTCCACACGTTGTGCTTGGTCTTGCGAATTAAATTAAGAAATTTGTCGTGGTGAACTCATTACTTTTTTCACGTTTCTTTGCACCGCTTGTTATCTTCTGCCGTCAAGTATCATTTATGTAGACATACTAAATATACTGAATTGTGAACAAATGTTTACACTACGCGAAATACGCGATTTTCTGCAAACAATTGACACTGAATATGTCAAAAATACGGAAGTAACATGATGAGATGCTCATAAAACAGCGGATAGTTTCAAAAAATTTTACTTTGCTTATGTAAGATCTCATTTGGAGTATTGCAGTGTTATATGGTCTCCGTCGTACATTACATACATTCAGCGGTTGGAATCGACACAAAGAAGACTTACTCGTTATCTGTTTCTCAGAGTGAATGGTCACCTGTCTGATTATGGCACTTATCCAGAAAGGTTACGGATGTTTGAATTGCAGCAGCTTGAATTTAGGAGGACAGTCTCAGACTTACTGACGTTATTCAAAATAGTAAGACACAAATATGATTTTGAGCTGCTGACAATGATAAGCTTAGAGGCTGGGAGTGCGTCCACAAGATCAACCGGTATTTTTCACATTAAGGGCAGTAATCTGGGTTTATACATGGTCCGCTTATTCGAATGTCTGGTGAATACAACCGGGTCTCTAGTCTAGATATATTTCACGATTCATTCACAGTTTTCAAAAATAATGTAATTCATATTCTGTTTCATTCCACTCTCTAATGACGAGATGTTATAGGTACTGTATAATATTGCTCACTGGTTGTATGCGTATACTCGTATTGACTACTGATGTTTATTCTCTGATGTAGTCGGGTCAAATTAGACGTTAAAAATGTGAAAGCTCGGAATTTTTTCCAAACAGACCAATCAACTTAATTTTTTTCGCTAATCTTCCTGGACGGATACTGAACGATATTGAACTTAAAGATCCAGTCGCTCGACCATTTTTCACCTGTTGAACCGGAAATTGGCCAATTTTCATGGAAAAATTTATTCTAAAATTTGTAAAATTGGTAAGTTAAGTTCTAGATACTGCGGTCGAAAATGGTAAATCTAACTTCGGAATCGTGATCAGCGACCCCGAAAAATCCCGAGTGGAGTTTTCCATCCAATTTTGGCAATACTTACCAATTTTACAAATTTTACAATGAATTTTCCCATGAAAATTGGCCAATTTCCGGTTTAACAGATGAAAAATGGTCGAGCGACTAGATCTTAAAGTTCGATATCGTTCAGTATCCGTCCAGGAACGATTTGCAAAAAAAAATTAAGTCGATAGGTTTGTTTGGGAGAAATTCCGAGCTTTTTTGCTAAATTGACTCGACTAATGATAGATGTCGAAATACACTTACTATTCAACGTTATATTGTCGGTTATTGATACTTTTGTTTAAACATGTACTCTTTATATTGTAACAATCTGTTATTGAACACATTGTGTCTGTTGATTGTTCTACTATTCTAATAAATAGATAAATAAATAATTGTTGTGGCGTTAGCAACTTTCTTATTCTATAACCTTGAGTTGAAGAGAGAGGAACGTTGGAACACGAAACTTACATGATCATGATGAAAGTTCAAAATATGTGTTGTGTCAACTTACACATTCATTTCTATATGGTTGATGCATAACAGGTAGTAAGCAATATTGAACCGATTTTCAACAGCAGGCCTCTACAAAAAAAATGTGTGTATGTCAATATTGGATTGTCACGAGGAATGTTTGCTATGAGTTTATGGGAATTGTCTCTCTAGAGTCGATATGCTGCTGTATCATCACAATCACGTTATTTGTTATGCCCTGCGTTTTCCTCCTTTCGAGGTAATTTGTAGTCTCAACACCTCAAAACCAGATTGGAAGTGACATAACAAATGATGCAAATTTTTTCTGGCAGTTTTTTGAGTTGAATTGCCTAATGGCAACAAAATTCGAATTATAAATGTCAAGTTTACTTCGACAAAAAAAAAAGCTAGAGTGTAATTCGGTAAGACAATTTAATGAATATGTGAATCAATAAATTTAAAAATAAGATGTAAATTAGTTTATTTAATTTAACGGAAAAGTACAATTGTTAAAAACACAATTATTAAGAAAAGCTTGATTTTCAGGGCTTTCTTGTCTTTTGTTAATAGTTTGCTGCATGCTAGTATTTTGAGCGATGGTAGTAACTGTTTCCTGGATGGTAGTACGAATGGAACCAATGATTTTTTTATGATGTTCTTCATCTAACTGAAGGTACGGTTTTAATGACGATGGGTTGCTATGTCTCGTAATTTTCACAAGTTTTTGTTCACCTATACCACTCCTGGACAATTCAGTTACGGCGGCAGCTCGATTAGAATGGTTCGTAATTTTCACCCGCTTGACATCAAGTCCAATATTTTTCGCCGAGGATTTGGTCCATTCAGATATTTCATTTATCCCAATAGGAGAATTCTTATACCATCCTTTCGAATTTGTTTTTTGTCAGAAAGGATTTGGAGTTTAAAAAAAATTTTCACATGTGATATGGTTTCCCCGTCTTCCCATAATTTGTTTAAACAATTGTACTGGACATACACAATCTTCTTCAGTGTTTGCTACCAACCATTTACTTTCGGCCAACTTCTGATTTCCACCTTGTGCTGTCTTCGAAAACACTGGGTTATATTCAACTCTTCCGGTCTCTTCCACGGTTGTCCGTCTATTTTAAAATAGAATATCATACAATTTGCTGCTTCTCCACCTCTCCAAGCCAATTCATAGGCAGCATTATGACGAAATTTTCTTTGAAGGCCTACAGGTTCTTCTTCACTCCAGAATAGTGCCATTTCAAAAATTTCTTGTTTTGTGAGAGCTTCAGAACTCACCTTCCTTTTTTCTGGGATTGCTTGCAAAATTTTACATTTTGTGTCGCGTGCATTTCTCGCTTTCTTAAACTGTATGTCCGTGAACGGATTAAAAATTCTTTCATATTCTTTGAAGTACTTCTCTTGTTAACATTTTCGCTGAAGTATTCCAAATCGTTTTGACTGCACTCTCTTTATAGTCTTCTCCATTGTTCTTCTTCATGTTGAATGCCCAGTCACATAAAATAGAAGCTAACTCTTCAGTGGAAGTTTCTGCAATGAGTTCATGTTTTTTTTCCAACAAAACATCGCAAATTGTCGCCAAATTGACGTAGTTGAATTCACAGTATTGCGAGGCACATTATTATTGATGGCTTCTTCAATTTCGAAGACTGTCCAAATCGCGACATTTCCACAAATAAGATACTTTTTTGACAACGCAAGTTTGAGAAAAACTGACATAACGTCATCAAAAATTTGTTTACAATGCTGGTTGTCATACTTTGAAAAGTTAGGTTCCGTTTTGTCGCTGGAAAAGTCATAGTCAAAGTATACCAGGTCTGCCGGAGCCTCCCTTCCATCGTTTCTCGCGCTGGGTGACGTCACCCAGCTCCTCCAATCACAGCCTTGCTCTCATCAGCTCGTTGCCGGCACGTAACAACATCATATCATGTCCTTGTCTATAACATTAAATAAACGGAATAAACGACCAATCAGATTTCACTAAAATTTCAAAAAGAGTAGAAGGGAGGCTACGGCAGACCTGGTATGCTTTGACTATGGAAAAAGTTAGGGCAAACTTTTTTCGCTGTCATAATGACAAAACACCGCGACATATGGCATTTTTAGTGCATGAATTAAATTGTCACTATAATCCACACGTTTGGGAAATAATTAAAATTTGGATCATTCGATGCCTGTAGTTTCACTCCTTGTCTCAATATCTAGTGATTTTCCAAAATAAATCCTCCAACAATCTCCTTTTGGTCCCGATATTTTCATCTTCCGTACTGTTATCGATGTTTGGATCTGTACTGAGAGTGAAAGAAGAAAGTTGTGTTTTACAGCAGTGCGAAAGAGATTGCTCGCTCACAATTCGAAGGTAATACCAATGGATTTCGATATGAGAGGTTAAATGGACTAGCGAATGATGATTTAGAAAGCAGGCTTGATTGCCAGGAAGTTTTTCTCATGTATATTTAATATTATCAAATGTAACTGATATAATTTCTATGATAATCTCGCTAATTAATGAAAATGTTTCTTTTAAAAAAATGCCGTTCAAAACTTGTCCATGACTAGCATACCCACCTACTACATTTTCACGCCATTCTAGCTAAAATAAGTCTACCACCTATGTTACTTATCTGGGAAGTTGATAGCGCCGTCAAGATGAAAGAAATCGTCCTCAACTAATCTAAAGAATGTCATCACTTAACTAGATGAATGCGGGTGCTGCGTGTTTCCGCTCGTCACCCTAAGCATCTGAAAGCGTTGTATGAATCTACCTTCATTTCGCTTGAAGTATTATCAAGACCAGCTTAAACCAATGTCAAATAGTTCCTTTAACTGTCGGCCCTTGGATGGTAGCCACAATCACCTAATCCCTGTTAATGCTTGTTCACCCCTTTTCATTTCTATCGCGCAGTTACTTCCAAAATACGATTCTTTGTTACATTTTGCTTCTCTCTATACACCTTGTTTCGTGTGAGAGAAATATTTTCTATCCAGTTAAACCTTCCAGTAAGTTATGTTATTTCGTTTTATAATGAATAAATATTGGAAGTTTTCAAAAAATCGATGGTAGAAGCCGTTACTCTATGGTAATTTATCATTATAATTAAATGAAAATACAATCACTTGTTTTCATACCACTTTTAATGATAACATGAAAACGTTACAACACCGAAGTTCCATTATGAAAAGATATAAAAGTATGAAGTAAACAATAAACAGTTCAAGTATAAGTAGGAAATAAAGCACAATAAGCTTAATGAGATTACAATTAAGACTGAGGGATCATAGAAAATTCCAAAAAAGGTAGGTAGATCTCGGGAAAATACAGTGTGAGTTAAGAATCAATTTGTGCATTAGGAAAATTATAATTATCAATTCTAAGAATCATTCTAAGGCCGCTTTGAAAGACAAAGGAAAGGATCACTTTGGTATAGGTTGAACTGATCGTTCAGAATTTTGTTATATGAGTTTTTGTCACTTTTATCAATCTTTATTGATTCTAGTTGAAATCTCGTATCAGTGCGCCAGAACGCGTCCAATTATACTTATCACTATATATACCTACGTCATCTGCATGAGGTTATTGTATCCAATTTCGGACTTTTGTGATCTATCACGGATCTTATGTGACTGTCAATGTATCAGCTTATTACAATTCAAATTCAGTAGTTGGTATCTTGTGGAGGTAATATGCTACAATTATTGAATATTTTATCTTACCTGTAGCGACGAGTCACCGATGTGAGTCGCGTATCTGACTTTCTTTTTTACTGATTGCCGGTAACATAAAAGGATTGCGATGTTAAATTGATGAGTAGGTAGAACGTTGCTTTTTGTCTGAAGTTAATTTTGGTGTGACATTTGTTTTTCGCAAAGGCAGCTTTGTTAGTACTTTAACCATTGTGTGGGATTTATTTGCGAAAGGGGATATGTTTGTTGCCGCCATTATTAAATGTAAGTAAAAGCACGTGTTTCCTAAATCGTTATCATAATTTCAGTGCGACTGATCTTTATCAATACCTTCACTGTTTATATCAGCATTTGAAGATATTCCTGATTTGATTTCTTTCTTGAAAGTAAACGTGGTCTCGTCTTATAATGTTTGAGCCCTTTTTGTGTAAAAAGGTAGGTTTTATATTTTTTCTCCTCAATCTATCAACTCTTTTAGAATAGGTATATCATTGTAGGGTTTTTCCTTCTTCTTTGGTGTTTCCAGAGAGTCAACTTGGAGGGTAGCCGAGAGTTCCTTTGTGCTCAGGTGACATTCCTGTGTGTTCTTGGGGCACCTCAACACTTCACATCTTAACACATTTAAGTAGCGGCAAGTCTTAGTTAGGGCCATAATTTTATTATAAGCTAATATTGCTATAGCTAGATAATCTAGATAATATCTAGAAATTCATTTGTTCCACATTTGATTGCAGAATATCAATTTAACTGAATTGGGAACTCACTTTTTTTATTTAGTTTCTAGCATATCGGAATTAATACCGGGATATCAAAAATTATCTTGGTCAAGGGTGGTTGTGGAATCTAAAACGTGTGTCTCACTTTACGTTTGAAATAATTATGTCACTGTCATACTGACATCATCAATAACCTACAAATTTCACACCTATTTATTTCAGTTGTACAACAATAATGAACTACAAATTATGAAATAAGGGTTTTAGTAACAAGAAAAACAAAATTACAGTAATTGTTAGAAATGTCCCTCGTTTTGTTCGATGCACAAGTTGACGCGCATCCTCATGCTATGAAAACCGTTTTGCAGCATTTCTGGCGTTATGGTTGCACGTTGTTGAACTATTCTTTGTTGAAGTTCTTGCAAATTATTTACAGGAGTTGCGAAAATCTGGTTTTTCAAATAACGAAATATAAAATAGTCCATAATTGTCAAACAAGGTGATCTTGGAGGAAACTCAACTTCTGTATGCAAACTTATCAGCCGGTCATCAAAGAACTCGCGGAGAGAAGCAATATTTTCTCGTGTAGTATGTGCTGTTGCACCGTGATGCTGAAAATAACCGTACCGAAGTTCATCATCGTCTGTACCTTTCTGCGTTGACGGTGAAATCAAAAAAAATTGGCCCAATTATTCTTCTGCGAGAAACTGCCATCCAAACACCGATTTTTTGAGCATGTAGTGGCGATTCAATAAAAACATGAGGGTTATCATTGCTCCACATTCGCATATTTTGAGAATTGATGTGATAATAAAAAGGTATGAAATTTGTAGGTTATTGATGATGTCAGTGTGACAGTGACATAATTATTTCAAACGTGAAGTAAGACACACGTTTTAGATTCCACAACCACCCTTGATCAAGATAATTTTTGATATTCCGGTATTTGTATGAGCACTGTACGCCAAGAATATAGCTATATTTGTGGTACCATACTACAGCGTTCCATACATGTTGAGTTTTGTCATTCACTATCAATAATTATGTTATCACTATAAATTATTGTATGTTTATTTTTTTTTGCTTACCATAACAACATTGTATTTTGTTACAGGGGTTTCAGATTTTATTTCTTACTTTTCGGTTTGTAATAGCGTTAACCTTGTTTCGTAATTTATACAGGTTGGTTGCAGTTCGCTACGAGAGAGGTTAATATAACAAATTACCTGGCGCTTTTAAAATTTTATAGAAGCACCCCCATCTCCATTGCCTAGTCCAGTCACGTGCAGTACCTCTTTTGTTACTTACGTCACAATGAGGTTATGAGTGGGAAGTAGGTAGCAGTTGTCTGTCACGTGAACGTTATCTATCTTATTATGGGTCTGCCATATACACTGTGAACTGAAATATGGATCTAGCGATCTATGAAACTGTCTATCGCGAAAACTAAAATATAACGTTACTGATCGATCTAGGCCGTAGTGACCAAATTATCACAATAGCACCAACGTTTCGCCAACCATTACAGGTTGTAACGCCTTCCACGTTACTGGTATAAAGAACGCTGTATGATTTGGATAACAATTTCCGCTCAGAATATTGAATCATTGAACTTGTATTGACTAGGTGTGTGATCTATCTTTCGATAGGGAATCAATTATGAATCTTTAGCGGATACTCGTGGGACGACGCCAGATTCGCGAGTGGAGGGTCAATTCGTGAAACGGAAATATAAGAACGCATATTGTTGTGGTTCGTTGAGGTGAGTTGAGAATTGATTTATTTCTTTTCCTTTAGGGTATTATCAATCTGCCATTGAAAATTGTTGACATCAGGGATTATTCAAATTGATCTGATATCTTGAAACCTAATTCAAGATATGTACAGTCCCTGAATGTCGATATTATTTATTGGAAATAATTCTCAACAGGCCTCCTGGCATCCATGACGAATCAAATTGTCATCCAGCAAATACATTGGATAATCTTTTACATCCTTAGAAATTTTTCTCTAACTTTATACAGAATAAATTTGACAAATAGTAAGCAGATTGATAATATCGTATTTTTGTGCTTGTTTAACCATAAGCGCAAACTTTGATTCAGTAGTCAAATCAAGGAAATTATTATCTAAATGCTCTTTAACAATTTTGAACTTGTTAATGAAAAATCTTTTTTGACTACCTTTACCTTCATACTTAATAATATAAATTGTTGTAACCTTAACAAGTAATTTAATTTTCAAAATTTCTTTCAGATTTAATCATTGTAACTATTCTCTTCAAGATACGAAATCTGTTATTATACATTGTATATACTATTTGGGAAGATAACATAATCAGTTGTGGGATCATATCAGTTATTCCTACTGATTTAGTTATTTGTCCCTCGAACTTATGCCAAGGTACTGCTCGTTATTGTTACAGGGTTTGAACGATTGAGACGTCTCTTTCCTTTTGCCCGTGACGTTATAGAGGGAATTTCCTGGCAGAACCAACTTCTAGATCCTTCAAGTTCCAAGGGCGGACATTTTTTTTTAGTTTAAATGACCATATTTTCATTTCACTGATTTTTGTTATCTAACTATATCGTTAACTTCATTCATTGTTGAGATCGAACCCAAAGGTTGTAACGATCCGACTTTTGAATGGATCGTCACATATCATAATTCATGATAGAACCCTATAATAATTTGAATATATATCCTTGAACTTCCTCCCAATTAGAGAACTCTATCTTAAATGATATAGTTAACTGTATTTAATCAATATGGAGCGGATTCAACGAATACTATATTGTTATCCCCACATCCGAGTTATTAATTAGGAAGCGAGAATCTGAATAAAACTGGTTGCGGATGATAACTATGCATCTTAGGTGTGACTGTGAATACAAGGTAGGTCTTAATCAAAGTTATTAATTAAATTGTTTTAGAGTAGCATTGAATCTTTAATATTTCATTCACAATCAGGCTTACTCTGATGTATACAAAACTTTGATTGTTTCCTGCTCTTACAACAGGCACCAAGATCTCTTGATTATGGACATTGTAATTTTATTCATATCATTTATTCAATTGACAAAATCACTTGATTCCATCATTTTCTGAATACACGTGGGGTTATTATATCGTATATTTTTTTTGCCTTGAACTCCTCATAATACGAACAACGTAGCGTTATCCGAATCGAGAAGGTACGAAACATATAGAGGATGGGCTAGAACTAACCACTCCATATCTATAATTCCACTAGCCTTGTTTCAATACCTTCGATTATAGAGTTAACGTGGGACTTGTTGAACTATCCCGTGATCGTACTAAAGAGGCCTAATAATATGAAATCCTTCCACGTGGTTCTAGGAATCATCGAACCATAACTCATATCTCATTTTCAAACTCAATTCATTTTTTCTAACATTGTTTAAATTCATTTTGTAGTAAATTCTGGATAATTGTCACATATTAATTTAATCTGTAATTGTAATTATAATTTATCTTGGCTTCACCTATTTAACATTTACCCAGCTTAACTCAGCTAGCCTCAGCGTCATTACTGAGTCATTGCACGCATTAAATTTTACTTCTCTTGTGAACATCCTACTCGTGTATTTTCTTTCTTTTTCGATAGGAGGATATTGGATCCAATACACTACTAGAGACTTCGCGGAGTCACCATCAGGACCACAGGAGAGACACAAGGGAGTAATTTTAATATCACTGTTGCAACTTTCATTACCATGTTGAATTAGATGCTGGTCGTAATTGCTGAGTGAAAGTAGAATGTTTACTTCATTTATAACTGTTTCAATTTTATATCGGTGCCCCGAAAGGGCATGCGAGTTTGTGAAAGATTTGCTATTGTTCATCAATATTTGAATATATTTGTTATTACCAATTCAATGATGCTTATTTCTTTATTTATAACAGCCTGAAATTCTTCTTTTTTACTCGTGGTGGCGCCCAGGGTTTGTTGTTCAAAAAGTAATAGGGCAAGTATCATCATTGTTAACGAAAAGGGCCGAACAACCACAAATTTGAGGTAGCTTGGGAAATATCAGTAACTTGGGTAAATTCATCTTTTTGATTAATTTAGAATCAAGGGAAGGTGGAAATTACGTAACTTACAAGGTTCATTACCATAATTGTTCATATCGTTAAATTCACTTATTTGTTGAGATCGAACATTTAGGTTCATAATTTATATATACATTATTCAACTAATCATATAACTCAATTTGTATTTTTGATTTACATCATTTCAAAATATCCATTGTTTCATTACAATAATTGTATTTTGCTTAAAATTGTCATTCCTAATTTCTAATAGGAATAAAACCAAATTGTCAAGTTGGACCTTGTCTTATTGTTCGAAATATTCATCAACTTTTATCCACCTCGTAGTGCCTGAATTCTTGACTTTAAATTCTATATAGTTTTGTTGGTGCTCAGGGTAATCCATTGAGTCAAGAATCTCAGGACACGTTTCACTACGAGCCCTGAGAGTAAATAAACTTGTTGAGCTAGTTGGGGCCATTGATCACTACTGATCCTAGCAGACAGAGTGATCCGTTACAAAGTAGCATCTTCAGGGGAAGTTTGAAGCAGAAACTGAAAACTAAAGATACCACTTGTAATGGTTTACGAAACGTCAGCATCAAGTCGTGCTATTGTGATGCGGAATCCTGAAGATGCCACCTTCAATGGTTGACGAAACGTCGGCATCAAGTCGTGCTATTGTGACGCGGAATCCTTCCGGAACAAAGAATTTTCGAAATTAGCTATCCGCGGAAGTCTACTATACAACTTACGAGGGCAAGGTGAAAAGTCCCTGAAAAAACACGGAATGATTCATTTGGTCAAAACCTATTTTATTTCTCAACATTATCTTCTTGTGACCCGATACACTTCGTCCAACGTTTTTCTAATTTTTCGATCCCTTCCAAATAGTACGATTTCGGCAATCCTTCAAAATAGGCGTTTGTTTCAGCGATGACGTCCTCGTTGGCACCAAATCTCTTTTCACCGAGCCATTTCTTCAAGTTTGGAATTAGATAAGAATCCCAGGAGGCCAAACCTGGAGAATATAGTGGATGAGGAACCAATTCGTAGCGCAATGCAAGCAATTTTGTCATTGCGACTGCGGGACTGTGCGGCGGCGGTACGTTGTCCTGATCGAAGAGCACTTTTTTCTCTGCCAAATGCGGCCACTCCTGCTTCAAATCGTCGTCGAATCGATCCAACAGCTCTGCATAATATACGCCAGTGATCGTTTTGCCCTTTCCAAGGTAATCGATACGGACGATACCGTGTCCATCCCAAAAAACTGTCGCCATGACTTTGTTGGTCGATAAGCCCACTTTGGTCTTTTTCGGCTTCGACTCACCAGGACAAGTCCACTGTTTCGACCATTCTTTGGTCTCTGGTGTATTGCAATGGATCTATGTTTCGTCCATGGTCACGCTTCAACAAACACTTCTTTGAAGTTGTCACACGGTCGCGCTTGTTGTCAACAGAAACGTTGTAGCCTCAATTGGACGACCAGAACGTTCAGCGTCCTTTGTGGTCATCCTACCAAAACGAAAATCAGTAAACCACTTGTGAATCGTTCCAATTGATGGTGAGGAGTCTTCATAAGTTTAACAAGCGATTGCCCAAACACAAGAAATCATATTAATTGATGATGGGTGTAAAATAGAACTGAATGTCTGAAAATCTTAATGTTTTCTGGTTAAAGATGATACATCACAAATGTCACATGGCATTTCCGATTGTGGCGCCATATGTTTTATTTTCAGGGACTTTTCACCGTGCCCTCGTATTATTGTTATCTGGCAAAAGCTAACAAAAGATCTAAATAAGAATATTCAATTCTAGCAAAAATAACTGTATAATGAGAACTAAAATTGAAATATTCAAAATCAGAATCATGTTCACTTCATGACGCTGATCTGATGTTTCTCATTTGCGATGCAATTAAAATTACACCGACATATTGATTGAAATGTTGTGTAAGCAAGTTGCGCTTATATCACCCGCTGATTTCGAAGATAGTTATACGAACTGCAATTGACTCACGTGCACGTGAATGATCGTCTTCGGGATGTAATTAACTTCTTTCGATAATCTGTAAAGGATAGTAGCAAAAGCAATCTTTGTCGTTCCTTGTGAGAATCAACAATAGTCAATCTGGCGGATTGATGACATAAGTCGAGATGATTCGCAGTTAGACGGGGTTATAAAGGAGCAAACTAACGCAGTCTGACTTCCGCCTTCCTTATCTCTGGAAAGCAGCTCTGTACTCATTTTTCCTTCTCGAGTCTTGGATTTGACATTGACACATTCATTGGCTCTCTGTCGATAACTGAAACTTTCCTAGAATTGGCAAAATTATAAGGATAATTGTTCTATTCCCGTATATCGTATCCGAAATGAAAGAAGATTCTGGTAGTCTCCTGTAAATTATAGTTGTTTGCTAGTTTACGTTCGGCTCAGCGGAGCGTACTTTTATCTTTCATGGTTAGTTATGCTTCAGTTATTCTTGTAGGCAATATACTATAAAATATCATCCGATAATAATGAGGAAGATAACTTTATAATATTTTCGTTACATCAAGTTGTAACGAACATACCTGCATCTCCTGGTCCTGCTTTCTAGGAGACTAGAGAAGATTGTCGGGAGTCTAGCTAGGGCTAGTCTAGTTAGAGCACCCACCAGGCGTGAATGGCGCACGTCTACAGTAGTTTTCATTTCTAAAACGGGGAAAGAAAGCTGAATCAACGCCAATGACTTTAAACATATCTGACTTATGCTGAAGACTCTAGAAATACTAATCGATTGGTTCATCAAAGACAAAGTACTGAATGAGGATCCACTGTGCGCCTATCAACACGCTTACAAAGAAGGTCAATCGACCGAATCTGCCCTACATTCTGCAGTCGTCACCATTGAATACCATATAAGGGATGGAGGTTATGCGGTGAGAACCTTCATAGACATATCACCACCGGAAGGATCTGCGAAGCCATTAAGGATGAAGAAGTTCCTAACCTAGTGAGCAACTGCATTCAGGACATGCTGAAAAACAGGAACATACTAGTCTCCAGAAATAACACCACGAACATACCTATATCTCCCGGTCCTGCTTTCTAGGAGACTGGAGAAGATTTTCGTGAATCTTGCTGGGGCTAGTCTAGTTAGAGAAAAAATCAAGCATGAATGACGCACGTCTAAAGTAGTTATCATTCCTAAAACGGGGGAAGGAAGCTGAACCAACTCCAATGACTTTAGACCTACCTGATTTATGTTGAAGACCCTAGAAAGACGAAGTACCGAATAAGGATCCTCTATGCGCCTATCAACTTGCCTACAGAAGTTCCTAACCTAGTAAGCAACTGAATTCAGGACATGTTGAAAACAGGAACCTACTAGTCTCCAGAAATAACACCACGATTATTGGCTCAGTGAGAAATGGATGTCCACAGGGCTTCATATTTTAATCTTTTATGATTTTCAAATTTTCAATGCCCAGTCATGATCAACAAGAAGAACAAGGCTTCATATACCACAGTTAAATCTTAAGTGCAGAAAACAGAATGATCCGAAAATAATTTCATCTCCAGTTTCAGTTTTTTCGTTCAAAAGGGATGGCATGTATATTATTTCTTATTCTGAAAGCCCTTTCAATTTGCTACTTCTCTGTCTGTAGTATTCATATACATATCTCCAATAGTTATTGACTTAAGAGATAATAATAAGCAACAATTGATTCAAATTTCCGAAACAAAATTCTGTTATGAGAATTATTGACGTTCACTTAATTTCTATAGTTTTGATTGAGGTGGTAATTCAATTTTACAATTGAACTTTTGGAATAAATTGTAAGTGATAGTAAGTAGCTATGATAAAAAAGGCTTAGGTGACTTACAATAAATGTTCGAACAATACATATCCATAAACGTCTAATAGTTCATTCATCGTGAATGACCCTACATACTCGTATTACACCCATATATTTAACCCGAAAGCGAAAAATTATGCTAACAAATGGAAAGTGTGGGTAGTTAGTAATCTACGGATCACTTTCTTTTTGCTAGTATTGATAACGTATCATAAGCACACTTGATAGTATTTAATATAATTCGGTAAATACTACTACTATACTGTCGTAAAATGTCAGATAGAAGTTTTTGAAAAAGTTTATACAGATTACGTATTATATATAAATTCTCGGGAAATAGATCACAGTAACACATGTGCTTACTATTTTCATCATAATGTACGTTTCATTCTCACGATCATCATCAGACGTAGGTTAGCAATAGTAGCTGAAATAGGAGATCTCATTGCTGTGCCGAATATCTGTACAACATTTTGCTCACCTTATTAAAAATGAGTACATTCTAAACAAAACTTCACTGCACTTATAAATTGAGATTGATCTAGAGCTGTGTGGTTTTTATTATCTGCCCAACATTTTTCGATGCTACTGAATGCCAAACCGAGGTATATTTGTAAATAAAGAAACAACGGTCAAGGAAATTGATAGATGATCATCAAAATGCCATGAGCCCTTCACATATAATTGATTTTTTCCTTTTTCATTGTTGATAGATTTTGATAAATTGTAGCTAGGAGCTCCAATATTATTTACACTGGGTCTTAATTATAAATCACTTTTATGCAGTTTCGGAAGTCCATAGATATAAGATGCTTTGCCCATTATGACAAATTGTTTTTTTTCTCAAATCAATAGGGATTATCATATTTTTGTACCATTTATATATTAATTTACTCTTATCATTTTGTACTGATGATGTACGATCAGATTTAACTATCTTATAAATTGTCTAATCATTCAATAGATTTCCTATTTTTTACCCGTAGTCATCTCTATGCATTATGACGGTTTTATTACATTTATCCTCGTTCAAAACTAATATTTCAAGGTTAGCATCTAGGAACTCTTCTGTGTTTTTTGTGTGATAGTTAAAGCGATTTTTGCTATGCCTATTTCTGCTTTCTGTTCATTCTTTTTATTTGTCAAGATGTTACAAATTTTATTTCTAATTTAATTTTTTTCTTCTAAATCTTATTTCTAATTCCGCATTCTAAATTAGCAATTGTATTGTCGACAGACAATTCAATTTTCTGATCTAAGATTAACGTAATGTATTAACGCTGCATTCCGGATGAGGATTCGGAATTTTTGTGTCTGTTCTAGGTTTTTTAACCATTGTTTATAGATTTTTTGTTTTTCATTAGTTAAGCATTTCATTCAATTATTCATCTTTTTTGATTGAATGGCTTATGAATTTATTTTCGAAATTGTTCTGGTAATTTTTGAAAAATTGAGTGATAAAGTTGCTATCAAAATTCAGATTGTTAAAGGCGCTTAATTTTGTTTTCAACCTCTGCTACATTTTTGCAAGCTTCTTTAATGCACAAATTCAAACAATTTTTATGAAGAGTATTCAACAATTCTTATTTTGCACCTTGCTTAACACATTATCCTCTGACGTAGATTCAATGGAATTTAGAAATACTTGCAGATTCCTTCATCTTACCAGAAATATTCTGCGGTTCTTCTTGTTAATAAATTCTTCATTAACTTTTCACATTCCTTTGAAAATCCAGGATAGGTAGTTGTTCCTTCCATATTGAGGCTTATATTCCAGCCGAAAAATTAATGATGATTCTTGACACAGGTATGAATTATATATAAATTTTCGGGAGATAAGTCACACAAACACATATGCCTATTGTTTTCTTCTTTATGTACGTTTCGGTCTCACGACCATCATCAGAAGACGTAGAGATGTTGAATATGGCGACTGTCAAAAGTTACACAAGCCGTCAAAGTTACAATTCACTCAGCTGACAACTCAAGAAAGTTATGGTAGAATTTGGAGAACATTTGGTTCACAATATAGATATGTCCCAATGATTCGTAAGAAAGTTCAAAGTTCAAGTAAAAACCAAGGATACATTTGCAAAGATAATTGGAATATACTACACGGGAATTTCCCTCAAGTTATATCATCGAAAGTGTTTGAAATATTTCAGGTACCTTCAAGATTAGACTTGATCAAAAGTATATCGTGTAAATTTCCCTTTAATATTCATCAAAGCAGTAATAAAGCTCTATATGAATGAAATATGTTCAGAGGACAAATATTTTTCTTTACTCCTGAGATATATTTCGTAGATGATCATATTTCATTTCTTTAATAACGTACGGTCTTGGCAAATATCAGATGTATTATATCAACTTAAGGTTTCTGGCTTTCACGAATCTCAGAACTTAACAGCTCGTCGCTTTATATGTGGATTCCATTTCTTAGGACAATTTACGCATGGATTTGAAGCGTTCCCGAGAGCATTTCCTTTTTTCAGCCTCTCTCGCAAGTCATTCACTGCATCGTTGCACTTCCATCTCAACCGAACAAAAATAACAATTTCCGCAAAAGTAGCCCCTCTAAAGATAGGAAACTAGGTGACGCATAATCATTGCTGTACAAACTAATCAATTTCATAATCTTCAAAGATTTCAATCTAAACTGCGTGCCACTTATTCTTTTATTTAATAAAAATTGTTTCGAAGAGTTTAATTTTCTAGTGAAATATGCTTACGAATAACAGCTCTTTGGAATTTGATTCTCGGTCATGGAAATGGGAGAAAGTATTCATAAATCACTTTGGAATACATTTAAGACTGAATTCAAGATTGGTTGTTAAAAGCTGTGATGTGAAGGGCGGAAATACGAAAGAATCATTCGTCAAAGAACGGAAAATAGATGGGCTTTTTATCTTAGAGTTCCCTAGAAATAATGGAGAATTATTCAAATCTGTAACCATGTGTCATTCCATACCTCATTACTTCCTGCCTTCAGTAATGTATGAATATTCAGATTAATGAGATTATTGAGACGACTGTCGATCTAGGAAATAGAAATTATTAAATGTTTCCCAATTGATATAACAGCAATCAGCATTCTCGAAAATATTACTAAGTCTTTTTTAACCACTTTAGATCTACTGAAGATGACAACTTAGTTGCCGAAATACGTATTTCTATATTCTATGTACAGAATGATTCTTCACTGCTCATTACAATTATTGTATAAGGGTTCAGTACAGGTCATTTCCAATATTCAAAACAAAACATTTTTATAAAATTAAAATTCCTTGTGAAATTGAAATATCTAAGCGCAAACATCTAGGGGTTGCCAAATAATGCCAAATGTTTTCTGTTTAGTATCAATAACAAATGTAGCTTGAGAAGAGTAAAGGTATTTCTAAAATGAATATAAAACAATTCCCACCTGCTTCAAGGAGGGTGATATGATACCATAACTGGCATGGTCAAGATAGTCAATAATTTCACGAAAATTTATACTTCTAAAGGAAATCATAAGCCTGTCAAGATGAATAACCAATATAGGATGGAAAACGGATGCTAGCTTCAATACATGTTGATGTTGACCATCTGGAGATGTTTGAGTAGTGTTTTTTCCATACCCACTGTTGATTTGAATATGGAAGTTTGAAACGTCTTTCTTTCATAAGTTACATAATTAATCAAAATGTATCACACGTAAATCGGGACGTAACGTAGTATCTAACCATCAAAATTTTAATTGATAATATGTAGCAAAGGACAGATAGGTTTAGAAATCCTCACCGAAAACATTCTGAATTAGAGACCTCAAGAGAGGAATCTTACTGCTCATAGGTTAAACAATTCAGGGATCCTTTTCCTAATTGGCGATTGGTTCTTGAGAAAAAGTACGTATTACAAATACCAGGGGTAATGCCCAAATTCTTCAGTTATATTTTCTGGCTTGAATTAGTGTCTTGAGAAATCACGTAATACTTGATTCAACTTAATAGTTTCTTCAGAGTGTTTTTGGTAAGAAAGGTGAATTTCACTGAATCAGAGTTGTTAGATTTTCAATCAAAGTTTGTTGCTCTCAGTTCAATGGTATATTAATATCAGTTCATATAGTTTCGATCCCCTAGATTCATCCTGGTTGGGTATCAATTTAATAATCTTAGTCTTATTTATGTCTTCCTGTTAATTTAGATTACCTAGGTTTATTTTTTGTTGAGTATCGATTTTGATCTTACTTTTTATTCTTATTAGTGATAAACTTAATGGCAATATTTTTTCATTATCAATTGTCATAATCATTGTTTTATCATTATTAATTTATTTGTTATTTTTATTATTAAATTTCATTCTAGTTGTTGAGTACGAGTTTATCTGAATAATATTAGCGTTCATCCTTCTACTTACCTTACAGTGTGTTAAAATCTTAAGTGTCTCGAGAAATAAAACGATGTCAATGATATTTTTCACGTTTGTTTTGGCTAATCAATGATTGGAATCAAACTCCAACGTATTATGGCTTTCTAAATTAAATAGCCACACTGTTATTAATAAATAAATAGATTGAGGATTAGGAGTAATATAAATTCCTAGAGTAAAGTTTCATAGAGTTTCATAGAGAGCCATGTTACATTATCTATTGGATGAGAATAGCCACTGATCTGAAAAGTATACTATAGACCTGAAGGAATAAGATCAATTCGCCGTTTCATTTTACCTTAACTACTTTCATTTTCTAAATCGAACATACCAATTTTGATTTTTTGAAGTGAAAACTTCTTTAGGCGCGTTGAGCTATTTCAGATGGGGGTAAAACCATGAGTCCGTCACGAGCAGTCACGTTGTAGCTATATATATTAGGTATTATGTATATTGCCGCCAGCGCATCTACTTGGTCAGGCGTCAGGTAGTTTCTCTATACGCTTACACACGTGTGCATATCTGAGTCGAATACTCGACGTTATTCATTTACTGAATCCTCGGTCCTCCTGCAGACAAAAGTACATTTCACAACTGTCAGCATTTCAATCAACAGTTATACACATTTTTATATTTGTCATTATAATAAAGACACGTTATTTTATTCTCAAAACATATTAAATATTGATATTTACATCGATGTAAATGAAAGTAATGTTAAACAGCATTGGTCCGAATTGAAGATGTCTACGGATGGTGATAAAAGAAAACATCTCCAATTCGGACCAATGAACACATAATCTAACAAGAAACGCAAAATGTTAACATATAAGCATTTCCGTCAAATGTCAGTATGATCGTAAGTTACACAAGAAATAATTATTTGAAATAAAATTTTGTACTTTCGTATTAGTAGTATTACTTATACACATCACTAATGTTATATTCTTATGAAAAGAATTATATTCACAATATTTAAAACCTTGCACGTAGATACGATACTAAGTATACAATGTACAATTAATAAATTCAATGAAAATACAACTTTCGTCTGCACGAGGACCGATTCATACTCTTCACAGGGATTGTATCGCCCATCATACGTTTTTTATTATTAAATATAAAAATGTATATAATTGTTGATTGAAATGCTGACAGTTGTGAAAACTGAAGAAAAACTTATTTTAATACATATTTTCATTTAAAAATAATAAAATTGTGATTTCGGATGCTACAACGAGTACAACAACTCCATACTAAACTCCGTAGATAATAGTATCTGTGGCATCGGATGTCTTTGTTGGTTGTCATAATGCTGAGCAACAAAATTTCTTCAGGCAGAAGTTGCATAAAATGAGAACCGATGATACGGGTGGATTACCATACGAGTTAATTTCAGTTCTTAACCGACCATACATGATAACTAATGGCACTGTCGGAAAATTGTGTCATGTAGAACGAGATGATACTGGTGAAATCATACGTATTTGGATGAAATTCCCAAAATAAATTGGTTATTTCATAATGTCAGTTTTCACTTCAGTGAGCAGTGTTCGATAACTGCCCGTATCTTTTTTACATTCTTTAGTGAATTTGAAAGTTTGCGGTTCTCTTATCTTATCGATAAAAGGAATTCTTTGAATACTTCTCCGCTTCCCTGTCGACAGTATTCATACCAGGCGGGCAAATCAACCGTGGGGGCTCATCATCATTTGGTTACTCATATCGAAGGCGCTCCTAGTTTTCTTGGACATCGAAGGAGCGTTCGACAAAACCTCCTTCGAGTCTATATGTCATGCTGCAGAAACATACGGAATCGATCATACCTTAGTTAGGTGGATCAAGACCATGCTCTCGGAGAGATTGATAACAACCCACCATAATGGTAGCGTCGCATGTACTCATGTCGCCTAAGAGTGCCCTCGGGGAGAAGTACTGTCTCCTCTACTTTGGTGCTTGATGAGGACAGTTTGATAGTCGAGCTGAATGAAGATTCTACGCCCAAGCCTACGCAGACGACTTGGCAAAGGTGACTCTCGGCAGAGACGCGGCTACCGTGTGTGAGCTGCAGAACACTGCACTTGACATCATGGCTCGCTGGTGTCAGGTCGACGGGCTCAGAGTGAATGCTGAAAAGACCGAAGTGGTTCTTTTTACGAGGAAACGGAAACCTCTACCAGTGATTCGTCTGTTAGCGAACACATTGTATTTGAACGGCTTTCTTCTTCTGAGCCTTTCACTCAGTGTAGTATCTTGGTGTTATACTCGATGCTTAACTGAGCTGAAAATTGTACCGGGAAACCGGGGAGAAGAAAGCCGTTGCATTCTTGAAGGGATGGAGGAGACATGATCTGCCTAATTATTACCTACGCAATCGTTCTGTGGTGGATAGAGGCAGTAACGGTTCTGTCCCGTCTGGCGCTGGACAAAGCCCAGCGATTCGACTGCGTGGAGATAATGAGGGATATGAGGCCGCTTCCACTAGGGCTCTGGAGGTTCTGATCGGGATCGTCCCTCTACAGCTCCACATTGAAACAGTGGCTGTGGGTACGGCGTATCGGTTTGCTGGTTTGACGCAGTGATTCTATGCGTCCGTACCTCGTGGTCATGGCAAAATATGAATTGTGCTTCTGTAAGCTACTCGATCCTTTGACTGAGCCAGATGCGTTAGCACTTGCTGTCAGATTCTAAGAACTCCAGATGTTCTTATAGCCCACAGGACGAACTGAGCGAATAAGGACTCTGGAACACTTCCGCCAGGAGACCCGTTTAGTTCACGAGCGGGTCTTAGATTAGCCAGTCTAGCCGGAGTCCACTAGTGTACACCCAGAAGCGAGCTTTCTGTTCCCCTGGTGGCTCACGGAACCATTTTCCAGGCCAAGGTCTGTGCAATCTGGAGCTGTACCCTGGAAAACCTGAGCTTAAACTACCGAGGTAGGAGGAGTACCGATAGCCGAGCGGCTATGGGTTCACTCCACGGTCATAGAGTCACTTGTAGGCTTTTTTTGGAGTGCAAATAGACCCTGGCGGAAATAGCCAGAAGGAACAAACTTGAGTTAGTTTAGGTACTCGCCCACTCTGGTGTGAACACAAACAAGGTAATCGATTAATAGACCGAACGGGGTTTACCTGGCACCAGTGGCGGCTCCTCGAAGGAGGCTAAGGAGGCTCAGCCTCCTCACCAATTTATCTTAATGAACATTCTCCATTTTATTTCCTGTTTCTCTGATAATTCTTTAAATTTTACAATTAATTCCCCGTTCTCAGTAGTTATTTTCAATCCGGCAACAGTGGTCAGAGGTCAAGCAGTGAGCATGTGTTGTTCAACACAGTTGCCGTTTTTCCGACCAGTCAATCGCCAAATAGCGTGAAACGGCGAAAACGGCAACAGGGTGGGGAGGCTTGCTTTTCGTACCCATTCGTCGGTCGAATGAAATACGATTACTTGCGCTCCCGCCTCCCGCTGCTAGAAGAATGCGGTTAGTTTTTGTTTTTATTCCACGAGGAGTAGTAAGATTAAGTAGTTAATTTTTAAGTTATAACTTATAAATTATCTAATCGGAATCGGTGAACGTTAAAATTATGAGTGACTTAGTTGCAGTGTTCTTAGAAAATCCATTTAGTGGATTAACATATGATAGAAAAGTGTTCTTCAAAAACAAACGGCCTTTACCGGATTTGAAAGGATTAGTGATGGCAGGGAAGTATCAAAATCGATCGTTTAATACTGATAATTATAAAAAATATGTATGGTTAACGGGATCTGATGTACACAATAAATTATATTGCTGGTATTGCTTGCTATTCACATCAGATACAACTTCATGTTGGGGGCACTTGGGTTATAATGATTTGAAAAATTTAGCTCGTGGCCTAGAAAGACATGAAAAATCGCAGGAACATATTACATCGTGTATTAAGCTTAAATTAACCGGTAAACAGAATATTGTTAATGCGATTGATTCTACACGAACACGCGAAATCGATAATCATAATAATACAGTTAAAGAAAACCGCGAAGTTTAAAAAAAAATCATTGATTTCTTATTGTATTTATCATTTCAAGATTTGGCTTTTAGAGGGCATGATGAAACTGGAAATTCAGTTAATAAAGGTAATTTTAGGGAATTGTTAGATTTGTTTTGTAAATACGACAGTAGGCTTCGCGATTTTATGACTAACGCGTCAGTATTTGCAGGCAGCTCAAAAACAATAAAAAACGAAATTCTTGATTCAATAAATTATGTCCTCCGAAATCACATAGAGGATGAATTATTTAATGTCCCTTTTTTTTCGTGGCAGGTTGACGAAACAACTGATATAGTGATATAACGTGTAAATCACAATTATCAATAATTTTTAAATTTGTAAAAAATGGACAACTAGTGGAAAGATTTTTAGGGTTTTACGATGTTAGTTCGGGAAGAACAGCGATCAATTTATTTAATTCCTTAATGGAAACATTTCAACGATTTGACTTTGCTAATAAATTAATAGCTCAAACCTACGACGGCGCATCTGTAATGGCGGGACATTTAAACGGTCTTCAAACAAAAATAAAATCAGTTTCGCCTCAGGCTATTTTCACCCATTGTTACGCTCACAACATGAATTTGGTTTTAAGTAATGCATTTAATTCCATTAAGGAAGTTAGAATTTTTTTTTCCAACTTATCGTCATTTTCAAATTTTTTTTAGCAAATCCACCAAACGAACTGAAATTTTGAATAACATAGTAGGAAACAGAATTCCCTGTAATGCTCCAACTCGATGGAATTTTACATCACGTGCAGTGTTTACCATTCACAAAAATAAAGAAAATTAATTGAAACATTTGATTTTATATTAAACAGTGATGACTTTTCGACAGATCAGGTTTCATTAAATGCTGCTGTTGGTTTAAAATCTTATTTAGAAAATGAAGAATTTTTGTTTTTTCTTGACACTTTTAAATTAATATTTGAACAAACTGATCTTATTTTTCAAATTTTACAACACAAATTCACTGATATAATTTATTCAAGAGATCGTTTGAAACATCTCATTGATAAAATTTCAAGTTTCCGTAATACAGAATTTCATTTTGATATTTTATTTCAAAATTTTTCAACTGATGAGGCTCCTCCCGCGAAAAGGAGGAAAACATATAATTTGGTAGACAAGAAACTACATTATAAACAACTTTTTTATGAAATTTTAGATACCATTAAAGGTCAAATTGAGATTCGATTTTCCGATTTACATGAATTGAAGTTTTTCGACTTGACGAATAGAAGATTTTTCGAATCTTTTTCAAAAGAGTTTCCCAATACACTTTTAGATAACTTAGTTCTCAAATATAAATTTTTTGATAAAATAACACTGCACAATGAATTATGCGTTATATACTGGGATAAAGATATTTTAGGCCAGTACGACAGTCACGCCGATATGATAAAATATATGATAGACAATGATTTGCAACAAGTTTTACCTCAGTTTTATACACTACTTTGTTTGACAGTCACCATTCCTGTCACGTCGGCATCGGTGGAGAGATCATTTTCTACTCTCAAACGAATTAAAACTTACATGCGAAATACAATGGACCAAAATCGTTTATATTTTGTTAGTTTGATATCTATTGAAAAAGATTTAGTAAAACACTTAAAACAAAATGATACATTTTATGATAATATTATTGATCATTTTTCGCAAACTAAAAACCGTAGAATTCCGTTAATATATAAAAAAAGTTAATAAAATTAATAAAAAAAAACAAAATACGAAAAATTCTAAGAAAAAGAAAAAATATCAAAAATCCAAAAAAAATAAAAAACAAAAAACGAACAAAAAAATTTTTTGCCAAGAGAAACTCTACACCTCCACGTTGGTTCTTGCTGGGCAACAATTAATTTTGTCACTGAAGTAGCTGGTACGGTCGCTGTGCAAAAGTTAAATTAATTGGCTGAGTAGAGTATATTAAAAAAAACGTTTTATGTCCAGCCTCCTCTCTTAAAAAGTTCACGAGCCGCCACTGCCTGGCACCCTTGGCCCCTATTCAACCGTGGCTCTTGATTTGGCGCAGGGCTCCCGGTATGAGGCTTCGAAACCCTTATCTCTATGTACAGGATAGGCTTAGAACTGGTGACAGAACTTCTCTTAGCAGACGCATAAAGGCCTCATATTCTGTAGAATGTCCAGCTATGGCTTCTCTTAGACTACAACATTTCGGCAGCGCATACATGTCACAGCTTTAGGCCTGCTGGACTGATTCTTGTATCAAGGGATGCACAATGGACCCAATCAAGCTGTACAAGTGCTCCAATTTGTCCGCCCCCGTCTTCTTTGATTGAAGTTATTCTGATGGATGATAAAAAATCAGTTTCTGTTTGTATATATTATACATATTCAATTTACATTGGAAGTAGAAATAGGCAATATGATTAATTTTCCTAGATACAACAATGATTATAGATAGCAATGTAAATATAATAACTGATTGACATATAAAAGCGAATAATATAATGAGAATTCTCTAAATTACAAATTCAACCAAAGTTTTGAATACAAACTAACTAATTTTAGGACTAAACAAACAGTTCGTTTGAACAATCAAACTTTCCATTCCAAAAACTTCATTTCATATCATTACTGATATTTTAGTAAAAAATCATAATTCGATCAAGTTTATTGATACAATCTTATACAACAATACAACCACAGATAATAGCAATGATTTCACCAAAAATTAAATATCTTATGAAACAATAGAACCACAGACAATAATAATCATTTTACAAACAAGTTGAATGTATTTTCGTATACCTCATACCCACACACATTAGCAGCCTCATATAACATAAGAACAATTGGTCGGGTGTTCACTGAATACCTATCTTGAACATGTGAAAGGTACACATTGCACTGGCTAATAAATATATAGGTAAGCAGGATTGTTTTGAGGAAAACAAAACTGAGAACAACAAAACAGCACTAGCAGCACATCATTTCGAGATTCATCATAATTTTGACTTTAAGGGTATCGAAATTTTCAGAACTGAATCGAAAAGATTATTTGCAGAGAAAATTTACATATACCTTGAGGGTATCGGCATCCATGTCATGATAAAACGAGTAAATTCCATGGGTCTTATGCAAGTTTAATAAAAAATAAAGAAAGAGAAGAAAAATGGTTGAATGTGTTCAATTACAAAATGGTTAGACTTAGATGGAGAGTGGCAAAATGTAGAAGCCAGCATAAATTGATGAGATTAAAGATCACTATTAATGTTGGATATAAATTTTTTGACAGTGATATTATCGGGCGACTGACTAGATATGAAGTAAAATATCAAACTACATTCTTTAAAATATATGTTCAAAGAAATTCAATCAAGAAGAGTTTCGACCGCTCGTTAAGTGCTTCTAATTATTGAAGGTAGCAGTTAATTCAATTGAGAATGTGGGACAAATTTAGAGAGAATAAAGTGAAAATTGATTCGCCAATTGAGGAAACTTTTGTATCTTCATATGATCTACCTTGGATTCATGTGTATTATTTCTTATTCAAAAAGCCCTTTCAATTTGCTACTTCTCTATCTGTAGTATTCATATATACTGTTAATTAAACTCATACTTAGTTTATTAATTTTTTTATGAATTCTATTTGTTATCTAATTTTCTTCCTCCGGCTAGCTCTTTCTTTTATTTTATTTATTATACTCTGGTTGATTGAAATTAATATGGAATGAAATAAAACCTTATTCAAAATGTTAAAACTCTGTTTATCTATTCACTGATATAACCTTATGTATTCTTATTAAATCTTTCTATGTTTGCATTATACAAATTTACTATATGTTTACAATGTTTAACCTCACAATTTCCTTAATCTAATTTACAACTACTGAGTGAATGTTTATTTACTTGCTTCACGAGTTTCAAATGATTTTACAAAATGACGACTTTTTAATGGACTCACTTGTTATATCCTATTAATAATTGGAATAAATGTTGGTAATCTTTCGTTGGTGTGGATTTCCTCTTCTTGGTTTTTTATTGAGAATTCACATTAAACACAATGCTCTGCTATAAACTATGTGAGTACACAATCACAGGTAACTATTGTTCATATTTCTTCTAATTTAGAAACTTGTTGATATTTTTGTTGATAATGGTTTTTATTCTTTTTAAGATATAAAAACTTTGTTGGTTGTAACTAACTGGATCTGCAATCGGGACTTGGATTTTCTCCGATGCTACTTTCTTAAAAACTTTGGTTATGTAAACCTTTATCGAAGTTGAACTGGAAAATTATTTACGAACACTTTAACTGCTTCGTAGGAAAAACTAATAAAACTTTGGTTATGTTGATTTGCAATCGAGCTTAGGTTTAGCTCCGATGTTCAATTTGAGTTGCAGAGAGAGTCATATGCTCTTTACAGATGTTGATGGCAAACTCAACTAGCTTTCCTTCATTTGCCTTTTATAGGGCCCACAAAAGGAAGCTTGTTTTCATTTCATTCGACCAATGAGGTAATTATTCCTGAACATCTAGTCAGCTTTTCTGATTGTTGTGACTGACACTTGTCTAGCATTGTTGTAAATTGATCAATAGGAATTTAGTATTTTGAAATATTTAATATTTTGAAGATTTTCCAATAGATTAAGGTTATTGTTCATTCTAATTTAAGAATTCATGTTACCAACATTTTTCCTCACATTTTGATATATAATAACCTAATAATTTCCATTATTAGATCTATTTTGACAGTTGTCATTTCTTAGATTTAGTACATGATTTCAAATATAAATAAAACTTATACAATTTTGTATATCTGAAATGTCTTAATACTAGCTTACATCTATAACATATTCTTAATCTATTCTAATAGTTTTCTATCTTCAGATAGTCTTTAAATCATTTGAATTATGATTTTCTCACTTCGTAGCACTGTACGTTTCCCCACTATTCACTATTCCTTGTTTTCACTCTTACAAACTACATTACAAATTGGTTTTAATTATATTACAATCTTTAATCTCTTATTCTAATTATATATTTAACTTTTAAATGATGTTTTTAATTCCATATCATATACTTATTCAACTTTCTATTTTTTAATGTCTCGGTGAAGCATATTTTTACCATTTTATTTCATATTGGAAATGAAATCATAACAATACATACCTTCAATAGTTAATGACTCAAGAGATAATAATGAGTAACAATTGATTCAAATTTTCGAGGCGGAAACAAAATTCTGTTATAAGAGTCATTGACATTTACTCAATTTCTATAGTTTTGAGATGCTAATTCAATTTACCGAGTAATCTTTTTGAAAAAATTGTAAGTACCCATTATAAAAAAAGTCTAGGCTATTTTCAATGAATGTTCGAGCACTTACATATAAGTAACCAAAATTTCAGATATTCATAAACGTCTAATAGTTCATCCATCGTGCTACCATAATGAATATCGTGTTAGTTAGTTATTTCTCATAAACCATATCCTGTAACTAATTCTAACATTCTAAAAGTTGCCGTATGAAGAGATATACTGCCTTTTATATTGATATCTGCTGTTGAGATCATGAAACGCATAATTCCTTTGAATTTTGTATTGTATTATTACTTCATTCTACCAATCATCGAAAGGATCGTTTTATCCAGTATTATAATAAAATCTGTTATTCTATTCTTTCCATATTATATCTGATGAAGTTCAGAGTATCAGTATCAGATTATAAGTCACAAATATTGAAACATCAAGTAATTGCAAAGTGTCATTGCTGGCTATTTTCGTGATGCTCAGGGATTTAGATATTGAAGAATTCTTTTCACTGAATAAATTTATGAGAATTAAAAACGCGACGCTAACCGCATTCTGCTCGGAATGTTGAAAGCTTTTCAATGTAATATTTCTACGTCAACTATCCCAATTCAGTCAACACTTAAATGGGGGACCAATAAAATTTTTACTAAATTCAGAATTCAGTACCTCATATTTTATAAATTTCAATTGAGATAATAATATGCGAATGTTTTGTGACTCGAACGATAAAAGTTAACCGTTATGAATGGGTTATTGTAATTTCATTATCAGTCGTAATCTGAGCCCTCCACGACGTAGGAACCTACATGATATTGATACCTATATCAGTCTACAACCAATATCGTTAATTTGTTAATTAAGCAAGTAATAACAAGTTCGGAGTGGGAGACCCATGATCCTCACGGTATAACAAAAGGTTTGCAAAAAGTTTCAGAAAAAAGTCAGCTGTACAAAGATATTCCGAAACGGAATTAAGTTATAGAATTCCCATTAAACCTAGAACTCCAGACGATATTTGCGTCATTTGATTTCCTCAAAATATGCTATGCTTGAATAGACTCTCGACTTGCAGTAGCTCCTTGTCCGTCCATATTCACTTTTATCGGCGATCTTCTTAGATTATATCTCAGACAACAGTAACGTATTTTTCCACATATGTAGCTACATTCTAATCATTCTGATTTTCGAGCAGCTTAGCGTAATTTTGAACAACAAACGGAAAATAAGCTTGAAAAAGGGTATTAATTATGCAGTACATGTAGTTGGTGCTTCGGATTTCTGTTTAACAAAGCTTTGAATTACTTCATATTTTCATTTTAGTAACATTTCAGGTATCATCAACGATGAAATAAAATAGCTATGTTTCCAAAAACTCTGAATAAATAATACAACCCTATGAATTATAAATGAATTTGCAACAGCGTAAACATAATTTCCGCTGATAAAATGAACTAGTAGTATAATGGAAATGCAGAAACTGTTTGAATCAGATGACTCCTTATTTATAATAACTTAAAATTTTCACAACATCTACATTCATTATTTACTAAGCTCTAGTTATATTAGATAGCTATATAGAGCTTAAAGTCTTATTATAATCCTTACCACCAACCATCACCTTGTTTTCCGTATAGATTTTAATCACAAGAGCACAATCACATGTCGGCATCCCACTAATCATTGCAAACAAACCTACCAAAGTCTCGAAATCTGTCGCATTGGTGTTCTTTTACACTACTACCTACTACACGTAGTTCGCTGAAATAAAGAAGTGACATCATAGTTATTAATTTTTTGTGACCAATTTATCTTCGTCGCACCGGGAATAATTGATTTCAACTTCCCTATATCGTCACTATAACTAGTGATGGAACTTCTAATAAGAGGAAACTTCTGCGAACAAATCAATGACAATCTTAATCACTCAATTAAATTAATCATTTCAAATGGTCAGAAGACAGATTGTTAATGAGAAAATAACAAAAACAACTTTGAAAAGCGTTCTGCAGAATTTCAAATACGTACGAGCAATAGGAACGGCGCAATCGACTCCACAGTTATTCTCACACAAGTGCACACATACAGACACGCACGTACGCACGCACATGCAGACAATCCATTCAGAAATTTTCAAAATGAATATATCTGTGGTGAAAATCCAGAATTTTTTTTTGGGCCGAACATAATACTTACCTTATAACATATTGTTGAGTATATTGAAGAAATGATCTGATGTAAATATGCTACAATCGATGAAACCAAGTTTCAGATAATGCAATTTCATTCTTCACGTACATAAAAAGTAAATTGCAAATAACATTTAATAATAGTACATTAGAACTAACTTACGAAGATTAAGCTGGAAACATCACATACGACACTTATCATCAAAACTAGGATCATTGAGTTACCAGTTGAGGGTGTTAAGAGATCAATATTGAAATTGCTGTGATGGCTTATTTATAATTGTTATGTCAACGCTAACATCAAGTATGGATTTTCTGGGGAGATTCCATAGATGTTGAACGTATCAAGATTTTCCAGAAAAAAGTCTGAAATATATCTGGTGTTAAATATTGAGATTCGCGTCGTCGAGTATATTTACCATTTCTTCGATGTACATGTGGCTCGTTTATCTTGAGAAAAACTACCCTATCCCATGAAATATACTATACAAGGCAGAGAAAAAAGTTTCGTATAAAAGTATCTTAGTTTGATTTGTATTTTAACAATTACATACTTCTGTATATACAGGGTACTCTATTTTCTGTAGACACGCGTCAACTTTCTTAATTTAAATAGGACACCCTATATATTATTGCATTTTTCATTCCACGCAAAATTCTAGAAACATTTAATGTATAAGATCCTTTACCTAAGCCTAATCGTTTTTGACACATTTTAAAATTTTATGTTATTGCAGGCCCTAAAATAATTATCAATTTTTCCTATAAGGAAGCCTTTATTATTTATTTTGGATTGAACTCCTTGTTGAAGAGGACCTACTCCAATAGATTCTTATAACATTTTGGGAAATATGTTAATACGGGAGTGTTCAAAAAATAAGATTCAAAATGAAATTAAAAAAACTGTCAAAAATTTAATTTTTAAGTATTCTATTTGCCCTCCATTTTGAGCAATACAAGTGTTGCTAAGAGTTTCTAAGTACTTAACAGCATTTCTAACATATTCAGTTCCATTTAGGTATCGAATATCTTCTCGAGTCCGACGTTCAAGTTCCTGCGCAGTTGATGGTTTGTGTTTTTATACTAGATCTTTAAGTATACAGTATACCCCATAGAAAAAAATCGAGGGGGGTTGAGTCGAGGCTCCTCGGAGGCCAGGCATAATTACTATTTTCCTCAAACCACTCTCTATATTGCATTCAAATAGTTGGTGATTTCTTGACGTCTGTCATAGGGAGCACCATCCTGCTGCCAAATTAAATTTGCTGGTTCTCTTGCAGGCACTTAATTTTCCACAAGGGGTTATAACGTTGGAACTTTAAATTCGGATAAAAAATACTTGACCTATAATTCTGGATCTTGTAAGTGCGCAGCATACTCAGACAGAAGTTCTTCCGGAACTTCCATAATTTTTTTATTATTCTCGCTGCTCCAGTAATGGGTATTTTTTTTATTCAAGATTTGTTCTGAGATTGTAAAGATGGACTCATCGATCCATATTTTAGAAAATATATCTTCTGAAAAATGTGTCTCCATAAGAATATTGTAAAATTCTAGTCTCGTGTTGTAATCACGTTACTCTAATTTTTGTACTGGACAATATTTATAGGACATAAATTGTTTATTTGAAGGCAAGTTTGGATGGAGCGTTGTTCTTCTGGCGTCTAAATCTAAATATGCAATTCGGATTGAAGTTTCAGGAGTCTATTCAAAATGCAACAAAATATTAAGTTGCTCTTCATCATTCAAAACATAACGACGTCTTTTTTCTCTTTCGTCGAGGTTCCATTTATTCTGAATTGTTAGTAAATTCTATTGAAGCTCTTTGTTTCTGGGCGGCGTCTCAATGGAAATTTAGTTATATAGACAGGGTCCGATTTTTATTATTTGATATGTAACTTTCTGGCATGTCAATCTTTTCCTCTGTGGAAAACATTATTAACAAAGTAAATAAACTGAATAAAAAAATTAAAAATAGGTAAACAAGATGATATGTGTCAAAATCTTTTTTTGAATATGACAAATAGTAACATTCTGTAGTATGGATTGTTTTTCAAACACCGTCATGGCCAACTTAAGAGTCATATAGCAGACTATAGCATTTTCAGAAAAATGTTATATTGCCATTATTTTGAAAATTACAAAATTTTGGAATGAACAACTATCCACAAACTATAAATCCAAAATATTATAAGAATCTATTGAAGTAGGTCCTCTTCAACAAGAAATCCAATCCAAATTGAAGGCATCCTTATAGGAAAAATTGATAATTATTTTAAGGCCTGCAAACGCCATTTTTGACTTAAGAATTTAAAATATGTCGAAAACGGTTAGACTTACGTATAGGACATTATACATCAAATGTGTCTAAAATCGAATATGCAATATTATATAGGGTGTCCTATTCAAATTAAGAAAGTTGACGCGTGTCCACGGAAAATTGAGTATCCTGTATATGTATGTAATTGTTAAAATATAAAAATAAAGATTCTTGACCCAGTATGAAATAAATATAAAAATTCTCGGGAAATAGGTCAAATTAACACTTATTTTTAAATTTTCGTCTTTACGTACGTTTCGGTCTCACGACCATCATCAGAAGACTTATTACGTCAAAAAGGGTTTATTAAAACTAATTATAGCACAAGCGTCTATATCGTACAAATTTCAATCAAAAAAGTCCACGCCGTCGAAACGAACAGAACCACGAATAATCGAAATTGTATCGTCAATATTAAAGTATAAAAATGTTTGTAACAAGAATCCACTATTCTGTAATGTTCTTATAATATACAAGCGCATGTTGATATAGTCTCATAACAACTGAAGATCGAAGTTATTATGTTGAGTACCTACTTTCGAACCAGATGTAAGATTTACTTGAAAAAGGTTTCAGACCTGTACTGGAATATTACTATTAAGCATTCTTCCTAAAATATACTTTTAACATTATAAAGACGCACGTAGGAATTTGCAAGAGTTTTAATTGATTAAATTAGTATAAATCTGACTTAATCCCTGAATATCATTCCTATGATTCACAGATTTGGAGTCATGTTTTATGTGAATCATCTCCAGGATAGATCTTTTATAATAATTGGTTTCCTTAGTTAAAACATAAACATTTTTGTAATCAAATTGATGGTTATAACTCAGAGAAAATTAAGAAATGTTTGAAAAAGTACGATATTAATGTTGCGCATAAGCCTACTAACTGTGTTGGGAAATATTTCTCAAATCTAAAACCTGTAATACCTAAAGATAAACAAACCCACACAGTATATGAATTGAATTGTTTAGATTGTGATGGGACTTATACTGGAATCTCTAAACAATATTTACAAAAAAGAATGTATGGCCATAAGTATAGCACAAGAAATAATAACTTAGAAAATTCCGCCGCCCTTGCTAAGCACTGCTTTGATTATAACCATCAATTTGATTACAAAAAAGTTAATATTTTAACTAAGGAAACCAATTATTATAAAAGATCTATCCTGGAGATGATTCACATAAAACGTGACTCCAAATCTGTAAGTCATAGGAATGATATTCAGGGATTAAGTCAGATTTATACTAATTTAATCAATTAAAACTCTTCCAAATTCCTACGTGCGTCTTTATAATGTTAAAAGTATATTCTAGGAAGAATGCTCGATAGTTGTATTCCAGTACATGTCTGAAACCTTTTTCAAGTATCTCATAAATCTTACATCTGGTTCGAAAGTAGGTACTCAACATAATAACTTCGATCTTCAGTTGTTATGAGACTATACCAACATGCGCTTGTATATTATAAGAATATTACTGAATAGTGTATTCTTTTTATACTTTAATATTGACGATACAATTTCGATTATTCGTGGTTCTGTCCGTTTCGACGGCGTGGGCTTTTTTTATTGAATTTTGTGCGATGTAGACGCTTGTGCTATAATTAGTTTTAATAAACCATTTTTGACGTAATAAGTCTTCTGATGATGGTCGCGAGACCGAAATGTACGTAAAGACGAAAATTTAAAACAAAGTGTTATTGTGACCTATTTCCCGAGAATTTTTATATATAGTTAAAATATAAATCAAACTAAGAAACTTTTATATGAACGATTTTTCTCTACCTTTTATATTTTATGAGAAAAGGTGGGGTCCCGAAATAAACAGGTCATCCTTTACATTCTTGAATGTTCATGTTTCGTGAAAAAATATGAAAATGAATGTTTTACAGAATTTACTGGATCGCACAGTTGTGAAACGAAAAGTCAAATTTAATACAAGAGCAAACCTCCTCAAGTCAAAAACACAAGACGACTAAAAATGAATCGATAAGAATATGCAATCATATTCCCAAACATAAGAGAACTTGACTAATATAATTTCAGAATTAGTCTGAAATGCCACTATAAAAAGTCGGAATATTTTGAATCAACATTGTGATATAACTCAATCATGTGATGAATTTAGAGATATTCTCATTCACATGATCTACATTTTCAGCTCATTGTCATTCCGTTATTACTGTCTTATCACTACTATTTATGGACGAGAATTTGAGTAAGTCTTACCTTATTCATTTATTGATTTATTTATTATTTAATTTTTGCTCCATATATTTTATTCATATGTTCTGTTCTTTCACAATAAATATCTCTATTTTTATAATATCATTTCAATTGACGTGTTCCATTTCTTGTACTTTGTCACCTGAATAAACCTTTGTTATTATTATTATTTTTAATACTGTGTATAGTCACGGATGTCTCTATTACAAATCCATGTTTGGTTTGTATAAACCACTGAATTAACTCGGGATAATATTTCTGGTCGCCAGTAGTGAGTCACTTTTTCCAAATGCGGAACTCCGGGGGCAACTTGGATGCAGCCATACTCTATACCATCATTAGCAAAATCTTCTGTTCCATGTATTTAAGGTGGCTTATTAATCTATTCAGTTCATTATTGATTGTCGAACTTCATTTCATAGTTTCATTTTTAAGATTTGGCTTAGGGAGTGTATATGCATTCTCGTATGTAGGTACTTCAATATTGCTGAAAACAGATTCTACATGCTTTCCGACCAGCGTCGGCCATTGATTTGAGTAAATTTCAATGCCACGTAGAATGGATTTTCAGAAGATGCAGATTATTCATCCAATTTTAAGCGAGAACGAATTTTAAGGATGACGAATTAGAGAAATTATTATTCAGTGAATTGATTAGTATTCAGCACCAAAAAAATTTCATTAGTCTTAATTTCAACTGTCCGTTGATTTAAAATTGTTGACGTAGAAAATATCACATTGAAAGGCTTTCATCACAATGAATAGAATAGAGAGCGGATTTCGTACCCCTTATAATTCCTCCGAATCCCGTGGGTGAACACAATGCAGTATTGTGACATGGTTAGAATTTTCTCTTGAAATAATACAATTAACTGTAAAACTTACTTCGTCGAATTTTGAGTTGTTTTGGAAAGCTTCCATCGTAATTCGACAATGATCGATTCCACAAAGTAATTATTAGTAATTAATTAATACTGACCTATTATGAAAATGGGGTACCTTCAACTGAAATCTGCAACTACTTCATTGGTTCTTTAGAATGATGAATTACTACTAACACAACGTTTTTTAACAGATGATTTCAAACTGTGAGATGAATGCTATGGAAAAATATTCCTATTCTGCTTAGTAAATATCGAGTAATATTTACCTCTCCGATTTATTGTTCCCCTTTCAACTAATTCGATTTTTGAATGAATACTGCTGTCACGCTGAGAAATAAATGACGTTATAGTAGCATGTGATGCACTGTTCTCAGATTGACTAGTTTCTCAGTTGTTTTGAATGAAACTAATCATTTATTCAATAAGCTTCCTTTAACAATTTTTACGAATAAAATTAACAGTCCTTCACTTAAACGATGGCACGGTGAAAAGTACTTGGAAGATAAACCAGATGGCGCCAGAATCCCATGTGACATTTGTGATGTACCATCTCTAACTAGAACGCATTGAAATTTTCAGACTGATGTGTCATTCAATTCTTCCCCCATCAAAAGCAAGCAACCTTGAAGACTTTTGTAAACATGGAAAAAAATGAATTTCGCGTCTTAATTAAACATTATTTCTTGAATTGAAAAAACATTACGCTAACCAAATCATCGCTTGTAAACATTATGGGGGCTTATCCCCATCGATTGGAATGATTCACAAGTAGTTTACTGATTTCGGTTATGGTAGTATGACCACAAAGGACGCTCAACATTCTGGTCGTCCAATTGAGGTTACAACGCCAGTAATCGTCGATAAAACCCATGATATGATATTGGACGATCGGCGAGTTAAAGTGCACGAGATACCTGAGGCTGTGGGCATCTCAACCGAACGGGTACGGAACAGTTTGCATACATTTCTGAATATGAGATGGGTGCCGTATTCGTTCTCTGTCGACAACAAGCGCGAACGTGTGACAATTTCAAAGGATTATTTGGAGATGTTCAAGCGCGTTAAGAAGAACTTTCTGCGCCGTTCAGTAACCGTGGACGAAATATGGATACATCACAAGACACAAGAGACCAAAGACCAGTGGATGAATTGCGTTACGAATTGGTTCGTCGTCCACCATATTCTCCAGATTTGGCCCACTGCTAATTTCATCTATTTCCAAACTTGAGGAAATGACTCGCCGGGAAGAGATTTGGGTCCAACGGTGAGGTTATCGCTGAAAGAAACGCCTATTTTGAAGTATTGCCGAAATCGTATACTCAGAAAGGAATCGAAAAATTAGAAACGTTGAACGAAGTGTATCGGGCTACAAGGAGATAATGTTGAGAAATAAAATAGGTTTTGACCAAATAAAGCATTTCTTGCTTCATTTTTCAGGGATTTTTCACTTTTCCCTCGTATATCAAATAAACCAAATTATCTGTAGTCTTGAATGTAGTTCGTGAACTGCTGCATGTAATTATTTAGAGTAGAAAAATAAGGTACCTATTTACGATTTCAACTTACACAAACTACTTGATTGTATAGTAATTATATATCACTAAGCCAGTAGATTTCGTCACTCCCACCTAGGTCCTAATGATAAACAAAAGAAATTATAATATGAAAATAAATTCGCATGTAATTAAACCTACATTCCCCTGCAACATTTTTTCAA
The DNA here is from genome assembly GCA_958510875.1 of Endomychus coccineus. Classification (NCBI taxonomy): domain Eukaryota; kingdom Metazoa; phylum Arthropoda; class Insecta; order Coleoptera; family Endomychidae; genus Endomychus; species Endomychus coccineus. The sequence goes on from OY294067.1 coordinate 78,519,394, forward strand.
GCGGTTGGATGCACTTTATTTACCATAATACTATAACTACAATAGCATTATTTATAACTATGGGGAAGGGTTCTCCCAAAATCGCTGAACGTTACAAGTTGTTTCGAACCACTTGACCATGGTAATAGGCATTCTTTTTTTATGGCAATAATATAAGTTCTGCACCAGGAATAAACCCTGCTGTACAACTAGCATATTTCACGTTCCCGAAGTTATTCTTTTACTGTATGTGTATACAAAGTTACCTGTTCCTTCTTTCTTCGCGTTGTAAAAATAACATTCCGAATTGCACTTGCAAGTAATTCACCTCTGCTTCCTTTTCCTGCGATTATTGAGTGTTGATACAGTCCGTTGTAAAGCTGCAGCAAACACGGCTGTACATCTGTAGTGATAGGAATATATGGCCCTCCATTTTGACGTTTCTCTCCTAAATAATTTGTTATATAGAATACCATTTGTTGCACACAATTTGATAGTGGCTTAGGCATTTCCTCACTTTACATAGCAGACGAGGTAAATGTAGATAGAATTATAGTCCCGAGAAGAACTGTTTATGTACTTCTGAAGTTTAATTCTATTGAATTTTGATTCACGACAAATGTATGAATGGTCGCATCAATTGAATAAAATAGTGAAATCTACTAAATATCCGACAACCCTGAAAAATGTTGGTTTGACAAAGATAGCGCGATACTTACTTGGGAAATAGTTCAAATGAATTGGTTGCAATGAATTACCATCATTACTATCAATGAAGGGGAATCAAGTAAGGTCCTTTATGCTTAGGCCAAAACCCCTCGGCTCCTCTCATTACCTAACGGGGTGGTTCTCATTCAAGAGTGTTCGCCAAGCACCAGAGGTATATGATTAAGTTGTTAGTGACTCATGGAAACTAATAGATTTCTAGAAAACTGCCAATAAATCTCGTATAACCCTGATTCAAGTTCAATAACCTACATTAGGTGAGAGAAAAAAATCTGTGTTATCTTTTATTGGGCACTTTTTGTGATAAGTTCTGATTGCTAACAAACAGGTTTTGTCACTTGATCCTAACACATAAATCATATCGAACATTTCTTGTCTGGAAAAATTCTTCTCGTCCTAAATAGAAGCTTCTTTGCCACTTCGAACACCAGTACATTCTTGAAAATTCAAATTAATAATTCTGAATAAGGAGAGAAATTATTTCTTTTACAAGGCTAACTCCGATTTCAGCTTCATGTGAAAAGTTTGCTCTTTTGCTTTTAAAATGACGAATGTCTCAGTAAGTAGTGGGTTTAGATATAGAGAATGGTTAATGAAAATAAAACAACATTAGTATAGTTATCCAAATAACATATGATATTGAGAGTTTTCCATTTGAGTTTATCGAGAAAACTTCGACACAGGATTTTGACTGACCCTGCAGTATGAAATAATTTTAAACAGTCATTGGAGTTGAAATAAGAATATATTTTGCGATGTTTGATTGAAAAAGATACAGGGGGTCAAATGTACCTCTTATATTTCAGAAAAGAGACCATATTTCTTGAACGATTCTGTTTAGACCTCAACCATAAATTAGGTGAATGGCCGAAAGGAGTTAAAAACTACAATTCGAGTTTCGTGGCTCATTTCCTATACTGAATTTGTTAAGAGCAGTCAGAGCTGATTGCATTACGTTCTTCAGAGTATTCAAGAATATTTGTCTGACGATTATGAGGAGTATGTCTTCAGCATACCCAATCATGTTACATGGCTACTTTCTTCATTCCCCCATCGGCAATTTTGTTCAAGATGGTGAGTGAGAGTGCTTCTATCAGTGGACATCGATTTTCAGAAGAGCCAACAGTCACGGTGCTTCCTCTGGAGTTTTGTAGGTTCTTGTTTCTCAACCTGTCTTGAATCCAAATTCTTACTAGTCTAGGAACTCCTTTTTTTCAGCGCTTCACAGATGCTTGTATTGATGGTATTTTTGAAGGCACCTCCTACTGCATATCCATCATCTTCAATCTGGCTTCCAATGAGGAACATTTTGTCGATTGTCCTTCTTAGTGAGCGTGTAGTTCAACCTCCAGTGAATTATTAGCACTTCGTCTTTGATGGACTGATGAACTAGTTTTCAACATAAAAGACCTGAAGACAGGAGTCAAGCAACTGATCCTTATTATTGGTCAATGTATTAATGTATAGACATTTTTTCTTACCGGTACTTCTGCAGTAGAGAAAAGTTATATGCTGTAACAAATTAAGTACATACAAGATAGGATGATGTGAAAATAAGTGTTACATTTGATATAGAGTATATAAGAATCAAGACACGTTTTATAAAGAAGACGGCAAACAATGCTCTCCAATATTTTTCAATTAATAAATGAAAAATCATAATCCACTATTGAACCATAAATTAGTTCTTTTGAGATGTTGAATCAATACTCGTATACTAAGAAGAATAATTGATTTTAAGTTTGACACGAACAATATGATGATAACTCTTTATTGGTATGATAATATTATTATTGGGCTAACAGGAATTGAAAAATGGTAACCGTTGACTGAACAGATTTGAAGAATGTGTGGAATAAAAATTAGAGGAAAATGAACCATAATTCAATATAACATATGAAAGCGCCGTTGGGGCATGCACAATAGAGCAATATGTTTTATTCATTCTAAATCTGATGCGAGAATCTGTGCCGCCTCTGCACTGGATCGATATCAGGGTTTTATGAGCCAACTTCTGTCCAGGGAATGCAGTTATCCACTTTTTGTGTAACACTTACTATTGTAAGTTACGTGAGGATAGTGACTTTTTGCTGCAATACTTCGTTTCTGTCGTAAAACATGATTACATTCGAATTTCTTTAGATAGAACTGGATATCCTTGTTCGAAATTAGCTATGAAACAAGACGAATCAAATCGGTAGGTATGTCATATGATTGCCGAATTATTCCTCTCCTTCAAATTATTATTGTGGTATTAATGAGTAAAATTGGGAATTATTCGGAGAGTGAGGTTATATTAACTGGTAGAAAAATATCTCTAGACTCACCATCATATAGTCCAGTCAGAATAACTCATAAAATGCTTTTTTAAGACCACAGCGAGGTCAGGGTCGATTATTATGTGCTTAATCAGAATCTCTCACGAATTTTGTTCCGAATCTGCGAGCTTCATTGCTATGATTTATTGTAAAATTTTCCTATTTTTGCTTAAATTAGGTAAAAGTACCGGTATACCGTGAAGACAAAAACTTTAAATCGTATTTATGATATATACGATAACATGTGCAACCTGTAAATTAATTCATGTTCCTCTCACATCCACAAATACCCACCTAACAATATGCAAATTAATACACATACCACCCCATCAATGACAAATGAAAACTACCAACCCTCTTCTACGCCAAAAAACAGCAGAGCTACTTAACGTACCTCGCCAAAATTTCACAATTCACTTTAAGGGTAACGAAAATTGGAAAACTGAAAACATTTCGATAAGAAAAAACTTCCATCAATAAACCCACACTTCATATCCTGAATATAATAAAAAGAACAAATTGCAGTTGTATAAACACCAAAGAGTACTTCATCCCCAATATGACGATGTAAAATTTTTTCTTCATTCTATCCAAAGAAATGTATATATTATATACCCATATACTCATATTGTTTATATACTTTTCTAACAATTATATTTATATAAACACATTCATAAAACCCTCTGAATTGCCTGAAATCTCGAATGCTTGAATATATATTTAGTATCTACTGTTTATTTTCATATGTACCATATTCATATACTCACAGGTATAATACCCTGTAAATTGACTGAGCCAGTTTTCTTATATTACCCACAGGCATTACACCCAGTAAATGTATATAATGTAAGCACTTTTTTCCGTTCTTATGATGTTATTATAAGTTATCCTCATCTCAAGTTAGTTTTATATCCATTGCATTTTTATTTCTATTTTTTAGTACAAAATATTCAACATTGTAATATTTTTACGAGAAAAAAATCGGTAGAATGGACCCAGGCCCTGAATACCAATATGTGATTTTTATACCTTTAAATGTTATCAATGTTTGCAATACAATAGTTGAATAAATAAATAAAATAGTAAAAATACAACGCGCGTTTTAAGATCTACTACGGCCTCCTATTATATTTCACAAAATTGAGTAAAAAAGATAATTTATCTATTAAAAACAAAAGCAATGCTAATAAGTAAATCCACGTGGACTTGTCATGAACGCTAACAACTATACTATATATATATTATGAGTTCCACATTATGAAAAGAGATCACTCTCCCCCTTTTCCCCATGGACCCAAACAAATGGAGCTGCATATACCATTTTTAATGCGTGCCTAGCGGTTCATATACAGTGCGCACCACGCATGTGTCTATGTAGATATATGCTATCGGTCCACTCGCGATGATCGAGTTCCCTTTTTATCAAACTGTCGCAAGGTTACAAAATAACTAACAGATTTTAAGTAAACAAATGAGACCAAGGAAGGGAAATTACTATATTTCCGCTTTCCATCATCGGATTCTGCTCCACTTTGGCTTAAAATTTCCGTTCTGCATTAATAAATTACACACCGAGAGCCGCATGACTATAAGACATATTCCACCGCGGAGATATTCTACTTGTCCATAGGACTTTTCCAAATATTTGAATAAGTACTAAAACTGAACTGTGATCAGTCGATCGCTGACTTCCCTCACTTTTCGTAAGCAACGTAGCTGCCGGAAACTTCTGCAGATCAAATCTATGACTGTGGGAACCGAAATTATATTGGAAATGATTTAGAAACAGCTAAAGAAAGAAAATTAAATTATACTCTGTTACTTTGAAAATTTGTTCGAATGGTCATGACGCGTTCTACAACTTCTACAATGCTTCAGACTGACATTCGCTGTTGGGTTGACTTTCGGAATTATTCACACTATAATGCAACCCTTTTTATACTAACATCTGTTGTCGCATGAACTATCAAAATTTGTCACAGTGTAAACTTACATAAAATAGATTGCTACGTCTCATCTATGGCGTCACTTATATCTTAATGAGAATTTCGGACCTTTCTGTCAATTGAATATAGGCATGCGATATATATTCATGACCACAAAAGCACTGTTTTCATTATAGTTCAATAAAATACTATAATTCAATCCAAAAATACTATTTGAAATGAGACTACCGCGTTCAAGAATGATGATTGATTTTTGTGGAGGACCATATGGAAATGATATTATCAATATTCATCAATAACAGGAGCTTTTGTGTCCAGTATAACAGGATCAATTCCAACAAAACACCCACAGTAGCATTAGAAGGAACGCTCTACCAGTCATGTATCAACTATAGCCCTACCAGCAGAATTCAATAGGGCTCTGGTACAAGGCAAACACCTTATGGATGGGGCGGTCAACAGACTCAACCTCTCCGTAGTGAAACAAATGATGTGCTAGCATACTTCGTCTTCGTGAGTATCAATCAATATAGGAAGGAGCCTTGAATGAAAAGCGTTTTGAACTATTCACCTCACTGGTCAGCGATAGAAGAAACCAATTTGAAAGTGCTTCATTTTAACCATCCGTGGGGCTCACCCATATCTGAAACGCCATCGGCCGCACTGAAATGTAGAGATCGGTCTTCGTTTAAGAGTTATTTCACCAAGTGCAAAATAACTAACCATAAGAATAATGAAAGAACATGAGTGCAAACAAAAAACCATCAAAGTAATGAGCAGATTTTATTTAAAAAAATAATAGTTTAATAACCATTTTATTCCATATGAAATATAGACATATCAAACTAAAGATAACAGTGGCTATCAAATTGGAAAACATTCTATCTATCTGAACTTTCATCTTTAGTTACGTTATTTGCTGAACAAGTTCAGCAAATTATCTCGGTATGTTGTACACATAAGCACTTATCATATTTTATGCAGAAAAGATGTGTCTCATTCGTTTTTTAGCTGAACATTCCATGCAAGTTTCGTTTTTGACTTTCCTCGGTATTTTGAAAACTTGGAACCGGATCTTCTGATTTGTTTCGAAGATGGTGTTTCATTGGAATTATTTGGTTTTTATTCAAGATTATTTGTTACGCCGGAATTATTCATGTTCCTTGGAAGAATGCTCCAAATCTAGACAAGTGACTGGCTGTTTCGAAAATAATCGCCTTCTTAGATTAAATTTGCCGTTACTTTACAAATCTATTTGAGCATTGATTCCTGCTACATTCAGCATTGAGAAAGATTCCTACTTCCTATATAGAAAGTATAATTCTGCTCCCTCAAAGGAGGGAGTAAAATAATACTTTCCTTCCAAAATAGTACTTTTATTCCCTAGGGTGAAAAGTAATGGGTACTTTCCCCAGTAATGCCATATATGAGCATAAACTGATAAAGACAAAATATACTGAATATTTGACCACAGTCTGAAATGTCACTTTATTTGTCTTTATTTGATATACACTAATAAAAAATGCTGCATTACCAAAATTTTTGATTTATTTTATTCCATGATAATAATAAATGTTTACTTCATATGCATGCAAGTTTCATCAAAAGGTTCTGCAATAAATTTATTGATATCTTCCCTTGAAAAAATATTTGCTTTCTTGACGTTATATCCAGCAGATTTTCTTTTTAAAAAGGCTGCTTTATTTGTCATTATTTGATATACATTAATAAAAAACGCTGCATTACCAAAATTTTTGATTTATTTTATTCCATAATAATAATAAATGTTAACTTTAAATGCATGTAAGTTTCATCGGAGGGTACTGCAATAAACTTATTGATGTATTCTCTTGAAAAAGTATTTGCTTTCTTGGCGTTATATCCAGCAGATTTTCTTTTAAAAAGGGCCACTTTATTTGTAATTATTTGATATACACTAATAAAAAATGCTGCATTACCTAAATTTTTGATTTATTTTATTCTATAATAATGATAAATTTTAATTTTATACGCATATACGTTTCATCGGAAGGTTCTGCAATAAACTGATATCTTCCCTTGAAAAAGTATTTGCTTTCTTGGCGGTATATCCAGCAGATTTCGTTTTTAAAAAGGGCCACTTTATTTGTCATTATTTGATATACACTAATAAAATATGCTGCATTACCAAATTTTTGATTCACTTTATTCTATAATGATGATAAATGTTAACTTTATATGCATGTAAGTTTCATCGGAAGGTTCTGCAATAAACTTATTGATATTTTTTCTTGAAAAAGTATTTGCGTTATATCCAGCAGATTTCCTTTTTGAAAAGGCTGTTAATTTAGGATACTTTATGTTGAGATTTTCTTTAATGTCGAGTGTAGATGTAAACATACTATACTAGCTCAATAATGTCGGGGCTTCAAATTGGCGCAGTTTCTGGAAAAGTAGTACTTCTTCAGATATTTTGCATATTAGCTTAGTTTCCATCCACCATTTATATAACTGGTATTCCTTCTCATATTTTGCTCGAGATTTAAGCTGTAGCAGATTTAAGGAAATCGTGTTTTCTTCTTCCAGAATATCTTGGGGATCTTCACCTTCACTTTGAAACTTCATGATTACAAAGTTTTTGGGAGTTCGCTTGTTACAAACAGAAAACAATCTTAGTAACGCCCCATTTACTCAGATAACAGTATTTTTCTACTCCCTATACAGAAAATATGATTTTGCTACCTCAATTCAGGGAGAAAATTGGTACTGTTCCTCCCCTCCGCTTTCGAACTTCATGATTACAAACTTACATGACTGATTCTAACAACTTTGGCCCATTTTTAAATATGTCGCCATTTCAGGTCCGTCATTACTAATTGAGAAATATCAATGATTCAAAAAACCTCTGGATGATCAATTTCATTGAGAACAGGTTGACAAAACGCGAGTTATTCCATGTTACCCATTTAAAGGGACGCTGAAATTCTTGAACTTCATTTGGTTATTCTGGCAACTTTGACTTTAACGTAACTTTGGAATTAATGAACTTTGAACGTTTGTTCACCTTCGATATTTGTTCATTCTAAGTATTTTTTTAATTATTCCCTTTTCCAATATAAATCTATGTCAGTTACTATAAAATTTTCTAAATTTTAAGATAAACAATTTTGTTCTTAAAAGCATAGCAAGTCACCTTCATTGGTTACTTCACGAACTGGAAATGATTTTTGTGGGTAATATTCTAATATTCCCGCATATACTTTCATAATTTGCAATGTACCAACAATGTAAAGACAAGTGATCTATAAAATAGAAAAGCATGTATGAGCTCGTAAACATCGTTTAAAATAAGACTACTGCTACTTTCTACCAGTAACGTGACACATTTCAAAGTGTATCTGTTGTCACGAAAGATAAGCTTCATTTTATTCTTACTTAAAATTCAGAGCTGTTCGCGATCCTGCATCAGCGAAGTTTATGTATTATCCATTTTATAGCATAACAACTGTAAATACTATATAGCACCTCAGATATATATCTTTGTAGTTTTGGAGGAATGATGCTTATTTGAAATATAAGTTTGTGATTAATAGAATTTCAATACACACACACATTTGAACTTGCATTAGAAAATATTACCAATTACCACATCAAATGTTTGTTTCGGAATCTTACGTTGCTGACGTATATAATTATAAAATACTTCATTAATTAAATGCATTGGTTTTCTTGGTTCATAAAAAATCACTTAAAATTAAATATCCATATAGACTCCTGGTTAGATTGGAAGGTTCATTTACACCATGTTGCAGGCGGCAGTATTTTAAAATTCTGTTTCGCTCTCCGAACAGTATTGTATTTAGTAAAGACTGAAACCTCTCTGATAGCACATAGTGCCATGTGGATTATATGTTGTGATATGAGGAAATACTGAACAGGTATCCAGAATCTTTATTTTACAGAAACTGAAGATCGCTTTAAAGGTTCCCTATGAGTGAAATATTGTTTCAATTAGCACACATTGACTTTCGAAGGTTGGAGAATCAAACTGAAATTTTTACACAAAAGCTATTAACATTTAATTTAAAAGTAACACATTTGACTCTCACTCTCAGTATAATATTATCGAACTATACACAGTGGCTTAGCGAGAGTTAATGAGACCCGGTGCAACGATGGTTCGTGGGATGCGACGATACCCTCTATACATATAGAATAGAGTCTATAGAGGGTGTTAGGTGGGGTCATAGTTCACTCAAACAGCCTTATTAACAACTGCCATTGGTAGCAATACCACGAACATATACATTCAATACTAATATCTTGTCTGACACGAAACAAATATCTAAAAAACCCCAATAAAATTAGAAAGAAAAACATAAAAATAGTCTGTCATATGTCAATAAATTGCTAGAGGGCGTAGTCTGTAATAATATCATTTTATTTGATTCTATCCCAAAAACTTAAATCGTATGGTATAATTATGACATGATAATCGTATATGAGATTAAATTTGCAAAAAAAAGTGAAAACTGCACATCGATATCTTCCTCAGTTTCAAAGTTATAGTAAAAAATTTACGTTCGTGACATATGAACCTAGTACCTCTAATTTAATATTATTAAAGCATTATGGGGAAATTATTTTCGCTATTTCATTTTGCATACGATATAGGCAAATATCTAACACTATTAACACACTAGTGTATTCTTCTTTGCGTTATTAACGTTTTGTGGAATTGGAGTCATATTAGCCATATTCCATTATTTGACAGGGAGTCATGAAATGAATCAAAAGAACTTGTCAAGTAAGCTGTTGTGTTTGTTCTGTTAACAAATAAGTCACAGGAGGTGCCACATCGATTCATAGAATTTGTGATAAAATTTGTTCATTTCGGGTAGCCATATTTTCACAAAAATTTAATCGGTTGTTGAAATTTTCCGTATTTAGGGGGCTTGATGAAGTTCAATATGATAGGGATGTACTCGAAATTGGTCTAATACTCAAGTAGGAAGATCGTTATGTACATAAGCCTAGATACTTATAACATTTTCCTCAACTCTCACCCTTCGATTTCTTTGCAATGTTGGAAGTGGTTGAATGCAACTGTGCTGCTGCAGACGTCAAGCTAGTCACAGGAAAACTCTTTTAGAATAATGCCTCCTATTAGGATACTGTATTTTCGGAATGCTAATGTTGCAGTTTCGAAACACTAGAAAAATACTGCGAACATATCGTGAGCTTCTTCATTTGTGAAAGCCATTTTTAGATAGTTAGGTATAATAAATTATGATAAGCAATATTAGATATTGCTTATCTGAATTTATCTGTCAACAGAACAAACCCAAGAGCTTACTTGACAAGTTCTTTAGATTTAATTGATGGCGTCCTGTGCAATAATGACTCCAATTTCCGGAGTGCCATTTCTAACCCAATGAAGAATCCACTCGAGAGTTGACATTGAGACATTGTGAATATTTGCCCATATCACATGGAGAATGCAATAGCGAAAACAATTTCCTCACAATTCTTCTGACATAATTGAATTAGAGGTTATAGGTTCCTGTGTCACGAACGTACATTTTTTACTATAACTTTGAAACTAAAAAACATATCGGTTTGCGGTTTTCAGGTTTTTGTTGCGAATTTAATCTTATTTTCGATTATCATGTCATAGTTATACCGTATAATTTGTGTTTTTGAGATAAAATCAAGAAAACTGTTATCATTACAAATTACGCCCTCTAGCAATTTTATTAGGAACTATCGTGTACCAATGGATACGTCAATTGAAAGTTCTTTCTCTCCCATACAAACTCAAGTTTACTAAAATCGAATGAGTCTTTTAGAAACTACATCGATTTAATTGATTATACTTTCAATAGCCTCCCCACTCTTATCAAGGTCGATAAGCCAATGACCATCCTATCAAAATGATTTAAAATTGTCTAACCTTCCTAATGATGTCAATGAAGATATATAAAGGGCGGAATATATGCACGTCAATTCAGTTAAAATATGCGCATATATATGCATAGTTTTTCTTTGAAATATGCAACAATATGCATTTATTTGTCAAAATATGCAATTATATGCCTTGAATATAACATGGAAAAATGGAAATGAAGAAACGCCGACTCTTACATAAATTATTTATTTCAAGTAAAACTAAAAGAAAAATATAATAGGTAAAATTTTTAACCTGAAATAGTATAAAATGCATTTATAACGATATATTTTTCAAAATTTTCCAATAAAAGTGTTTGCCTTCTGTATCTAAAAATATGTTTGTACAAAGAAAAAGATCTTTCAACATCTACCGATGTGATCCGGCAATATTTTAATTTGGGTAGTAAGTTATAAGGCCAAGGTATTACTTCGTTGGATGGTTTAGTATCACAAATATTTTTGACTTCCATTAAATACTTAAAGCCTTCATTCGTTCCCACAATAACTTCGAGTTCACTACTTACTTGATTTCCTACATCACCGGGAACTTTTTTGCATTTGTCGGAAAAAGTTTCAAAAATATTAATTGATTCTCTTAAACTCATATTCCCACTTTCTAACGAAGTTATTATATCTGGTATAAAACTAAAATTAACCTTAATAAAAACAAGTTCCTTAGCTAAATTTACATTTTTGAATACTGCTTGACTTTGCACTACACACTGTGAATTGTCTTCTAAATCTAAAACTATGTCTTTAATGGCTTCAAAATGGTCTGCGTAGAATATCGCGGGCTTAATTCATGATCCCCATCGAGTAATTACGGGCTCTGGAGGTAAACTAACTCCTGGCAATTTCTCTCTATAGATCTGCACTCTTAGAGGTGCTTTCAAAAACATTTTCTTCAGATTTGAAATTAATTTGTTCACCAAGGGATATGCTGTTCTAATAGTTTCTGCAACTCTGTTTATCCCGTGTAAAAGGCAAGTGACATGTACCATATTGGGATAAAATATTTTTAAGGTATGGCCTACTTTAACCATATACGGCGCTACGTCAGACAAAAACACTAAAAACTTCTCTACTGGAACTGGATTTGGTTAAAAAAAATTTGATAGTGACTACTGAATAAATCGAGTTACGGTCACATTATTTGTTTTGTCTAAGTGTTTGGAAGATATTAAATATGGCTTCCCTGGCTCATTTTCTTGAAGCCCTCCAATAATGAGATGTGCGATATATCGACCACATGAGTCTGTGCTTTCATCAACAATAATATAAAAATGTTCATCGCCCAGTGAAACTTTAATTTCTTCCATTACGGTTTCGTATACTGTTTGCACATAGGTACTTCTTTCTAAGTGTGGATTCGTCAGGGATGTTTTGATTACAATATTTTTGCTAAAAATCTCTGAATTGTGTATTTTGCAGTTTCTTCAAAGGTATATTTGCTGCGACTAAAGCTTTGCATAAGTCTTGATGAAACACCTCCTTTTCATTCTTTGGTTTGACATTTTGAAATGCGGTTTGCACACACTGCTGAACAGGCACAGATTTATTTTTCTGCAACATAGCTTTATGCATAGCTGTTTTCAAGGGTTGATCAATTTGGAACTTCTTTTCACAAACAATGATTTTGGCACAAACTTTGCAAAACACTTTATCCCCACTAAACTCCAACTCAGGAAAATGTTTAATCCACGAAGCGGCTTTCGGCATTTTAGGTGTTTTTTAGGTATTTTCGAAATCACTCTTTTCACACTGGAATCTATCGACAAACTAAACTATACAATATAAATACAAAAGAAGAGACCACATTTGCTCTCCAATTAAGCACCGAAAAGAAACAAGACAAAAAGGTTCACTTGTCGAACAGAAGTTTCTGTTCGGTGACAATACTTACTACCACCGAACACGACTTGGCACCACCAGGGATTATTTAAGTGTGCCAGCGGAATATACAACATTAGGGGTGGAGCTTCAAGTCAACCTTCTTGTCTTGTTTTTGTTCGGTGAATTAGGCAAGCTGATTACTTGGAAATTCCTAAACATCCAATAAATGCCGGCAATAAACCAAATAATAATAAAATGGGTCCATAAGCTATATAATAATAAAACCTACCCACCTTTTAAATTATTTCAATTATCTGCGAGGGTGGCACTTAATATTTTGATAAAACGAAAAACATAAAAATATGCACACAAATTTTATTTTTGCCGAAATATGCAATATTTTTTTGAAATTTGTAAAAATATGCAAAATATGCAAATATATGCACTTTGCATATATTCCGCCCTTTAAAAATATACCTTAATGTGAGAATTTCCGGAGAAATTTGGAATTCCAATTTTTAATTTTCAATTGCGCCCCCTTGCTGCAAAATAAGGAAAATGAAAACATTTTCCAGGATTTTCTCATGGTCACATCTTGACGAATTTTTTCCCACATTTTTATCTTAGTAGCTTCTGAGAAATGGCCGAGGGCCGCCCTTAACTGATCACGCTGTATATGGTTACGTTCAGATATGGGTACAGGTATATCTATTGTATATATGGAAAAATAGATGTACTTATAAATGTGATAAATATTTCTGTTTGTCATACACTTATTCACTAAAGATACTACTGAAGTACTAAGGACCTTTTAACTAGCAAAAACTATAGTAAACTACTCTGATCTGAAAGATCCCTATACATTAATAGTATTTTTAATGAATAATGTATTCCGTAGGTACTTATTAACGATTCTGTACTGTTGCAATAAGTCGAGATGCTCTTGCATTTTCTCCATTCCGATAAACCTTTTCAGTAACTGCCTATCCTATACAATTTATCGAGCATATTATAAAAATATTGGCTCTAAATTTCGCTTCAGGGATTTCAAATGTATAATCTTCGGCCAACTCGTGAAAATGTTTTTTAAGATGATTGATCAACATTCATCTTTTCTGAAAATACTGCTTTTATATTTCCACTCGGCGTGTTTATTATCTATTGTGTAATGCGTCGTAGTCTGTTTTGAATACTGGAGGAGTGGTCGGAAATTGGTCTTCACTGTTTCGGAATAATTTGCCGACCAATTCTTCCTTCCGTTATGTGAAAGTAGTAGGTAGGTTTCAGTATGGGGCATCTGCGAAGACTCGAAGCCTCGTGCCCTGTTGCGCCGCACCTAGCTTATGGAATATAATTTTCTTGTCACTGTTTTATCAATCTGCCTGTTACTCTAGTAATCATAAAATATGAATTATGACCACTACAATGCTTTGTAACAACAACAATATAAAAAAATTAACAGTAAGTAGAAATCACAATGACTTAAAACTATTATTCAAGCTTATAAATGGGTTTCTCAATTATTGTTCTGATTTACTATCACCAATTAATTTTCACACACCCCAGAGAGAAACCCCCGCTAAGCTAATTTTAAAGTATTTCACATATCATTTTGCGGATCAAACTACCTGATGCATTCTACATTTTGTCGATTTCTACTTCCGCAAATCATTACTCTAGTAGTCTCAATTTTTAGAATATTTCTTCAGTTGCTTTCCAAAAGGCTTTAATTGGCCCAACATAGATTAATCATATAAACACGAATGTATGTATATATCTGTGTATATTTGCAAAGTAAACTGTCTATTTATTCATTCATTCTTCTATTTTTTAAATTTATCATATAATATAATATCGTCCCTTTAATAAAATGAAATAAAATGTGAAATTCAAAGGTCCGTGATAGGAGGCATGTACTATTATCTGCAGCTTGTTATCATACTTGAGTGAGTGACTACTCTCATCTCAACTTATGATTAGAAGTTCGCATAAATTAAATGCAGTTTGTTTGACACTTGCACCGTCGAGAAAATTGCGAGTTGCTTTCAATTACTGTTGGAAACTCTGACGTCGACTCGTTTTATTGTTCCAAGGCAATTTGCAGACATTTCAATTATTATACCACACTCCTGAATAATAATATGAATAAATAACAGAAAATGATAAGTTTCTGTTCCTCATGATGGAATTTCTTCAATGAAAGAATAAACCTACAGTGTTAGCGATGTTAACATTTCAGATAGTCGAATAAATACAATTACAATCAATAAAATCCATCGGTCTTCATCTGTCTGTTAGACAGGTCCACCGCTATTCATTGATGTATATTGCAAACCATCTCGTTAAACATTGAATGGTTTAAAGTGAGTGACATCTAGTATTTGAACATCAATAATTATTATGATTCTACCAGTGTACTGTTAAGATTCACAATGGCTTTAGAATAAATAACGCTGGTTTGTTTTAATGTAGTAGTGAGGAATCATCATACTTTTCTGTCCTCCAGAGATTTCAGTTTTTATGAAGGATTAAGCAGGCTCTTGTTCCGGCTCTAGCAGATTTTATCTAAAATTGAGTATCTAGTCAAACTGGAACCAGGCAGCGCCGTGCGGTGTTATGATGCGAAGACGAGAACGCATCAAGCGGCACTTTCAGGGGGCGGCAAAAGGCAAAATCACTGGACTACATTTAACAAAAAATTGAAATGCAGGGATTTTATTCCTATGAATATTACTCATCTGCGCTTATTGTCAGTACCATTTGCAAAGGCGAGCGTTCGGCGCCGTTAGATTTTTTATCTGAGGGCGCAAAGTGTTTGTGAGCTACCGCACGCGACAGCGCGGCCGCTTTTAATAAGAGCTTGGCGGTAGATGGCATGTATCACAAAAAAAATTGCACGTGTTATGTTTTCTACTTATTCTTTGAGATTGCGATATTTGATTTTCATGTTAGTTCTCCAACAGCAGACTCTTCGAGCTTCAACAAGTGTCAGTACGTGTTATGGTACGTTGTTAAATACCTATGTTTCAAAAGCCTAAAAAGGTAAGAGAATTGAATACTAGCTTTTTAAGTGCGTAATTCCTATCGATTTTAACATCAAGTTTAAATCTGATTTACGATACGTATTATGAGGTAATTGATATTCTTATAACACCTTGGATCAAAGAGAAAAACACTGTCTGTAAGCCAATATAAAAAGAATAGCTTAAAGAAAGATGAAAAAGGAAGAAAGCTAACCCATGTCATGAAAGAAATCTTGGTTCCTAAGCCTCAGTCAGAAACGTCTACATCCACTTCAACAGCAGCCTCTTCGGATGTGGTGGACTCATTAGCGCTATCTGAATCACCTCCTAAAGAAGTTGTTGAAGAAAGCCAAGAAATCACACCCTCAGAAGATTTTCAAGAGCAGGGTAGCAATGGCAGCGAGTTCCAGCAAATAGACAAGATCTCTGACGATCCTGCACTATGGAATATTTTCTGCATGGCATCCAAAACTTGTCAGATACTAGTTGAGAGAGGTTCACATCAAGTTAAAGAACTGAAATTTCTTATCATCACAGGCAGGCGCAAATTCCCACTCTCTCATTATTGCAAAGTATTAAGCAATGGTGAAATTGTTGAGAGAAATTGGTTGATTTACTCTGTTACAACTGATGCCGTTTTTTTGCTTTTGCTGCATATTGTTTGATAATTCGTCTTCCCATGATTGGTCTAAAAAAGATTATTCTGACTGGGGAAATCTTGTACGTGCGCTCACAATGCACGAAAAGTCTGAAAATCACAGAAACTCTTTCAGACAATGGAAAAAAATTTGACACTCGTTTAGAAAAGAACAAAACTATTGATGGCGAATATCAAAAAATTTTGGATTTGGAAATTCAGCACTGGAGAGGAGTTCTTACAAGAAGTATTGCAATAATTAGACTATTTGCTTCACAATGCTTGGCCTTTCGAGGAACAAGTGAACATTTGTTTCAACCTAATAACGGAAAGTCAAATCTTACAAATCTGGCAGTGATTTCTTTCGAATGTACATTAGCTGGCTTCTCTTGACTATACATCCCTTATTCATGAATTTGCAAATGTAAAGTTCGAACAGTGAAATTATAGTCTATGTATGTTCATGTTATAGAAAATTGTTACGTTTGAAAATATATTATAGAAATATATTTCACATTTCACATTTTTCTGTAGTTTTTCTTTAATCACAAATATGGGGGCGGAATTTCGAAGACTTGCATCATACTGAAAAATACACCGTACGGCACTGGAACCAGGTATTCCTTTTGAATCAGTTTGGACAATCAATATATTGGAAATGGAAATGAAAAGAGTATTCACTGCAAGCTGTCGTGAATTTTGAAGTTTTTACTGTTTATTGTGTTAGTTATCATATTATAGAAACGCTAATGTGACTATAGCTTCGTTAGCGTGTCATCATCAAAACGATACAGATGTATGAATGAGGAATAATAATATTCAGATATTTATGGTCAAATATACAGATGCAGATGAGGTTGCAGTTTATATTTGAAGAAATACATGAGCTGAATTCAATAATTGAAATAAGATGATAGGACGAAGCTACCAAGTATAGTTTTAATAAAAAATACACTTGTAACATTTATTCACAAACTTCGTTTTTATTAAACAAAACGTGACATGTTTCATCACACGCTGGCTTTAGCAAATAATGATTTTAGAACCTATGGTTTATTACTTATATATTAAAATTATGATTGAGAAGAAGGAGATGAGTGAGGTACGTGTACAGTAGAATAAGAGTTACTTACAAATAAATTTAATAATGGAGAATTAGAAAAGTCTTACTGATCTTACAACTTACATCTTACAACCATGTTTTGTCAACCTAGTTTCATCATACTATACAGTTCAGGATTGCTAAATTTCGATTTTTGTATAGGGAAACTCGGTAACTATAGTTGATACTAGTTGATACAAACAAATGGGAGTCACGTATCTTTTTTTTTTCAATATGAATTCACTGGCGTAAACAAAATTTGAGATCGTCTTTTGTTTTGGAGTTATAAACAAAAGTTAGATTTTTCGTTTAGACGTATCAATATCGTTGTTGCTTGTAAAGTTAGGAGAAAATAACTTCCACATTCATGAAGCACTTTTTTTGGTATAACTCAATGGCGTCGCAAAGATTTGAAAAGAAAGGTACAATTTCAAGCTATGGCCTAAGATTGTATTTTTTCAAATGGGAATCGTAGTTGACTAATGGTTTAGTTGAAATGTTTTTTTTTTTCCTTTTTAACACGTCAATTGAATACATTTTTAACATATTCAAATGACCCACATTCTGACATTGAATTTACAGTAGAAACAGAAATCAACGGTCCATTGAACTTTCTACACTTAAATATTTCTCGGTCAAATTCTACACTCACGTTTTCTATTTATCATAAACCAACATACACCTACACTGTTATTCACAAAAATTACTAACATTCTTTATCCCATAATTCAACTACCTTTCACCCAATGATCCATCAAATAATTAATATCCCTCCAAACGCAACAAACTACAACACAGAACTCAACAGAATAAACAAATTGCCGTCAAAAATGGTTACAATACATCCATAGTACACAACATTTTAAAACAGAAATTGAGCAAACACGTGTTAACTCTGATATATTCTCAACAAAAAATCGAAAGTGAAAGTCAATATGTTAGTTTAACATATATCGGAAAACCAACAAACCATATTTCAAAACTCCTATTGAAACACAATAAAACAGTCGCATATGAAACGTCTAATAATTTGTACAAATTCATAAGTAATTCTAAAACAAATGGAGATGAATTAAAAAAATCTGGAGCTTATAAGCTATGTTGTGATGACTGTGATGCTTTGTATATTTGGCCAAACAGGTCGCAGCTTTTACCAAGGACACTGGTGAGCCACAGAATGAAAAAGTTTGATTCGACGTATGCCAAACATCTAATCGAACATAATGATAATTTCACTCACGATCTCTTACCTATCGAACGAAAGGGCTTGAAATTGAATATATTGAAATCATTGGAAGTTGTCAAACACGTTAAAGACAAAAATATTGTAGTTTTAAATAATCGATTGGACATTTATAATTCATCAATTATTAATCATTTCCTTGGTAGTTCTTCAAATGTTCTGTTATGAATGGTATTCACCTCCACTTAATAAGTATAGTGATTATAGTATAAAGCCATTCTCTGTCCATGTAACTTAAGTCCATAATTTAGCTCTGATGATGACAACGTGTGTTGAAACATATGTAAGCAATAGTGGATAATAAAACATTCATTGTTTATTCAGTGTAAATTGGTGATTTCATTTCCATATATAATAAGTAAGATTTGAGTGAAAATTCAATTATCGTCATGCTGTTCGGTATATGGAGATTTTTCAATTGAAGGATATACCTGTGCTGTAAGTTAACTCCGCTTAACTCACATTCAATTCACAGGCTTGTTATCATCTATACTTGCATTTCATCTATTGATTATTTCATTTATATTTTCAGAAGACGATGTAACATTCAGTTGGTTACGATTGTCATGTAAACAATATCTGTCTGCTCACTATTTCCTGTTCAGCAACATGTATATTTTAATAAATATTTATATCGGAAAGTAAAACATCCACTTTTGAGTAGGTACCCATATATAACCACCTGGTTGTAATTAGAAGGAACAAAAGTTCATTGGTCCATTCAGATTGTTACAAGTAAACATAAATAGAAATAGTAATTCATAAAGGAAATGTACTTGATGTTCAAGGAGAAAAATTGAATGTTACTAGTTATTAATAATTGTGCCTTCATCATCATCATCATCATCATCATGTAGGGCAGCGATTCAAACACAAAATACACGTAGGCCACGCATTGAACCCTTCCCTCGAACAGTAGCAGGTTTGTGCCCCCCCAGGAACCCAGAATGTAGCTTACGTTGGCTTTCATAAGTTCCTCCATAAGCAGCTTTGCTCCGCCAAGGTAACGGTGTCTGAGAAATATCAAAGCTGGGCATGCCAATAGGATGTGACAGGTAGTTTCTTCCACCTCTCGACATTTTCTGTGTCTGTTGAGACGACAGTGACCCTTAAAGAAATTCAAAAGCTTTTCTCTTTCCTTTCCTGGAATAAACAAGGATTTATCTAACTATCTATCTCATTTCATCAAGCTTGATGGGCCAAATCGTACAAGAAAATTGATTCTGAAAATTCCTATTCTGCAAATAAATATCTCAAAACCTATATATGGGTGAGACCTTTCATAGATTCAGCAAATTTCATGAGCCAGAATGCCGATTTCTATTAATGTTGATTATGACACCCTTTTTCGTTCTTCAATCATATTCTGGATTTCGAAAAGATACTAAGAACGAAAATCTAAGCCCCTCCTCTTATTTGCTTTATCTATTGAGTAGGTCTAGATAATTTTGATAATTCTTTTGAGCAACTATCGAAAATATTCCTAATGGTTCGAAGAGTTTGATTCTTTCGGAAACCAAATAAGATACTTCTGACATTCAATAGCCTTCTTCTCTTCGAACCACTTTATTCATCCTATGAGATGCACATAATATCGATGTTTTGCAATATTGTTTCCATCACGATTATTGGAATATAGTTTTATGAACTCAACAGGCTAACTGATGACGAAGGATCGAATTCTGCATTCAGATTCTCCGAAGTTACCGAGTCTCGGGATGTATCCGTTCTAAGACATCCGAAAAATTGCATATAAAATTTTATTAGATTCTTCCGTTTCACATTAAACGAGAGGAGAATTGATCAAGGAAATCGTCTGCAAATTCTGCAATTGGGGTATATTGTCAGATTCTATATCTTTCCAAAATTTCCTATTTCTTTCACATTCTAATTTCGATGAGCTTGATGTGCATATCATCTGATGAAATTAGATTCTTCGGAAAGCTAATATACATGAAAATCATTCTCCGCAATTAGTTACTTGTGCTTTGTTGCTGGAAAATTGTTCTCATTTCATTTAGTGGTGAACAGGAGCAATTTATAAAATCCATTATCACAAACTTAGTGATATTATGCAAATATGCAATGTGGTGATTGTAGCATATATTTTGAGCTACGGTGCAAATTAAATGATAAGTATTTTAATTTTATGAACATCACACTTTCCAGTATTTCATTTGGAATGGTCAGTTTGATAATATGTGATCGATGAAAATAATAAACGGTCATAAACGGTTACATATTTTGGGGAATATTAGTAGGTTATTTGAAAGTTGGTTCTTGTAATTGATTGATTTTCCTTGCTTTTTGACACATACAGGAAATTTCAAGCAGAAAAGTTATCGAAAGTTCGTTGAATATTTATATGTTTTGAGAATATTGAGCTAGTAGGGTTAGTAGTTTGTTCTTGTAACTAATTAATTTTCCTTACTCTTGTACATATTCAAGATACTCCAAGTAGCAAGGTTATCGCAGTTTAGTTTGTTAAATTTTTGTATATTATTGAGAATACTAGGTTAGTAGGTTATTTGAAAGCTTGTTTTTGTAATTCATTGATTTTCCTTGCTCCTGTACGCATGCAGGAAACTCCAAGCGGCAGGCTTGTTTTGTTAAATTTTTATATATTTTCGGGAATATTGGGTAGGTTATTTGTTTCCTGTGAATTTAATGCCGACTATTGCATATTGGCCATTCATTAATTCTTAGTGTACAATTGCAGATTTATTACCAGCTAATGCATACTGACATTTTATTAGTTCTTACTGTCTATTATATTCACAATATTGGAAATAAAAATACTGATCAAGTAGTTATTTTACTGCTCCAAAATCTCATTTTAACTTTTTAAAATCTTATAAATTTACTGATTCTTTTTCAATATTTTACTGACTTTTTGTAATATTATGATTCACATAATAAATTAGATACTGTTCAGTTTATTACAACCCGTTATTTAATTCTCCATTATTACTAAGAAGTTCTGCTATTGGGAACAATTGCTCGCAATATCCATAGGATTTTAATAAAACTTCTACTAAGATATTAGAGAATCACACAGTTTTCTCTGTCGTTTCTTCTATTATCTATTGGTATATTGAAATTCCGATTTCCTCGACTTCATATGTAGCATACGATTACAGGATTCATAAATTTCCACGATCATCTCATTTTCTATTCTAAACACGTTTGTATCCAATGTAATAGTACAGGCTTCTGAAATTATCTATCCAGAGAACGTTTTCTAATGTATCGTGGGATGAACAACTTTAAACATAATCATGGATGTTAGAAGATATCTGAGCGCATGGAAGATTTCATACAACCAAACTGTAATACATATTAAATTCCTACGTAACCTATTTCCTTGGAAAATGGAGAAGATCGTTTTCTCCCTTTCCAGCTTTTCACAGTTAATAAAAGAGCATTAGAACTTGACATGCAAAAGGAATTACAGCCAAAAAATTCAATATTTCTCGCCCTCTATTCTGTTTAGTATAATATAACTTCATCATAGGATAGTGACATCATGTGCAGTATTACACTGCGAGTACCAAATATTTCATAGTCAAATGCTGTCATTGTTCGTTATCTAAATTTTTTGTTTTTGGGAATGAGTCATGGGAAATGTATTGTGAGTAGTTTATAACAGTCGAACGGGGGAAAAATATTTTCTCCCATGTTAAGGTATATATATGGAACAAATTGTCTCCACAAGGTATACAATCAAATTCATCAAAATCCGTTGGAGGCATTTTGCAATTGATACTATAATAGATGATACTTAGATTTTTGATAAGGGTAATACATACAGATTCTGATAAGTTGTTAGAAAATCACTTCACGACCAGTTGAATCTAAAGAACTCATTTGTTCGCAATTTGAAATTGAAACATTAGTCTATCAGATCTACAAGTGTACAAGGAAAATTCGCACCTCATTTGATTCAACTACACATTGACTAGCAAACGTTGCGTTTTGGCATTATGTATTTCCTCTGCAATTAGACGTGTATATATCCATCTTGATGTACCTATCGAAGATAGACCGCGAATTTCTAAATAATAATCATTTGATATGATACAAAAAAACAGTTTTACTTTATTTTTTATCACATATGTATACAAAAATCGTGACTATAGTTTTGACATTAGCATGTCATCTTTAAACGATACTGATGTATGAAACTATGGATAATCAGGATTAAGGGAAATTTTACGTTACCAAGACATCATACAGAATGCTGTAATATAAATCTAATTGATTGTTTAATATTTTATTGTCATTATTTTTAATTACTTCGAAATTTTCTATTGATTCTAGTGTTTTAATTCAAAACCTCTACTCTGGTTGTGTAAAATTTTAACTTAAATTTGGAAAAGTGTGCCCTGTTCCTAAAATATAGTAGAAAAAGATGAATCTGCTTTATTAAGTCTAGAAGATCAAAAATGTTCCTCATATCTAATTTTTATATTACGACCAGATCTACCGATATAAATGTTATAACACTCAACAGATTAATTTATGTACTCCAGGCTTATTAAACTTATTTGTTTTGTATTAAACATTGAACAAAAAATACGACAATTTATTTTGAGGTTTGAAGCTAACTTTTAGATTTTGTTTCAACAATAAAAGTTAGCTTTAAACCCAAAATAAATTGTCCTATTTTCTGTTCAATGCTAAAGATGAATCAAATAAGTATAATGAACCTGGAGTATATAGATTAACCTGTATAGAGTGTGATACATTTTTGATCTTTTAGACTTACTAAAGCAGATTCATCTTTCTCTGACCATATTTCAGAAACAAGCCACACTTTCCCAAATTCAGATGTGGTTAAAATTTCACATAACCAGAGTAGAGGTTTTAATTCAAACACACTAGAATCAACAGAAATTTTCAAAGGTATTAAAAATAATGTCAATAAAATTGTAAACGATTAATTAGATGTGCCTACTACAGCATTCTGTGTGACAACTTGATAACGTAAAATTTCACATAATGCTCTTGTGCGTTTTTAATATACCTCCGCATTGAAATTTTCTTACCGCAATATCAACTCTACCTCCTTATCAAATTTCAATTATAGTACTCGAACAATGTATTTCCCCAACCGGAACTCCACTTGTTACCTGTGTCTTATATTGTACCATAAATAGCATAGATTATTCATAGTTTCATACATTGCATTCAGTTTACAAACTATTCAAAAACGAATTTAAAAAATAATGCTTGGTAAACGAGTTAATCGTTTACCAAGCATTATCCAAGTGAAGATGTGTGTAGAGACTCTCAAATACTTGATATTCGACAATTATTCTTTCTAACAATGTCGATAACTCAGTTTTCTGAAAAAAAACCTTATGTTAATCACAACTATAATATTAGAAACAAAGAGTATATACTACCTCTGACTAAGATGAATAAAACAGCTGGCCAAAGATCAATTGCCTATCTTGGCCCAAAAGTATACAACTCGTTACCTGAAATATTGGAGAAATCTGTAACAAATAAAACATTTAAAGTGAAATGTAGAAAGTATGTATTGAAATTGCCAACACAAGTTGTTCATAATATAGGTTATTGATTTTAAGAATGCAAAATAATTATGTTTATATTAAAATAAGTAAATATTAAACTAACCTGAATATCCTACATCCTAGAACTATATTGATCCAAGATTGTTTTTAATAGATTGTCCTTATTTTAAAATTAAGAGTAAAATTTATAATAAATCACAAATATATTTTAAATGTATATGTATCTATAATATCTATAATAAGTTAAATTTATGTAATTTTTGAATCTGTTGTTTCACAATCACACACAAGTGTCAAGTGCGACAGTTAAGTGATCATTTATGTTTATTCTGTCCATTGTAGGTGCATTTTGTTTAGTGTAAATTTGAAATTTTAATGAGAAATAAACATTATTATTATTATTATTATTATTATTATGAATATCGTTTTAAGATGACACGCTAGTGTCGAAATTATATCTATAATATATTCATAGTCATTTTAATATATAAATAAATAATTAATAATTCGCCTCATATATACCACGCAATTCCCTCAAGTCTAAAAAATATTTATGGTAAATATATGAATTCCACGTGTGGAAGCATTAGATATGATGCATAAATTGCCTTCGATGAGCTCACGAACTTTATGGTGGCACTAAAAGCGGCAGCTGGTATACACCTAGATGATATGTACTATTAGTCCAGTCATTATAGGAGATTTTTGAGCAAATAATCGAAATTTTTGGGTACAGCTCAATTTTTGTACCAAAGTGTAGGTTGTGGTATCTGAAAACATGTGTCACTGACGCGCCTGCGCGCGCATGTTAGCATTCGTCAGAATAGATATATATATACATTTTTTTGCCATTTTTTGCACAAAATGGAGAATATATCCAAATGTATGCATTTTATCGAAAAAATGAAGAGGAGTAAAGTTGTTCAGAATTAAATTTCCTATAAAAATGCATCATTTGATTTTCCGATTTTCTTCGTAGTTTTCCCGGGCGCGTGAAAATAAAATGCATATATATATATTTTTCAGTAAAATCGAATTTTCTCGAAACAGAAGCGTTCTATCAAAAAAAGTTTCAAACAAAAGTTGTTCAGAATGTCATTTTGCATAGGAAAGCACTATTCTGATTCCAAAATTTTCCGTGAATTTCCCATTTCAAAGCCTTAAACAAAAAAATACACGTATAAGTCGTATTTTATATATAACAAAAAATTTAAAAAACAGTTATGCATACATATATACACACATTTGTATATGTATATATGTATGCATATATGAACTTTTTTTAAATAATTATAATTTCTGCATAATAAAAATACGATTTTTAATAATTATAATTTTTTTTCAGCTACTTACAATAGTGCTTTTCTATGCAAAATCCTATTTAGAACAACTTTTGTTTGGATCATTTTTTCATATAACGCTCCGATTTTGAGAAAAATTGACTTTGTCGATACGTCTGTTTTTCATTTTGAAAATCGGGAAATCGAATAGTGTGTACTTATAGGAAATTTAATTCTAAGCAACTTTTTCTCTATTGATGTTTTCGCTAAAATGCACTATATAAGCTCCAGAACTGTTTTTTAAATTTTTTGTTATATATAAAATACGACTTATACGTGTATTTTTTTGTTTAAGGCTTTGAAATGGGAAATTCGCGGGAAATTTTGGAATCAGAATAGTGCTTTCCTATGCAAAATGACATTCTGAACAACTTTTGTTTGAAACTTTTTTTGATAGAACGCTTCTGTTTCGAGAAAATTCGATTTTACTGAAAAATATATATATATATATGCATTTTATTTTCACGCGCCCGGGAAAACTGCGAAGAAAATCGGAAAATCAAATAATGCATTTTTATAGGAAATTTAATTCTGAACAACTTTACTCCTCTTCATTTTTTCGATAAAATGCATACATTTGGATATATTCTCCATTTTGTGCAAAAAATGGCAAAAAAACGTATATATATATCTATTCTGACGAATGCTAATATGCGCGCGCAGGCGCGTCAGTGACACATGTTTTCAGATACCAAAACCTACACTTTGGTACAAAAATTGAGCTGTACCCAAAAATTTCGATGAAAATCTCCTATAATGACTGGACTATATAATGAAACACCCAGTGCCGTTTTTACCGTGAAAATCATGTAAAATGTAACTCAAATGAATCTGCTCATAAATATTTTCTTCAAACTCGGATTTCGTTCAGCAATTTAATTTTATTGGGTGCTACAAAATATTTACTAGACTGGAATATTCCTTGAAATATTATATTCGACCTACTATAATAGTGATACTGAGATTATCGGCAGTAGATTTGTCAATAGTGCTTTGATTTGAACATTTTGATAATCGGATCGTTTGTGGGTTTGTTCCCATAGATAATAACATTATACTTATGAAAAATAATATTAATTAAGAATATGGACATGCAACAGAGAATTAATTTTTCTATATCCTTATCTAAATCTTTCAGGTGTAAGATCCACTTCATTGCTGTTAGCCCGATGTGAAATTCTCAAAATAGAACTTCGTGAGCTCAAGGCATGATATTCGTGAACTCCGATCAATATTCTCATTGAAATTCAAGGACTCTCAATACCTTCTCCCAATCAAGTTTGTATTATCTAAGCGCCTGTGAGTAAATGATCCAACCTTACGAAGATTCATAAATTCCTTGGAAGGAATTTTGCGGCCTAGATGTCTGAGACAATTTGGAAAATGGCCACGATATTCTACCACGGCTTGCCTTGTATTCCCATAACAAAATCCGGAGCATCACATTATTTGCACAATCTTCATTTAGAAGGCATTCCGTTTGGGTGTAATTGCTCAAAACACTAACAATAATATGAGTGAGATCAATAAACAATGTCAATATGACAAGGTGGCAAGGAAACAATGAGACGAATAATAATTACTATTTATCACAGTCGTCTTAGAGCAGGCATAGGCAACCAACGGCCCGCGGGTCATATCCGGCCCGCCGATCAGTTATTTCGGGCCGCACCTAGGGCTAGTAGAAATCCCGCGAAAAGCTGTAAAAAGAACGCGTTCGAGTAATTTCTATCGCTTGCTGCTTAAATTAATTATTGTTACATCTGCAGCATCTCGTGGCCACGCTTCGAAGCTCCGAAAATGCGGTCTTTGACAGTTTGATACAGTGAGACAGAAATGTCGCCAGCACCGACCGATAAATTAATTCGGGAATTTTCCAGAATGTTAAAATCACGCTATTAATGCGCGATCGCCGCCCCCGCCCGTGTTATCAGTAGTAAGTTAGTTGAGGTATTATTTGAGTTATATTTGGTCATAAAATATGTCTGGGCCGTCTTCCAGTAAGTACAGGAAGGTTGATCAAGAACGTCGTATGTTCCAAGAAAAATGGACTCAAGAATATTTTTTTGTTATATATAGGGAAAAACCAATTTGTCTGATATGTAATGAAGCAGTTGCTGTTCCAAAAGAAAATAATTTAAGAAGACATTACTCAACAAAGCATTTGGAAGAATATGGGAACTTAACAGGCCAATTAAGAAGCGACAGCATCGAAAAACTAAAAAGAAATTAAGCTGGTCAGCAGAATATTTTTTTTAAACGCAATGCAGACGCAAAAACTATTGTTCGAGCAAGTTATGCTGTTAGAAAATAATTGGCAGGACATTCAAAGCTGTTTTCAGAAGGTGAATTCGTGAAAGAGTGCTTACTAGAAGTTGCAAATATTTTGTCCCGAAAATAGTAAAAAATTTGAACAGATCAGTTTGTCTCGAAGAACAGCTACAAGACGAATAGATTTGATGGCAGAAAACATAAAAGCCACTCTAAGCAACACTTTTGAAAATTGTGTCTCATTCTCAATTGCTTTGAGAATACTGACCTTTATCATTAGGGCAATTGATGAAACTTTCACAATAACTGAAGAATGGCTCGCTCTTCAGGCAATGAATCAGATGGTGTTACTAAAGATGGTGCTCCGGCAATGGCAGAAAAAAATGTAGGTGTAGTTGCGAAAATAAAAACAAAATTGTCACGCAGAAAAATTTATAAAAATCAACTGTTGTCTTTTCACTGTTTTTACACCAAGAAGATCTTTGTGTCAAAACAATAAAATTCAAGCACGTGATGGAAGTAGTTGTTTCCTGTGTGATTTATATTAAATCAAGAGGTTTGAATCGTCGTCAGTTCCAGCAATTTCTGCATGATTTTGCCGAATATGGTGATTTAATTTTTTATTGTGAAGTTCGCTGACTCAGCAAAGGCAAGATGTTGATGCGGTTTCACGAGTTAAGAGAGGAAGTGTAAGCTTATATGAGAGAAAAACCCGAATTGGTCCTACACCTAGAAAATGATGAGTGGCTATCTGATGTAGCATTTTTGGTTGACGTAATTGGTTACTCAAACGAGCTAAATAGCAATATAGAGAAGCAAGGACAATTTGTACATTATTATTATTCGCTCATATAAAATGATTTCAAGCCAAACTTCGGTTGGGGGAAACTCAGCTTCGTTCAGGAAATACGTATCATTTCCTCACATTAGCGAAACACAAAACGTTTGATAGGGATACGTTAGCCGAGGCATTGAGTTCTTTAAACAGAGAATTTACATCCAGGTTTCAGGATCTCCATTTACGAGAAAAAGAGTTTGAAATATTCATTAATCCATTTACTGTGAACGTTAAACAAGCCGCTATGTCTCATCAAATGGAACTAATTCAACTTCAAGCAGATGAAAAGTGTTTTTCGTGATGTGCAACTGCAAGACTTTTATAAAAAATACGTTCCCACGGATACTTATTCAGGTTTGGTACATTTTGTATGCAAAATAATGTGTTTGTTCAGTAGTACTTATTGTTATGAACAATTTTTTTCCTGAATTGGCTTCCACGAAAGCAAAAAACAGGTCAACACTCAGTGACGTTAATTTGGAAGACTCATTACGTGTCGTAACATCACAGTCACCAGATATTGACCTTTTTTCAAAGCAAATGCGATCGCAGGTTTCTTATTAGAATTTTCAGTTTTCTATACCTAGTTTATTTTCTTCATTTTCTAACACCAAAGGTTCTTTAACCTTAAATTTAAATTGTTTATTTGTCAAAATGGCTATTCAAGCTTTTTTTTATGAACTAAAAACTCAAGAAATGATTTATTGAAACTTGCTTTTTAATTAGATCTTAGATTTTTGAGCCCATTGCCCATATGAAATTTTTCATCTTGGCCATTTCCTAAAACAAGTTGTTCATGCCTGTCTTAGAGGGTGAGAAAATCTCAACAATTCCTGAATTCCGGTAATTGGTCTGATTTCTACACAAAAGAAAGTACCTTCTAACATTGATTCTTCGATGTTTTTTGAGATATTGTGTTCATTTGTAATCCAATATGTAACATCATGATAGCCATAGAACCTCTAAAATTTGAAACTATATGAATATGATGCTGAACGATTATCATCAGATCGTGAACATTAGCAGCATAGAGAAAATCCGTAAAGACATTCATGGCAGATGATGATCGATCATCATCGGAAACGTTCTCTTATTGACTTGCGAAAGTTCAGAAATTTTGTAAGAGATATCAAATGAATATTTTGAATGAGGAAATATATAGATTGACTTTTGTCAAATACCTTGCGAACCAATATGAATATAGCGACTACTATGAAGAACAAAATGTAGGGTGAAGAATGTAAGAATTGTATCAAGTATCAAGATCTGGTCAGAGGCGTCCCCCAAAAAAACTCTATCCATTTTATCAACAGTACTCAAAATGTGTACATTCTATATGACAATTGGAATGGTACGGCATGCTCTTCATGCATACTGACAATATCCTCTAGATAGAAGGCCAGAGTGCTTCATCGTGACGTTACAAGCCAGAAGCTACTCTATGTATTAGGATGATTGCCAACTACTGCATGTATGTACATACTTTATTTTATACTTTTACTTGAAAATCCCGAATTATCGTCAGTTCTTGAGCAATAATTATTCAATAGTGTGTTAGTTGTCCATTTGATAATGACGTAAGCAATACCATAGTATGGATATCATCAAATGAAAGTATGATGTTATTTTCATTCTCATTTGGAAATTTTAATCCATTAAGAGCATATGTAAGGAACATTTGTCTTTCTTCTTCCTATGAGATCGCTTAAGCATGAATTACAAACTATATTTATAGTTTCGGATATGGCAAAATTAATACATTTTAAGTTCGCAAGAACAATTATCACATATGAAGGACTAATTGTATGTAATTGTATTGTATGTAAAAGTGATGATACAATCATAGTATTTGCAGAATATCTCTATTTTTCCTCGCGATTCGTCTGCAGTGTAATCTGTTCATCAAAGTCATCATATTCATATCGTTCAAAACCAGTAAAACATTTTTGATTTAATTTAAATTGCTTGTAGTTAGTGGTGTTTTAATATCATTCTCTACAAGAGAAATTTCATGACCAAATAAAAATGTTTCTACTAATAAATTCGAATTTAATGTACAAGCGTAAGCTATTGTTGGACCAGGTTTATTTATTAATCTGAAAAATGTCAATTCATCTGTTCCAATTATTTTGGTAGCGTTATTGATTTTTCCATAAATTCATCCAAAATTTGTGAAATACATAAAGCTTCAACAGTGCAAATATTGTTGCGTACTTTTTTTAATCGCCATCACCAAACTATCTGGTTCTGCTCGAAGAAGTCTATCATCGCGAATTTCACATCTAAATTTGAATTTAGAAAAATTTTCCGGACAATTAAGAAAATTACAGGGAACAACAGTTATCTAAATTTACACTTACTACGGTACCACTACGAGAAACTTGTTGTTACCTGATCAGCTTCAACAAAGTGCAACATGCAAATTTTTGAGTATATAGAGGAGTTGAAATCTTCCACAGGGACAGCCGATATCCATTGTTACTAAACATCTGAACTTTTGGCCCATTATTTTAATTTCCTTTGCAGCCAGTAGCACAACATTTATTCGGCATAAACACAACACAAAATGCGGGAAGAACCAACATGAACATTCAATTAGGGAATCATATTGCAACGCACTTTCAGTCATAACACTCTTATACATGCTTATTTACAGGTAAAAACAGGTTCCAAACACACGAGAAAACCTTAGCAATAGTTGTATCATATAATTTTGAGCAGCAAACAGGTAAATTCTAATATTTATGATCTGTCACACTCAATACTGACCATGCGCCATTGGGACTAAATGGTGCTATCGTAAGCTACGTCTCTACTGCAAGGCTTTTATTGATAAAGTCACACTCACCTTTTGTACATAAAAAAATACGTGTGGCACTCGGGGACTGCTGCGGTAAAGCTATTGCATAGCATTTTTTATCAACTTATGCAATTATAATTATTTATTTATTTTTTAATTATGCAGTATTTTTTTTTCTTTGATAATAATTCAAGTTTTTTCTTTGATATTAATTCAAGTTACACTTTTTGAGCGTGGTGACCGATGAGAAAACAATTTTTTTTCTTTTATTGAATGAATGAGAAGTTAATACCGTTTAAAATATTTTTATTATCTTACTATACATGTACGTTATTCAGGAATTTTTATCATTGGAACTATAGGTTTATGGTAACTGAAATAAGCAACATAAGTTTGAGACTTGATATCCTCTAAATATCTGGCAAATACCGCGTCAATGGTGGTTCCATATTTTGTTGTGGATTCTTGTGGATCATTAATCATTTTCAAATTAAATTTTTCCGAAAGAAAAGTTGTCAACCGCTCTAATTTTTTATCAGCGAATTTGATGTTGAAATCGCCAGCCAAGATGAGTGGAAATTCATTACCATTTGTACCTAGTATTTTCGACCCTTCTCCAGTGTACTCCAATAAAGTGCGATGAATAAAATGCTCTACCTCGTCCAATTTTGGATTCGAAGAAATGTAAATTGCTACCATGACTATGTGTAGGCCATTTCTAAGTTTGCATGAGCACGCACAAATATCTCCAACAAATGAGCGCCTATCATTAACATCGCTAACGTGTGCAATATTTATTTCAATATTCGGAGTCATAATATTAGTAACATTACTATTATTTTGGTAAATAGCTACCCCACCTTTTGGAACAGTATCTACAACAGTATATATACCTACATGTATACTTACGGGGCGCACATGCGGTGAGTGTGGCATTATGAAGATATGATAGATACCTATACACCTATATACTTTCTAACAAACAGCTGCTTACGTATTCGTCCGATTTCGGAGCAGCTCGTCTCGCTCCGTGCGAGCTTCGTACAGTCGTACCATATACATACACGTTAAGCGAACGCTCGGCCGAGCTACATGGTAGGCGGAGTGGGGGGTGTCAGGTTTTATTTTCGTTACGGAATTTCTTGATTCGGTCGCCGCGCTAAAAGCCCGCGATAAAAGCTATGCAATAGCTTAAAAGTATTGGTACTGATAACCTTAATGTATCTAAAAATTTCAGAGCGATATCTACCATAAATATTGAAATATTCAAGAAAAATGATGACTAAAATCCGCCATTGTTTCCACCCTATGTTCAAGGGAATGATACTGATTGAATACAAAATACATCAAACTGGTCATATCGTTATCACATCATATAGGTATGATAGGATGATGCGAATAGTCAATTTTTCAGTCTTCTTAATAGTTTTCATCAATATCAGTTGAAAATAAAGTTAATGTTCTTTTTCACTGTCAAAAAAGTTAGTACTCATTTCAGGAAACAGATTTGTTCACTTCTCCTATCTTTCTCCTCACCATTTATCATGATAAAATTAAAATTAGCATTGAAGGGATTAAGATAAATATGCAAAATTACCCAGGTGGAAAGCTGATGCAAAGTCTTATCCTGGAATACGTAAGCCACAGTCGCTTGTCTTTTTCGGAATGAGTCAAATTAGAAGGATGAGAAAAAGAAACGGAGGAAATTAAACGAACGAGATAAAGGACTGTTCATAAATTTGCGAGGAATTAAATAAAATACCTGTATGCTTGCTACAGCATCGCTTATGTCGCACGTGTCCGCGAGTTTAGCACGTTTGGGTTGTCAGTTCACGTTGAAAATTTATTACTCTGTCAGAAATGTAAGTGCTTAAATTAATCTGTGCTCCCAGATTTGTCTACCAAATTTAGTCCATATTCAACAAATAGGAGCTTTCATAGTTAAAAAGGCATTAACCTAATTACAGTTTATTCCCGAAACCCATAAGAAATCGCACACAATCCTTTCCGCATTAGGCCATTGAAGAATGATGGTAAATGTGTATTTCCAGAAATTAGCATTTGTCGCCAATAGATTTGGTCTTCGCGTATATTGTTAATATTTAAATATTATTTTGCAACATTATTATGAAAAATGTTTACAGAAATATGGCACTCTCATGAGGAACTACAACTTCGGATGAACAGTTTACAACGTCTACAGATTTCGGTATGAAATTTTACGTGATGACTAATTTTTGATTGTAAAAGTGCGACAAATATTTGATTGCAAATTTCACCAATTTTTCGACGTCAGGGGTTGCTGCATAACTAAGAGCATGTCATTTGCAATGAAAATGTTATGCTTTTAAATATTTTTCAGGTAATTTTCTCCGTTGTAAATCATGAAAAATGCACCATGCCGTCATTAGAGATAGTTGTTGATTTACAGACAATGAAAGGCGATTTTGCCAAGTATAGACTGAGCCTATTGAAGTTTTTGTTACAAAATAGGATGAATAAATGTTAATTAATGACAGTTTATCATTTAACCGAAGTTATGATTTGCTGCAAATTCAGCTCCATTAAACTATTTTGTAATACAATTCTATACAGCGATGTTAAAATTTTTTTCCTCGAAATATCCCTTAATTCAAATTTTTACGATTTTAGGAAAGTTGCTGACCTGGAATCCGGCTGCGACATTATACAGATTTGGTACTTCGTCAAACAGATGTTCTAATCAGAATCTAATTAGTTAGATTTAATGTTGCATTTGTCACTTCCTCTCTAGCTTAAAAAATAAGATTAACTGAATCTTGAACTGAAGTTTATTTATAATTATGTTCTACATCTAGTGTTTAGGTGAAAAACATATATCTTCGAAATATAAATATATGAGTACATGGAACAAATAATTGCATGAAACTATTTCCAGCAACCTCTCTTTAAGTAATATTACCGCAATCGTTGTAGTCCTATATCCTCCATAGTGTTCGGTAGTTTAGTGGTTAGCACTTACACCGGGGACTCGATTTTGTACCGAGGTGACGGCTGAGATATTTTCAATTCATATCGTAAATATGTCAGGCAAAACGCCTGAATGAATTATAATATCTGACCATGTCTTCTTTCAGATGGGTAGTGATAAAGTACCGTGAGCTGCACGATAAAAATCCCTAACTGCACTTGGAAAAAGTCCGGGTTCGGCGAAATTTCCAAGTTATTTATTATTAAAATATTTAGTTGAATTCATTAGTTGCTAGGAAATAGAATTTATCTAATTATTCTTCAAATATTTGTAGGAAAGTTATTTTAATTATATGAAAAATACATTTTTTGTTGAAAAAAAAGAAAGATGAAAATAGGAATAAAAAACGTTAGGTAGAAACGTATTGGAATATTTATGAGTTTTTTATTCATTCATTAATTATAATTAGGTTTCATATTTTTGTTATGGAATATAAATTATCTATTAAAATTATTTGAAAAGTTTATTCAATTAGTTTAATTCCATTATTGAAAGATCATGATGATTTTTTTTCTATTTAAAATAAAGTTTCGTTAAAGTCAGAAGACATATGTTTCAGATTTTTGGATTGAATTTTGAAAGTGCTTTTTTGTAAATATTTTTAATTTAAAAAACGCTATTTATAAATAATCTTACTGAAAATTATAAATTCATATTTATGAATTTTTTTATGAGAATGTGTACCGATATAATTAAAATTTAAAAAAGAATAAGTAAATGTTATTTGTTCGTTATTAGTAAAAAGTTTTTAATCATTATCGTTTTATAGATGAAATTTTAAAGGTGTATTTTTACAATTCTATTTCAATTTTTGATATGTGATCTTAATAATAAATTCATCAAACTTATTTTTGAACATAACAAATTTATTTATATTTATAATTAGGAATTAAATTTTATAATAATCTGTAGGAAATTGTTATTAATTTTTGTTTTATTGATTAAATAAATAAGATATAAATGAATTAATTATTATATTTACTTTCATTATTATCAAAATATGGAAAATAATTAAATTTTTTTATAAGTAACTTCCAGTGAAGAATTTATTAGATCTTCACGGTTTTGAATATAACAAATTTACTCATATTCATAATTATGAATTAAATTTTAAAATAATCCGTAGGCTAATATAATTAATTATTCAATATCAAAGTTGCCTCTTAATGTTTGTGATTACCCACAGTAGCAGAAATAGGAATGAATAGAATAGACTAGAGATTAAGTTTTTCACCACAAAGCTTTGGTTAGACAGTCTGCAACCTAACCATGTCTTGAGTTTTGTTAGATTTAATCTCGAAATAGTCCCTTTATTGCAGTTCTCTAATGAAACAATGCTTAACATTTAAATTTCGTTTTGGTTCGGTACTCACAATTTTTTCACAAATCTACTGCTCCCTTGTTATCGCAGTGAAGTGATAATGTTCATGGAGTGTAGAAAATGAGTTCTCGAAGGAGCTCCTAAAGAAATAGCCTCTTGAGTTGCTTGAGTCGGAGCCATGTTCGTCTTCTGTAGTTGAAAGAGCATAACGTAGGCTACTTCTTCGAAGATCAGCTGATTGCTCCAACATTCAGAATAAATACGTATTCAGCTGTAGATTTGCGATAACCTGCCCCGGCCTAATCATTTGAGAGCCTTCCAATAACATGTTCTAGAATTAGTACCTCGCTAATGTCCTAGAAGCATTAGAAATATCGGCTCTGATGCACTGGGCAGCTTTGTGATATGGAATACCTGCAATTCCACATCTTTCCTAATTAGCTTTATGTGTCTTTTCTTTCGACCAAACTAGACTTGTATCCAAAAGTGTCCGCATCCCGTGATATCTTGATAAAATGTCTTCTATGAATATTTCTTGATCCAAACATATTGTACCATTCTTTGTTTTCTATGATTATCATACCTTCTTTCAGTGATTTCGTTTCATTTTCGTCTTCCAAGAATATGAAATAAGTCGTCAACGTAAAGTGCTATTCTATGACCAATCGATTTCCTTGTTCTTACATATGTTGGTACCTTGTTTCGATTGTTGAAACTTTTCAATGCTGAATCAAGCTCTTGATTCCAGGCGCGACTTGACTGTTTGAGACCATATAGTGTTTTACAAAGTTGACAAACCCTTCCATCTATAATTCCACCTAAATATATTCGTGAAGCTTAGTAATAAGGCTGTAACAACATCCATTTGATTGATTTCCCATTCGTACTGGGCAGCCAGAGCCAATAAATGTCTGATAGAGATGTAGCGAACACAGCAGAAAAAGTTCCTTCCTTGTCTAAACCTGGAGTTTGAAATATCTCTGGACCACTCTAGTAGTGCTTCATACCTTTCAATTTTTTCATATTGCTGTGCGTTCCGCTAGGAATGTCCTTTTACTTTTGATCATCTTTTTGGTATGAGTATTATGTGAGTAATGTGATTTCATTACTGCTTTCGTAGCTTCTTTCCATTTCTCTGCGTTCAGACAAGTCAAACTTCTTCAAGAGTTTGCGGAACATGAAGTATCACTGACAGACACTGTTTAGTGTTTACCAAATCAGAATTGAAAACATTTCGATATTGTTGCCGTTGTCTCGCAGATCACCATGGGTGTTCTTCCGCAACATTCTCAGTTTATGATTGTCCGTCCGTTAAAATATGTATAAGTGCTGATATGTCTTCATATATTTATATATATAATTGTGTAAGTACTCACATAAAACAAATACTACATAACAGTATCTCCAACAAATATGCCATCATGTGAACTTTGATGGCAGATATTCTGATACCCGCGTTATTCCTGCGCAATTAGCTCTTTAGGAGGAAAAATCAGTGGACTCAAGCGAAGTCACAAGTTTATCTAGCTTCTAGCCAAACATATTCTACCCTCATCATCAGTACCTAATAATCGGAACTCACAAAATATTATAAATTTTAATTTGATTATCATAACATAATTCCACAAGAAGATTCATTTATATTTGATTCAAAAAGTTAGAAAATTCAATTCCTATTTCATTTTTCGAGAGAATGATCTTTTCAATTGCAAGGTAACTGACATGAAATCGCGGTTGACCTTTTACGCTGCTTTCTAGCACCATCTTTTCTCATCCTCATGAAATATCGATTCATATCATAAGTACCTACAATGGGATAATGAGAAGAGAACAAAGAAGAACAATAATATTGGAGAGCACGTAGAATCCATGAGCCACAACCGTTATTCAGTATTCACAGTTGGAATTGGATTATTACCTGCATGCTGACCGAAGCGCGAAATTGCTCCTAGTATGAAAGACCACAGCTTACCGCATAACTACACTATTAGATCTCATCTACCAAGACGTATAAGTTATAACCTTCAACTGAAAACAATA
This sequence comes from Endomychus coccineus, assembly GCA_958510875.1. Classification (NCBI taxonomy): domain Eukaryota; kingdom Metazoa; phylum Arthropoda; class Insecta; order Coleoptera; family Endomychidae; genus Endomychus; species Endomychus coccineus. The sequence continues at coordinate 78,557,289 of OY294067.1, forward strand.
GTCTGCACGAATGCACCTACATATAATATATTTGCTCATAACCTACAGAATAGCGCAATTTAGAAAGAATAGATATTTGATAATTTCAGGGCCGGAGTGAAGTACGAATGAGGTAGACTCACAGCAATTAATTCTGATTGTGTGAGAAACATCAATATTTAATATCGTGATATTTAGATAATCTTCTAATATTACAATAGTAGTCATTGCTAGTTGAAAGATACGCTGAATTACCATTTGAAATCATTTGAGATTTCATAAATATAATCGTTTGAATTTGGCCAGAGCAATGTAGACAAATTGATGGTTAGAAACCAATGTTGAAGGGCTACAAAATATATTCTTCTGTGAATAGAACCTACATCTTCTGAATTTCTGGTCCAGAGTGCAACACCACTTTGTTCATCGTCGAAGTTACATTTTTTGTGAACAGAAACCTCTCAAAGGGTTCTAGATCATTCATATGTGCTTCGATGGCCCGACATAGACATAATTATTCACGTACATTCATCATTTTTAAATGAGAAGTGAAGAACTACTAACTATTAGTATCAGCTGGTGGCTCTAAAATATGGCGATTGTGATGTATGCTGCTGTTGTTTACACTTCTTGTATGACTCAGTATGATGGTAGTTGGCTGAAGAAATAGCACCTGATGATTTTAAGTTATTTATTCACACCTATATATAGTTATGTCAAATTTTGAAAGTTCATGTGACAGCAGGTATCATTATAGAACGAGGCTATATTCTGGTATAAATAATTATTTATTTATTTATTTATTTAATTACACTAGCTCAACGGGAGAAATCCCTTCTAGCTTTACAAATATCATTAGGATTACAACAAAATATATCAACAGTCAAACCGAACATTTCGTAGAATCTACACATTTGGAAAATTGTGGAAAATAATAAGGTATTTGTTCTGCAGAGTGGTAGATAAAATGTTTGTGTGAAACGGGTGCGAGCAGATGTAACATGTAAATACAGCCTTGATAAAATTACAGGATAGTCAACCAGGTTATGAATGACCTTATAAAAGAATAAAATACTATGAATTTTCCTACGTTTATATAACTCTATATCAGAGAATCTATCTAATAGAGCCTGGTGGAAATATCCAATAGATGGAAAATTACCATCAGCTTTGAAGGCTCAATATTTTAGGAAACGCCGATTCACTCGCTCTATTATGTTTATATGAATTTTATGTTGAGGGTTCCACACAATTGAAGCATATTCGAGCTTAGAACGAACAAATGAATTATACAATATTGTTATTGAATCACTATTGTTAAATAGGCGGCAATTCCGGATGATGAAGTCCAGCATTCTGTAGGTGCTAGAAACAATTGAATCAATGTGAGACGCAAATGACAGTTGCACGTCAAACAAAACTCCCAAGTCTCTAAAACTATAGGAACGAACAAGAACTGTGTCAACAAGGTTGTAATTGTAGATAATACTAAGCTCCAGATGATTTATTGCACACCAAGTACAGAGTGCATCCAAATCATGCTGCAGTGACATACAACATAAAGAATGCTTTACTGTCGAGTAAAGTTTTAAATCGTCTGCTTAAAGAAGAGAATAACAGACAAATAAAGAAGAAATGTCATTGATAAACAAATTGAAAAGGAGTGGTTCAAGTTCTGACCTTTGAGGTACACCTGAGGTGGCATGAAATGAACACGACTTAAAACCTTTATACTCTACATATTGATATCTATCACTTAAGTGAGAATTCCAAAATTGAATCAAATGATTTGTAAATCCAAAGCTAGACATTTTATTCAATAACATACTGTGATTAATTTTATCAAATGCCTTAGCAAAATCGAGGTAGATGCAATCAACCTGGCCACCCTCATCAATAACATCCGCCAAGTATTGACTGTACCAACCTAAGTTAGTAACAGTTGATCTGCAAGGCATGAACCCATGCTGCTCAGGGGATATCTGCAGTTTTACATGATTGAAAGTAGCATCATATAAGATATAATAATATAATAATAATAATAAGTTTATTCATTAAATACGGATAGTACAGTGGGTATATAAATTTTAGATAAAATAGACCAATTGTAATAAAGATTATAAATACTATGATTGAAAAATATAATAAACTTAGGAAGCCCCATGAAAGATGAACCTTGTTTATGGGTTTAGAGTGCAGAGAATTATTTAAATTTAGAAATAAATATACTATACATATTTAAAAAATATAAACACCTATTGAATAGAATATGAATGTATCCTATTATATAATATTAGATTACTACAATGTTATTGTTGAATTGTAGATTTATTTAAAAAATAATATATATATAACTTCTTGTAATATTATTAGTGATTTTTATATAAAATGTAATGTAATATGTATAATCTGTATGCATAAGATATTATACTAGATTATTTAATAATAATTGAGAAAAACTCAGCAGTATATTACATATATTCAAATATTTTGCATAAGTTATTGATGATGGCAATTGGGCGATAATTAGTAACATCATGTCTATTACCTTTTTTGAAAACCGGTACTAATTCTGAAACTTTTCACAGATCCAGAAAAGTATGCGATTTTGAGGCTAATGAATATATAAATGCCAGTGGTGCTGCAAATATATTGATGCTATCTTTCACAAAAAAAGCAGGAATTTGATCTGGACCCTTCGTGTGACTTGCTTTAAGTCTTTTAGTAACTTGAATCACTTCAAAGGGACTAACAAATGAAAGAGATAGAATATTATTATTGAAGTTATTAAAGTTATCCGAAGGTTTATTATTAGTTGAATTAGAATTAATATAGACAATTTGGAAGTACCTTGCAAAGACATTAGCAATATCATGAGCATTAGAGTAGCTAAGATTATCACATTGAACGTGTTTAGGAATAGAACTGCTTTTATTTTTGGTATGAAAAAATTACCAGAAAGATTTGTAATTACATTCTGTTATTTTCTATTTTTGATATATAGAGCCTAAGTGAACAGGCAATATCGGTTTTGATTGCCGATCTCGAAGTCTTAAATGCCTCATAGTCATCCAGTTCAACATCTTTTTTGTATTTATGCCAATAATTTTTCTTGAGCGAGTTAACCTGACTGAAACATATAGTTGTGTAATGAATCATGTAGACCATTTGGATAACATTTCAATGTAACATAGAGTAAATACCTATTTAACATTTTCCAATACGGTTTATTAATCATTTTCAATATGTTTTCTGTTCCTACAATCTTTACATTTGACCCACAGGATTGTCCGAAAACTATTTTGCAAACAAAAGTGAGGGAAGTCAACTGACTGATGAATGAATGCATCGTGTAAGTGTTTTGAGTGATATAGATCGAATTTTCTAAATTATGAAGATAAAATAGATACAACTCCTTCTAGGAGATTTTTATGAAAATCGTATTGTGTGTATAAAATGATATTCATACACAGAGTTGCTCACAGATGCACTATGAAAGGAGTGTTTATCCATTAGATATCGATATGTTTCAAATATCATCACTATATTTCTTGGATTATTGAGCACCAACGTTTTTACCAAATCTTTCCCGAAAAGACAGTTTCTATATCGATGTTTCCACATATCGGTTGTGCACAAGCTACACACGTGCTTAGGGGGATTAACCATTTGGCTGATCTGACTGTGGTCAAGTAGGATTTTCTACTGAATAACGAAAGTCAAAATTTACTTGGGATACATCAATAAATAAACTACTCAAATTTGATATAAAAGGTCTAGTTTTATATCTCTAGGGATCGATGTCGCAATGAATGTTATGAATCAATGGCAAAGGCAAATCATGCTATACCTCCAATTCCCCCTTCCTTGAAATCTTATCTGGAAGTTTTTTGTCTTACATATGAATACATATAATATTGATAATGATAGACAAACATTTGGAATTAGCTCGCTATTACACAATGTCTCAATATATCCAATTTATTGCTAATATCTTTACGCACTTATATGAGTTTCTGTAATAGCTATTTTTCGTTGGCATTAATTTTTTTTCCCGCAATACCCATATTATATGATTATGATGCCTCATTCTATTATCCTTGTATTAATGAGGGCAAGGTGAAAAGTTCCTGAGAAATAAAACTGATGGCGCCACAATCGAAGATCCCATATGACATTTGTGATGTAGCATCTTTAACTAGAACGCTTCAAAATTTTCAGACCAATATGTCATTCAGTTCTGTTTTGACACCCATCGAAAGCAAGCAACTTTAAAGATTATTGTAAACATGGAAAAACGTGAACTTCGCGTATTCATTAAACATTATTTCTTGCGTGGAAAAAACATTACTCAAACGAAATATGGATCCATCGCAATACACCAGACACCAAAGAACAGTCGAAACAGTGGACTTATCCTGCCGAATCGAGGCCGAAAAATATCAAAGTGTGTTTATTGGCCGACAAAGTCATGGCGACAGTTTTTTGGGATGCACATGGCATCGTTCATATCGATTACCTTGAAAAGGCAAGACAAACACCAGAATATATTATGCAGAGCTGTTGGATCGATTTGACGCCGATTTGAAGTGAAAGCGGCCACATTTGGTGGAGAAAAAACTGCTCTTCCACCAAGACAACGCACCGTTGAATGAACTGCTGTACGAATTGGTTCGTCATCCACCATATTCTACAGATTTAGCCCCCTGCGATTTCATCTATTTCCGAACTTGAAGAAATGGCTCGGCGGAAAGAGATTTGGCTCCAGCGATGATGTGATCTATATGCGGGCAGGTTCTAAAATCGAAATTAGTAATCGTGTACTTCGTGATACACTAAATTACTCAAAACTCGTTTATAAATTGTAGTGAACCCTATTCACCTACTATCTCATCTCCAGGTTCTTTGTCAATGCCCGAATTCCAGGTGATCAATTCCTTTCTCATGTGTTGAATTAAACTACCAACCTCTTGGACATTATCGAAACAGCCTGTACTTATTAGATATAAGAATATCTTCATTCTCTCTTACAATGAATGTACTGCACATATACTGACTTTACAAATAATTCATTATAAAATGTAGGGTTACCTTAAAGTACAATGTGCTGATTTTCAGGAAAAAATTCATTAGATGTCAAGGCTACTGTATACTTATATCAGCCTTATATCTTTCAAGAAATTTGAACGCAAATCGTTGAATTTCTTATTTGGAAGATAACTACGACATAGGCCATTACTCAGAGTTCTTTCAGATATTGCAGCATTGAGTATTCAGACCTTAGCTTGAAAAGAGTCGAACATCCCTCGCCATACCGCAACTATGTGGTCTGTTATGTCTCACTCCTAATTATAGTTTACCCAGCAAGTTCAGTCTTTTTATAAGGCCTATGATTTGAAGTTTTGTCCAGATCTTCCGGTAGGAGCTGTGTCTCACCAAATAACCATATTGGGTAATACATCCCTTCACATATATGATAATGCAATGAAGATTCTAGTATCTACCTTTGTATAATATATATGTTGTCAATTCGAACAAATTTTCAATGAAATGGCATAGAGTATAATGTGATTATGTGCAATATATTTCTTGTTTCTACGGGTGATGGAAGTTAGTTATATATGGATCACATTGTAACGTGTAAATTCCACTTAACGGCTTGGAAATGGCCGCTGTAGTACAATCGGTTCACTCCTGTGACGTCAGCTATGCTAGACAGTATATTCTAAGTCATGGACCGTATATTCTAAGGGTCATGGTTGTTCGGTGGCAGATCCGTTTCTATTTAGAGGGTGTTCTGTGAGACAACGAGAAAGCCGGAAAGGCGAGAAAATGGCGACACTTCTGGTCAATTCGTTCGAGTGAGAAGTGCGTCGCTAGGTTATTTTCAACAGGGAGGTGATACCAAGCTTATTGTTTGGAACCAAATTCTGGGAATATTCTTCCGTTGAAAACAAAGACATCAATTAACAATTTGGATTGGAATATTTGGAATTAATTGGGTAATTAATGTACCTTAGGGAATCTTAACCTAGTTTCGACGTGACTGGTTGTGAACGGAAATAAAGTTATTCAATATTAGTATTTCAAAGTAAATTTCAATCATTCTGGGTACAGGTCATTCATTTTCTTTCCTTTCAGGGTAATTTAACCTTGGGACTTGAGTATTTGCATCCCCTAGGTATATACATAATTCATTGGTTGATTAAAATACTCTGGCGCCCGAATTTTTAACATCTAAAACATAACCTACGACCATCTTCACTGTAGCTGTCGGCAACCAAGTGATAAAATAGAGCTCTTAGTTTATCCTTTAGTAAAAGTAAATTGTAACCCTCACAACATATCATTGTAATATCTGAATCACATCACAATTTTTATGTAGTATGTGCAGCTGTACATACAAAATATAAATTATCTGCTTGGTATTTTCATCAATCAAGTTTCCATAGTAGAGTTGCAATTTGTAGAAGAACTATGAGATCGATATTAGAGGCGTTATAATAACTCACTCTTTTGAAACTATTGATTAGATTTTAATGACATGCCTATTAGGCAAGTCTAAATTTTTCTATGGTAGAACCGAAGAACTACTAATGAGGAGTTTGATCTACAGTTAATTCTGATTAAGTGGCAGATAATGACAGTGCAGAATATTATTCCAACAAAGTTGCTGAACTTTGGAAGTAATTTTAATTAAACTCTTCAAATGAGTAACGGAGTTGAAAGGAACAGAATCGACCACCAATAAGTAAGTTATTAAGTGGGATATTAATAACTACAGATAAATGCACATTGGTAACACCTTTCTGATTACATTCTTGCACGAAGTTTAATGATCTAGCAGTTCGACTTTAGTTATTATTAGTTCCGTAATATATATTATGGAAAGCTTGAAAGGAGGACATTCTCAGTTGGACGGAATGAATTTTCATAATAATTTGCCTTATGCTCCAGGTTTCAAACTGTATCTTCATGAAAATGGGTTACTTTGTAGCATTATGTTCAATTTATGTAGTTAGAATCAATATGAATCCTATACTTCGTAATTTTCAACAGTCTGACTATTATCATAAATTATAACTATTTTGCGCTGCCACTATCTTTTATTCATCGTAGAAAAAACAAAATTCGTATTCCATAATCCCAACGCGCACTCTATGTATTGTAATACCATGCGAAATTATTACTATTGGGTCAGTTTAATTCGAAATTCAGTTTATAAATTATTATATTTTGATAGAACATACGATATGTCAAGCATGCCTAGCATTCGATCTCTCCTTTCCGGAGCATCGACTTTTAGGCCAGCAAGGAATCCTACTTAGCAAACGTAAACACAGTATGAGGCCAGTAGTACTTGTTCCTTGAGCCAGGAGAAATTCACGTGAAGTTGAAAATCGTCATCACGGATTGTTCTTGAGCCTAGTCAGATTTCTATGGGTCATTTTGATAACGTATGAGCGGGGTCTGCCCCGGTATTCAAATTAAACATTTTTCCAAGCTTTGCGCGTGAGGAGGCCTCCGCTTCAATGGTTTCATAAAAACTAATTAGCTTTAGAGAAAAAAAGACAGTTCTTCACCACCTACTCGTTCGGTAAGTCCAGCCAGTCTTTATGTCCAAATGGATAATCCATTGCTGGCACTCATTCAAGTCATATATATTCCACCTAATTCCACACTTAAGGTGATTAAAATATGTTCTTTGTTTTCATTGTTGTTGAGGTAATAAATCTATGGAGTAATTTTACAGTTAAGTCAAGTAGAACCATAATCCAGGTTAATTTTTGTTGACGATCTGGTTAACGTTATTCAATTAGCAAGATACAACCCACCATTTGAGGTGATCAACATGACTTACTTTGGATTTTGGGACATAAAAGGACCTGCAGACCTACTTCTGGATACTTTACAGCTTGAAATCAGCAAAACAGTCAGTATACGGATTAAAAGAGATAATCCCATGAACGTGAAAACAAAACCTGAATTTTCTGAAATACAGCCATGAACTGCAACCAATATTCTGAGAAGAAAGGGAAAACTATGAGAGATTTATTGGAGGTTAAGCTACGTGGACTCCCACGCTCTACGTTGCCCTATCTGAGTAATCCATTCCACCAAGATTTTTCAAGAAGCTGCTGGGCATTCAAAAGGAGTAGTAACGATTTGTGATGTTATTTTGTTAAGAACGTGTTCTTTTTTCTTCGAGAAATATGTTTATTTTCAACATTGAATTTTCCACTACTGTATTATTCGGGAAATTATAAGCTTCACTTTTGCCTTCAGCTTGAAGTTCATTGTTAACAAACCCTAAAATACATCAGCAATATTTCTAATACCGTTTTGTTAAAAAAAATATTTTGTGACACCGTTCCTATTTTTTTTTGAAAGAAATTATCTTTATTTTCAGCTTTGTTCCATAACTTATCAGTGTATGTTAGAACTGGTTTTCCGTTAGCCTTGAAAAAGATTTTTAATGAAAATAAACCAAAAAACAAATATTGACCTTTTTGTTACTTTTTATCTTGAATAAGTACCTTGAAACTGTATTTTTGGCACTTAGCACCTTTGTTACTTCCACTCTTCAATTAACTTAGAATATTAATTACCATTGAAGGTTGGTTACCACGATTTAATATAATGGTAGTACGTCTCGTATATTAAAGGCGTAGCCCAAAACTGTGAACTTACAACTCTTGCCGCAGGGTCGCCGCTGTCAGATGTAAGAAGAGCTATACGGTGCACAGTGGGTTAATTTACGAATTTAGATGGAAAATAGTCAAGTCAAAAATCTTGAATTTCTGAGTGTTAGATGTTATTATCATTATTTGGAAAGTTGCATAATATTAATATCAACTATTTACTGTGTTTACAAATACAAGGTAAAATGAGTGAAGGACTCCTGTTTACACAACTGTCTAATTCTTTACAGTTAGAATATCTCAAATCGCTGTCTGATTATTATTTACAAGTTGTTTCTGCCGTATACAAGTATAGTTTTCCTTAACAATGAATACTACTGAGATAGATGAGACCATATATTTCCATATTCATATTTGATCTACATTGTAATCTATATGTGGAGTTAATTCAGCAATTTGTAAATTTATGCCCACATTCAATTAAAAAAACCTCTATAACCCCCAAGAGCTCCCAAAGACTTTTTTTTTAGAATTTGTTTCACCAATCCTTCTAGATTTTTAATGTTGCACAGATTATTTGCGATTTTTTCCGATTTGGGTGATATATTGGGAATCTTTTACAATTAGATGTGAGAACGATATCATTCATACGGCCACTAGCACTCTGTTTACAAGCCTGTATCCGAAAGTCGAAATTTTCGATAACTTTTCCTAATGAAAATGAATTCTCTTCTTCAATTTCTAAACAAATGTTGTTTTTCAGGTACTGAATTGCATTTTTCTATAGATGAAGTTCGACAATTTTGCGATTTCTGGACTTTCGTTTAAGTTTTCGTAGTAAGTTTGGGTGATTGAAATGAGTTGTTCTATTGTTAATAGCGCTATCCATGCATACAATTGTTTCACTTCAATTCAATTATCAGCTTATCATCGTTCTCGCCGTTTAGCTCCTCCTACATCCGACAGTAGTGATCGTGTGGCAAGAGTTGTAAGTTCACAGGCTTGGGCTACGCTTTCGTCATGTATAACAGTATACGAGACGCATTACCATTATATTATACCACCGTGTTGGTTACTAATTCATACTAATCTATATTATTTCATCCCTCCGTTCTCTATATACCAAGCATCAAGGTGAAGCCTAGTCCTTTTACGATGTCATAAACATCGTTACGAAGGTTAACATTGGATCCTCACCTTGCTGGCATAATGTTTATATTCCATATTTATCTATTAATATAGGATTTGTATTCACTATATCGATAGCGTACCTAGGTCACGGTACCGATTCACAATTCTTTAAGAAACTAGAGCAATTTATTGAATTAAGTAATCTTATGGAATCTAGTCAAATAATCTCTATTATTCCAAGTAAGATCCTAAGCTTACTATGAACGATACAATATGTTGATATTGTTCAAAATTATTCAAATCCTAGAACATTAGGGGCAGGTAGCAATTTCCCGTCCGCGAGCAATCGACAGAAGTTACTTTTAGCCAATTTTATAAGCACAGAACGCTATTCAAAAACACCAGCCTCTACTCTCGAGAAGTAATAAGTACATCCGTTCTGATAATCTCCCTATGAATAAATCGCGATTACTAATTTTGTCACTAGAGTAAGTACTAATAGGAGCTGTTTTACCCTCACCTTCTCGAAGAACATTAATCCGACCTATATTCTAACAAGACATTTGAAATATAAAAGTGTGTATTACGTAATTAATTAATTTCAAGATATTCGAGAAAAACGTTACATTTGCAAACTGAAAGGAGACACTCAACAAAATGTATCCTACTTATTCCTTTATTTTGGTTCATTGTTATTTCTGTTCTTAAGCAATTGCTGCTATTTTCAAATGTTTCACGTTATGTACTTTATATTGAATATGGAAACTTAGGATATATGGGTCTATTCAGCGCCGAACGGGTGGCCGAGCGGTCGTGTGTTGACCCGAATGACCGCCGTGGTTGAGGCTGCTAGGTGCTGAAGATCCCAACCAGCTCGTGTGTTCAAGAAATCGCGTTTACAATGTGCGGTGTCTCGGGCGGTACTTGAGGACACTGTGTGAGCTGCAAAACACGCTGCTCAGCGTAGTGGACGGCTGTTGGTGCACGGAGGGGCCCAGGGTTAACACTGACAAAACAGACATTGTAATGATCATTCTCCATTTTATTTCCTGTTTCTCCGATAATTCTTCGTGAATTTCACAATTAATTTCCCGTTCTCAGTAGTTATTTTTAATCTGGCAACAGTGGCCAGAGGCTAGATTCTCTATATATCTCAAACGCTAAATACGCGTGGTCAACACAGTTGCCGTTTTTCTAACCAGTCCAATTGCCAAATAGGGTGAAACAGCGGATATGGCAACACTCTCTGTAGGCTAGCCTTTCGTTGGCACTCGGTCAGTCGTATGAAATACGATTACTTGCTGCCGTTGCGAGGCTGCGACACGTGCTCCGTCAGTTATTGATTTAGTTTCGCGACGTGATGTAAGGTTAAGTTATAATTTATCTGGTCGGTGAATTATTAAACGTTAAAATGAGCAGTGATTTAGTAGCTGACTTCTTAGAAAATCCATTTAGTGGATTAACATATGACGGAAAAGAGTTTTTTAAAAATAAATGGCCTTTACCGGATTTGAAAGGATTAGTAATGTCAGGTAAGACATTAAAAAGAGTTTCCCAATACACTTTTAGATAACTATGCGTTATATACTCGGATAAGGATATTCTAGGCCAGTACGACAGTCACGCCGATATGATAAAATATATGATAGACAATGATTTGCAACAAGTTTTACCTCAGTTTTATAAACTACTTTGTTTGACAGTCACCATTCCTGTCACGTCGGCATCGGTGGAGAGATCATTTTCTCTCAAACGAATTAAAACTTACATGCGAAATACAATGGCCAAAATCGTTTATACAATGTTAGTTTGATATCTATTGAAAAAGATTTAGTAAAACACTTAAAATAAAATGATACATTTCATGATAATATTATTGATCATTTTTCGCAAACTAAAGACCGTAGAATTCCGTTAATATATAAAAAAAGTTGGTAAAATTAATAAAAAAAAAACAAAATATGAAAAATTCCAAAAAAAAGAAAAAATATCAAAAATCCAAAAAAAAAATAAAAAACAAAAAACGAACAAAAAAATTGTTTGCCAAGAGAAACTGTACACCTTCACGTTGGTTCTTGCTGGGCAACAATTAATTTTGTCACTGAAGTAGCTGGTACGTTCGCTGTGCAAAAGTTAAATTAATTGGCTGAGTAGAGTATATTTTTAAAAAAACGTTTTATGTCCAGCCTCCTCTCTTAAGAAGTTCACGAGCCGCCACTGGTCCAGAGCAATGTATGCATGTCACTCGTGTATTTCGGTGGAGTGTATAGTATACTCCGTTGGCCCCTGTATATATTACGCCTTACGTTATCAGATTACATTATTTCGGTTGTTGATATGTTTTTGAAGTTCCTGCCCAATTAATTCTGCAGACTTCTCAACCAAATTGTCTGTAGCCTCTCTTTTACTTACAACTTGTCGACTCAATCTGGCTGATTTGTTTTGTGACTGTGTTCTCCTGTTTGTTTTGATATGACAATATTGTCTGTCATGCCGCCAAGGGAATGAATTTATGTCTTGCAATGTCTGTTCATACACTTCCAAAACCTTCAATCAGTCAGTTTAATATTCTTATTCAAATTGATGTCGAAATTATCAATCACCAATATTGGTTTATTGCGAATGCTAGAAATAATTTTGGCGTCTATCTTCAAGAAAAGCTAGACATAAGCTGGAACAATTATTATCTCCAAATTTCTGTTTATTTATTACCTATAAAAATTAATTTCGATATACGGATCAGCCCTCTTCTCCCTTTCACCCCGACCGTGGTCGGGCATCATAAATGAAATGATTAACATTTTAAAATCTGTTGGAAATTAAGATTCATACCAAGAATTTCAAAGATAGTGAATAATTATTGTAATATTTCAATTTTTAAAAATGCGTATGAGGATTAGTTCATTAGCTGAATTGTCCTTCGTGATTCTGAATGATTTGATTATGGGAATACAGATTGAATTTCCTTTCAGTAGATTCAATACGCAATAAAGGAACGTTATGCATAAACTATTCCGAAGATAATTCTTCTCCTATTTATTGTTATAAATTCAGAAAAAGTTGCAATCAATGAAAAAAGCAGCTATAAGAAAAGATCCCCTCTATTTAATTTCATAAACATCCTAACACGCATACTGAATTCGAAAACTTCAGACGTTAAATTAAACTACAGTTTGAATTGAAAATTCTTTTCTTATTACTAATTCCTCTCTCGATAAGATCTCGTCACATTGCGTTGTTAGGGAATACAAGAGAATGTTATTGGAAATAATTCCTAATGCAATCATGAGGAAGTTGAGTTGAATCTTGCATTTGAAATACTCCCCGTCTAAATATGACCTAGCGAAATATACCTCCCACACATTGATGTTAGACTGTAAAACCGATGAATAGATCGGGCATTCAGAAAAATTTTATCAGCTTATTTTGCTGGTAATGCTGAAAAAGAAAAGCCAATCTCATTATGGACACACCACACTATGCTTATAACGATAGATTTATAATAAATTATATCTTGTTTCCTTTCCTATTAAAAAAACTGAAATTTGAAATGAGAAAACTAATTTTTTTTTCCCAATTTACAGCACTTGTAAAATATCTCATTACGAAACCTATATCAGTATCATATTGGAAGTAAGTAACAATCTTTACACACGTGCAAGAATAGCAGACACATATATGAAAGAATAGATCATGCATGCATCGGAAAAATAGAAAATTAGCATCGGAAAAATTCACATGGAACTAAAAATTGGTACAGACATTGAGTATTTCATTACAAATGAAACGTCAAAAGTCCCCATCCATCTCAGTTGTACTGAAAATTTAATGTATCTACAAAAAAATATCCTGTTTCTATCATCATATCAATTCTTGAGATATTGTAAATTTAAAAAAATTGGAAATACTAATAACAAGCTCTAAATACGTATCCTGTATACTTTATCGGAAGTTCAAGATAGATTTAAATCTTGAGATACCAAAAAATGCACACAAATTATACGATCTCGTTCACCCGTATCAACCTGAGAAATATAATAATAATAAATCTTCATTGTTATTTGGGCCAATGAAAGACAAAAACTACATCACGACTATAGGAGGAATATAGCCATCGGTTCCATACACTTGAAAGTATGAAAATAAAATACGAAGCATTTGAAAATTGTTACTATCCAAGAGATTATGATAATGTTCTTTTGTCTATAAAAGAGGCTGGAGAAGTTTCGGAGCCACATTGCACGTGCCAACCTCATTATTCACGGTCATCTAATAGATAGACAAATAAACAAGCAAGGAAAATTTAAACCCGGTGAAGAATTTACTATTTGCGTAGGAACAAAAACACGCCGTCCCAAAATGCAAACATATAACAGAAAAAAATTCGTCATATGGAAAAATGACTTCTATTTTTCAATCACACGATCTATTGGTTAATGATTACAATGAGGTGATTGTAATAAGTCAATTTTTTCAAGCATGTCTGACAGAGCAACTGTTATAACACAATTGAAATTTTTTCATGTTTGTTAGTTATACAAATTAACGAATTTGGCAAATCGTATTGAATAGAATAAAAAAAACTGTTTGAAGAGCGTGCGTCATTCATACTGTTTTAATTTTTTGGCGAGTTTTTTTGCTGTTTTTATATTTTGTTTATTTTGATCCAACCTGATTCAACAATGTAAGACATCATCATCTTCTTCTTCGTATTTAATTGTTTTTCTTTTTATGCATCTAAATCATCATCTGAATGACATTCAATTCGAAACATTTTCGCATCAGGTGTTTCGCCTGAATCTTCAGGAACTCCACAACATTTTTGATTCTTGAATTCGTTCGCCTGAGAAAATTATTCCTGACGTGATTTCATCCCAAACCTCCATTATTGGTCCGATGACGCTCATCATCATAGTTCAACATATTGGTCGTGATCGTAGAGTTTTCTAGTCATTAATCGATTCAGTTGTTCATATACTTTTAGTCCAGTCAAAACATTGGTTACAGAACTACACTTCAAAAACAGCGAAAATGTAAACAATTGCATTTTTGGCAAACAGCCCCAAAAAAAGGGGGTATATTGTGCAAAAATGTTCCTAATACCTCCCCGACCAAACGAAATAGGTTTGGCTGCTATCCCCATCATTTCTAAAATCAGGTAATTTTTTTTCCAATTTGACTGGACTATTTATCAGTAACCTGTTTTTGTTCGGCACATTGGCAAGACATTCACTCTCCACATGAGATCCTTTGTCAAGCTCAGGAACTTCTTCTACGGTTTTCAGAAATCCTTCTTCCACATCTATGAGTTTAAGAGAAGTTCAAGCAACGCATGTATTAAATGAATCTTGACTTTGATAATTTGGAATATTTCATACGTTTATTCCATATAAAAAAATCTTCTCTTCCGGATGGATTCCGTGTCACAATAGCACGACTTGATGCCGACGTTTCGCCAACCATTACAGGTGACATTGTTCAGGGCAGACTTGAGGCTTGAACTGAAACTCAGGCATCCGCGAAAGTCTACTATTCAAGTTATCAATATTATTGACTGGAGAGCGAAAGCTACTGGTACGATATTGGTTTCTTTCCAAGTACGTCCCAAATCGGTGTACATAATGTAATTTTTCTAAAATTCATTGGAAGAAATTCGTAACAATTTTACAGGTTTCCGATCTGTCGTAATTGGTAATATTGAGAATCTATCGTCTGTTCAATCTAAAGAAACCTGACCATCATATTTCTGGGCTTATGCAAATAGGGGGCAACGACATTTTATAATTGGCGACAAATAGTAAATATCAGCCTCGAAGTTTTTTTGACGCCATGTCACATCTATTTTTGATGAACGGATACTTTGCCAAATCATGATGTACGATAACCTCCCAAAAATAGTTTGAATCTGCAAGAATCTACCCGTTTGTGCTTGTTTGCGTGGAAATTTTCCATTTTAGAGTTTTGTTTTGGTTAGAGGAAGGGAAATCTTGCATAGACGCCTCGGGGCCCCGTGCCCCCTGTTAAATTCTTACCGACTGAAACCCCTCCTCTGTGTGGTTGGTTCTCCTTCCCAGAGAAAGCCCCACTGCACTGAGGTCATTCGTATACTATTGTGCCCTCACATATTGCTATCTCCTCATCAGCCCGGTGTATTCTATGAAATTCAGTGATATAGGGGATACTTCTGATTTCCTCGGGTGTAGCTTTATATTCCCCGAGGTATGTTCGAAGACCAGCCGCGTATGCCGTGCATTGACGCAGCACATGCATGGGTGTCTCTTCTCCCATGCCGCAACTCCTGCATGTCGGCTGATCTACCAGACCCATCATACAGAGATGTTTGTTTTATGGGGCGTGTCTGGTCAGGAATGCAACAAGATTCCGTATTTTTTGTCTGCTAAGCGTTGCTGCTGGAAATCTGCCATTAGTCGTTTGGAGGGCGACATACGGGGCAGTTCTCTCTAGTAGGCACGATGCTCTGTCTCGAGCCATTTTTAAATCACAGATTTTGCTGTGGCATGAAAAATGCCACAGGTTGGCTCTGGTCCAATCAATGGTTGTTCCGCCCCACTTTAGCGAGTGCGTCGACAGTTTCAGTCCCTTCTCGTCTGGTTTCCTCAGACTCCCATACAAGTGTCACTCTATTGGAGTTGTTTACTAGTGCCGTTAGTTCTTTTACACAATCGAGTACACATTGTGAGGTAATTGTGTATGACTGCAGTGCATTGGGCACTGTTAGGTTGCTCACTATGATTGTGAATTTCTTATTCTCATAAACTCTCTCACTCATAATTCTAATTCTAGAGTTGCTTATTTGACTTCATAAGATCTGGACGAGAATTGAATTCAGGAAATTTGTCTTTTAGGAGAAGAGAATTCCATATTGACGCTTTGAATTTTTCTTCTTCAGTATCAATTCGGGTCTTTCAGAATGTAATCTCGGTATAAATAAATGTAACATTTCAATCCTTCTCAATGAATGTTTTTGGAAATGGACTATTGATGATCAAGATTGCAATAATTGTAAGTGAAGTTATTTGTTCAAACTAATAGTCTTCTTCTGAAAAAAAATCATTTCTTCATTTTTCATAATTATTATGTTATCAAAAGATATATAAATCATTGATGTGCCCTGATGTAACGTACTATGTTGTGATGAATATAAAACTTCGTTAGATGCTTTGATGAACCGAAGACGAATATTTAAATTGCATTTGCTTCCAGCTAACTGGGTTTTTCGATGATTTTTGCAGGTAATGAAACATAGAACAGGCTGATCGGAGTTCAATTTATTTCCCCATTAATATGCTAAATGTAATTACTAGTTAAGTCAGCAGGGACGTAATGTGGGATGCGGATGTTATAATGCACATCGGGCCTATAAATAAACTTCGTGCTACAAATTCTATTTTATGCCAATTTGTAAAATACTAAATCGATACATATTACAGTATTTATCTTGATTCCTGTCACAAATGCAACTACACCATCTACTTCAGTTTTAATTTCATATTAGGCTACCGTTTTTGATTCAATTTTCACCGATATGCGGTTCTATAGCAGTATATCGTGACTCCATAGTGAATGTAATTAAAGTCTACAACATATCGCACAATATAAAATATACGAATTAACCCCAGATTTTGGTTAATTTATCTTTCTAAGCTGCCCAATTCCATTTGATCCCTACATATTTCATAAGTTTTCATCGAAACTCGTAAAAGGAAGTATCATGAGTATTTTGAAAAAATTCTATTCTTTCATCCTTTACTATTTGATATGAAATTTTATTCATATTGTGAAATTAAACTCTACTATATTGATATCACTTTAATGAGTAACTTCACTATCAGTAGCCCAACTAGAAAATTACAAATTAAATTCAATAATTCTTCTAGGAAACAAACATTTTTCATCAGAACATACCATAAAAATTCAATAGATCGAATCTGTCAATATCCGGATATTGACAGTAAATTAGTTTCCTTCGACATTCGTAACATGTTTTCAAATATGCCCTTCAGAGAATGTATTATGATTTTAAACGATATTATCAACACTGGTAAAATCAATCCAATAATTCAACATGAATTACTTCTATATTTTGAGTTTTGTATCAATCAAAACTATTTTCAATTTGATCAATCAGTTTTCATTCATTCGGATGGTATTCCAATGGGTGCCTAGGTTGCTTCTAGCAGAAATTTTCATGAAGATGAAATTTTCAAATCATAAGTTACTAGTAAACATATCAGTGGCGGTTCGTTACCTTCGGGACTGAGGGGTAATACAAACTCGGCACATGTCTCAGGTATACGAAATAAAAATAGTCAAGCTCGGCACAGAGATAAAAAGATTCACTTTTAAAATGCTTAAACTCGGCACATGAATAATAATACTTCCCTCTGCTGCAAGAAATAGACTAAATAATAAAACTAAATTTATTAATTCAAAATATACATAATACATATAGGTACATGGGAAAAACATATTCAAAATTATAATTACACTGTACTATTTTGATTAATTCGAAATATACATAATACGTATAGGTACATAGGAAAACACATTCAAAATTATATTTACACTGTACTATTTTGATTAATTTAAAATATACATAAAACATATAAGTACATAGAAAGAATATATTCAAAATTATATTTACACTGTACTATTTTGATTAATTGCATAATAATGCGATATTATTTTAACATATTGCAGTTTGGACAACTTACTATTTTCATATTCTATAATTTTAGAATTAACAAAATTATGACGTTTCATAGTGGGTACATTTTTTAGCACTGTTGCATTTAATATTTTACATATTTTTTAGATTTCAGTTTGTACCTTAAGAAGTGCGTCTACATAAATAAATAAAGAAGGATGCGTTTGGTACATGAATGCATTAAAATGGGAATGAAACGATTCGCAAGCATTGGTTGTTTTATTTAATGCAGCAGAGGCATCAGCTCATATATGTGGTGGAAATTTCGAATTATCTGTCAAATAACTTTCGAGAAGGTAATCAGAAAATTTTTCAAGGCTTTCATCTACTGGCTCAACTTCGTAGACCTCAAAAAAATAAAAATCATCAACGTCCTTTGGTTCCAAAAATAAAAGACCAAAACAATAATGGAGCCACTTTCCAATCTCAGAATTTTTATCTTGGTATTCTTTTGATAAACCTAGATTTTGAATTTTTCTGTACCATGCTTGATTCAAGTGGAATCGGCACCCAGTAATTTAGGGATTTGGATAAATTTATAACACTGCATTATGAATAGATATCTCAAAATCTACTACTATTTCTTCTGGTACAAAATTGATTTTTATATAATCACAATACTCTTTAATTTTTAATATGCAAAACCTATATGTTTTTTCACTTTTGTCTTTTAATAAACAAAAAACTAATGGTATATAATGGCCGTTAAAAAACCATGTATCGTAATTATTTGTGTGAAATATTTTGTGCAGTAAGAAAATGTACCGTCCATATAAATAATTTTTGATTCACATGAAAACTTTAAATTACTTTTACAGCTAAATATCACTAAGTTTTAGGATTAATCATTAACAATTAGGAAGTCTTCATTTCTGTTGGTTTTTGGTTGAAGTTCATTCCAAGCTTCATGAACCTCCGATAGTGATTTTGGTAAAGCTGGCAACAATTTTCGACGTGCAGTGTAAATGTTTCTTCTAGCACATTGTAGATCACTCATTGTCAAATTGTTCAAGGACACATCGTTTTTAGCTAGCTCCATTCTAATCATTTTGGAAGGTTTTTCTGTTATATCACTTTCGGCTTTTCTCTTCAAACAATGACTCAAAACTTGTCTTTGGAACACATTTGTTAGTTCTGGTTCATGATTATGATTTAACACTTGTTATAACTCGACTTTTTGACTCACCTAAAGTCTGGAAATTTGGTTTACATTTATCTTTGATGCCCCTCCACTCAGTTTCTCCGGGAGCTAATTTTCTGCTGTGTTCTTTAAACTTATAGTTCTCATAAACTAAGAGAAGTTTTCCTCTTCGACTGAAGATTTCACATGAATCCGAAAAAATAATTAAGATTTAATGTAAATTTTACTTAGTAAAATCGAACGTAATGCTGTGGTTATCTTGTTTCTGAGTTCGAGATATACAATGAATTGAATATGGGAGAAATTCGCTTTCATTCATTCTAATGTCATCATATCCAATGGACTACAATAAAAAATACATAATAAAAATGTAAAATTACCGTTTGTGAAATGTGAATAGTTCATAACTATACAATAAGTATGTACTAAGTTATATGTTTTTAGAAGGAAATTAATAAATACATTCTTACCTAAGCTGAATTCAGTAGCTTTCAACATTTCCCACGTAAATATCTTTCCCTCGAATGAAACGACGTTTTCCTCTATTCAATAAGGATAGTCACAGTCAGGAAAAAATAAATCCGTCAAAGTTTCAGCAAATCTATAAGATATTAACTTGTACGCTCCCATGAACTTCAATAGAAGTGTATCTGCGTCATCGCATCTACTTGCCCCTGAATTCAATGAAAAACTGTAGATTATAAATAATCGGGCTTCCCACTCTGCTAAACCTTATTGCTTTACAGTGTGCTGAGGGAGTTGGCGGTACAAAGGATCAAACTGGACATAATCAAGCTATTGAAACAATCTTCATACACTTAGACCGTAGCTGACCGTACCCTTCCGCTCCTCTCTGTTCCTAACGATATAAAGATATTCCAATTTCGTAGAAGCAATACTGTAAGTGAAAACGTTAGAGGATATGAACCTTGACCTAAAACTTACATTCCTCTTAATGACCATCAGAATAATACAATACAAAATTTCGCTTTCAGCGTTCATTTATACTCTGTATACAGGATGCCCTGAAATTCTAATGCCAATCTTATGAAGGTGTTTATACACGAACAAAAAAAATACCAAAAAATTCCGTCCAAAAATGCTTCAATAACGAACAACGGCGCTTTATTAAATAACGAACGAATCATAAAATAATTATTAAATAAATAAATAAGTAACAAATAATTATTAAATAAAGAAATAAGTAACAAATAATTATAACATGTGATTCGAATGACTGTCATTCATGTCAATGCAACTTTGTAGCCGATTCCTAATACATGTTCGTTCTCCTTTAAATAAGGCTTCAATAATCAGGACCAAGTGGACCATTGATTTCAAATAACTCCAGAGAAAAAAATCTAAAGGGTAAGCAACTCCGAAGAAAAAAATTTAAAGGGTTTGAATCAGGTGAACGAGGAGGGGCCATGCTACTAGACCGTTACAGCCTATCCAATTCTGAGATTAAACTAAACCTAGATGATTTCGAACTCGAACACCAAACTAGGGAGGTGCTCCATCATGCATAAACCAACTTTCTAATGTGTATGGCACAATATCTAAGAGATCTGTAAAGTCATTTTTCAAAATTTGTTTCACCATTTAAGCGACGAGGCATTATATAGGTCCAATTAAATTATTTGATTTGCTATTATTCCTGCCCATACATTTATCGGAGATTTATTTTAAAATCTTGCTTCAAAATATGCAAGGGGATTTTCGTCTGCCCAAACGTGACTTTTGTGGAAATTCGCAATTCCTTCTCGCTTATGAACAAATATGTCCGAAAGAGATGGCAGCCTTGCTCGATTTTGAATTGCATGCATTGACAAAAATCTATTCGGAATTGGAAGACATGGAAGCGTTGTAAATGATAGGGTTTCGGCAATTGCTCATGCAAAATTCTCAATACGCTACTTTTAGGTACGTTTTTCATCAAAGCTAGTCTCCTGGTACTAATCCCTGAATTAGCATACACAATAGTTAAAACAAGTTCTTCTGCATCCGCAATCCTAGTGGTACGCTTTCTGCCACAATAGGTTCTTTCTGACAAAAATGCAACATTTCCTCTTAAGCGTTATATCATCATCATCGTTTGAGGGGAGGAAGCTTAGCCTCCAACTACACTAAGGTCACTTAGTTGGGCCCATTATGCGCTCCGTGGTCAGAAGCCTATAATATTCTGGTAGGTTTTTGGCCCTTCAGGAACCCAGAATATTGCCAGTGCTGGCTTCCATAAGTTCTCCTGGAAGCAGATTTGATTTTCTGAAGTTCTGAGGGATGCTAATGCTGGACATTCCAACAAAATATGAGAGGCAGTTTCTTCCACCTCTCTCCATTTCCTACATGTTGGGTTATCTGCTATGAATACAGTATGAAGGTGTTTGTTAAGACGACAGTAACCGGTTAAGATTCCCGTCATCTCTCTGATGTCCCTTCTGTTCAGAGAAAGTAGATTCTTTGAGAGCCTAGGCACAGGCTCTTTGATGAAGAGTTCAGACCACTGTTTGTTCAGTTGGCCCAGAAGGGTGAGGCCCCCATGCAATTCGATAAAGCGACCATTGGCTCCGGCCCGACAGGGGTGCCAGACAACCCTCGCCTGGTCAGGGAATCGGCCATTTCATTTCCTTCAACTCCACATGTCCAGGGACCCAGATGAGGTGAACTTTATTCCTCCTGGCTAGCTTAGCTAGTGCATCTCTGCATTCTTTGACATGCCTTGATGTGACTCTGGGTGACTTGAGCTTCTAGAGTCGACCGGCTGTCTGTGCAAATATATATGCGCCTATTTTCTTTTTTTCTCCGCAGGTTTTCATGGCCCAAGTCAATATTGCGTAGACTTCCGCCTGGAAAACCGTGCAGTAAGCGCCTAGAGTCACTGAGATAGTGATCTTTGGCCTTGATGTAATCAAGTAATGTCTATTGACAGCAACATTTATCTTGTCACCCTCAAGTTTCCTGCAGCTCCCTTTCGACTATTTATTCTGTTGAGCTGATTAATTTATTCTCCTGAATGAAAAATTGCACAAGCATTTTCAAAATGATTTCTCTCGGAAATGGTGCACCAACAAAATTTGTCAAGAATTCGTTTCTGGAGTATAATTAGCCCTGAAGACTATAAGAATTGTTAAAATGATAAAAATGAAGCAGAAAATGTATTGCAGGTGCTCTGTAGCGCCGCCCGTGGTAAGCAATTTCGTCGCCGGTTCCGTATAAAAAATGTTTGCATCAATAATAGTTGAATTACCAAAATTGGAAGATTGGAATATTATGGTTCCTGAGATATGGAACGAAAACCATCTTTATGCCACCATCTTTATTGAAGAATTTTCGGAGTATGTTGATAAGCAACTGTTTTCTTATTTTTTCGGTATATCGATAGTTACTCAGGAATTGGATTGTAATGAAACTTAGTTTTCATCTCCACGTTTGGGTTCAGTAAAACATGTGGTCAATTCATATGTATACCTTCGACTATCTATTTCAACGAAGGTACGAACACTGATAAGTATAGTGGTTCTATGAGTTGACATATAACAAATGTATATTCGGTGTCTCGGGACTCTGTAGTTAATGTCTGATGCTGATGCATCATTTTTGTCGAATAGAGAAGTTTTACTAGTTTTTAACAAAGGATACCGCACACTTTAGTAGGGAAAGTGGCCCCCTGTCGAATTGGCTGAATTTTTGATATGTTATAGTCCAAGTCATTCCGAACAGAAAGTTCGATGGGCACAACTTTTTCTATAGGCTGGTTTTGGCGCTAGAGGCCAATGAAAACTTTCATTTGTTCTTCATTGTTAAACAACACAAAACGTTATGCTGGATAATAATCACTTTTCTGAATAATCAAGATCTAACCAGTCATTAATATCACTGACGTTAAGATGATAGATTTAGAAAGAAAATCTTTTTAAGGCCATTTTATAGACAGACTTGTAACATTTCTCATTCTTTTTCATAGCCTAGTGATGTAGAATACGGTGTAGATTAGGATTCATAAACACTTTTTCATTGTAGATCCCTAAGACGATTTGTAACCATTTTCGAATTATTGCACTTTAAAAATTGTAAGTAACTGGAACACACTGTATAATTGACCAAATGTAACAACACCAAAGAAAAATACTTTTAACAGTATGTCATAGTAATGACTGTTTAGATCTTGATTATTCAGAAAAGTGATTTTTATCCAGGATAACGTTTCGTATTGTTTAACAATGAAGAACAAATGAAAGTTTTCATTGGCCTCTAGCGCCAAAACCAGCCTATAGAAAAATTTGTGCCCATTGAACTTTTTGTTCGGAATGACTTGGACTATAACATATCAAAAATTCAGCCAATTCGACAGGGGGCCACTTTCCCTACTAAAGTGTGCGGTATCCTTTTCATTAATTCAATCGTTCAACATGTTGTTCCTTTGATGTGGTTCATTTTAGACTAGTTTTGTTTTTAATAATAATAGTTCAAGTCACCTTATTCCACTACAATAATTAAAGTAGTATAATGCCGTTTCGCATTACCGATAAGCAATACGCAACTATGCTTTTGTTTTTGAATTTTGTAGCGGAAATTCCATTGCTGAGGCCGCAGAGTAGTACCATATACGGGGTCCCCAAATGCGAGACATCCATCTCCAGCGACATTCACAGGAATTCATTTGAATCTTTCGTGAAAGGGTTCTGCAAACAGAAATTATAACGCTTTAGTATGTAATAGAAGGAAACGCATTCCTAGATTATTTGAAGGAACAAGATCCATGAGTGTTCGCATTCTCAATTTACCTCTCGTTAAAATCTGAAAAATCTTACGTCGAAGTCTTTAAAGGCATAACTATCTACATCTAGTCCGAACTTTGTATCCAGAAGGTAACGAACGGCATATGCAATATTTTAATTTTGTTATTAATTAGCTGAACAACAAATACAACTTCTTCCATCAAATATTGTGGCAGATGAAGCCCTTTTTACTAGACTTGGAATTATTAATTTTCAGAATCCAAATTTTTCCAATAGGAATTCAGTGACAATGTCTTGGTGTGGTTACCACAAATCACAAAAACAACATTTTTGGACCATATGCGTTCTATCAGTTATACTAACTGCCGCTGGATTTCTAATATTTCAGGAAACTAAGTACGAAGACATATTCAAGCTCAAAGACTTCGAAAATAGTTCTCGCACCTTATCACGAACTTGTAACTTTTATATCTCAATTGCTTCCTAAAACCTAAGCTAAATTTTTGGTCTCCTATAATATTTGATATCTATTACTATTACTCTTTTGAAGTTATTTTGGAAGAGTTACCTTTGAATAAGAAATAAGCTTCCGGTTCGAAGTTATTCAATTTTGAATGCTTGTTTTTATGTTTTCGGTGAATTTCTTGTTTGTTCATTGTCATGATACTTTTTCGATAGTAATGTAAAATGGTTAAGATTTTCGCGGAAAATCGTACAAAAATATGGTTTCTTCACCGACAAAATGTACAACTTCAACCGTAGATAACTCAGTGTAGAGTAAGATTTTACGCTCTATTCTTTCCTGGTATCATTTTAGATTTCAAACTTTTCACTTCCGAGAAAGGATGGCATCCACCCCAGGGAAAAATCGCTTCTTTGAATCGGGCAAATAATAATTCATTTTGTTTTATAAAGCTACCTAAGAGAAAGGCGAAATACAATACGATAACATGGTGTTTTCGAATCATCAACACAAACATTTCGACATGAGTGGAATATTCAGTTTTAATATCGCAAGAGCATATAAAATAATCGTTTAAACTTCCAACTCATGAGACGTATTCTGCGAAACGTCGAGCGAGGAGGTTGGTATAATTGAATAATTTCGTTTGCTTGAGTGATATTCGTTACAATTATGTAATGGATAAAACGATAATGATAAATTATTATATTTATCATTGATCTTTTATTAATATTGAACCGTACCATTAGATAAGATGAGATAACATAAGATAATTTATTGTTCCGTAAAATTGTACAAATAACGTAAAATTTAAGTGCAAAATTATGGGACAAGTCAAAGTCAGAGAGATATATCATAATAAAACTTAATCTAAGACACAACTACAAATACAAAGAATAGCATAATTAATACACATATATAATACAAATATAGAACAAAATACATACAGACGTATACATATTGTAAAATTCTTCAATTGTTCAGAAACCTTTGCTTATTAGAAACATTTTTAAATTCCTTGCGAAATTTAATGATGCCTATTTACAAGTTTATTATAAAGCTTTACCCCTAGGTAGGGTGGGTTTTGTCGGCAAACTGTAAATCTAGCCATCGGTTGATGGAGAAGATTTGTTTGTCTGGTATTATAATCATGTATATCAGAGCATTTTTCCCAGTAATTATTGGTTTTAACATATAGAAGTAGCGAATATAAGTAGAGTGATGAGAGAGTCATTATACCCCAATCTATAAATATATTCCTACAGTGTGTTCTACCTTATGCTTTTGCCATATATCGTAGGGCCCTCTTTTGCACAATGAAAACCCTCTCAACTGAACATTATGAGCGGAGCCCCAAAACATTAGTCCATAGGCGATTGTGGATTGAAAGAGACCACAATAGAGCAGTTTTAGTACATTGATTGAAACGGTATCTATAATATTCTGGATCAGAAAACAATAGCTGCTGAATTTTGTTAAGAGCTGCTCTACATGCGACGCCCACGTTAATTTTTGATCAATGTATAGGCCCAGAAATTTAGTAGCACAGATATTTTCAACAGAATTTTTATCCACCCTAGAGCTATTATTGTAAGTAATATTTGAAACATTCTTTTTCTCATTTTTTGAAAGATGATGTTCGTTGCTTAGCGTTAGGTATGGTTTGAGAGACTCACTTGAAGAATGACCAGTAATTTGAAGTTGGCTCCAGATTTTGTTAAACTGCTTACAGCGGAGAAACGATTTGAATGAAGACTATATTTACCTTCTTGATATATCAATCTCGAAACTTTGTACGCCTAGACGTTTCCACATACTGAATTGGTTAATACCCATTGAACAATTTTTGTACCAAGTACCTGTCACCTTCCAGTTCGGATTTAGAGTTAAGAGCAATCGATTTGTTTTGATATTTGGTGTTCTTTTGTTGTTCTTCTGTAGTAAGCGCACTGGACAGTGGTTTTGGAGAGTATGGTATTGTATTAACAATACATGTCGACTTCGTTCTACTAGGCAGAAGGCTTCGTTGCCACGCCACGCAAGCTCGACGGCAGAAATTTGGTAGAACTTGTTCCGTAAGGCGTACGATGAGTTTTCGTTATAGTTCGCAACAATCTTGCTTATCTTTTCGGTGGTCAGAGCTGCAGAACTAGATTTTCGCTTCTCTGGAAGGGCTTGTAGCTCTATTCTTTTGGCCGCACGTGACATTCTGGCATTCACAAAAACTGTGTCTTTGAATGGGTCTATTTTCCGATTAAAATCTTTAAAGTACCTTTTTTGGAGATACTTCGCGGAAATATCCCAAATCGTCTTCATAATTCTTTTCTAATAATCGTTGCCATTAGCTCGCTTCATGTTGGAAGCCCAATCTTTGAGAATATATGCCAAGTGTTTGTTCAAAATGCTCAAGAAATTCATATTTTCGCTCTTCAAGAAATGTCAAAAACTGCTTCCAAATGCATTTGTGCGTTTTCGCCGTGTTTGTAGGCGTTGAAGATTCAATCGATTCACTTAGTTCTAAGTCTGAAGCTTTTCGGAAGCGATTCATCGCGATTTTAATTGCCATTTGTTAATAAATACAAACCTTTGTTATTATGACAGTCATTAAATCATAGCTCTACATTTAAACTATTATTCATTATTTTCGCTTTGTTGGACCAACCGAATAACCGAAGTGATTAAGCCACGTCGACAAGGATATATTTGTTTATCTAAACATGGTAACTATGTAAAATTTGTGATAACTATTGGCCTAATATATGATGAATTATATAATCATCTAAGCATAACATGGGTTCTACTCTTTTCAAAATTCGAGTGCAAGCTGATTGGTCGTTTATTTAATGTTATTGACGACGATATAATATGATGTTGTTACGTGCCGGCGATGTGATTGGAGGAGCTAGGTGACGTCACCTAGGGCGAGAAACGACGGAAGGGAGGCTCCGGCAGACCTGTGTACTTTGACTATGGGTTGGACGGATCGATCTCATTATCGCGATGTATTATAAGCTCATATTGTGATTAGTCTATCTGCTCGATATCTTCTATATGGAATGCGGAGTTTTGCTTTTGTCCTTATTTGATTCAATGCTTTTAGAGGCGGAGACAATTATAATCAGAAATTATTACTCCTATAGTTCATCTCTACTTAAAATAAACTTTCAGGTAATTTCAACGTGATTGAAATGGAGCAAGCTTTAATAGAACGACAACGTACACGTAGCTCATCAAGTAACTTGCGCAATAGTTGATTATGTTAATAATCACGTCAATAATCAACTCAGTCCCTATTATCATGATACATTTGTTGAGCGTTCAAGGAAGGCAATGACTAGGCAGATTCTTGTTCGTAACAAGAATTTATAATTATCTAGATAATATCTACAGACTGGCTCAGTTATCTGTTGCATATAATTATTCAACATGATGAATTCATATCAGTCGGAAATTAGGCGAGGTACTCTTTCTTCATTATGTTCAATATGTCTCAAAAGCAACAGTAATTACTCAAACGAATTCATAACCCTTGATATTATACTACAATAATGCTTTGATCTACACAAAAATTTCATGAACCGTAGAATACAGTACCCATCAAATATTTCATATTCTCAAAGCCATAGCTAATTTCAAATTTTTCTTTCGTTGCTTCCCATTCATAGATGAGAATGTATCAAACACGGATTATCCTTCATTAACAGATGATAAACCTGCTCCTTCAACTCAATTGTTTATATCTAACCCCATCAGAAAAAAACATCGAGATATTCTCCATCAGTTCTTCATGTATTTCAATATGATTATGCTTGGTCTAGTATCAAATCATCATTGCTTCGTGAAAGAGAAAGGGAGAGGAGATTAAATCTCTCTCATCTCTATCCTCTTCTTAGGAGAGGGATAAGGTGATCATCCCAGAAACAAGTCTGCTATTCTTCTATCATCAAATTGTGTGCTGTTAGGCTGTTACTAGTGTTCTTTTATCCAAATTATGAAGAAGATCTGATATTTCAATATGAGTTGCATTAATTTAGAATTCTCTCAATAAATTAGTTTCGGATAAAGCGGTGGAAGATGTGATTTATCAATTGTAGGCAATTCTTCCGAAGTTTTCGGTCTTGTTAACGATCCACACAAGGCATATTTATGGCGACTTGTTTAATGTGATATCAAGCGGTAACCGTCTGTAGGAAAGCTAATGGAATCAGAAGTTGATTCAAAATCAGTGTCGATTCGTAAAATATTTGTACTTCCCTTACCAGTGGCGTAGATAGGGGGGGGGGGTCAAGGGGATCAATCCCCCCCATGAGACTGAAAAAAAAAGATCAAATCGAAGGCTTTTCAGCTACGTATCTTTATGTAAACATGCAATTTTTGCAGCGTCAATATTCACTTTAGCTTTATGTGCAATTATCTGTAACGCCTTTGAGTCGTGAATTTCAAAAGGTTGAGTTAGACTTGTTTCAAGCTATGGATCTCGCCGAGGATTTACGCGATGAACTCAAAATGATTCGAGCAGGAGAAAACGCGTTTTCCAAAATTTTCGAAGCTTCGAAAAAAATCGCTGAAACTCTTGACATTGAGATCAAATACAAAAGAATAGTGCGCAGACAGAAAAATCGAGCGCATCCTGAAGTTCAAAGTGCAGAAGATTACTTTCGTGTCACGGTGTTCAATCCATTTCTGGACTTCTACATCATGGATCTTGGCGAGAGATTTACTGATCCCTAAAATATATTAGAAGGATTTTCGGCGCTTTTCAAGCATGATTCATCTGAAATCGACAAAGGAGCTGATGAATTCATGAAAACTGTCGAGTTCTATCAAAAATTTCTTGATGCTGGTCCAACTGCTGTTCTCATCGAGTTGAAAATATGGAAGAAGTATTTGATCCGTAAAGGCGATATCAAGCCCAAAAATTCGTTGGAAGCGCTGGATGATTGTCCGGAAGAAAACTTCCCGAATATTTATATGTTGCTAAAGATATTAGCTATATTAGAGGTATCAACGTCTACTGCAGAACGAACATTCTTAGGTTTGAAACGGATAAAAACGATTCAAAGGAATACGATAAAAGAGGTAAGTTCATCATGTCTTTTCTGAATATCAGAATTCCATTTACAGTTCAAAACTCGAGTTACTCTAATTTTTTCATTGTAGGACCGCTTGAATGGTTTGGCAGCTCTGGCAATTCATCATGACATTGGAATCACAGCAGACGAAGTCATAAATAAATTAGCAAAAAAATCTCGAAAACTTGATTTTCTTCTCTGATGATTCGAAAATTTTTTAATGATGTACATATACATCTAGGTAAATTATTTGACCAATTTCCATATATGACCATACTACATGAAAAATTATTCTCATAATATAACTTTATACAAAAAAATAATGGGATTTAATACTGAGTCATATCCCCCCATCGCAAAAAGCTATCTACCCCACTGTCCCTTACTATACGTAACAAATAGGAGGGAAGTATTGTTATAGGCCTACAAAATTTGAAACGGATTCTCGCGACAATATCCGTTTTAAGACTTTTTGAATCCACCTATACTATTTTTGAGATGATGTCCGTAAGTGCGTGCGTACATGTACGTCTAAAATTGGTTAAAATAATTTCATCACTTTGGTGGTTGAGAGCTATAGTGAAGATAGCTGTGCGCTGATGATTAGATGTTTTTATAACCAAAATAATATTAAAGCAATTAACTTGGAATTCCAACATTCAAAAACACCAAGTTAAAGTTACCCATGAATGAAAGTCAACTACCAAGTATGAAAGTCAACTACCAAGTATGATTGCAGTTTACTTATTCAACAAATTTACCAGTTCAAAAAGTAAAATATACTATAATAATAAAATAATAATGATTTTTGACCTAAGAATGATATAAATGTTAATAATCTGGAAATAGGTCCCATCAACACATTTGTTTACTACAGTTTCGTATTTACGTAAGTTCCGGTCTCGCGACTATAATTAGAAGACGTTTCAAAACTAATTCACGTCACTAAAGGGCGGAATTTCTTAAACTAATTGAATTAAGCACTAAGCGTTTTTATCGCATTTATTTCAATTAACAATGTTTACGTCGCAACAACGAACAAAACAGGATTAATTGAAATTGTAATACTCGCCTGAAAGTCCAGATAAATGCCGCGGAGCAAAATCTTATGCTCAGGCGGCATCTTGACAAGCCAATACACGGTATTTTCTACCAAAACATGGAAACGCTTGGCTTGTCAACCAGGCTGACCTTCGACTATCTAAGATCAGCCGGGCTTACATCCGAGACCGAGGGACTTACCACAGTTTGCCAAGATGGAGTAATCAACACCTTGGTCTATCGCCGTAACGTGATGGGTGTGCAGGTTCCTGATGTCAGCTCCAGGGCCTGTCGGAAGGCGCCAAAGGTGCTTTTCCACCTGCTGCCAGCATGTCCGGTAAAAACGGCCTCGGCGTACACCCATCGCTATAATGCAGCCCTACAGCTGCTGTATTATCATCTGACACACTCGTACAGAATAGACCAAGAGCCGGTGCTGCCTTACATGACTGGAGATATTGAGTCCGTTGTCGAAAACGAGAAATGATAGATCTACTGGATTTACTCAGTTCCGACTATCAGGCCCATTCTCTGATCCGGCAGAGAAGAACATAATCTTGAAAGAGGAGGAAGAATGGACAAAGTATCAAGATCTCTTGTTCGAGCTCTGCACGCTATACCCAGGCCACAAGTTCGTATAAGCTATTCTGATCATCGGTGATCCACGCGGAATTCGGTCTTTGTTGCGTTCGAACTTGAAGATTATTCCGGCCTGTAAGAAAACGGTTCAGATCTTAATCGACTCGATGCAGAAGGCTGGGTTCAATAAGACTACTCAGGGCACACGATTTGTGAACCTGAAGCTACTTACCGACCGGGGGGAGAAGTAGCTTTGGAAAACTGATTAGGTTATTCTGACACAATTGCTGCTATGTCGTCGACCGACCAGGTGAAAAAAAGCGTATATATAATTATATGTATCGTCACTTTTTAATTTGGTAAAAAAAGTTATTTAAACCAGAAAAGTCTTATTACTAAATTGAAAAGCGACGTACAATACAAAAATTTTGAATGTTGAAAAAAATTATGATAAACGTTCAATATAAGAAAGTAAGTATCCAAATTAAAATAAACAATTGTGTTAATGATAAAATTGATAACAATCTTTCAAAACCTTCCAATAGTCTGAGTCAAACTAAACTAAATTCAGTTATTCTGAATTACCACTTTCTGTTGTCTATTTAATTCAACCTGAAAATATAATGTATTATCTGACATTGTTACATTTATGAAAGTGACAGTTTTGAAATGAAACTATATAGAGGTCATAAACTTGATTCGTTATTAGCACGGTCATATATACAGGTCTGGAATCTCTAGGTTTGACATGAGTCTCCTACATGTCGCCAAACTCGAAGTCCCTCGCTCAGTCACCACCTGGCGCATGGATCGAAGTATGTTGTCAGGATTGGGCGCCATATCGTTCAAATTTCAAGCCCCACAATACAATGATTGATTGATAATAACTGCATATTTTGAGTAAAATAATTTTTCTCGTAACGCAATATTTACTATTCTGATTGGAGAAAGGAATAGAACTGTTACTCTTGTCAAATTGTATTACTCACCTTAAAAATAACTTCCCCTTTTTCGAAGTGATGTTCGCACACATAAAAGATCTCGGAATCAAAAGCATTCACTTCTTTCGCATTTCCGCATCTTTCGGCACTTTAAAACTAGAAGTTTTTTGCTTTACAATTTTGTACCCCGTTTTGCATTTCTGCACAATGCACGGTTTCGTCATTTTTTGCTAGAACCGCCGGTATTCCTTGTGTTTACAAGTCAACAATGACAGTTGCCAGAGAACACGGTCGTATACGTGCCAGAGAATATCTCTCGACTCATGCGCCACCCTTTTGGTACTACTCAACAGATGACGCTTAGCGGACTCACTTCTCACATAGGAAACAGCCTCGAGATTCCAGACCTGTATATACGACCGTGGTTAATAGTAACAGAAATGAAATGTAAATGACAGAGTATGTGATTCATAAAATAATCATAGTTATTCAGATTTGTTAATCATAGAATAGTATCTTAGGTATTTAATTAGCTACATTCAATCCATTTCAAGCGAATCAATTTGATGATTACCCATACATTGCTCATTCACACAGAACCGATCCAATGTTCACATCTATAAATGGTTTAAGAATACAAATACAAAATAACGTGAAACTTAATTTATAACCATAACTCAAGAGGATAGAATTATTCCACAATATGGATGAAAACTTCAGGGGCATGAGGAGATGGATGACATGCTGAATCATACATTATGTTGCGGTATGTAATATGGGTGTACGTGGATTATTGAGGCGGGATATTGGAGGTCATTAGTTTGACAAGTCAGATAGAGAACGTTTCCTCATCCCTACAATTGTACGCATCATCTACAGCTGGTGGTCTTAAAATTCCTATTTCCTGAGAAGCGCCCGCCTCGTTATGGATTTACATATATAACGATTTACATGTCTAATATCCCGATGCAGTATCGTCTAAATCAATTACTTAAACCTTTCCGATGTTATTGGATTTCGAGAACACATTCATCACACACTGTAACTTTTCAATGTCATAAATTCCATTCATCCATTAGCACTAAAACTTATTCCAGTTGAAGAATTCGCTTTTCAGAAAACTAGATAGCTGGAACGTCATCATTTGCAGGAATGAAGCGTTTTTCTCCTTGATAATTTATTCTTCCAATCTGAGAAGTAGTAGAACTGTTCTGATAAAATGTGTCAAACAATATTTAAAAGTAATAACATATAACAATAAATAGAATCAGCCATTACGTGATGAAAATCCAATATAAATAATTGATCATTGAAGTTGAATTTTCACTAATTCGATACATAAGTGTCGCTAACACCGTAGCTTGTTCAAACATAGAAAATCGGCAATTGTTTGAGGAAGTGTTAGAGAAAATAGTCAGATTCAAAATGAAAATCAAACTTATAATAGTAACAATTAGAAAATAAATGAAC
This sequence comes from Endomychus coccineus, assembly GCA_958510875.1. Taxonomy (NCBI): domain Eukaryota; kingdom Metazoa; phylum Arthropoda; class Insecta; order Coleoptera; family Endomychidae; genus Endomychus; species Endomychus coccineus. The sequence goes on from OY294067.1 coordinate 78,591,215, forward strand.
TCGTGTTTCTTGTTAACATTTGCTAGATATAGTCTAACATAAAGCGAACTAAATATATTCAAACAACAACAGAATGAAATTGATGCGCTAAAAGAGAAAATTGAAAATCTTGAATATTCTAAACGCAAAAACAACATCGTAATTTTTGGGTTAGATGTAAAAGGCGATAACAACTTGATTGACACTACTCTTAGTAAACTTAATCCAATCCTAGGATTAGAAATAGGTGAACATGAACTAAACAATATATATAAACTGGAAAGCAAAAACGGAAAAATCAGAATTGTCGTCGAATTCTTATCCTTCCTCACTAAATTAAAAGTACTAAGAAATTGTAATAAACTCAAGAACACCAATATATTTATAAATCACGATTTGTCACTTAAAAACCAAAAAGAACAGGGAACTCTAAGAAAACACCTTAAGCAAGCTCGAGATAAAAAGCTCAAATCATACATAAAAAACAATAAACTACATGTTGGGGACGAAATTTATACTGTGGAACAACTCAATAGGGAAAACAGAGAACAAGAATTTGAATTTGAACTTGAAATTGAATCTCAAAGTGAACCAGCCACTCCAGTAGGAAATAAAAACAAGGAAGAAGATCATATATCAAAAAAAGAAGAAACAGCCAGCACACCAAAACTACAGCCTATAGTTAAAAAAAATATAGAAAAATTGAAATTAGCAGAAGTAAACAACAGTCAACATTCGTCAAAAATCAGAACCCGTTCAAATGAAAAGTATGCAACAAAAAATAAAGGAGGTTAAAAAAACACTGTGTTAAACCTTATTAATTACTACAATATTATTTAAATATTTCCCAATTGTGTGTGTTTTATATATTTTTAATGATATCTTAGCCTATCTTAATATTTATATGTAGTAATTCATTCTAAGAATAACTTCCCTTTTTCGGCAGCTATATTATACACGAACACACATTACTACATTTGCATTGTAAAATACTAATAATAAGAAAAATGGATCCATTTATGAGAGATTTTGAAAAACCCGTAATAAAAACAGAAATTGTAAATACAGCAGAGGAATATTCACAAGTAATGAAAATAAATAATAACATGGGAAATTTCAAAATTCTACATTTTAATATAAGAAGTATCTGCAAAAACTCGGATCAACTAAAAATATTCCTACAACAACTAAATTTTGATCTCGATTGTATTGTCTTAACGGAAACATGGCATATTCCTGATACAAAATTATATGAACTACCTAATTATAAATTAGTTTACAATACGGGGGAGGTAAATAAAAATGACGGTGTTATTGTTTATATTAAAAAATGTATTGAGTTTACGTTCCATATAGTAGATATAAATAATATAAAGGTTATCGATGCCTATTTCACTCTCTTCAATAAATCATTCAATATACTAGCCTTATATCGTTCACCTAGCTCAAGTCCACTCGATTTCAATAATTGTTTAGATCTATATTTAGGATCAAAACATAATAATACTGAGTACAGTATAATCATTGGAGATCTTAATATAGATATTATGGGCTCAGAAACGTATGCTCAAGATTATCTAAATATTATGAGTGAAAATGGCTACATATCTACTATCAATGAACATACAAGAATACAACAGAACTCAAAATCTTGCATTGATCATATCTTTTTGAGATCCCAAAAAGATGTTTCTGATTTTATTTTACCAATAATTATACAATCTTGCATTACAGATCATTTTCCTATATCATGTCAAATAATAATAACAAATGAAATTCAAAAATCAAACCTAAATTCATATAAAATTATAAAACGTCTAAATGAAAAAAAATTCAAATCTGAAATTTCACAATACTCTTGGGAAACTATTTATCAGTCAGAAGATGTTAATTTAATGATGAATACATTCATGAATACAATAACAAAGCTGATAAAACATTGCACGTATGAAGTTAAAATAAAGACAAGGAACAAGAAATCGTGGGTTACAAAAGGTCTTCTCAATTCAATGCAACATAAAGAAAAATTATATAAAAAACATAGACAAGATCCAAGTAATAAAATAATTGAAAGTAATTACAAAAAATACAGAAATAAATTAACAGAAATAATAAAAAACACAAAAAAACTATTTTACCAAAAGCAGCTAGAAACTAACAAAAATAATTCAAAACTATTGTGGGATATAGTGAAAGATCTTTGTAACAAAAATAATAATACTAAGCAAAATAGTATAGAAAAAATTGAGATTAATAATGACATATTAACAGATAAAAAGATCATAGCTTCTGAATTCATTAAACATTATGCGGCAGTGGGGGAGAATTTGGCAAGAAAAATTATAAAAAATGATAAATATGAAGAACAAAAGAATATTAATCAAAATTCATTCTACCTTTACCCAACATATGTAGAAGAAGTCGAAAATATCATAAAGACACTAAAAAATAGAAAGGCAGTGGGTTATGACGCAATAAAAGCGGAACATTTGAAATTGATTTCAGAATTTATATCACCGCCTTTAACTCATATAATAAATAAAATATTTGAAACCGGTAACTTCCCAAACAGTTGTAAAATAACAGTTATTAAACCCTTATATTAAAAGGGAGATGATTTAAAAATAGAAAATTACAGGCCAATCTCGCTTATCACGAATATAACAAAAATTGTAGAAAAAATTCTAAAAAAACGAATGTTGTCATTTATTACAAAGTTCAATTTGATATCCGAACAACAATATGGATTCAAAAAAAAGACGTCAACTGAAGATGCTATGTTACGACTAACGAATTTAATATATGACGCATTGGATAAAGGAAAAAAACCACTTTGCGTATTCATTGATCTAAAAAATGCTTTTGACACTGTACCACATGAAAAATTATTACGTTCTTTACAGGATATGGGATTTAGAAATAACGAGTTGAAATTATTCCGCAGTTATTTATGCGATAGGTACCAAGGTGTCAAAATAAGTGATTCAGTAAGTGATTTTGTTGAAGTAAAGTATGGTATTCCTCAGGGCTCAGTGATTGGACCAATTTTATTCAATATATATATGAATAATATTTTTACTATTAACTCCACCGGCATAATAATCAGCTTTGCCGATGATACTGTGGTGTTCTACGAAGATATAACATGGGAAAAGCTGAAAATTAAAGTAGAATTAGATTTGCGAAATATAAAAAATTGGTTCGATTTTAAGTTGCTCACTATAAATTTCTCCAAAACCATTTTTATGCCTTTTGGCTTATATAAAAATTCTTTGCCTGATTTTAATACTTTGCATCTTGAATCTGAAAATGGAATCGAATCAGAAATAAAATCACAAGCACATACTAAATACCTGGGAATTATAATTGACTCCCACTTAAAGTGGAATTTCCAAATAGAATACATTGTTAAAAAATTGCGAATAACAGTCCATAGATTCAAAAAATTGAGAGACATTTTAGATTTGAATCAATTAAAAGTTTTATATTATGCGTTAGTAGAATCGCATATAAGGTATGGGTTGTTGTCATGGGGCGGTGCATCTAAAACTCATATTCATTCGTTGGAAATTATTCAAAAAAGGTTTATTCGTATTTTAATAAAAGAATCATACTATTGTCCAACAACTACTTTACTTAAGGAATCAAAACTACTAGATCCCAGGCAACTTTTTTATTATAGAATATTACTGAGAGAACATCTAAAAAAGAACTTTTTAAATTTAAACCCACATGAGTATAATACCAGAAATAGAATGCGTCACTACTTACCTCCTTTTGTATATAAAACTATAGGACAAAGATCATATGCATTTTTAGCTCCGAGTCTTTACAATAATTTGCCGGAAGACTTAATAAACTCCAAATCAATGAAAATTTTTAAAATCAATTTATTTAAATACATTCAATCAGTACATAGGCATAAAATTCATTCTGCAATTGATTAAAAAACTTTACTGATTACTCATATAAATAAATTATAATCAACTCAACAAATAAAAATTAACTAAGCGAATGTGAGTTATAAATAAATATATATGTATATATGACAGTGAAGGATCTTATTAGTATATAATATAGTATGCGTGTATAAATGTGTGTAAGTAAATAATATGTCCATGTCTTATGATTAATGTATATATATATATATTTGAAGTTGTATATTGTTGTTAAATATATCAAATTTTACTTTTATATTTTTGTATCATATTATCTATCACATACAAGATTCATCTTTGGTGATTAACTCTATTTATTTATAATCACTGTATTACATACACATTATTATGAATAAATCTATTTATTATTATTATTATTATTATTCCTGTTATCTTTTGTAAAGTTCAAGAAATCTATCAGCCAATATACCTTGTTTGGATTTCTTAGTGGTTTATCTACTCCTAGATGGCGTTAAATATATTTGCTTCTCTTTGGCATTCTGTTATTCGATTATCTATATCTCCGACAGAATTATCGCTCAGTAACATTGGAAACTTTGCCTTTCTTCTGGTGAACTCCACAAAAGAGCGAAATATTTTGAATATAGAAAAAGAAAACCTATAATGTTCGAAGAACATAGTTTGAGCTATCGGTGGAATGTTTGGGAGAGAAGTTAAAAATTGGAATTTGACTTGAAAGTTTGGAGGTTATAGGTACCAGGAAATACCTCACTAGGCAAAAAGCTCGACAAATTCGCTGTCCGATAGAAAAAAGTCTGGTGGGTAGAATTTATGCAGTTCTCGAGCTTGACATTGAAGGGGTGACCAGCTTGAGCTCGTCTAGCCCCTAGACTCTCTCGTGGTGGAATAACAGAAGAGATTTCTGATGGACACCGACCATGGAAATATCTTTAGAAAACGGAGTTTAACATCACCAATAGCTCTCTTCTGAATAGAATATAATAGCTTCAGCGTGTGTTTGGGAGCTGAACTCCAAACATGTGAGCAGTACTCCAGGGCAGGTCTAATCTATCCCATATAGATTATGGGGAGTTACTGGAATTCGAAGTAGCTCTTGGCATGGAATAGAAAACCAAGATTTTGTGAAGCAGTTTTTGCAATGGAACTCGCATGATCGTTCCGTGAGGACTTCATCGGAATATCTGTACCTGATATCATCTCATTCTCATCTCTCGGCCTTCCTGGAGCAAATACAAGCTTTAGTTTCGGTTGCATTAAACATTAAACTCACCTAGATTATCAGATCCCCATTCCAAAATTCTTGCCAATTCTTCACTCATTGCATTGACCTGTCTCTGTCGCATTCCTCTGGCTTTGTTGAATAATATAGGGTCTTTAGATAAGCAAGCAGGTCCGCTATTGATCTCTGCCGCCGAAAGCCATATTGCCGATCTTTCACGATTTTGGAGCTTTCTAAGTGATAGATGTGAACGGTGTTGATTACTTTCTCCAATACTCTCACAGATAGTATACTTATTAGGAATAGTCTCCTCCCTGTTTTTGTTCAGAACTATCAGATGGTTATATTACTGTTCGATATATAATAGAGAAACTTTCAATACATGAATACTTCATTAAGTTAAATAACTCTTAGTAGCTGGCTGATTTTTCTTCTTACTCGAGAATAGCTGATGAACATAATTCAAGAAATTCAGGGCCAATAATAATTTATATAAAAAGTTACATAAGGTGAACATGATTCTTATTCTCGGTAACGTGCCCAAAGAGTGAATCCTACAGTACCCTCAAGAAAAAAAGTTATACCAAGGCTGATAACTGGTAATGCGCCAGTAAAGGGGCACCTCCACAAGACAATACACAAATACAGGACTGTACAATGGCGACCTGAGAAGCAGAAAGTACTGGAGTAAGATACAATGGGCCAGTAGGCCTAAGTACACCGGAGGCAACAGCCAGATGGCCTACACAGGGGGTCGAGTATTTAGTGAGTATATGCCTGAAAAAGCTACTGTCACAATAGACCATGAGATTCAAGGCTCATAACCTCCCCCTAAAGGGGTATCTTCACCTCCGCAAAAAAAGCAAGAAAAGCATTCATTTTGACACACTTGGTGATGAAGCAAAATGGCTGACGGTTATTCGATTTTGAGAAAACCTGATATGTATCCCTTAAGACAACAAATTGTTCATCTCTTAAGACATCAAATTGTTCATCATGGCGGTAGAATGAGTTGAATTCCATTTTAGAACTTCTCATCTCAAATCAATTTCCTTGTCTAACTCCTCAAGAACTGGTTACCATCATGTTTGCCATGACTATAAATAGGTGATAGACTTAACACGGTTTTCTTGTCCTAATTGATGTTTTCAGTTGAAATACATCTTAGAGTTTTACATGTTTGAATAGAATCATATCCTATGACTCAATCTCTTCCAATGTTTCAGAAATCCTTCAAGGTTGTAGCATAGTATTGTTCATACTTATAAATGAGTTTGTCTTCCACTTATTTGCTAATTCAGTGTTCACATGCTATATCCTGAAAAATGTGTTACTAATTTGAAATCGGTTATGGGAAATTTAAAATTTTACTCATGTTGCGGTAGTATTCAAAAAACTATATTTATTCCTCTAACTTTTTTCAATGCAACTCATGTATTTGTAAGAAATGATGGATTTACAAGTCCCTACAAACTCATTGCGACGGTCCCTATTTGGTAATAGACAAAAATGAAAATAAAAAAATTAGTATGAAAAACAAAGAACAAACTACCAAATATTTATATAGAATTGACTTGAAGTAGCTCATCTTTATCAATTAATGTTTGAAATCACTCTCAATAATTTTTTATATTTGACCTAATGTTTATTTTAAGAGAAATATTGTAATGACCATTGCATTGATTGCCAGGCATTAGAAACTATTATGTTGTTATTAACAAAATACAAATTGATCTTATGAATTGTATTGTTATAAATAATAAACTAATATGAACACTACACGTCTTTATCGCATTAATTTCAATTACAAATGTCGCAATAACGAGCAAAACTCGAATAATTGAAATTGTAACACATTAAAGTCCAAAATATATGAATATGTGTTAAAAAACCACTACGCAGCAATTTTTGTATAGTGAAAGACATCATATCTCGGCGACGATACAGAAATTCCTTGGCACCAAAGTATCTACAATATAGCTGATTCGTATCAGCTTTCTACATATACACAATTTTAAAAAATATATATTAAGAAGTACGTAGAAATTTGCTAGTATTTAATTAATTAAATTCGTATAAATTTGACTCAATGATGTACACATACTGTACTATTTACCGACTTATCATCACTTTTATGTGAATCATCTCCAGGATAGATCTTTTATAATAATTGGTTTCTTAAGCTAAAATATTAACATTTTCAAAATTGGGCAGTGTAATTTTGTGTCTTTAGTGCTATATCTACTTATGGTTATGAATATTTTTTCGTAAAAATGAGTCTCATCGCAATCTTACGAGTTCAAGCTATATCTGTAGGTATTAACGGTTTTATATTTGAAAAAATTTGCCAACACTATTAGAAGGTTTATGCGCGACTTTTATGTCATAGTTTTTTGATTCTCTTTGAGGTCTCCGGAATATATGGTAATGTTATAAGATTATCTTCATTACTGTTTATCATTCATATATGATGTACCATTATAGATCTTGTTTATAAGTGGGTTGAAAAAAATTTTCGGCTACTCAAAAAGAATTCTTAACCCTATTATTGATGAAAGAATACGCAAAATCTATAATGGCACATCATATATAAATAATATAAGCGGTAGTAAAGACGATTTTATAACATCACGATGGGTAGCAGGCCGAATAAGAAAATACAGCCGGTACATGGGTCCTACTATCAATGTCAAATAGGATAGAGGAGATAAGATTCGATTAATTCCAATCGAAAAACTCGTTGAGCATCAGACCTCACATTCCTTTTGAATTTCACATTAGATCATCTCGAACCCAATGGTCGCTCAAAAATTTCAGGCGAAGTAGGTACTCGTAGATCATCTACACGAAAATTTATCCAGGTCCATTGAACCAAAATGGCACGTTTCCTCAACATTATTCCTCGCTGCAGCTTGAAAATCGGCGTGGTGATTTAGAGAAAAATTCATAGGCGGCGCTTCTCCCTGCTAGTCTATACCGTGTACACGTTGTACTCCCAACCTTCCGTTTTGTCGGCACCCTTGTAACAGTTCTCATAACTAATAGTAAATGTATTCTTATTCCAGTAATACAGAAGCTGTAATTGTAGAGTATAAGACTGTAATTGAATTAGCTTGTCTTGTGAAGACTAGCATCAGCAGCGAGTTACATAGTAGCCCCTGTAAAGCGGTAAATTACAAGGGTCTACTACATAAAGGACTATACAATGCTTCTTGGCAGGGGAACCCCATCAATATTAATGCCCACTCGGGGACAGAAATGCCGCGTCGCCGACGCTAACCAGATAAACACTGAAGTAGGAAACGAATTGCATTGGTAATTCAGAATTACTGTGCCTTGGAGATCCCAGCAACACATGCTTCCTACTAACTCTCGTATTGCTTATGATGCTCTTTTTAGATTCAATGTAATAAATTACATATAATTCTGATACGCTGTGGAAACCATTCCAAAATGTATGCCCTTTCGATACTTCAACCCATTCCTCTATAATTCGCACAGTGGAAACAAATTCCACCATTTATATGAATGAAGTACAAATAATTATTTACAGATGTTTGGATTGATTTTATTCCCCAACCACGATTGCTAATAATATAATATGGAGAATATTTTTCTTCTGATTCTGATATTATTTCGAAACCATTAATTGAAAGTAAATGTGAATGAATTCACACTTATAGTCTTAATAAAAAATACACTTGTAATAAATTTTCACAAACTTCGTTTTTATCAAACAAAACGTGACATGGCTTTATAGAACAATGGTCTTACAAACTATTAACTATATATTAAAATTAAGATTAAGAAGGAGGGGATGCGTGAGGTAAGTGTACAGTAGGATAAGAATTACTCAAAAATAAATTTGATAATAGAAAATTCAAATATAAAACAGATAGCAACTAATAACGGCTATAACGAAAAAACTGTGATTGATTTACTTAACAAAAAATATTACAATGAAGCAATGACGTTAGTTTACCCTAGTACAGTTAAGACTAATGATTATAGATCAATAATGTATGTAGGTAAACTTTCTGAAACTGTATGCAATCTACTTAATAAACACAATGTTACCACATCTTTTAGAACGAATAATTTAGGCAAATATATTAAGAACAACAAAGATAAGGATAAAAAAGACAAGAATCAGGAGTATACAAGGTAGAGTGTGAAGATTGTGATGAATTATATATAGGCCAGGTAGAAAGATCTTCCAAAACTAGAATTAGAGAACATTTTAATCTGAACAAGGGAGTTTCAAAAGTTGTAAATCATATTAAAGAAACTGATCATCATTTCAAAGATGATTTTGAGATTCTCCATAATACAGTTAGAAGTAAAGTATTAAGCAGCTTAGAGAAAATTGAAATTAATAAGTTTAAAAATACAGGAAACTTTTTAAATGATCAGAAAGACTTCTCTCCACGATCATCACAGAATTTGTCAATTCTGAAATCAAATTTGATTACAGAATGTTGTAATTCTCCCTCTTGAGATTGGAAAAATATTCTGCAACACCTCTGCCCCCATGCAATTGAAATGTATTTAAATTCTCTCTCTTGTAATAGAATAATATTCCGGCATTGGTTAGCAATAATAACATTAGCCTTGACGCAGTTGATTGTCATCGTAGTGGCAAAATTTGAGTAAGTGTCAAAATTATTGCTGCCACGTTTCCATTTAAAAATATGTATTCAAAATCTTTGATCGTGGAGAAAGTATAGTCTGCTACTCGGTTAGAATGAAAATTCGTGATGCTCATTATTCCTCACGCTCGCCTTCGGCTCGCGCTCGAAATTTTCCACTCGCATCGAATTTTCATTCAAACCTTGTTACAGAATATACTATACCAATTCTCCATTATTAAATTTATTCATAAGTAACTCTTATCCTACTGTACACGTACTTCACTCATCCCCTCTTTCTTAATCCTAATTTTAATATTTAAGGGATAAGCCATAGTTTGTTAAACCATTGTTTGATAATGCCACCGAGTGGTTAAACATGTCACGTTTTGTTTAATAAAAACGCAGTTTGTGAAAATTTATTATAAGTGTATTTTTTATTAAAACTGTAGATATGAATCTTCAACAAGTAAGCACCAAAACCATCCAAAATTTACACTTCATAACAAAATATTGACAATTGCTATACTATCCAATTTGACTGTATTTATACGTAGTGAGCAATGGAAATCTAAAGTCTAGATCAATAATTGATTCCGTTTTATAGGTACATGTATCTTGACCACTAATTCAGTTATTTGGTATGGGAATCTATGTGTTAAAGGTATATAGGTAATGTAATCTTCCCATTTCATTCTACCATTGAATTGAGCAACATTTGGTTATTCAAAAATTAATGATTGAATCGTATGCAAATTGTAGTGGAGAAAATCCTCAGGAAAAACATTGGTAATTGGAAATATCTCAAAATTCCAAATTAATATACAAATTATATATATGTTTTGCTTTCTTGGTATTTTGGTTCGTATATAGACTGAAACTAAGATAAAAACTCTCTTTGACGTTTCGATAATTGTTTATTATCTTTAACAAAATTGTGAATTAGTGTTTCCATGTAATTTAGAAAAGAATAGATGATTCCAATTAATGAAATGCGTCTGCAGCCGACTTGTGTTTTTCAAGATCCAATTGAAACTGCAGAAAACATTGGATCGGTTGTGTGTGATAGAGTAATGTATGGCTAATTACAATTTGAAATGGATTGAATCTAGTCAAACATATGACAGTTTAAGATCGTTCAATTTTAAATATCTATGATTACTGTATGAAGGTGTTTATCATAGAATAACTAATTCAGTTGTTTCGAACTACTGAGTGTCGTCAGAACCATGTGACAACCCTTGCTCCCATTCTTTCTAGCGAAACATATCGTATATGAATCTATGCACCGTAGATCTTGAAGTCAATATTTTAGAAAGAGGTATGCGAGAAATCTAATATAGTTGACAGTTACTTTGAGAGTTCACTTGGAGATACCCAGAACATTTCTTAGTTCAATTAATGAACTATAATGCTATCTCCGGGTGAGAAAGAGGCATCAGAAGCTTTACTTGTTCAGGCATCGGGTATATCCAGGAGACTGCATAACATGTATTGTGCCATTGAAATATGCATAGTCAGTGTGCGATATTAGGATTCGAACTATACTTAGAGATAGTTGAAACGAATGTGTACGATGCTATTTCTGAGGTACGTACATATTATTACTCTTGGATTTATTTATTCTATAATAGTGTTCATATTGAATTAAATATTTGAATGTATAACTGAGTCTGAGTACTGTGTTTTTACGGATATCAATATTGGTTTTCACATTTTGATATTAGTTTTGTTCTTTTTTTTATATGATTGTATTGAATTATTTGATCAACATATATGTAAACTATTGACTCATTCTACGCTGTAATGGCCTCATTGAATAAAGACCTATTCTATTCTATTCTATTCTATATTGCGTCGCGCCAAGATTGCGAGAATATTGCTTGTAATTTAGTTGATTTGATTCATTGATATAATATTTAGTCTGGGTCACAGTCGTACATACAGGTCTGGTAACTCGAGGATGTTTCCTATGTGAGAAGTGAGTCCGCTAAGGGTCAACTGTCGCGTAGTACCAAAAAGGGTGGCGCAGTAGTCGAAGATTGATCTCTGACACTATACGCCGTGTTCTCTGACAACTGTCATTCTTGACTTGTAAACACAAGGAATACCTGCGTTTTTAGAAAAAAATGACGGAACCGTGCATTGTGCCGAAATGCAAAACGGGGTCCAAAAGTGTAAATTCTGTTTATGAAGTGCCGAAAGATGCGAAAATGCGATTTGAAGTGCCGAAAGATGCGGAAATGCGAAAAAAGTGGATGCTTGCGATTCCGGAAAGAAATCGTTTCAACGAGGTTTTTCATGAAGTTATTTTCAAGGTGAGTAATGCATTTCGACAAGAGTAACAGTTCTATTCCTCTCTCAAATTAGAATAGTAAATATTGCGTTACGAGAAAAATTATTTTACTTAAAATGTGCTGTTATTATCTATCAATCTTTGTATTGTGGGGCTTGAAATTTGAACGATATGACCCCTAATCCTGACATCAAACTTCGATCCAAGCGCTAGCTAGTGGCTGAGGAAGGGACTACGAGTTTGGCGCGTAAGAGACTCATGTCAAACATACGAGTTCCCAGACCTGTATGTACGACCGTGGTCTGCGTCGAATTTGGATTCGCCATTCCCAGATGTTAACGCAATGTAGTGGGAAAGTGCGGAATTGCCTCTGGTGTGGAGGAGATTCGATTGATCTTTTGCATATCAGATAAGCATCGGGATCGATGATATATTAATTCGTAATCAGCCTAATTATCGGAAGATACTTGTCGAAGAATCGGTACGCGGAAGATTAATTGTATTTTCTCGCGGAATGATTGATGTAGCTGTGAATCTAATAGAAGTATTTGAAATACGGAACGCGGTTTCAGCCGGAACTCACCACGTGTCGCCTATAGGTGTTCCCTAATTTTCGCAATATCATATTGTCATCTTCAAAGTTTTGAGTTGTCACGTAGCATACGATTTGTTGAGCACAGGCAGAATAACCAGGATGCACATCAAGTGATTTAAAATATATTAATATCCAAAGTCCACTGAAAATTTTTTGCTCAAGTAGAAATTCACTGAAATTGGTGTGCGGAAATTTGTTCGACAACACTTGTCCGACAGAAATTTGTTCGACAGCATTTGTTAGTAGAATATTTGTACGAGCGGAAGTTTGTTCGAATGGAAATTTGTTCGACCAGTACTTGTTCGACCTACATTTCGTCGAAAGTTTGAGAATTTCATAAATTTCATTTCAAAGAAGCTGCAATGGAACAAATTAATATTGTTATGCCGTCATTGTACCCCTAATTTCTAGGAATAATTCCCAGGTACTTATCGATATTTGGCAGGTAGATATAATAACGATTCTGTTGTCTTTATTCCTGTTATTCCATCAGTTGTGTTTGCGTCTTTGCATTGAAATGGCGTTAGAATTTGTGAATAGTTCTAAAGGCAAACCAAAACTATGTTTGGACGGTTACTTGTATGTAAAAGATAAACAGTGCCAAAATAAAATTTACTGGAAATGCGAAAATTTCAAGAAGACGTTTTGTAAATGTCATTTGAGTACCATAAATAATGAAGTGAGTAAGCAGATACAACAACATAATCGTGCCGGTGATGGTGCACAGATTGAAGCAAATAAAATATTGAATAAAATAAGAGAAGCCGTAAGTGCAAAATTGTCTTCAGTAGATACAATGGAAAGGACAATAAGAAATATTAGAACCAAGAACAATGATGGTCCAGTCATTCCAAGTCATAGAAGAAACATTGTGTTCCCGGATACCTATAACACTACTGAAAACGGTGAACCGTTTTTATTGTTCGAATCTGGGCCCGTAGAAGACAGAATGATAATATTCTCCACCAGAAGAAATCTCCAGCTCCTAAGCAAGATCGGATCACTGGTACGCAGATGGTACCTTCAAAACCGTTCCACCACTATTTGAGCAACTCTACACTATACATGGCTTACGTGGACACATTGCTCTGCCATTAGCATTAGCATTTGTTCCTAGGTCATATTTGGAGGATTATTTTGATGCACTTTGTGATCTAAACATTTTACCCCCTCATGCACAAACGATGATAGATTATTTTGAGGACACTTGGATCGGTCGGCCAGATCGACGCCACCGCCGCCGCCCGCCACGTTTTTCCCATCAGATGTGGTAATGTTATGATAACGTTCAACATGGCTTACCGAAAACCAATAATGCTATCGAAGGTTGGCATCGAGGCTTTCAAAATCAAATTTCAGCTGAGCATTCAAATATATGGAAATTCATTAACGCAATTAAGAGGGAACAAAGCTTGAACAAGCTTCGTATAGAGCAATATATCAGTGGACAGGAACCTACTGCTGGAAGTAAAAAATATAAAGACTGCGCAGAGAGACTGGCGCGTGTTGTGAGTACTTTTGAGCCTAATGTTGACGTAGCCGATTATTTACGTGGCGTGGCGCACAATATTAGCTACTAATAGTTGAAATAAAATTAGTAATACTTCATGTTACTATGTGTATATTTTGCTATTACCGATTAATTTTTTTTTTATTCAATATTATTTAGTAGACTGGTAAATATTATATATTACGAATTATGTACCGGGAATTAAATCATTTTGTATTATTTTAACAATTACTTACATAAAAACATTAAAAGTATCTAGCTGTTTATTTTTTTCACTTATATTTAAAAATTTGTCGAACAAATTTATGTTCGAATAAATGCGAGGCGATTAGCTTTCCTCTCGATCAAATTACCAGGGTGCCAAATTTCCGTTCGAACAAATGTTGTCGAACACATTTCCGTCGAACAAATGTTGTCGAACAAATTACACCAAACCACTGGAATTGGTTAACTTGAGGTCATTTGATCGGACACAAGCAGTCAGAACAATATTATACTGACAACAGATTCAATAGGCTATTTCCACTCCATTTCTTTGCTACGGGTACATTTTGATTCATTTCGGTTTCGACGTTTCAAATATTCAATAATTCAAAATGTTCACGATTTGGTTGTAATACTGATCATGATCAATGAAATTATAGCATCAAATATACCAAAAAATGCTGTTTACAGTAAAAAAATTACATGGAACGCATTTATGAACTATTGCAATGTTAGAATCAATTAGATGGAAATCGGAAAGAGCAAAAATTTGCGTCGATTTTAAAGGATTGCAGTGTCAACGCGAGAAAAAAAGATGGTACAGAGTTCAAAGAAGCTACGGTCAAATCCATATATGACCTAACAAGTAAGCTCTTACATAAAAAATATTATAAAGAAGTGAAAGCTATGTAATTGACCAGTTCAAAAGTGTTGTATTTTAACATATGCAAGCTGCCCACGATTCTATACGACGAAAACTGTAATCGGATCCCTGTGAAAGGAAACAAAGTTCAGCAGCATAAAGTTCAGTAGAAATAATCAAAATGATAAATTTGTGGAACGAAAACACCCCTGAAGGGCTGCAACGGAAATTCTATTACATAGCGGTAGAATTAGCTTGGCGAGATGGTGAAGCTGCTGCTTGCTTGACTGACATTTTTCGTATCAAAACAAATAACGATGGTTCTGAAACAAATCGAGTTGAATATAATCCTATATTCAGCAAGACGTGCCAAGGTGGTTCGAGAATGTTCAAAGAAAGCAAATTTTTAGTAGGAAACAATGACAGCAACGTTTGTACTGTCAGTTATCAAAAAATTAATGTCAAAAAGGGTCCCAAATACTAAAACCAACAGACTATTCGTAAGAAGAACCGATAATGATCACTGGTAGGATGATATGGCCATTGGAAGAAATATGATTTAAAATTGGACAAAATCGTATGTCGAAGCTATTGGCTTCAATACCGAGAAAAAAAATCACTAATCACTCCAATAGATCGACCACGGTCAGTCCATTAGCCAAAAAAGGTGTTCGAGAGCAAGAGCTCATGAAAATTACGTGTAAGTAACAATGTCAACTTCATGAAACCTCACTTAAATATTGTCAAAGAACATTATAATCAAATTATCAACAGCTAGCGTAAAAATACAACTTCATCAGTTATAGAAACTAACACGTCTTGATCTTCATTTAATTTTTTTAATTATTCTTTTGTTAATTGCTTCTGAATAATAAATTGTTTTTGCTCTGTATTGTTTTCTGTAATTAGCAAAATATAATATAACAGCTTTCTCAAGCAGCATCTTTCGAACCTGTTATACAATTTTTTTCAACAATTATCAATGTCCTTCGGTTATTGCTACTAACAATGCGTGAGGATACGGTCGAAAACGTATTGTCTCACCTTCCTTGAATTACACATTTGCCGAAAGACGCTCCTGTGTCATAGCAGATTGTGAATGTTGCGGACAATTGAGGGTTTGGTTGAGCGGCTTATTTTTCATTGTATATCCCGACTTGAGCTCAGGTCAAATTATTTTTATTGACTGTTGGTTTCTGATTCAATTATGTTGATTCGAGCAATTTTTCAAAGCTTATTAATTGCTCTTTCAATTGAGGACACTTCGAAAACAGACTTTTTCCTTAGATTCTCTAATTTTAGATGGTATGCTTTCATCAGTATCTAGTTTATGATCTGCGGCTTCTTGGATGTGTTCTTCATTATTAGGTTCTTCGTCATTATTCAGGGAAGTTTCTGAAAATAGTTATAATTATAATCTATAAAAATCTATAATTTCATATTGCGAGGTCTTAAAATGTTGTTTCCTTATGTTTGAGTATGTATTCTATCCATATGTTTTGTTAAAGGCGCCAACAACGGCACAATAATGAAATTTAATGATGGAAAATTATAATTTGCCATGGAATTCTCCTAATTGTTGTGAGGAAAAGGATGTCAAACACGTTATACGTTGCCCACAGTGCTTAGTGTGACACAATGACAAAACCAAACTATTTTGAATTAGGTGAGTTTTCTCATTTTTCAAAGTCGTGAATACAATGACAAGCCACAGTATTCATATTTGAGCATAATTTCAGCAGAAGACGCTACAATGATAGATAGAGTAATTGCATTACTATTCCTTGAATTAGTCAACAGTTTGAGTTTATTCAGTAACAAAACCCATGAAATGGCGTAGTGATCTCTCATAGTTCATGATCATGATGAAACGTATTTTCCCGAATTTTCTCAGATCTACCCATTTCGGTTTTTTTCTTGCCGTTCCATTAAAAATAATGAAACTGCATTATTTTTCAGCCCAAAAAAGCAATATCTGGCAAGTTGTTTCGAATTTATAGGTAGCGTACTCTTGGACACTTCACAACAGATCGTCCAAGAGTATGCAAGTGCATCCTTCAGCAATTACGCAATTTTCTATGGTACTTCAAAGTATAGTATGATTAAATGAAGTATTTCAGTTACAAAAGTGTTCAAGGTATACCCAGCACCTACCACAGTAACTATTCTATGATAAATAACTATGATATGTACTGTTTAAATCAAATAATTAAGCAATATTACATTTTTGAATATTTAAATATTTATATAATTATATTTTGTTCACTGTTATATTGATCAACCTATTATATTTTGCTGATAGTAGTCATTTATATGATTCCTTGTTTATTTGTTAAATGATTATTATAACAAAAAATCGATGGTAGAAGTCTTTACTCTATGGTAAATCATCATCATGATTGAATGAAAGAACAATTTATAACTTTGTTTTTATAACACTTTCAATAATAACATGAGAATGTTACTACAGTTTCAACTCCGAAATGCCATATCATACAGATACTTTTGTATAAAAACCAAGTAATTGTTCTTTCATTCAATTCTTATATCATTTATTATACCATATTTTATAAAATATCATTTTTCTTATCCTTATGATAAATGATCAACATTCTTCCAAACGTAGGTATAAAACTTAGACCATGACGGAAGTGGCGTAATTGGATAGCACTCTATACTGGGTGTAATAAGTTAAAGCGGCACTATTGCTAACTTAGTTATTATTGGAGTTACGAAGTCGCTTAAACTAGCACACTAGTAGCATTTTTCCCTCTAATTACGAAGGTACAGACAGAAAAACAATTGCACATCACGTTATTTGAAAAAAATATATTTATCAATGAAACACCCTGTATATTTTTTCACTGATCGATGGAAAATTATGTTCTGCACAAAATCATCATTCATATTTTTTTCATGCTGATTAATATTGAGCGAGTTATAACGAAAAATTTTTAAAATCAAGTAACCATGAAACAGAACAGTAATTTATTTAAAGGTATTATAATTATTAGAATGAAATCAATTGAAAGATAAACATGAAAATATTATTCAAATATTCAAAACTGATCCATTAATCTTGTAGATTAAATTTCCAAAAACGTCACCAACAATACATTTTTGGGCTCTGTTGAAGACAACGAGAATTGTTTGGATCTTCGATGTACCAATAAAAAGTAACGTCGATTTGGTAATTCGCGATCAGGGAATAAATACTCCATTGTAACGTTGAAGTGCTGTCTCGGAATTGTTATGGCAATATAGATATGTTTCCAGCAAATCACATTTTTCAAGATGTGAAAAGGGCATTTTCAATAGTAAGTACTAAGCATAATTTTTGTTGACACCATAAATTTGTTCACAACAATAACTTTGCTTTATGGCTTACTTTCTTTGTTAGGGCAGTATTTCTATTTTTATGACTACCTGATTTTAAATGTGTCTCGTAATAACTCGCTTAATATCAATTATTATGAAAAAATTATCAATGATGATTTTGTGGAGAAAATTAGTGCAAAAATAAACAGCGTGTTTCGTTGAAAAAAATACGTTGTTTCAAATACCGTTCTATTGTTCTGTTTTCACCTTCGTAATCAGCGAAAAAATGCTATTGGTTTGCTAATTTGAACGAGTCCGTAGCTCCAATTTTGCTAATTTGAACGACTCCGTACCTCCAATTTTGCTAATTTAAACAACTCCGTAGCTCCAATAATAACTAAGTTAGCAATAGTGCTGACTTAACTTAGTACACCCAGTACTTCAAAGATATATGTCCGAATCTTAGCTATGATGGTTCAAATGTTATTTTTATTTATCAGTAACAATCGAAAATGTATCTAAATTATCTTCAAATCAAATCAAATTCTGTATTGGAAAAACATGGGTCGTTTTATTATCTACTTTGTAAACAATTATATTCTCTTGTCAACATAACTTGATTACATGATATAATATAGACAGTAAAAGTCTCGAGAAAAATCCAATTTGAAAGTCACTTCTTTCAACAATACATTATTGGTTCATATCAGTAAATCGGTTGATTCAGCAAACAGTAAAGAACAGTAAACTAATAAAACTAAAACAGAATATAAATAGTGACAGGACCGCTGAACAATATCTACTGCGTCTGCATCTGAAACTTTTCACTTCCGTTCTTTTCCAAGCTGTAACTGTTACTGTAACTTTCCGGTCAAACACGCTCTTTAATTTAGTCCCAACAAATGATGTTTTTTTATTTGAACTCATTCGCTTCCTTGCCAATTTTGTTTTTGATTAGTGAAAACCTACTGGTTATTAGCGGTGTAATTGTTCGTGAATCACAAACTTCAATACTACCTTATTGATTTATATTCAGGCTGGGTTATAAAAAACCTTCAGTTCAAATTTACCCAACGCAGATTTATAATTCAATGTTATAGCCCATTTTCTTAGATTCATGATGTAATTTGACACGATCTTTATTAGCATATTAGCAGTATTTTAGTAAGGATGTACTTCACATCACTGGATCTGGATCAAGTTATAATTGTTTGTAGTAAATGGCGATTCGAATTGACCTTTAGATTTGGAATGCTCAGCCGATTATGCGTACGTTCCTCGTACAAGAGACAATATCGATTTGTGACAATTCAACCAAGTGAATTCGTCGTCGTTCACAGCATTTGACTCTTTTATACAGTATTACTCAATAAGCATATTATTTAAGCTTGACATATTGATATATATTGACTCGATTTTCTAGCCGTAAAAGGTATGGTAGAAAACCGCCACCATAAAATATCCTCAAGACTGCCGCCATGAATTCCATGATGAACTCTAAGTAAAATATCAAAAATTGTGATAAGGTAGCAGCTAGTTTGGTAGTAGTCTTATAGACAATCTTAGATCAAAATTTCCCTAAACCTCGTTTTTTTTCGGACAAGATGGATTGTGATGCGGTTTTCAGCATTCGATCCTGGAAGACGAGTATAAGAAATGTTACCGTTTTGTTTTTGGCACTCATTCGAAACTGCATTTGTGCATCAAAAAAATGCATTTTGTTGAAACATTTCTTGAGCCTAAGCCCAGATGTTTTATTAATCGATGAATATACTCCAAAATTAGTTCAATTTCGTTTATGGGGGTGCTGGATACGAATATAAACTCGGCAACATTGCTCCAATTACAAACGACATGCAGCGAAAATGATTACATTTGGAAATTACTTCCGTGTACCTGGAGGTCAGGACTTCCTGGAGTACTGCGTCACCTCTAGAAATTCCCTGATTCAATTAAGAATGCTTCGAAAATGGTAACTCGATAATTTTTGAGGTCGCTGATTTTGAATATGTTGTTTAAAAGTGCCTTCTGTGTATCTGGAGGTCAGGAAGCACTGGATAGTTATTACCAAATCCGTTCATATTAGATCCAAACAGTTACTATGGCTTTTCCGTGGGTGCTAACAATAAATATGACAATGAACAAAAAAAGATCATGCTGCAGCTTGTATCAAAATGTATTTAAAATAATTTATTTAACTCGTAAAATGCAAATTAAATCTCTAAACTTCAATATCAACTACACTTAATCTAGAATAATGAAGTGACAGATCTCAATTTCAAATTCATATAAAAATTAATGATAACATGAATGGATTATACGGGGTGTCTCAGATTTTAATCGGGAAAATTTAATAGACGATAGAAAATTTGATTTTGAGAGAAAAATGCTCAATAACATATATGCCCAGACGCTTAGTGTTGAAATTGATAAAAAAAATTCGTTTTTTGCGAATATCTCCGGAACCGTTTATCGTACAGAAAACAGCTTCTGCAAGCATCTTCTACTCATAGAAAGCTATGTCTTGTGTGATGAAAATTTTTTTTTAGTCATAATTGGTGAAGATTTTGAAGGGGTAGTTGGTGTTTTGCTCCCCGCCACTGGAAAAAGTACTGTTTTGAGACAACCGTTTGAACCGCCAATGTTCCACAAAAAAAGTGCTTTTGGTCATAAGCTCTTAAGTTGACCGTTTTTGAGAAAAATCAACTTTTATGTTGAAAAACATGGTCAATTCTTACTAATTAAACAAAATTTATTCAAACGTTAGAACAAGTAACAAAACCAAAAAATTGACCATGTTTTCAACATAAAAGTAGATTTTTCTCGAAAACGGTCAACTTTAGAGCTTATGACCAATATTTCTTTTATAGAAAACATTGGCGGTTCAAACGGTTGTCTCAAAACTGTACTTTTCCCAGTGGGGTAGAAGTTGGGGAGAAAAACACCAACTATCCCTTCAAAATCTTCACCAATATGACTAAAAAAAATTTTTTATCACACAGAACATAGCTTAATATGAGTAGAGAATGCTTGCAGAAGCTGTTTTCTGTACGATAAACGGTTCCGGAGATATTCGAAAAACGAATTTTTTAAATCAATTTCAACAACCTGTATCTCAAAAACTATGCGTCTGTGCATATATGTTATCAGGAATTTTTTCCTCAGAATCAAATTTTCTATCGTCTATCAAATTTTCCCGATTAAAATCTGAGAGACCCTGTATTATAGTAAATTATATGAGAATGAAGGAGTATAGTGAAAAAAAATTAATCTTCAAATAGTGTTATACGTTAAAATGTTATATTTATTCATATCAATTAATGATTACCTAGTATTGCAGGGCTTCTTGACGCTCAGGTACATGGAGAGTACTTTAAAACAACATATTCGTGATCAGGGACCTCAAAAACCATCGAGTAACCATTTTCGATGCATTCTACATTTAATTCCAATAAATGTCCCAGGGGTGACGCAGTACTTCAGGAAGTCCTGACCTCCAGGTACATGTAGGTATTTTTTAAATGTCATATTCGTAATCATCGACCTCCAAGACCCTCGAATAATCATTTTCGATGCATTTCGCATGTGATGTCAATGTTCCTGAATTGTCATAGTGCACCAGGGTGTCCTGTACACCAGGTACATTGGACACTTTTTTAAATATCATATTCGTATTCAGCGACCCCAAAAAAAACAGAATAACGAAATTGGACTCATTTTGAAATATATTCATCTATTGATAAAACATGTAAACTTAGGCTCAAAAAATGCTTCAACAAAATGCATTTTTTTGATGCACATATGCAATTTACAATGAGCGTATGTGAAATATGTAACACCGCTCTATTGTTTATGCACTCAATCATTGGTTGCACTTCTCATCAAGTCATAGATGTAGAAACATAGTATAAATAAATTATAAAACTTGTTAACTGTGTAATAATAAATAAGAGCTTGTCAAAATAATTCAATAATGAATACATACAAAATATCCATTGCTTTAATTTAATACTTAAAAACTCAGAGGTTATGGGCCCAGAATTCGCATCGTGAGGAAATACGTGATTAAAAATTCTTCTCGGGAAAAGTGCAAAATCGTACGGAAATAAACGTGCTACACTAGAGTCGATTTAATCTCAGCATGGCGACAGAA
The DNA here is from genome assembly GCA_958510875.1 of Endomychus coccineus. NCBI lineage: Eukaryota > Metazoa > Arthropoda > Insecta > Coleoptera > Endomychidae > Endomychus > Endomychus coccineus. Next base: position 78,613,680 of record OY294067.1, read on the forward strand.
AACCGAGTTTCAGTAACTGCAGGTATAAAACAATTCGATGGAAAAGGGTTCTACGTCTGGAAGATTCGAATATACGCAGCCTTGGAAGAATTGGGCTTACAGACAGTAATCAGCAATGAATGGAGAGAAATGAATGATAAGTTGTTTGGACCTGCAAACAGGAAAGCTAAGAATGTGATTATTCAATGTTTGCACGATCGAATCCTTCATAGCGTTCATGACAAAGTAAACGCAAAGGACATCATGGACTGTCTTGAAAAAACATACTCTCGTTCCGGACTTTTAGAACAGATTGAACTAAAAGCGAAATTAAATAACTTAAAATTCAAAAGTGGACCGCTGACAGCGTACTTTGAAGAGTTCGACCGAATAGTGACCAATTTAGTAAATGCAGGAGGGAATCTAATGGATCAGGAAATGGTTGTAATTCTCTTAGGCGGAATACCGAGATCTTATAACCCAATAACTGCTTCTTCAGATATTTTACTGTCAAATGAATCCGAAGGAATTGATATTCACTTCTTGAAGAACATTGTTCTTGGAGGAATCAAGACAACTAAAATAACAATCACATGAAAGCGTACCGTCCGCTTTGGTCGGTCACATAAGCGACATTACTTGTGATAATACTTTCAAGTACAAATGCTATAAGTGCCATTCATATGAACACAAAAGAAATGACTGCCCATATAACAATACGGAAAAGTGGAAATGTAGTAGTGGTGGGAATTCTCGAACTCCAGTGTGTGGTGGTTTTACTTCAAACTCAAGGTCTATAATTTATAATACAAGTAATAATCGAACGAGTACGGCTCATGCAGAAGTGGAGGAAATGGAAAATGAGGACGAAATTGCTTTTGGTTGTATATCAGAAGACTCATAAATTGCAGAAGAACTGGTAGAAAGTGGATATTCTCTGACGATTGAGTATCTCGTCGATTCTGGTGCAAGTGAAATGTATCAGACAGATGTTGAAGAGCTCCAGACTCCAATCAACATCCGAGTGACGAAGGAAGGACAGTCTCTACAGGTCATCAAGAGAGGTTCACTACGAGCGACAGCATGTAAGCTTACAAATGTATTGTATGTTCCAAATTTAAGGTGCAACCTTCTGTCTGTTCCAAAAATGGGAAGTGCAGGTTTAGAAATAGTTTTCAAAGATTCTAAGGTTTTTGTACTCAATAAAGGAAAGAAGGTCTTTCTGGAAGGTATGAAGAAAGGTTCCATGTTTACAATCAAATTCAAAATAAAAGATTTTAATAACAGTCACAGTGCAGCTCTTACGGCTTATTCAGTAACAAATACTAGGTCATACATATGCTGGTAGATTGAAAATCATGTTTGAAAAAGGGTTAATTGATACAAATTCTGGTAAGAATGAGGCAATTATTTGTGAACCTTGCATCAGAGGTAGACAAACGATAGATTATTGTGCTAGATATGATGGAAAAACTAATAGGTTATTAGAATTAATTCATTCAGAAGTATGCGGACCAATAACTCCCACGACTCATGATGGCAAACGCTATATTTTGACGTTCCACGACGATTTTTCAAAATTTACTCATGTCATTCACTAAAACGCAAGTCAGAAGTACCTGAATGTTTCAAAGAATTTGTGAATAGGGTAACTGCTCAATTTAATTCTGAAATTTCGCGGTTTGGATGCGATAACGGTACGGAATATATGGATAACAACTTACTTGAATTTTGTAAAATACAAGGAATTACGATTGAAAATACAGTTCCGTATTGCCCGTTTCAGAACGGTAAAAGCGAAAAACTAAATAGTCTTGTTGAAAAGGCTAGGACATTAATTGCTGAATATTCTCTTGATCATGAATTATGGGGTGAAGCCATTTACACAGCTGCATATATAATTAATCAAAGTAATACCAGCAGAAAGGTGGTTGGATGAAAAACCTAACTATGCAAGGCTGAAAACTTTTGGATGTCCTGCTTATTCTCTAATACCATCCGAAAAGCGTGATGGAAAATTTAGCGAGAAATCAAAAAAATTGATTTTGTTGGGTACACTATGAATGGTTTTCGTTTGTGGGACTCAGATACAAGAAAAATTATCAGTTCTAGACATGTAATTTTTGATGAAACTCAGCCTGTGAAAACACCTGAAACAACTAACAGAGAACAAGATGAAATTGTTTCGGATGAACTCAGTGAAAACAATGCGAGAAATGACGTCAAGGGTGATAACATGGAGGAAGGAGAAAAGTTGGAAGAAAATGTATCTGGAAAACGTGAGAGAAAACCTCCCAATTAGCATAAGGATTACGAAATATCATCGTATTATACATTCAGTGCTGCTTAATGGGTTTCAAATGTTCCTAAAACAAGGAAGGAAATTCGTGGAAGGGAAGATGAACATCTCTGGGAAGCTGCAATCCAGGAGGAGCTACAGTGCTTGAAGTAGCATGAAATATGGACTCGTGTGAAAAGGCCTGAAAATCATGAAATAGTGGACAGCCGTTGGGTGTTTCGTATTAAAAATAACGAAACTACGAATGGAAAGAAATACAAGGCCAGGCTAGTAGCAAAGGGATACCAGTCTTCAAACTATGCAAACACATACTCACCTGTAGACAAATTGTCAACATTTCGCACCTTGATATCTATTGCAAACGAATTCGACTATGAGATGGTACAAATGGATGTAAAGACAGCATTTTTACATGGGGACCTAAAGGAGGAAATTTTTATGAATCTGCCTGAAAAGCTAGCCGAACAGAAATTTGTTTGCAAGTTAAATCGCTCCATTTATGGACTAAAACAATCCCCTAAAAATTGGTATAAGAAATTTGATGAATTAATCTTAAAAGAAGATTTTCGTCGCTCATTTCATGATTCATGTCTTTATTTTAAACTAACTGCAACATTTAAACTTTATTGTTTCTTTTATGTTGATGATCTGATTCTAATTAGAAATAGTACTTCTGAAATTGATAATTTTAAATTGAAATTGAACGAAAATTTTGATATGGTAGATTTGGGAATGATTCAGTTATTTTTGGGTTTGGAAATTGAACGCGATAGAATGAAAAATATCATAAAATTACACCGGTCTGCTTATATCAAACAGTTGTTACAAAAATTTCAAATGCAAGATTGCAAAGGGAGTAAACCTATTGAAAAAAATTTAAAATTAACTATAGCTGTCAGAGGAAGACAAAACTGACGAACCCTATCGTCAACTAATCGGTTGTTCAATATATCTAATGATAGGTTCATGTCCTGACGTTTGTTTTGCGCTAAATTACTTCAGTAGATATCAACATTTCGCGAAAGATGAACATTGGGTTCATTTAAGGCGTGTCCTGAGATATCTTAAGAACACGGAATGTTTTGGATTGATTTTTAATCGTAATAAATCAAGTTCCTTTATTGATAGTTATGTAGATGCCGATTGAGCAAATGATTTCGACGATCGAAAGTCGGTAACAATATTTTTAGTAACTGTTCGCGGTAATATTGTTTCCCGGGGTACTAGAAAACAAAGTACTGTATCTCTAAGTAGTACAGAAGCTGAGTACAAGGCTCTTACAACTGCAATTAGCGAATCACTTTTTATAAATGGAATCCTGAAAGTCATTCTTTCTTCTAATGAACCTATTTTAATTTATGAAGACAATATTTCTGTTATTTGTTTAGCTAAGAATGGTGAAAATAACAAACGTACCAAACATATTAATATAAAATATCATTTTATTAGGGAAAAAGTAGAAAATGGAACTGTCATTTTGAAATACATCCCTACAAATGAACAACGAGCTAATGTACTCACGAAAGCTCTTGATTTTAAAAAGTTTGTTTACTTTCGCAACTTAATGTTTATTCACTTTATCATTGGTTGCACTTCTCATCAAGTCATAGATATAGAAACATAGTATAAATAAATTATAAAAACTAAGTTCACTGTGTAATAATGAATAAGAGCTTGTCAAAGTAATTCAATAATAAATACATTCAAAATAATTAAAAACTCAGAGCGCCAAAAACAATATGGTAATATTTTTTCCACTTGTCTTTCAGATTCGAATACCGAAAACTGCATCTCAATCCAACATGCCCGAAAAAAACCTCGTTTTTTTGCTATATTGCCTCGACTATTATTGTACCCCTTATTGGCACTTAGAATTGATAATCCACCGCGCCATTTAATGAGACAAGGATAAGTATTGTAAAACAGATGCCTCTCCGAAATTGTTGATATTATTTTCAGTTATTTTTCTCATTGCAAGTTACAGCTGCTTCTGTGGCACCCAATGGTAAGGCGTGCTGAATGTTACAAATAAAGATAGACGCTAATTTTTAAAACATTAAAATGAAGAAAAGCGCATGAGGAAAACGTTCGCGTTGTTCAAAACGTGGATATGCAGCAACTGTGTACCCAACAACAAATGATCCAACATCAATAATACGAAGATCCAGGGATAATAAAATACTAAAGTGTACCTTAGTTTTTTTTAATATTGAAGACGAAGTGTGACGGGATGAAGTTCGAGATGGAACCAAGAGCTATTGCAGTCGATTTTGAGCTTGCGATTAATAACGCCGTGCTTCCAGAAACACAAATTATTGAATGCAGGTTTCATCTGCAACAAGCCTCGAAGCGTAAAATACACAAACTTGGCCTGTCAGGGTTGTACTTAAATCTTGAGTCCGTAGTCGGGAAATGATCGAGATAGCCCGTCGATCTGAAATATCTCAATCCAGGTAATGTTGGCTACGGTTTTGCATTTGAGTTTGCTGAGGATATGACATCAGAAAGAAAATTCTACGATTGTTTAGTGGAATCTGGATTGCAAATTCTACAACAATTTGAAGGACAACAAATGCATTTGAATCTTTCGACTGTAGATTTAATTCCAGTTTCTAAAACGTTCACCCGTCTCTGCAACACTCTGTGAATGTTTCGAGGTATTTCCAATCCAAAATATATACAGATTAAGTTAGATCGAGCGTTGTATAGATGTATAGAAAAGCCTTGTGAGTTAGAGACAGTCAGAGCACTGCATTACTTTAAAAGAGAAGAGAAACAATTAAAGCGCTATAGTTGACTGTACTTGTACCATCTAACAATATGCGATGCGCTGACACAATATGTCTTACTAGATATATAGCTGACACTCACTCCACTGTTCATTTACGTTAGTAACTCGCTATAGGTAATAACCTAGATTGATTTGAGAAGTTTCAATATGTCGTAAGGCTCGTAAATTTTACACTTGTTGGAATGAATGGTCAATATTTGGGAATGTTTGAGACGTAGATAATTTGTGTTTGAATGTTATCAAATTTCATCAACTTTAAAAGAGGTTTCATCCAACTTTTTCTGTAAGAAGCATACTTTAGGAGATATTGAGCCATAATCGAAGAAGTCCAAGACTTACGCTGTTTTTTGCGCATTGCGCAGCCAGAACAGATCATCCGAAGTTGTAAACTTGGTTTCTTCCTATTGCCATAGGTCTTAACTACATAATATTAAAAAATTAAAGAACAACAAGATCTTCTGCGAGGTCTAGCTCTTTTTTGTGTCTCTATTGACTGGGCTAACACCGTTTACGGATTACAGTTCCCATATAACGACTTATTGGTAGAATTTAAGTAATTTGGAATACGTATTTGTACTATCAAAATATCACGTCAATTAGTTCATCTGTCTAATTCCAATTGCAAATACTTTATATTATTGTGTATATATTTCAGCATTCATACACGAGTAACTTCTTTGTTCAACTCGGAGAATATCTATTAAATTAAGTTCTTCTCATATTCTCTTGAATTCGTCATCTTCATTATTATTTCATGAGCCAAAGCGGATGAATAAATTTATACAAACTGTTCGACGCGACTTATCTGAAATAATTTCCGCTCTCACAGAATAATATCCACATGAGCTCAATAAATTATTACTCATGAATATCAAAGTAGAATATTATGTTAAAGGCAGCGCAAGAATTAAGGAGCCGAAGATAAACTCCCAGTTGTACCATTCTAAACAAGCGTTATTACTTAGATGCTACCATAGTCAGTTAAGAAATGGTGATTTTGTTTTCCTTGAAACCCAGTTATGACAGCCGACAGAATAGCTTCGCCGTTTGGAGCTATAATCAGATAGAAGGCCAAGGAAATAGACTGGAGGTTTGAGATTTGCTTATTCTAGCACGTTTTATGAAAAGCATTTTCAAAAGATTGATCCACATAAAATTTATGAAAGTATCTTAACTTACCTTACTGGTGAATATATCAATATCACGTAACACAAATCCTCAGCCCTTAAGCTTCATTAAATTTGGATCGGAATATCAACGTTTCAGTTTCTCGACCTCGAGTATAAGTTTGCTCATCATTATTATTATTGTTATCAAATAGGGTGAGGCAAAAAGATGTTGACATTAAATGGATAATTAATGACTTTGAATTATAAAGCAAAGATTTGATTACAGGGTTTCAGGTCGTCCGATTTGCGAGGGTTGCTATCGTAGACCCCTTGATCATGGCCCACAGTCAAAAATCGCATGGTGTCAGGCCGGGTGAACGTGGTGGCCATGGTAAAGAAACACCTCTACCAATCCAGCGATTCCTACTCTGACGGTCTGTTCTTCAAAAAAGAAGGGTTCAATCATTCCAAATTTACTCACAGGACACCAAACGTTCCCCTTGGGGGAATCCCGCATGTGCTATCGAACTTTTTTCAATTGCCCAGACGACATAGTTGTTCTTGTTCACACGACCGCTGAAGTGGAATGTAGCCTCGTCAGAAAACATGAACAGAATGTCAAGCTCCATGTGCACCATTTTTAAGATAATTTTGTGACCGGCTGTACAATTTGCAAGTGGTATGGCTTCATTCCTAAATCACGATGCAAAATTCTAACCAGTGACTAGAAAATGAAATATTAGTTTCTAGAGACAATTAGAGCATGGACTTGGTTGGGCTGGCTACCATCGCTCTCTGGACGAGGATGATATTCTCTTCAGTTCCGACACGTCTCTTTCTACCGCTGTTCCCCTTGCAATCGTCTTGAACGGACCCCGTCCGGACAAACTTCTCGTAGATCCTACTAATTTACAGGCGCAATGGTGCATCCTCTCCGGTCCAGACCTTGAATTTTCCTTGTACGATGATTGGGGACTGAAATACCTCCATCCAGGCAGATATCTTCCTTCGTTTCTGAATGAAATATCGGGACGCCATGTTTTGCTCTGCGAAAAAAATGTGGTCTCAAAATATTTAGTCTCCCATACAGTGTAAACATCTCTTTGCTCCACCCTGTACATAAAACTAAGTGAACTTTCTATCAGAAAATCACACTACTGTACTTATAAAATTCATATACATTATAATGAATGAGTAAAATGAAATAATAGCATTTTTCTGGATAAGTGAGAATAAATCATTTCGTCCTAGCAAGAGATTGAAGAATGTTCGGTTACTAATTGAATAATAAGTCACCGAATGCTATTTGAAGGCTAGCGGGGACTAAGGTGTGACGGATCCGTCAAAGCGAAAAAAGCGATAGTCAAAGCGATCGCTTATAGTTTCTTATGGCGTAAGCGTAACGCACACTTATGACGGGTCGGGTCGGTGTTTAGTAAACATACTGCAAAAATGCAAGGGGTTATTGCTTGGAGTATTTTGTCCAGGGTGTCTTATAGAATTACACCCATCAATTATCCGATTTCTCAAATCTTCCATATTTTCCACTGGAGTAGTGTAAACTAATGACTTTGGATGGTCCCGTATGAAATTATTTAGGGGGTTTGAGTCCGGGGATCGAGCAGACCATATGTGAGGTTCACCTCGACCAATCTACATATTATGTTGTTGTTGCTATTAAAAACACAATTCCATCCCAAAACGTTGAAACCGATCTTAATACCTGAATAGTAATAATGAATACCTCATGTGGATTTCCTTCAGCCTATACCTGATTATTGTGAAAATTCCTAATTACGTTTCTTGAGAAATTGGCTTCATCGGTAATAAGAATCAGCGACAGGACTTGAGAGATTTGAACCATTGTGTGTAACGACTCTTGACCAAATATGAAACGTGGAGGAAAATCATCAAGCAGAAGTGCCTGAACTACTAGTCTTCAAATTTTCACTCACTGTCCCATTACCCACATTAAAAGTATTTCCAATTTCTCTAGCAGGAGTATCTGGATTTTCCTCTATCATGTTCAGCACATTTTCTTCCAATTCTACCGTTCTTACTGTATTGGCCTTCCTGGTCTTCCGCTTTGTTTCAATGGTGTTTCATGAAGACGTTGATGAATAGTTGGAAGGGTTTTCTATCAGGAACATTACGGTTATGAAGTCGTTCAATGTACAACCATCCAGCCCGTGAAGAATTCCCATCGGCAAGTCCATACAAGAAAATGCATGTTTCATAAAGTTGTCAATCCAGATGTATCGAAAATCCGTTATTAATTCTATACTTTGATTTCATAACAACAGTACTATTCTGAATGTACTAAATTTTTCCTTCTCGGGATTTATTACGATACAAGTACAGCTTTTACGTAGATATGAGATGAATGAAGTACTTGATTGTTAGAAAATATTAATACCTTATACTTTGACATTCAATAAATTATTTCAGAAAAAAAAATTGTCATCAAAATTATCATTATGATTAAATGGAATAACAATTATTTTGATTTATACTACTTTTACTAATAACGTGAAATGTTACTGTAGTTTCAACACCGAAGTGTCATTATCAAACAGATATAAAATTATAATACATTAATTTTGTATCTGTTTCATATTGGTACTTCGATGTTTAATCTATAATAACGTTTTCCTGTTATCATTAAAAGTGGTATAAAAACAAAGTAATTGTTTTTCATTCAATCATGAATCATTTCAGTGTTATTTTAATAAATTTAACATGATTCAATCAATTGTTGAAGTTAATATGGTTTTTTCTCACAATCGTTTATAGTAATACATAATTGTGATTCACATGAACTTGTAATCAGCAACAATAGTCCACATGATCTGGTACAGAATGTATATATAATGAATCCATTTCTCATATATACCTGAGGATGAGGTGCAATTATATACCTCGAAACTGGTAGTACAAAATTTGAAAGAAAAATTTAATGGATTGCGAGAAAAATATCATATTAACTTCAATAATCAATATGAACGTAATACCAATTACATTATTTAATTAAATAATTAAAACCTTTTTTAACATTTTATCAAAATTGAATTAACGAATTATTGTAGTGTTATTTCAATAACCTTCAACACTCGATAACTTTGAATAAACAATAAATCTTGATAACTCTTAAGTGATAAACTATAGAGTTCTGAACTGTGGAAACACTATAACAGAAATAAGTAGGAAACAATCACCTATATACACTAAACTACAATCAAAGTACTTAGGACCTTCCTTTGTGGTGTTATTCCAATAACTTTTAATACTCGATAACTTTAAATAAACAATAATTCTTAAGAACTCTTAAGTGATAAACTATAGAGTTCAGAGCTACGAATACACTATAACACAAATACATACATAACAATCACCTATATACACTGAACTACAATCAAAGTACTCAGGACATTTCTTTGTAGTATTATTCCAATAAATTTTAATACTCGATAACTGTAAATAAACAATAATTCTTAATAGCTCTTAAGTGATAAACTATATAGTTCAAAACTGTGAGTACACTATAACACAGATAAGTACGAAACAATCACAATCATAATAATCATAATCATAACCTGAAAAATACCTTCAAAATACCATGTATCTTCCAGCTACCAAGTAGCTCAGAGTAAACTAAATTAGAAAACAAAATGTACCTGTTTAAATATTTTTCAGAGTTAATAGTGCAAATAATAATAATAAATTAATAACGCTTATACATGTTCATTGTTCATCCCTTCTGAATTATCTAGATATTTGATCGTACTGAAAGTGATAAGCTTATTTGAGAAATGTTGTGGCCTGTATTTAAAATATGTTCTGCTAATGCTGTTCCTTCTAGTTTGATGCACATATTTTTTCAACACGACTCACAATCAATTTTGTAAATCCCAGATTTGTCGAAACCATATGGAATATGAAGTATATGAAGTGTTCATGAATTAAAATCACACTAATATCTAGTAAAATAGAATAAAATGTATTCCATAATTCAAGATGGAGTAATTTGAAGGCCGGAAATCTGAAATCTATAGTTTTTCTCAAAGTAATTTATCTAATGGCACGGAAACTTAACTTCAGTGTAACTTAGAGTTCAACAAAAACATTAATACCGTCATAAAGTTTGAAAGTTTTCTTCCCATTGTGTGAACTCTATTGTTCAACTTAAGCTAAATTATGAAGTTGAGTTTCATTAAAAACTATAAGAAAGATTTACCGTTCTAAACACGAAGGCGTAGTAAGTTGCACCCTCCTCGGAAATGTGAGTCCTCAAATACTCGTTTCAGCAAAGAACAATTTTGAAACTTATGATTTAAATGTAAAAAAAATTCGAGACAACTTACTGAAACTGATTTATGTTACTTATATCCTATTATATATGCTAAAATATACATATATCCATTCTTCAGGCTCGGCTCGTAACAGCGCGCCATATTATTGGAAGGATAGTTCAACGTCTAAGCATTCTAAAATTAAATTTAAAGTGGATTGCTGAAAATTAAAGAATTTATTTCTCTTTATATGTCTTCATAACAATCTTTAAGAACTTCAAGCTCCCCGCTCAGGGGCCTTTAGACAGCAACCAACGCGTTTGTCGAAGGATGTGGAGGTGATCCTCCATCTGGGCTCCTTTGCCTTTGGCTTCCTCATGTTACCTATTTCTAGTCAACGAGTGATGAGTAACCGTTGGCCTCATTCAAAAACAAGTGGCATCAAATGATCACTCGCAGGAGCCGGAAATATTTTGGAAATGATTAGAAACAGATAAAGATGTGGAAAGACGTTACAATATATCATTACATTGGAAGTTTATTCGAAAGGACAATATGTGAGTTTTACAAGAGTCAATACTATTACCTTTAATGTATTACTAGCTAAAATTACCGTGGTTGACCGCGAAAGAAAATGAATAGTTATTCAGAAATGACATATAGATGTTGACTTTCCTCTTGTTTTGAAGGTAAAGTGTACAAAATTTCATCAAGATCGGTACTTATCAGCTCCAAGGAGCGGGGAAGAGGAATGAGGTAGTTTTTCAGAAATTTCACGTAGGCAGTGACTTTTCTCTTGTTTTGGAGGTCAAGTGTGTAAGATTTCCTCAACATAAGTACTTGCCTGTTTAAAGGGGTGGTAAAGGAGTTTGGAGTGGTTAATTATAAATCTCATATAAACAGTGACGTTATTCTTATTTTGAAGATCAAGTGTGCAGAATTAAATCAAAATTTGTATACTTGTCTGTCTTAAATGGTAACAAAGGAGGTTTTTTTTCGAAATCTTATTTGCATTGTACTTTTCCTCTTGTTTTGGAGGTTGAGTGTCAGAAATTTCATCAAGATCGATACTTGTCTGTTTTTAGGGGTGGTGAAACAGTTTGGAGTGGTTATTATAAGTCTCATGTAAACAGTGACGTTATTCTTATTTTGAAGATCAAGTATACAGAATTAAATCAGAATACTTGTCTGCTTTAAACGGTAACAAAGGAGATGGTTTTTTTCGTAATCTTATTCGCATAGTGACTTTTCCTCTTCTTTTGGAGGTTGAGTTTCCAAAATTTCATTAAGATCGATACTTGTCTGTTTTTAGGGGTGGTGAAACGGTTTGGAGTGGTTATTATAAATGTCATGTGAACAGTAACGTTATTCTTATTTTGAAGATCAAGTGTACAGAATTAAATCAAAATCGTATACTTGTCTGCTTTAAAGGGAAACGGAGGAGGTTGTTTTTCTTTCAAAATTCTATTTGCATAGTGACTTTCCCTCTTGTTATGGAGGTTGGGTGTCCAAAATTTCATCAAGATCGGAATTTCTCTGTTTTTAGGGGTGGTAGAAGAGTTTGGAGTGGTCATTATAAATCTCATGTAAGCAGTGACGTTATTCTTATTTTGAAGATCAAGTATACAGAATTAAATCAGAATACTTGTCTGCTTTAAACGGTAACAAAGGAGATGGTTTTTTTCGTAATCTTATTCGCATAGTGACTTTTCCTCTTCTTTTGGAGGTTGAGTTTCCAAAATTTCATTAAGATCGATACTTGTCCGTCTTTAGGGGTGGTGAAACGGTTTGGAGTGGTTATTATAAATGTCATGTGAACAGTAACGTTATTCTTATTTTGAAGATCAAGTGTACAGAATTAAATCAAAATCGTATACTTGTCTGCTTTGAAGGGAAACGGAGGAGGTTGTTTTTCTTTCAAAATTCTATTTGCATAGTGACTTTCCCTCTTGTTATGGAGGTTGGGTGTCCAAAATTTCATCAGGATCGGAATTTCTCTGTTTTTAGGGGTGTTAGAAGAGTTTGGAGTGGTCATTATAAATCTCATGTAAGCAGTGACGTTATTCTCATTTTGAAGATCAAGTGTGCAGAATTAAATCTAAATTGACATACTTGTGTCCTTTAAAGGGTAACAAAGGAGATTGTTTTTCTTCGTAATCTCATTTGCATAATGACTTTTCCTCTTGTTTTGGAGGTTGGGTGTCCATGTAATCAGTGACATTATTCTTATTTTGATGATCAAGTGTGCAGAATTAAATCAAAAGTGATATACTTGTCTGCTTTAAAGAGTAACAAAGTGAGTTTTTTTTTTCGAAATCCTATTTGCATAGTGACTTTTCTTCTTGTTTTGGAGGTTGGGTGTCCAAAATTTCATCAAGATCTTGTCTGTTTTTAGGGGTGCTGAGAGTGTTTGGAGTGGTTATTATAAATCTCATGTAAACAGTGACGTTATTCTTATTTTGAAGATCAAGTGTGCAGAATTAAATCAAAATTTGTATACTTGTCTGTCTTAAATGGTAACAAAGGAGGTTTTTTTTCGAAATCTTATTTGCATTGTACTTTTCCTCTTGTTTTGGAGGTTGAGTGTCAAAAATTTCATCAAGATCGGTACTTGTCTGTTTTTAGGGGTGGTGAAACAGTTTGGAGTGGTTATTATAAGTCTCATGTAAACAGTGACGTTATTCTTATTTTGAAGATCAAGTATACAGAATTAAATCAGAATACTTGTCTGCTTTAAACGGTAACAAAGGAGATGGTTTTTTTCTTAATCTTATTCGCATAGTGACTTTTCCTCTTCTTTTGGAGGTTGAGTTTCCAAAATTTCATTAAGATCGATACTTGTCTGTTTTTAGGGGTGGTGAAACGGTTTGGAGTGGTTATTATAAATGTCATGTGAACAGTAACGTTATTCTTATTTTGAAGATCAAGTGTACAGAATTAAATCAAAATCGTATACTTGTCTGCTTTGAAGGGAAACGGAGGAGGTTGTTTTTCTTTCAAAATTCTATTTGCATAGTGACTTTCCCTCTTGTTATGGAGGTTGGGTGTCCAAAATTTCATCAAGATCGGAATTTCTCTGTTTTTAGGGGTGGTAGAAGAGTTTGGAGTGGTCATTATAAATCTCATGTAAGCAGTGACGTTATTCTCATTTTGAAGATCAAGTGTGCAGAATTAAATCAAAATTGACATACTTGTGTCCTTTAAAGGGTAACAAAGGAGATTGTTTTTCTTCGAAATCTCATTTGCATAATGACTTTTCCTCTTGTTTTGGAGGTTGGGTGTCCATGTAATCAGTGACATTATTCTTATTTTGATGATCAAGTGTGCAGAATTAAATCAAAAGTGATATACTTGTCTGCTTTAAAGAGTAACAAAGTGAGTTTTTTTTTTCGAAATCCTATTTGCATAGTGACTTTTCTTCTTGTTTTGGAGGTTGGGTGTCCAAAATTTCATCAAGATCTTGTCTGTTTTTAGGGGTGCTGAGAGTGTTTGGAGTGGTTATTATAAATCTCATGTAAACAGTGACGTTATTCTTATTTTGAAGGTCAAGTGTGCAGAGTTAAATCAAAATTGGGATACTTGTCTGCTTTGAAGTGTTACGAAGGAGGTTCATCAAGATCGGTACTTGTCTGTTTTTAGAATCTCATATGAACTGTGACTTTACTCTTATTTTGAAGGTCAAGTGTGTAGAATTAAATCAAAATTTGCACTTGTCTGCTTCAAACTGTAACAAAGGTGGTCAGTTTCTTTCAAAATCTTATGTGGATACTGACTTTCCCCTTGTTTTAAAGGTTCACTGTGCAAAATTTCATTAAAACCAGTCCTTGTCTTTTTTAAGAGATGGGAAGAGGGGTTGGGGTACTTCTTTCGGAATCTTATATCGACAGTGACATTCTTCTTGGTTGAAAGGTCCAGTTTGCAGTGTCCAGTGTCAAGATAGTACTTGTCTGTTTCAAGGGGTAGGAAAACGGTTTGGAGTAGGTAATTCTAAATCTCATGTCACCAGTGACTTTACTCTTAATTTGGAGGTGAAGTGTGCAGAATTATATCAAAGTTGCTACTGGTCTGCTTCGAAGGGTGGTAAAAGAAGTTGGAGTAGTTTTCTGAAATCTGATATAGACAATGACTTTCCTCATGGTTTGAAGGTAGCATCTTGATTTTAAATGGAGAATATTCACGTATGCTATTCTTTAGTACAATAATCATGAAGAAAGACGTTTTAATTCATTGAGAAGTAGAGAAACTTGAGTAAGTTAATGAGCGAATGTGTGAACAGGGAATACGACCTTGGTGAATTTCGAACAGAAAATGTTGGTTGTCGACATTGTTGTGAACTCATCATTATAGTACTTCCACTGTCTGTGATTTTCACGGTTTTCGAATAATTTAGTGAATGAAGGAGAAATGTAATTTTTGTAGTTGGGGGCTCTCACGTCAATGGAGAGGTAGCTAAGGCCAAAATTATCAAACTAGAAATAACGGTGCGATGAAGCAAAGCATAGTTGTTCTGCTCGTTTTCTCAAAAGTTATATCTGAAAAAAAATTCTCATATTCATGTTCAAAATATAGAAGCTGTATCTGTGAATTGTGAATCATTGAAGCAAAAATGTCAAAACACTCTGACACAATACTCATCAAATGTCCTACTATGTATTTAGTAGCCCTATATATCAATTCGACCTATGCAATTCACACTCCCCTTCCCTATCGCACAACACAAGCTCTTCTTCTGGTTATCTTATTAACAATACGATGCGTCTGCCTCTTTCATACTCTCACATTAATTCTATACACCGTTAGATCTGCCTTAATCTGTATGTGTGCGGAATCTATGAACTTCATTGACATTGTTCATTTCGATAAACGGGTTTTGCAATTTCGAATAGTGCCAGCCAATCAGCTGATTAATTCCATTCAGTATAATCCACGTGGACATTAAACCACATATAATCAGCTTATATCATACGGTAGGTATAAATCCAAGTCACTAGATCACATCAAATGTAAATACACCCCTACCGTCAAACACATCATGAATTAACCCCGAATCAACTTGTGCTATTGGATTTCGTGCCGCCTTTGCTTGTCGTTCTCGTCTTCATCAAAATTCCGCTACGGCATATTCCAACTTCCTCGAAATTCAATATACATAATAGGGATAATTTAGATGGGATATAATCGCGAAGTAATAGAGGGTAATTAATTGCAAAACAAAGTCCCCAAATCTGCTTAAATTGATTCATTAGATGTACTTTCTAAAATCAATCCATCTTTTGATAATATGATTTACTAGTGTATACAACAGTGCATCCTAGGTAACCAATTAGTGCATCTTGATTTCGTTTATATAAAAATATAAGTTGTCCTCAAAGTTTTGATGAATTGACGCTAAGAATGTTATTTTATTAATATTTCAAAACTTGCTATTGTCAAGAAGCATAATTATACAATTCACTATTATGTTAAAATCTTGATTTACAGACTGAGCTCTGATGATCCGTCATCAATCTATGAGCAAACGTTACATAACGCCTTTTATCCCCTTAGGGGTCTAATTCTATAAAATCGGGTGCCTATATCGTATGAAAAACTCACATGCCAAATTTAAAGTCTGTCGGCTTTATAGTTGCGGAAATCTTATTATATAGAAGCTGTTCTAGATTCGAAATATAAGACGAAAAGCATTATTTTATCTCGAAACGATTTCTAAGAGAGGTACAAGCCTTCAAAGTTCCGTTTGAAGAATCTTTTATTTTATCGTACCTCTCCACTGATTTTGACCAAATGTTGTTCGAGGTCTCCTAAAATAGACACTTATCATTGGACAATAGAAACATTTTTCAAAATTGTCCAGTGGGGTTGCTTCCCTATTTTCTGCGCCACTAGATATTTTCTAAGAATTGAGATTATTATTCAGCAAAAGTTTCCGAAATAACTAGCTATGCCAAGCTGCTGACCTTGGCGTAGGTTTTATCTATCTTCCTCACTTTCTGAGTCCAACCTTTCTGACCTGCGGTCCAATCAGTGGTTCAGACTGCCGGCAACCCAGATGTGGATCGCCTCCTTGACGCTACTGTAATATATGCCAACCGCTGGTTCAAGTTCTTTGGTCCTAGTTTTGCAAGCTCATTGGTTACTTCATTCCCCTATATTTCAGAGTGTTTGTGACTAGTAGGTTGTAGATTTAATTGATACCTGACCGTTATTTGAATCATCCCCAACTGAAAAGGAATACCAGATACCATGATATAACATGGATCAAATGGCTACTTTCTCTGCCGACCTTAGCATCAGCTGCTGTTCATGTTCTTCAATTTGAAGCTTCGAAACAAAGAAAAAATTTTGATGCGCTTGTTATATTTGTTTGTTGTTTTCTTCTAGATTTTCATAAATTTACTGTGATCGATAGATCACTAGGTTTCTTCACTCGTAGGAATCAAATACATAGCAAATGGTTAGAAATAGACATATTTCCAGTGAATTTATATATAATAAATATAATAGTTAGAAACAGATAGTGTTGGGAATACTTCAAACTATACACTATACCATTACATTAAAAGTGTATTCCAATCGACAATATAGTTTATTTCGCAACGATCGATACAGTATTACTGGGCGTACCTCTCAGACTATAGTCTGAGGCGTACTCATAGAGATCATAGAGCTATATGATCTCTATGGGCGTACCCCGGCCGACATCGGCCTACTCAGTTATCTTACGGCGATATACATTTCAGTGTTGACAGTTGCGCGCTTTCGTATCATCCATTCCAGTGACAGTTGTCTTTATGGCGCGTTGGCGGTCTACCATCTGCCTGCATTTCAGTGTTGATAGTTGCACGTTTTTCCATAATTTTAATGGCCCATCACAACCAAATGTCATAACATTTTCCAATTGTTAGAGTTTTTGGCACATCTACAGTTTCGTCCCTTTCGAAAGATATCTCAACCACCTCCCTACCCTCCGTACTTTTCTCTACCGAACTCGTTGACTACGCTGTTAATATATAGATTTCCTTCTGATAGCCGACGTCGGCCAATTTGAGGATAACCCTCAAACGGCGTTTTGATTGATGTCGCAATGCGCGAGTAACTTGACAACAAGCTGAAAAGTAAATAGTCCAGGAAATAAAGTACAAAATCGACCCCAATTAGAAAAATTTGAGGTATAAAAGGCCGATTTTGATGTGTGAGGGCTCATTCGATTCGTTTCGACCTCTACATCAGAATCTGCCAAAATTTGTCCTATTGTCAATAAACAATAAATAATGGCCAATAAATGGCATGTTTCTGACATAATAAAAAAAATTGAAAACGCTATTTTCCATCATTTTTTAGCGGGTAAAGTAGAAAATTGCAGTTATTTGATCAATAAACAATGTGAATTTAAGGTTTATAACAATTACCTGAAAATGTATTGTAGTATTGATTATTTTTTAAATTTCCATTTTTTGGGTTAATTTGTTTATTAACAAATTGTTAATTTACTAATTAGATTAACAGCCAATCAGAAAAATAACATCGAATTTGTATTCAGCGACCTCAAATAACCTGAAAATGAATCTAATCTTGATTATTTAGAAAATTTCCATTTTGTTGTTTATTAACAAATAGATAAGTGACAAATTGTTATAGACCTTAAATTCACATTGTTTATTGATCAAATAACTGCAATTTTCTACTTTACTCGCTAAAAATTGATGGAAAATAGCGTTCTCAGTTTAATTTTTTTTTATTATGTCAAAAACATGCCATTTATTGGCCATTATTAATTGTTTATTAACAATAGGACAAATTTCTCCCTATGTAGCTGTGGCAGATTCTGATCTAGAGGTCAAAACGAATCGAATGAGCCCTCACACATCAAAATCGGCCTTTTGCCTCAAATTTTTCTTTTCAAAACCTTTATTTCCTGGACTAAAATAAACGTGGCATCTCGCCTCACTATATAGGTTGAGACAGGTGCACTTGGTGCAATGACTATTGATATAAATATGACTAACACTAGGTATTGATGTCAATTCTATAACACTATAATGCTCCGCATCAACCTTGCCAGATAAAAGTAAATGGCAACTCACAATCTAAAAATAACAAATGTTTATGTCGAATTGAATTGTTAATGGGTTGTCAATATGATGGGTCGCCAACAATATAACCAGCATAATCATCCCCATACAGTATCAATTTTGTCAACAACTCGTAACCGAATTTCGCGATGGCAGCAATACATTTATTATGTAAACAGTAAGAAACCACGCAAAATGAGCTAATAAAACTAATTAAATATGTGAATCGAAACTAAAAAAAGTATCCAACCAACAATAATACAAAGCAACTAAAAACAATATAACGAAGCCTATGGTCCTATGTCCATGCTCCCAGCTGGAAGTCAGAATAAATAGAGCAATGCAGTGTAGGCCGCAGCTTGAAATCTGGCCAGCGACAGCAAGAGAAGGGCGCTGCAAGCGGAAAGCGGCGGAACGTGCTGTAAAAATAATTAAAATATAATTTCTTTTTTGCATGTCAAAATAATGATTCAAAATCATTCAAAATGTGTGCTGACACATATGTGGGTATGTAGCGTCGGATTTAAAAAAAATCATCAAAATTCGTCTAGTTAGAAACGCGAACTCTGAATAAAAAACGCCATGGGTTTTGAATATATGAATTATGTATACGAATGAATCACCAAGTACTATTGTTACTTCCTTTTCTTACCAAAATTTTCCACTTTCGGATACTTCAGAGGGTTAAATGTATGATTGTGATATATATTTACTAGCTGTAATCCTACAGATAGCTAAAAAAATGATACGACATCATATTAAAATTTATATAATAGAAAATTCTTCCGAATTGACAACATTTTCATGTGTTTACAACACTATGTTTTATTAAAAATTAGAAATAATCACCCTCATCCACTAAAACTATATTTTTACTGAATATTTCTTATTCATAGTGTTATAGTGTATCCACAATGTGAACTCTTTTATAGTTCATCTATGTTTCATATTTATAATCAGTGGGAAAATTTTCCATCGCTTCTGATGTGCTGGTCTGCTGATTACAATACTTCTTTGGAATTACCCACACTATTTCTATTGCAACGAAGACGCACAGTGATATGGAGCGATTATATACCTCCTCGGTGGCTTATTCCTAGAAAACATGCGGGTATACCTATTAAAATTTCATCAAAAAAGATATTTACTCACTTGTTCAGATTTGATGTTATGCTGTTTCTTGTTTATATTCCTTCCAGAACCGTATTCTCGTTCTAGATATATTTTATAATGTTCTATGAGGCCTCTACCAGGATTGCCTGTTTGCACTTTTGGTAATGTTAGTTAAAACAGTTTTCGTGACTCCATGCAGCCTTTGAATAAATTGGATTCACTTGATTCTTCTTGTGGAATCTGCAGCGTTAAGCGTTTATCTATGAAACATAACCAAACATCGTTAAACCCACTTTGGCCTTTTTCGGCTTAGATTTGCCAGGACAAATTCACTGTTTCGACTATTCTTTGATCTCTGGTTTGTCGTGATGGATCCATGTTTCGTTCACAGCTACGAAAGGGTGCAAAGTTCTTCTTATCGCGCTTGAACATCGCCAAAAACTCCTTTGAAGTTGTCACATGGTCGCGCTAGTTTTCAAAAAGAGCAAATGCGGCACCCATCTGGCAGATGGTTTCTGGAATTCAAAAATTCATGCAAAATATACCGTATCTCTTCGGTTGAGTTACCTATAGCCTCAGCAATCTTCTGCACTCTAACTAGCCGATCGTCCAATATCATACCAAGGATTTTATTTCTTGCGTCATAACCTCATTCGGACGACCAGCGTCCTTTGTGGTCATACCACCACAACGAAAATCAGTAAACCACTTGTGAATCATTCCAATCGATTCCCATAATGTTTAACAAGCGATGCTTTGGTTTGCGTGATGTTTTTTTCACCCAAGAAATAATGTTTATTCAAGACGCGAAATTCACTTTATTCCATGTTTACAAAAATCTTCAATCTGAAATAATAATTTAGGACACTTCTGATGCTTGAATCTAAGCGTATGATATATAATTATAATCAGTATATCACTGTTGTGATAATGGTTTAATAAAATACTTATAGTTCCATTTCCAATACTGAAGATGGATGTCAAATGTACCACTTGCGAGGTGGCTACTGTGCCCCAAAAAACACAAGTCCTATTTCCACCATAACTAACCAATTTGCGAAATTTCAAATCTGTACGACCAGTAGGAATATGGTAATCGTCTTCACAGTGGTTTAGATATGCGCACACAGACATCATCTCAAAAATGCTGTATACCTATCCAGAAAGGCTTAAAACGATCATTATCGTGAAAATCCAAAAAATGTTTCTAGTCGATTACAATATTTTCCCCCCGAGATAAAAAAGAATTATAATCCATTAGAGACTGTATTGTGTTTACGTCGATAACGAATTAGTGATCTATGGAATTGGTCAGTACTATACCAAATATTGCTACCAGAAGAAGAGAGAATTACAGGAATTTATTGGTGATTCAAGGCAATGCAGTTCACGGTAATACTTTTGAATAATAAAATTCGATATTAATAATCAATTAGTTCACACTGTATATTATTTGAAATGTTTTTTCCATCAACTAACAGTATTTAGTAATCAAATATTTATATACTATCCAAACAATTTGTAATTGAGAATTCACTCATAAGGGAATAGAATAGAACATATTACATACAATGTATTTGCATTCCAATATAGTCTGACAACATTTCCAGAATATATATTTCAGTGAGAGCCTGACCTGATGAATATTCATGAGACATCTATCTGCATGTTGTATCTCGAACCCAAATTCTGAATGAAATCCAGACTTTCTTTTGAAATGAGTCCCTACGTAGTTTTGGCACTTCCGTGCTTTTAACTACATTTTATATCAAATTGCTGATTTTAAGAAGTTCTGGAAAACGTAGCATAAAAGTTGCAGGAATATTTCATTCTACTCAAGATCACTTCCGACAGTTTAGGTACTATAGAGAATAACGAGATAAAAATGTCGTTGTAAAGATTGTTTTATGAGCTACATGTCACTGATTGTCTACAATCCTTTTTGTGAGTTTGTAAATATATACTCTTTCTTGTCATACGGATGGTATCTTCTATCTTGCTAATTTGATAAGTGATTAGGGCAATGTTACAGAAAGGTGTTAGTTTTGATGCACTAAATCATGGGAGACCGACATTGACAACATTAGCTGTATTCTCCCAAAACTTTTGTAGCTTTCTTGTGAGACGATCGATTTTCATAATAACATGATTGAACTATGCTGCAATACGAAATACAATTTCATGGTTGGATTTTCACAATAAAGACATTTACAACATACCGGGATATCAGAAATTATCTTGGTCAAGGGTGGTTGTGAATTCTAAAACGTGTGTCTTACTTCACGTTTGAAATAATTATGTCACTGTCACACTTACATCATCAATAACCTACAAATGTCATACCCATTTATTTCAGTTGTGAAACAATAATGAACTACAAATTATGAAATAATTATGTGAACTTTGAACCTTTTCAGAGGTCGTGATAGCCACAATCCGGGTCAAAAACTGTTTTGAAATAGTTAATTTTCCGTAAATCGAATGACGTTCACGTGAGAAGCCCGTAGCACGCGAGTTAGGAAAGTGCAAACTGGTTGTACCTAATACGGCTTTACGACGACTTTTCCCGTGCCGTTTTCGCTCCATGTAGTTAGATTCAGTATCGGACCGTGCCCGACGGCCCTTCTTGTTTCGATGAATGTCCATTAAATAGGAAAATTTAATTAAAACAGTTTGAGCTATTCTCAGATCTCAGCTACGTGCGTCTAACGTGCGACGTACCTACCAAAGGGAATTTTCTCACGACTAAAATATACACGAAGTGGGTGAAAGCTAGCGGCCCATAACCAAAAACACTTTATTACAACTGGCGCCAGTCAGTATAAACTCTAACTTACCTGTAGCGAGCTCCGCGAGGCATATAGATAATTCGAACCTTTTAATTCTGATAGGCCACGTGAAAATCCCGGAAATAAAGCGCTGAAGACTTCTGAGTGTTACAATCAATATTCGTATAAAATTGCGAAATTTCGCACTTTTAGAAACTTCAAATTAATTATGACATAATTATTCCAAACGTAAAGTAAGACACACGTTTTAGATTCCACAACCACCCTCGACCAAGATAATTTTTGATATCCCGGTACGTTTACTCCACGAAAATTTTTGTAGATATTATCAGTAGGCTCAAATTTCAAAAGAAATTTTGGTTTCGGGAAACCCTGGCATCAAGTTCTCGTGAGAACATATCGTTGTACAAATTCCGGTAATTGATAATATTGATACATCCCACGCTTTCCGATAAATCACATAGCGAAGCTTGAGAATTTCCTTAAACAATCATATAAATATCTATAAAAATTGTAATTTAGTGGTTTAAATGATACGTTGATTCATTTAGTGAGTAAAATGTGTTCTCCTATTTTATTTCAAAGTTTAATGTGGATTACATTAAGTTCTAATAATTATTTGTTCAATAATAGACTTTTACAATTAATTCCAGAAATGGTTTTTTCTCTACTTTGGCTAAAGGTGAGAGAAACCTATAATGTTCGAAGAACATCGTGTACGCAAGCGGTGGAATGTTGGGAAAGGAGATAGGCATTCGAATTTTTCTTAAAGGTATTGATGTTATAGGTATAGTGAAAGACCTCACTAGGAAAAGAGTTCCACAACTTCGCTGTTTACAGGAAAATGAAGTCTGGTAGGAAGGAGTTCGGCAGGTTTCGAGCTTGACAATGAAGAGGTGACTAGGTTGAGCTCGTCCAGTCCGCCTATCTGGAATCTCTCGTGATGAAACAACGACGAGATTTCTGATGAACACCGATCATAGGAACATCTCAAGACTTTTTAAAAGCATTTATGTAAACTGTATAATTAATTTATTGAGAACAAACACATCATAATCATACTTATTTATATATAATTAAAAAATTAAGTAAAATTCTTCAATACCAATCACAAAAAAACTGTCAATTTTTTTGACAACTCATGTCAATTGTAACAACCAACCTCACGACATCTAAGGCCGGAGCTGCCTTACCTTCCTGGATATATTCAGTCCGTTGTCGGAAACGAGAAATGCCAGATCTACTGAAATTACTCTTTTCCGGCCGTCAGGTCTATACAAGCAAATAGGTCTGACGTTGTCCTCCTCGATAAACAAAGCATAACTATGTATGTCATCGAATTCTCTGCTCCGACAGAGAAGAACATAGTCTTGAAAGAGGAGGAAAAATGGACAAAATACGAAGATCTCCTGTTCGAGCTCCGTACGCTATACCCAGGCCACAAGGTCGTATTAGTTGTTCTGATCATCGGTGTTTTGGGCGGAATTCGGTTTTCGCTGCGTTTGAACTTAAAGATCATTCCGGCCTGTAAGAACTCAGTGCAGATCTTGATAGACCGGATGCAGAAGGCAGTCATTCAATAAGACTACTCAGGGCACACGATTTGGGAACCTGAAGTTACTTACCGATCGGTTATTCTGGCGCGATTGCTGCTATGTCGTCGGAGCGAGCAGCAGTCCCGACCAGCTGTTAATGTAAAAAAAAATATTAGTTGTTGAGAGTTTAAATTAAGAATGTTATGTTGTATTGAGTACATTAAACTAATAACACAAATATGGACATGATGAAATCATTCAAACGATATCATCAGAATTTTACAACCCTTGCTATTTCAATTACATTCAAGATCATCTTCAACTGCATTTCAGGAGGAGAATATTCTGATATAAGTAATGTTACAATCACAGAGTATATACAAAGCTAATTAATAGGAAGTGTCGGTGAAAAAAATTATTTACGATATACTTACTAAGACTTAATTGTACGAATTTTCAGATTTTAATTTGTGGAACTTTTTTATATTCATCCTGCTAAAGATCCTGTTTTATATAATAAATAATCATTCCGACATATGTATCTGTTAACATATTGTCAATGTGATTGAAGAGATGTTTTATCATTCAGTTCCATGTCCCTTAGAAAATTGTTAAACATTACTTGTATTCCAAACAAAACATTTACCTACATATGAATTTATAGAAAGGCAAACTTGTTTATATATTCTGGGTTCAAGCGGTTTCAACCTTATTCCACTGTTTTATTCATTATTATTTAGGGAACAACGTTGAACTGAAGTTTCACTTCTTGTTATTCTGACCAGACAGAAATTCTGTAAAATCGCTGAGCTTTTTTATCTTAGAAGCGATAAAACTATGCATCATGAAATTATTATTCCAACGGTTCCATTTCCAAACGATGCTGCGTTGGAAATATAAAGTGTGTATCTTCTTGAATATTTTATGATGTCACAGTCTATGTGTCGGATATTGCAAATCGTCTTCAGCAAAGGAAACTTGATAAAATTTATGTTCGATTTCAGCTAACCTGGTCATTTTATATTGATCCCGGTGATTAATTATTCGTTGCTCTTTCTTGGAGTTTCACAATGCCCTGGTAGCTATTAAACTATTTCCTTTCTCATACTGAATGTGGGAAGCATTCATATAAGATTAGGAGTTTGAAAATCGGTGAGGTTAACTACCGTATATATTGATCTCAATTGAATAAAAATATTGGTGGAGCTATTCGTTCGGTAATTTTTGCATAATGGAGGAGATCTAGCATTTACAGTGGATGGTACGGTGAGTATATTTATTATTCATAGTGTATCCCCACAGTGTGAACTCTTCTACAGTCCATTAATATTTCGGATTATGATAGGATTCTTCTGACACAACTCGAATTTTCGAAATTTGAAACAAGAAAGTTCAGAAAATATTAATAACAATCGCAACATTGTTTTCACAATAGTACCTATTGCGGATTATGATATAACTAATCTAGCAATACTTATCAGAACTCTCAGAGAAAATATGTTCGGAATTTGAAACGAGATAATTCCGAAAAATGAAAGGAACTCTTAATAATAATAGCAAAATTACTTTGATCGCGGATCAAGAACCAATCTGGCGCTCTTCAGAACTCTACCTACAACTCACATATGTATTTATTATATATGAAAATTTTCGGGAAATAGGTCACATTAACACTCTGTTTTGAATTTTCGTCTTCACGTACGTTTCGGTCTCACGACCATCATCAGAAGACTCATTATGTCTAAAACTTGATTACTTAAAACTAATTGTATTACACAAAGCGTCCAAATCGCACCAATTTCAATTAAAATGCCCACGTCGCCGAAACGAACAGAAACACGATCAAACGAAATCGTAAACCTCAATGCTCTAGTAAAATTATCAAAAATGCACTGCTAAGAAGGTTTCCTAATGAAAGCGTATTCATGTCAACACAGTAAGTGATCGACTGAGACGAAACAATTAAAATTTAATTTTCAAGTATACTTCCAAACCAGATGCTAGATTTACGAGCTAATGGAAAAAGGTTTTGTCGTGACAGGAGGTACACTTGACATTCTACCTGAATATATAC
This sequence comes from Endomychus coccineus, assembly GCA_958510875.1. Classification (NCBI taxonomy): domain Eukaryota; kingdom Metazoa; phylum Arthropoda; class Insecta; order Coleoptera; family Endomychidae; genus Endomychus; species Endomychus coccineus. The sequence goes on from OY294067.1 coordinate 78,639,730, forward strand.
TATTAACATTATAACGAGGCATGTAGCAATTTGCAAGAGATATTATTTGATCAAATTGGTATAGATATGCGTATCTGTCCTATGATTTACAGATTTGGAGTCACGTGTTATATGAATCATCTCCAAAATAGATCTTTTATAATAATTGGTTTCCTTAGTTAGAATATTAACATTATTGTAATATTTAAACTAAGGAAACCAATTATTATAAAAGATCTATTTTGGAGATGATTCACATAAAACGTGACATTATTGTAATATTCTAACTAAGGAAACCAATTATTATAAAAGATCTATTTTGGAGATGATTCACATAAAACGTGACTCCAAATCTGTAAATCATAGGACAGATACGCAAAATCTAAGTCATATCTATACGAATTTGATCAAATAATATCTCTTGCGAATTCCTACATGCCACGTTATAATGTTAATAGTATATATTTAGGTAGAATGTCAAGTATACCTCCTGTCACGACAAAACCTTTTTCTATTAGCTCGTAAATCTAACATCCGAATTGAAAGTATACTTAAAAATTAAATATTAATTGTCTCGTCTCATTCGATCACTTACTGTGTTGACATGAATACACGAATTAAGAAATCTTCTTAGCAGTGGATTTTTGATAAGTTTACTATAGCATTGAGGTTTACGATCTCGTTTGATCGTGTTTGTGTTCGTTTCGGCGACGTGTAATACAATTAGTTTTAAGTAATGAAGTTTTAGACATAATTAGTCTTCTGATGATGGTCGTGAGACCGGAACGTACGTAAAGACGAAAATTTAAAACAGAATGTTAATGTGACGTATTTCGCGAGAATTTTTGTATATAATTCATACTGGGTCAAGAATCTTTATTAATATGTATTTATTTAGGAATTGCGTAGAGAAGATAAACCGAAAAAAAATACTTTGTGCTCAAAAAACTGCTGTTGGTCACTATCAAGAATTCCAGAACGGTCCCTTCGTCAAGGAAATAACCGTTCAGAACGTTTTCCAAAAAAAAGGTGACATTTCGTGAAAAGTGCGCCAGAAAAGTTTTTTCCAATTGTTGGACTATTTCACCGCTACCCCATGTATCAAATGGAGACGTCTGTGACATGTAAGTACCTTGGATGACTCACAATAATGCACAGAAGTGGTTAGAAGACTGCAATATATTTAGAGTGAAGAGAAATGTGCTCTACATTCGGCTATTAAGACAAGTCCTACGGAGGAAGCTACGTTTATCGCCACAAAAAAATCGGACTTGCAGATTCATCTTTCATTAGTGATATATAGGCTTACACAGAAGCTGAAGAAGAATTACAAAAACTATATCTAGCTACCTCCAAGAATGATGATCAATAAAACCAGAACAATAACAAAGTTGTGAAATTACAAAATGATAATATCGGAAAAATCATTGAACAATGAGAGAATAAAGATGATGATGAAATCATACAAGAATTGAGAAACGAATACTACTTATTTTAACAAACTTTTTTATTCAAGAAAAATTGATGTTATTTGTCAAAATAAGACCTCAGGAGCTCTGAAAGTGATGGATACGTTAAATTCATCTGTAGAGAAAACAACGAATGTTACTTGTAAGCTATATTTGAGAATGAATAGCATCAATGCTGAGAGAGAATATGCCAAATCTGTCCAAAATAAACAGGCGCATGAAATGATTTCACTATACAACTCCAAATTTTCTGTAGTTGAAATTGGTTATAATATTTTAGTTATGAGTGCCTGACGTTGATAGAGGACGTGCAGCTCCCGGAATGTTATTGCGGTTGTTATGAGTAAAGATCGAATTCATAGGCAACAAAAATTGAAGAAAAAGGCGCTTATCTAGGCAAAGATTTTTATTGGGAAACGCAGAAATCTTAACATATAAGCAATATAGCCAAAACACCTTTAACACCATAATTAATTATTATTTATTATACGAAGGGGATTAACTTAATATTAACTTAACACAAATATATCTGCACAACATAATATTAATGACATATTAACTAAATAATTGTTAGTTAATAATTAAACAATGTAACCTCTTAAAACTTTATCATTAATAGCTACAACTAAGTGCTTTTCTATATTTTCTGTTTTAGAACTCTATATGCCTTCTTAAAATTAATTTGTACATTGAAAATGAACTCTCTATATCGACAGATGTAATTGGAACATATTCAAGAGCGGATAATAAATCTGGCTCAATTTGTAATTCTTCTGAAAATGCCCCATTGAAAACGTTGGCAGCAACAGATAAAAAAAATGAAACGTGTGGCACTCGGGGACTGCCGCGGTGAAGCCATTGCACAGCACTACGCCACTGGAAAAAGTTGGGCAGAAAAACATCCACTACCCCTTCAAAATCTTCACGAATTATGAGTAAAAGAGAGTATCAACTTGATCTCTATGAAGTGCATAGATAACTCTACTACCGGTAGTAGAGTTATCTATGGTGACAAGTGTCAGTTGACTTGTAAACACAATTTTATACGAACGTTTTAACGTTCAGATCTCGATAGCGCTTCCGGCTCCGGGATTTTCACGTGGCCTATCGAAATTAGAAGGTTCGAATCGTATAAAAACACAATTGCATGAACGCCAGACGACTTATTTAATTAGCTACGAACGTAGACATTTTGACATATCCTCGAGGAGCTTATACATTTTACCTCTATTTTGTTAATTTGGGGCCGTTTCGAACACCGTGCGGCTGGCGCCAGCTGTAATAAAGTATTTTGGGCTATGGGCCGCTAGCTTTTACCCGCTTTCGGTATATTTAAGTAGCTGGAAAATTCCCTTCCGTACGTCGCACGTCAGATGCTAGTAGGTGACAGCTGAAAATACCTCAAACTGTTTTAATTAAATTTTTCTATTTAATCGACATTTTTGGGCTGAGACGATGCTATTTAGTTGGCCCCGTTCATAAACTAATGACATGGAGCGAAAACCGCATGCGAAAAGTCCTCGTTAAGACGTTCTATGTACCGTAAATTTGCACTTTTCTAACTCGCGACCTACGCGCTTCTCACGTGAACGTCATTCGATTCATCGAAAATTAACCAATTCAAAACAGTTTTCGACCCAGTTTGGGGCTATCACGACCTTCTAAAAGGTTCAAAGTTAACATTTCGACAATTTTAAGCTCGGCCGAGCTACATGGTAGGCGGAGGGGTGGGAGTCAGGATATTTCGTTACGGTATTTGTTTTTTGTTTTTTTAGATTTTCGTTACGGTATTTGTCTTTAGTTTTTTTTTCTTGATTCGGTCGCCGCGCTCAAAGCCCGCGATGAAAGCTATATGCAATAGCTTAACAAGAAACCTTCATTCTTATCAGAAACGTATTTAATTTTACAGAAATTCATTGACCATTACTTACAGGTGCTGATTTAACCCAAAATTTCATTATAGAAAGATTCAGTAATAGAAATATGAATAATATCATGAGTAGGCAGCATAAAATTTAAAACAGGCACAAAAAGGCGGAATTTACTAAAAATGGCAAAATGTGCAGAAAAACATTTAGAATAGGCAAAATAGGCAAAAAAAAGGCAATTTGCTTGTAATCCGAGCTTTAGTTATGAGCATTAATCCATCGGGTGTCTATCAGTTAGGAAACAAGGAAGGTCTTCTGGATCGACATTATGATGTTATTGAACTTACAACTTTTATCATCATTCAGGATGTACTCGAGCTCCATTATTAACACTTTGATCAGCACCTAGCTTATCGTCTGGAAGCCTGCAAGGGTTTACAATGTGTCACTGTGAAAGATAAAATGTAAATGTTTCTCAAAGAACATAAAATGCAACTCAAATTATCACGGTAATAGTTCTTCTGAAAATAAATAACTCTACAACTTTGTTGATACTCATACAAAAAAATGATTCGTTGATAAAGTTCTATTTTCTTAACATGATCTTTTTATTAGTTAACATCCTGAAGTTATGATGGATTTTAATCATAAATCCATTAACAGTGGTTTTCAACATTTCTCATGGCATCATTAAAAGTATATTAAGCACCTTCTGGTACACGTGGTTTGACCCCAGCACATTTTATTTCTTTCACATGCCACATGGTCAGAAAATTCTAGGAAACCTACATTAACAAATTCAACACTACTATTTCTGATTCTTGCATACGAACCGAACGGAAAGTAGCACCCGGCATCAGCCGCCATTAATTAATGGCGAACATATTAAATTCTACTGTTCCGAATTCTCATGACTAACTTCTTCAGTACTTTCTGAAGCAGAAAATTGAATGATAAGTGGCACAATTCAAAAATTTGAAATATGAACAAAACATTACGCTGGTTATACAAAACATCACATCGACGCTATTTGGCGGAGCTGCTTAAAACTATTTTATGATAACCACGTAAATGAATAGATTGCGAATGGTAAGTGCTGACAAGCGAATACCCCTCTATATAATTTATAGTGTAGAAACGCCAAGTGATTACTCAAATAGGTTGTTAATTGTGCGCGAGTCAGCGGAGCTGTTGGTGGAATATGATGAATAGTCTGCCTGAATCTCGTTGAAATCAAGCACCGTAATCACAGCATAAAAAGCGTGATTTCCCTTCCACGCACACCCTACCCTCTGGTAATGAATTCTGCCGGTGTCACGTTGAACTAACGTACATGTGAGTGTCTTCCACGTGAATAGTTATCTCAAAATAATGACTTCTCGATAAGATCCAATTTGAATTCCTACAGCTTTACATTCAGCTAGAAGATTGAACCACTCACTTGACTTGCTCTGGTAGACTTATTTTATGGTCGACATTATTTACTACAAACCTTCATCACTTTATCTGGAGGATACTTCATGGTACTAGTTCATCGGCTCACTTCATAAAAACGTAACAGATAAATTATAACGATCGATACATTATTTAGAAACATTGGCATGTATTTCGTAGTGATTGAGATTAAGATTCATGTTTAAATGAAATGAGTAGTTTTTCTTCGTATTTAGTTATGATTGTATTATCAAGAATGAAATCAATTGAGGCTTCAACTTTCCGATAGTTTATTGTGTTTCATCAGAAATTGTTAGAACTGTTAAGAATACGTTATAATTTTATTTGGAACTCAGCACAAGGCAAGATAAACACTTTTCTCTTGGCTCAAGCTTTCAAGGATTGAGTTTCTCTTCAGTGGGAGCTCTACAATGTGTACATCATACAGTGTGTTCCAGAAAGAACTCCCGTAAGTGCATTCGACGGTAGGTTTTACAAGAATAATCAAATTTCTACATACAAACTATGGTCTATCTTCTTTCGTTCCGGAGATAAAGGGCGTTGAATTCAATTTTCTTTTTGCTGTAGCTCCTGTGCCGTTACAGATATTTCGTTGTAATCTGGTACTCGGGTGTTTCATCAGAAGACGCCGAATAAGACGACTTAGTTTTTGAATATGCGGTAGAGGGCACTAGATGCGCGACTTTCGGCCTTAACTTTTGGAAAATAACTTTTAAGCTATTGCATATAGCTTTTATCGCGGGCTTTGAGCGCGGCGACCGAATCAAGGAGAAAAAAACAAAAGATTTAGATTTCCGTAACGGAAATCTAAAAAAACAAAAAACAAATACTGTAACGAGATAGCCCCAAACTGGGTCGAAAACTGTTTTGAATTGGTTAATTTTCGATAAATCGAATGACGTTCACGTGAGAAGCACGTAGCTCGCGAGTTAGAAAAAGTGCAAATTTACGGTACATAGAACGTCTTAACGAAGACTTTCCGCTCCATGTCGTCAGTTTATGAACGGGGCCAACTAAATAGCATAGTCTCGGGCCCCAAAATGTCGATTAAATAGGAAAATTTAATTAAAACAGTTTGAGGTATTCTCAGCTGTCACCTACTAGCAACTGACGTGCCACGTACGAAAGCTACTTAAATATACTGAAAGCGGGTAAAAGCTAGCGGCCTATAGCCCAAAATACTTTATTACAACTGGCGCCGAACGCACGGGGTTCGAAACGGCCCCAAATTAACAAAATAGAGGTAAAATGTATAAACTCTAACTTACGTGTAGCGAGCTCCTGGAGGCATATGTCAAAATGTTTGCGTTCGTAGCTAATTACATAAGACGTCTGGCGTTTGCAATTCCCGGAGCCGGAAGCGTTATCGAGATCTGAACGTTACAACTTTCGTATAAAATTGTGTTTGAAAGTAACTGTCACCATAGATAACTCTACTACCGGTAGTAGAGTTATCTATGCTTGTCACAGAATACTCTTCATAGAGATCAAGATGATACTCTTACGTGACGCCTTTTATGTTTCCCCTACGTGGCGTCTTTTGGTACTACACTATATGTTCAACAGTCGATAGAAAATTTGATTTTGAGGAAAAAAGTTCCTATTAACATATATGCAGACGCTTCGTTTTTTGCAAATATCTCCGGAACTGTTTATCGTACAGAAAACATCTTTTGCGAACATTTTCTACTCATAGCAAGCTATGTTCTATGCGATCGAAAAAATTTTTTATTCATAATACGTGAAGATTTTGATGGGATAATGGATGTTTTTCTGCCCAACTTTTTCCAGTGGCGTAGTGCTATGCAATAGCTTTACCGCGGCAGTCCCCGAGTGCCACACGTTTCATTTTTTGTTTTGTTTTCTTTGCACATTTCCTGTTTATAAGTATATTGCGGATAAATAAAGTACCCTTGTTGAGGGTCTCAAAATTTCACCGTTTTCGAGAAGAACGCGTTTAAATGAACATATCAAACCTCATCAAATTTACTTACTACCGAAATTGCGTATGTTCATTAAAAAACGTTTTTCTCGAAAACGGTGAGATTTTGAGAACCTCAACAAGAGTAAATTGTCTGTTTGAAATAAAATTGTAAACCGGAAAAATGTGCAAAGAAAACAAAAAATTTTTTTTCAAAAAAGATAAGGCTAAAAGAATCGCCGAAAAGTCGCGCATCCAGCGCTCTCTACCGCATAATCTGGAACTTACTAAACCATCTTATTCGGCGTTCTCTGAAACCCCCCAGTACCAGATTTCAACGGAATATCTGTAACTGCGCAGGAGCTACAGCAAAAGTTCGTTAAAAAAAATTAAATTCAATCCTGTATCTCCGAAACGGAAGAAGATAGGACCATATTTCATATGAAGAATCTGATCATTCTTGTAAGATCTACCATCCCCTGCATTTACGGGAGGTCTCTCTGAAACACCCTGTATATGATAAATCAGTGAAATAAGGTATGATCAATTTTTGATCACGTGAGTCACTTTTGTTAGTAAAATAGTTCTCGGACAGTAGATGTGGGTCAAATGTTACAAATGTTGAGTATATAGCAAATGATTAAGAAACCACTTATAAAATACGTTAAATTATACTCTATGTTACTTTGAAATTTTATCAATATGTTCTACATAATATATTTCGCAACTCTATGTTTCATATTGACACTGCTGTCAGGTTGACTTTTGCAATTATTCACACTTTAATGTAACCTTTTATACTGACACTTGCTGTCACATGAACTATCAAAATGTACCACAGAATCAAGAAGTCTAGGACTTCTTGCACAGATATTAAATAGATCGTGACATCACATCTATACCGTCAGTTGAATTTTAAAATTTCGGACACTTTTGCAGGTTGAATATTTAAGTGTGATATATATTTATAACCAAGGAAACACGCTTGTTCTTACGGTTCAATAAAATACCATAATTCCATTTGGAAAAATTAACACAGATATCAGAAATACCACTCGAAACGGGGCTACCAATAAGTAGCGGCCAAAAAAAATACAGTTCCTATTTTTACCACTTTAAAGCGATCTACAAATTTTCAAATCGATACTAACAAATAGGCATGGCGCAATCGTCTCCCAAAAAAAATTGCGCGATTGCAATACCTCCCTTACACTATATACGTAAAGTGAGGGAAGTAAAACACTTAATGTGTAGGAATCTAGGACTAATTAAAAACAATACAGGTCATTTTATTTAAAGCGATTAGGACGTACTGTTAATAAAAATTGAGAAAGATATTTGATTGATAAAACAAAGCTGGCTGTTATTCTGATACAAGTCAACCAAACCTGATTTATTTCAGTTCGGAAGTTGGATAATATCCGGAAAAATATATCGCATTTAGGTCATCGTATATTTGAACCATTCTATCCGATTTTATGGCAGTCATCGAGAATAACTTGTAACAAAGGATAATATTAATCTCCTGTGAGGCGGTCAGTGATTAGTTTCAAGAACGTATCTGGCATCCCACATTGCATCTCAGAAAGTTATATGAAGAAGAGGCATCATTATTATTTTCTTTTATTTGTGCCGTTCTATCCTTCTCGAGAGAAATATTTGGAAGATATTTCCTAATTCGTATGCCGCTGTTCACGTTGAAATAGTAGACAACTGTGCGTTTCTGATAGTACTGTGGGTATTTTTATGTGAAGCCATTTTTATTCTTCCACAGTTTGGCTTCTGTCGCCTACGATCACTGAATGTTAACCGGAGTCAATATAAACATACATTTCTCAAACTTAATAATAGATGTGTTTCCTATTTTTCTTACTCTCACTATGTAGGAGTTTTCGTGTGGAAATTTCACTGATAAGGTCATGAAGCCGTCACAATTTATGGTATCGATCAGTGAAAAGCTCAATGTATAACCGTATTGGAGATTTATGAATATCACAATATTTTAGGAATCGATTTCCATGTGACTTGTCAATCTAAGCTATGTTCAATGGCGTACCCAAGATATCAGCTAAAGGGGGCATATATCATCATCGTCGTAATCGTCATCATCAAATCATAGTAGTATCGAGAAAGAGGAGAGAGAGACGATTTCTTACAGGATGAAACTGGAAACTATTGAAAATCTGTTTTTATTATATTATTGAGTAGCATAGTAAAGCTACCACTTTATATAAAGACCTACTACCTACCATGTAGTTAACTGAGTTAGATTTTTATGTTATGTTATAAACAATCCTCTCAAATACAGCATACATTTTTCTATAACTCTCTTTTACACCATCTATGCACGCCCATTAGGCATAATCCAGTCAGTATTTCATCTCCCATAGAGCTCTTAAGCTAGCTCTCCACTCTTCGAAGCATACTGAAGGATCGTCTAAAACTTGAAATAGTGATCAGACTTCTATATTCCTCAGTTTGTCTTCTGTAAAATTCTTACAGTCTTACACCAATTATACCCAAGGTCCAATTTTCCGGTGACATCCAACTCTTAACAACTTGTAAACAGTTCTGCGTTTTAGCTATCCTAACATAACGACCTAGAACGTTTTCGTCGTAGCCATCATTCGTTTCAATTTCGGGATTGAGAGGACAAACTTGTCCAGATGTTGATGGATAAGAATCAATAGAGGCAGCCAGTACCACGAGTGCTGCTGGTGCTGGAAATTTTGATGGCTGACCGTTGTCACCCTTAGACGATTGGGGTACATCTTTTCTCAATATACATCTTCGATTCTAGTAACTGCTTGTCCTACTGACAGAGTCTATGCTGATGATGGATAAATTTATCGTTCTTAGTTTGAGGTTGAAGTTGATATCGCTACTGAGCAAATCAATAATAACCTGAAGGCAATATTCAATCTATAAGAAAAATATTGTCTATCTATAAATCCTTCTGCATCACAAGTTATGTTATTTGGACCTAACATAATCAAAAATCGCTGTAGTTCTGCTTTTGTGATTGATGTAGATAATGGAGTACTTCCAATAACAAACATAATCATTTATTTGGAACCTAATTTAGACACTTATGATTTGATCAAAACGCTAATAAAATTATACAAAAAGCCTACTCGTCTCTTAAGCTACTCAAATCATTACTAAATCCTCAAATAAAGCAAATACTTTGTGAATTACTTGTTTTTCAACATCTCAATTATCCTAATATTGTGTATGTTCCTTGTCTAATTATGTATAATGTTTAAATGTTACAAAGAATACAAAATAAGTGCGCTCCATTTGTATATAATGTACTAAGAAGAAATCATATTCCTCATAAACTCAACATGAGGTGGCTTTCGATAAAAAATGAAGGACACTACATTATTACGGTTTGCTTCATAAAATAGTCTATCTTAGAACCCTTCCATATTTATATCGCAAGCTTAATCATCGCGCATGAGCCCAAAATGCATAATGTAAATGATCATCGCAAAGATATTTTGTTAGTGCCAAGACATAACACCAGCCTCTACCCAGTGATCATTTTCATATAACTCTACTAAACTACAGGGTTAAAACATGAAACAGTTTTTAGTTTCACACATAAAATAAAATCTTTATCATTGCTAGAGGAATCTTCTCATTATCGCTAAACGAAGTGAATTAGTTCAGTTCCCTTTGATTAATTTTAGTCGTTGTAAATGAGTATTATCTTTTCCAATTTTTGATCTCTATTTCACCTCATCTGTCCAGGTGGAAGACCATTATTGCTTATGACTTTGAGCAGAATGAATTTGTTTTGCAAGTGATCCATGTGAGTTCATGTAATTTCTCTGAATAATTGAACTATATTTGGATAAATTATTGTACATTATGTATCATCACTTTTGCAATTAATAAATGTTATCATCTCATCACATCCATGGATACTTTCTGGAACTTTTTTTTTTCTTTTTTTGAGTAGTAGTCTCTAAACCAATTTACAAGATATCACATTCAGTTTATTTAAGCATGGTGGGTTATCAGAAAGATGTATAATGAGACTTCAACTCACCTTTTCAAAAAAATCCCTGAAATCCATTTGATTTGATAACAATAAATCCAAGATACGAATAGCCAGATATATAATATAAGTCTTGCAGCTATCCCTCCTCTTCCTCGTAAGCTGGGTATGCCCTTGATTGTGTTTCTCATGATTCCCATACATCGTGTAATCTATGCAAGTCAGTGAACTATCTGATCTTGTCGAGGGTAATGAAATAAAAGATAGGCAATGGAATTTACCTTAAAAGTTTGAAGGTTATGATGAAGTGAATGTAAAAAAATCGGAGGCATTAAGAAATCTGACTGGACAAAGAGTTCTACAATTTCGCCGTTCGATGGAAAAACGAGGTCTGCTAGGGAGAAACTCGACAGATCTCGAGCCTGACAACGGAAAGGTGATCAGCACGAGCTCGTCTAGTCTGTCCAACTGGAAATGTTCGTGGTGGAATGATACACGAGATTTCCAATAAGCACAGACCATGGAAATATTTATGGTAAGGGGACAGATTTCTACGAGGTCTAGAGTGGTCAATGAATCCATAAGTGTGACATCAACCAGCTCTCTTCTGAATAGAATCTAAGCGTTTCAGCGTATGTTTGTCAAATAAACTCCAATGAATGTGAATAGTAGGTACTCCATGACAGGTCGAATCGGTGCTCAGTAGATCATAAGAAACTTTTGACACAGGATAGAAAATCGAGTTTCCGTGAAGCAGTTTTCGCACATGATCATCTCATACGAGGGTGCTTCTAGTGGGGATACCGAGCCTGGATATTGAGGAATTTATAGTACCGTTGTACCTGACTACATCAAATCAGGAATTGTGGCATTCCCTTCTTGGAGAAAATATATGTTTGAGTCTTGGTTACATTAAACTCTAGTAGATAGTCAATTGAGTGATTGAGTAATTCCAAAATTACTTGATGCTTTGTAGGGGATGTCACTCCCAAAAGAGATGAATGCTTCCAGAAACGATGTTGATACCAAGACGGATCCTTGAGGAACTCCAGCGATAGTAAACGACAAAGTGAGAGCGGCAAACTATATGATGGAAGTTTCACAAGGAAATACAAATTCGGGTTCTGGTTGCTTCAAATTCTACTACACTATCAGATTGCAAACTTCTTGCCAGATCTTCTCAATGTCTTACACCTCTGGCTCCGCATGATGATCCAGGGGCTCTAGAGGAGAATGTGGTTTAAAATGTATCATCATCCGCAAAACTGATGGGGCAGGTCATTTCCTAGAGCAGAAATAAGTTGATATCAAAACATGCCCCTGGGAAAACCAGCGTTGGTATTCATTGATCAGAGGAAACTGCGTCAACTACCACATGGAGTATTTATGTGAGAGGAAACTCTATAGACATATTTGAGGCAACGAACCTTATTTTGAGATTTGTTACACTCTAACTGTTTTTCAGCTAGAAGGAAACACTCCAAGTTCATATGAAAGCAAAAAAGAAGATTGAACCGTGAATCGAATTTCGTCGGGCCCCATAGCCCTTCTGATATTGATATCAAGCAGAATGGGCCTGAAAACTTCAGGCATATGGTCGTTTTGGTTGTTTTCCCAGAAGTATGAGAAATTAGATAGGACATATGGGAAAAAGATCTGATAGTGGAAACTGATTGAACCTTCATTATATTCCCGCCTCACAGCATGTTATACCGTCAAAGTTATATATTATATCATCCATTTTTAGCTCAGAATATTAACCAAAGGAAATATTAACATTTCATTCATGTCTTTCTTCTTGCGCAATCTGTTAGATCTCCAACAGTATTATTATTAAAAAGTAGCATTCTATTCACAATTACTATTCAATTGTTTCCAAAGGAAGCATGATTCTTTGGTTTCAGAAGGTTTTTTACATGGTAGTCATTCGTGTTTAAGCTGTCATCATAATATTAGCTATTAAAACGAATACCAACCATTGTTCTTATAATATTGTTAGAGATCCATTTTAAATATGAATCTACGTGAATAGTTGATCTATAACTGGACTGACGTGTGTTCATCGATGATGTACTAATCCTTTAACGAGTTGTATTCTTGGAAACATGGAACTTGATTCAATATACTCCGGACCTCGCGAGATGTTAGGTCGTCCCAAGTAAAGTTCAATTTTTTTCTTTTATTTAACATAATAGTTTTATGCTAAATATTCTCAGTTACCATTATGGTTTATAAAATTGAATCTTCATCTCTAAAACTATGGAACCTTGCTTGCAAAATGTGAAGCAATTATTCAACATATTATAATCATAGTAGAAGATTTTGGTACACGGAAGGTTTCAGAACTATTTGTGAGGAGAAGCGTATCGTGGATATTTGACTATTGCAATCATGTTACGCAGTTTTCATATAGGAACGATTGCTAGTATGTTATATATCTCAATTATGGACAAATTGGGATATAAGCTAGTACAAGTGAAATGAAATATCATGTATTTCATCCGATGTTATTAATACATTTCGTAGCAAACATTCTGTAAATGTCAGTTATAGAACATAGTGGTCATAAAAATCTTTGATCAACGAATCAGTTAATAGAACACATACTAAAAATAAACTGCCAGCTTGTATAAAAACAATAACAGGCAATTGGCACACGATGCAGCCAAACTGAAAACTATTTGAATATATTGTAGCTGCACAACTGGTTAGTATAGAAAGCAGTAAATTGTTCTTCCCCTGGGAGAAGCAATTGTGACTGAATAACAGTCCGTTATCTCGTATCTTTGAGATCTTCTTTCCATGTATCACTGTGCAAACAATACAATTGCAATATAACAAAGATACTGCTACATTTATTAACATATTCCCATTGTAACGTTCTATGTCCTGGAATATGATGAATTAAAAATGAACTTTCTCGAGAGAATGAATACAACAACGACCTTTCACTCTTCCTGAGACGATCTCACATAAGAGTATAGGATAGGTATATGCGTGATCCTCCGGGTATTTAACTTCAAAATATGCGTCAGTCATATATCAGCTTTCATTGGAATCTATGCCTCAACTGTGCCTCCTAGTCTACAGTTCTGATAGAATTGAGAAGGTAAGGCCGATTTAAAGTTCCAAACTCAACATTCTATAGCAATATTTGCAACGTATTATATCCAGATTCATTATTACACTCTCCCAAAATCTGTAATAAACCAATCACATTTGATAACACGATTGCTAAAGTAACACCACAGGGGCGGTGTTAGTCGATATTGTGAGTGAATCCGTCAGTTCACAATTTGAAACTTAAGTGTTAAACAAGAAGAGAGAGATAGAAAGCTAACATAACCACAAACTAATGTGAATTATGAATTCTCCACTGTCACTGATTTTCACTTTTCAGTCTATTTTTGTCGGAGAATGCGTTAATGGACAATCTTAATATGATTCTCATGTGTTAAATCGTAGAAATTGTCTACAAGCTATCAATCCAGAACACCGCTTGATTGGGTTCATTCTGCACCCTTTGAAATAAAACTCGGTCCAGAAGGCTTCAGCCAACGCCGGAAATGGTACTGTTGGTCATTCCTGGCAAGGTTCTAGCACTAAAACTGTGAGAGTGATGAAAGATGGTGGCACATGGTATATTGTACTGTTGGTGTTGGTTATACAGCAGGTTTTATTTAAAAAAGATGTCGATTATCTTATAGAAATGAATGAAAACAACAAGATTCACTTTTTTTATTGATTAAGGAACCTCTTGTGAAAATCATGCAAGATGTAACCAAAATGAATCTTCTCAAACACGTTTTCATTCAACTACCGAGAGAAATCAATAGTGTAATGTTGTCATTTGGTGTTACAAAAAATATCTCTTGAATATTAGTTGAAATAATATACTCCTTCTATAATATATTCACCAGATCCAATCAATAGAATCTATAAACTGACAAATTAGATCCAGTTTGTTGGTTCCCCTCTAGACATTATTTCCATTGTCGATGAAGGAACCCAATTAAAATAATTAAATGAACTGGCTATACAAAAAGGGGGTAAAGTCTGTATCTATGTTAAGACTGAAGCTTTAAACTCATTTTCGAATTTTCACATAAGCATGTATATAACTTATTTTCCAACTATATTTCATCTTAATCTCCTCAATACAACTAGATAATGACTGGCGACTTAAACACGTCACGAATTGCTTGTTCAATTGTACATACATAATATTCCACATATATATATATATATATATATATATATATATATATATATATATATATATATATATATATATATATATTTGTGAAAGATGTATCTTAATTGTAACAATCATTATTATATAACTATAAGCATATATGATAGGTCACATTGAATACTGTGGAATAGTAACACCTAAGTAGCTAGAATTTCTCTAGTGGTTACTTGTCTTACTTTTTAATAAATTGTATTGTTCATATCTGATTTGCAAGACATTCATGTAATAACGTATAATGATGTAATTTTTAAATCAAAGTTTAGCTGAACTATTTGAAAATGACAGAAATGTATTGAGTTTAGCTTTATTTTCAAATATGTATAATTTGGATAATTTTGAGAAAACGTCATCGTCCTTTACTTGTTTCAGGGATGTAGGTAGTGAGTTGTAAGTTTTTGAAGCAGTGGAGTCTACAATTTTCTCTGAAAGTTATTTGTGCTTCTAGGTATTTTGATGTATTTGTTGTTATTGTTTCTGGTATTATTATGTGAGATTCGAATTTGGAAATTTCACTTTCGGAAAATAAATAAAAAAGAATTATGAAAATAGAGTGATGGTACATTAAATATTGTTTCATTATATAGTTGTTCTGTGGGATATCGTTTGCGTTTTTTAAGACTCCAGACAATAATTCCATATCGAATTATAGATTCAATTAGAACCTTGTAGATAGTTATTAATGAATGATGTTGTAATATTTCTCTCAAAATATAAAATTTATAGATCAGTTTGCGTATTTTAATTATCAATTGTTAAATACCTGTCAATGATTATACCTAGATATTTGATGTGTTCTACTTCTTGTATTGGTTCTTCACAATTAGTGAATTTTATTGTATT
Organism: Endomychus coccineus; assembly: GCA_958510875.1. NCBI lineage: Eukaryota > Metazoa > Arthropoda > Insecta > Coleoptera > Endomychidae > Endomychus > Endomychus coccineus. The sequence goes on from OY294067.1 coordinate 78,655,523, forward strand.
AAAATCTGGACGATTGACGCAAGATAGTGAGAATGCAATATATTTAGTTTTTTTTTATGTTAAGAGACAGTTTATAAAAATTTAACCATTCCTTCATTTGTTTCATACATTCACAATTAATATATGCTAGAAATAAAACACGTCCCAATACAAAGCCCTGAGGTATTCCGATTTTCACTGGTATTTTGTTTGCTGAAATGATTTCCAATTTTTAATAACTTGGCCCATTACAGAATTCAAATGCTCAAATCTCGCATTGCCTTTTAATATGATCCTCAACTCTAACCTCACACAACTATTTACTGAACGAACGTGAATTGATTAATCTTCTTCAATTCTAGACCTTTTCATTACTATAATTATCCAATGTTGCTAACTGGACCAGAAGTACTCTTACCAATTGGTTAGCCGGATCATGCCCCTATTCTATAGACCATCCAATTTGGTTTGAAGCCAACAAGAATTCATAAAAGAAGGGAATCCATTAAATAACTAATTACCGAAACATCACTTCCGACTTGACAGATGAGCCATTATTGTGTAACAATTGCAACGGTAACGAAATATGCGAAAACTTTTTATCTATGAGAGAATTTAAAAATAAATCAAAACAGTGGATAGCTGACAATATCAAAAAAAATCTCTGCGGGAAAGAAATTCAATTCATTCGCAGCGATGTGAACTTTAGAGCCCATCGGTGTTACTCGAACAAACTTACAACAACAATAAAACGTGATAGACGTTTAATGTATTGCTAGTAGCAAAGATATTGAAAACCAACAATATGCTCGGTCATCTTTAACCCTAAATATTATTGTTCCTCTATCAAGGTAGCCTGATGGATCAGTTTGTACATCTAACTACGAAGTTGGCGAAATATTTTAGGAGAATTTCTCCAAAGCATACACTACCGAGTGAATCATATCAACACACCAGAGGAGCGTAGATTCCTTTGAGGCGATCCATTTTACCATTCACCACTTAAAAAATCTTTAAAATAACTCATATCCTGTTTTAGATACTAAGACTTTTTTATCGAATTGTATCACCTATAGATAATTCCCACTGTCTTCAACCAAGACAAAATTATATAATGATCTCGTATTTCCGGATTTGCAAAAAGGGCGATCAATTGAGCTGTGAAAACTATCGCCACTTGAGCATGGTGCCTATGGTTAGTAAATTAATAAAATCTATAATGATGCAATTCTCAACGACTCATAAAATAATCCCTGGCCAACAGCATGGATTTGTACTACGACGGTCGGTGATTACCAATCTTCTACGATATGGTAAAGGCTGGCGAAGCAACCAACTCTTATCATATATAACTGCCGGAGCTCATGAGAAAACCGAGACAGCTTTCTGGGACGTGTTATCACTGTTCATTCTGGAGAACCAGAACTTCTTACACGATACGTAGTTGTAATAAACTTGCATTGTTTTGGGACCCTCACCTGGCGGTGGTATTTCCAACTATTTTCTCGCTTATCTCTGAATCAGGAGATCTGCATTATTAATGCGTGACATTGTGAATTACATTATCAGTGAGAATTCTGCTTTGCGGCTGATGGTGTTGGAACACCTAGGTTCCCCAAACCTTTTCGAAGGTAGTAGTTATATTACTACTGCAGATGGTTGATCAGTCACTTCACCTCTGCCTCATTCTACAGACGAGCTCATGAGAAGAAGGAAACAGCTGTCTGGGACCAATAGACGGACGTGTTGTCAACCTGGAGAACCAAAACTTTCTGTACAAAGTATAGTTCAATGCCACAGACGAAACATATGAAATAAACGTTGACGTCTCGATGATGACGTCACTTGAATAAATAGGAATTTTGGACCCTTCTTCAGGTTAAATATATCCGTTTGATAAATATTTATAAGCTGGCATCATGCTTATATGGAATACTATAATTCCATTTGAAAAACTGAAGTTAAAAGAAAATCCTCTTGTAAGAAGGCTGCGGCTCCTCAAACCAAGTTCCTATTTTCACCACTTTGAAGCGATATGTGAAAATTGGAACGGCGATATTGGTTCCACATAGGGTTACGTACATACGCACATACACACAGACATCATCTCTAAATTAGTCTAGATCGATTAAGGGAGACTCCGGATATTTCAGCGAAAATCCGGAAAATCCTCCTTAGACCGATTACAGAACATCGCTTATAGTACGTCGAGCGAGAGAAGTAAAAATACAGATTTGGCATCTTGCGTGTAATCCTAGCAATATTAATAAGTCCCGAAACATAGTAGGCAATGCAACATTCAGAATATTAATGCAGCAAAAGATCATTAAGAAAATTTGAACTTTGATATTTTGCTAAGTTTGAAACAGACCCATGAGAGCTAAACAGATATTCGCAGAATCGATGACAAATAATTGTCACTATTTAGCCGAACTGAAACTATTTGAATTTATAGCTGCTGTGGGACTGGTTAGTATAGAAAGCAGTAAATTGATAGTCTCCCGAGATACGCAATTGAGATCGAACAACTGTCTGTTACTCCGTATTTTTAAGGTCTTCTTCCCGTGTATCGCTAACCAAACAATACATCGTCCTGTTATACTACTTCTACCATATTCATTTATATCCGTCCATTGTTATACTTGGCTAAGAAATCGTGAATAAAAAATTAACACTCTTTGAGAAAACCGTATTCACAGACGTTATTTTCAAAGGTCTACGGAGAATATGTCATTGTCATCGTTTAGTGAAGCCATTAGGTTTTATCCTGTACAACGTTGCAAAAATTTCATATATCACTTGATGAATAATTAGAAGAAGAACAAATATATTACATAAATTATTGTAGAGTTGGCTTTCACCAATAGCAACTTCATTCAAGTCGGTCCGCTTTATAGTTTTGAGGTTTCTCTACCTAATTGACCACAATTTCGTGTGAGTAGCTGAAGTGATACAGAATTAAATTTTCTGAATTATTAAGATAACTTAGATATATTAACATAGGATTATAAAGATGAATAAACGTAAAACAATGAACCATAGGAGAGATTCGAACCCACATTCCTGGACGTCCAGTCCAGCGTGTTTACCAATTGCATCACTTTGGTCCTATCAGTCTCATATTTTTGTGAATATAAACCTCTGAAAGGATAGTAGATCATTGATGAACGCAATGCGATTCATTGCTCCGCTATAGATCAACTATTCACGGTCATGCATCCAAAGTTAATCGTTTTAAATGGAGGAGTGTATATATGCGTATTGCTATGGTTGACAATTACTCTAACAGTACTCATTTAACGATAGCATCCTGGTTCTTACATTTTTCAATAGAACTGACTGAGAAATGCTTAGGGCAATGTACTCAAACGGAATTGTGGCCAATTAGGCAAAGAAACCTTGAACTTGTTTATACTTGCCCAGAAAATTTCTGAGCCAGTTCATGAGTATAACACGAAAAATGAAAATAGCTATAATTATCCTTGTCATAGAATAACTTTAACTAAACTAAGTCCTAATGCATGCATTAGTTTTTTCAATGTCTACCTATTGGTCTACATGGATCAATTAATTCTAAAAACGATTCAAGAGTGAATTGTTCAACCATATATATATTTTAAAACCCTACTGTGCTGTATGCTATTGTTGTTTACACTTCTTGTATGACTCAGTATGATGGTAGTTGGTTGAAGAAATAGCACTTGATGATTTTAAGTTATTTATTCACACCTATATACAGTTATGTACAAACTACACTAACATAACTGAGTCCCCTTATTTATGAAGGCTAGTTTACCTAAAGTTGTAATTCCCTAGGTTAACGTTTGATTATAAGATTGATGATATGTTAATGTTATTGCAAGTAATAATGTTGCTCGCTGAAGTGATATCGTTGTAATTGTTAGAGTAATGTAATGATGTTCCTCGTTGAATGAATTTGTTGTGATTGTTTAGTAATCTAATGATGTTGCTCGATGGATCATTTTGATGTGATTGTTTAGTAATCTAATGATGTTGCTCGATGAATGAGCTTTGTGTGAATGTTCCTTTTCTAAAAGTCGTTTACTTCAGGCAAATTTAAGACTACAATTGACCTGTAAAGAAGGGTAGTGGATGCTATCATTGGGCAACACAACCATTCTTAGAAGTACCCATAATAAATAAGCCATGCCAGCCAACTCATCGATAACACTTCGTCGGCTGATGACAAATTGACACAAGAATCCCATTTACGACTGAATTCCACGTAAAATACATTCACAGAGGCTATAATAGCTAATATACAGAAATGATACTTTAAATGACTTTCATAATTATTGTCAATATGTATAAACATATAAGTTAAGCTTGAACACCTACTCCGTTGGTGAGTTTTTAAATAGGAAATTGGTCACCTTTAAATCAGTTACTCTGTGAATACATATTTTAAACTCATATTAACTGTATGTTTTGTATCACTGTTACATATAATGGTAATATTGATGAGTATGGATCTGTTCTGGATAATTTTCAGGATACCACTATAATTATTCCATTCTCATTGTACCTGACTAGCCTCTCACTGTTTCATTATAACTGTTTACTATAGCTCAATAAATTATTTCAGTTCACTTCGCTAATTATATTTATAAGATGGCGGTGTGTTGGCTTTAACCATATCCTAGCACAACGCAAGAACACATTTTCACGATCGATTCGTAGCACACCATATATTATTATATTAGCAGAATACCTTTCGGACACCACTGCGGGTTAAATGTGAATGATTTTAGGAACAGAAAATATATTGGAAATGATTTAGAAACCGATAGTGAAAGACGTTGAATAATACTCTATGTTCCATTTTGTCGAAATGGTGTACATAATGTATTTCACAACTCTATGTGTCATACTCACACTTGCTGTCAGGATGACTTTCGCAATTCACACTATAATATAACCTTCTTTCGTAATGACACATGCTGTCACATGAACTGTCAAATTGTACAGCAGAATCGAGAAGTCTAGGACTCCTTGCACAGAATAAGACATAAAATATATCGTGACATCACATCGATGATGCAGATTAAATATATACGAATAATATATATTTATAACCAAAAAAAACGATCGTCCTCATGGTTGAATAAAATACCATGACTCTATTTGAAAAAAATGAAGATGGATGTTAAAAATACTACTCGAAATACTTCAATACTTCAATTTGTTACAATAATTATTATTAGGTTGACCTATGTGACTGGGCCAGATTGATATGTCTTTAAAAAGGTTGCCTCGCCATATTTCAGTCACCAGCTGCCACTGATATATTTACGTCCATTTATACACCTCTTCGGTTAGCGAACGGATAGGCAGACTTGTTTTTCTTTGGATAATCACTCAAATGTAATATGATTTGAAGTATCATGACTTTATGTGAATGATGTGACTCTGTTATCTTGTTATCGTTGGCTCTAGGTCATTATAAGCTTCGGACCCCAAATTTTAATTTTGAGTTATTTCTTTATTGAGAACAACTTATTTCTTCATAGCTTTTGGACGGAATAGAAAAATTGGAACCTCATATATTCTTAATTTTCTTATAATAGAACAAAATAATCCAACAATCTGAACCTAATCTCAATATTGTTAGGTGGTTTATTCGATTGGCACCATCTGCTGTATTCAATGAATTTGAAGTTCAAAATAAATATTGGGAATGTTCAATTACTACTGTCACTATTATTATAACCACAAAATATGGTTTGATTTCTGACCATATATTTGAAGTATTTGTAATTTAGATAGATAGACATCGGGGCGCGGGTAGGATTGTATAGACATATAATTATGAAATTCAACGTACCCGTTAATTATTATTAATTGTCGATGCACTGATCTATATTTGCTAATATTGGGGCTCGGGAATTGATTCCAAACCGTCTATTTATTGAGTATTGCTACTAATTAAACACCACTGCCAATGCTTTATTGATGGTGTGTAGTTAAGTAACCATCGTGCCATATGTTGTTCTAAGTTATGTTATCTATAATTGGAAATACCATAGTGAACATTAAGTGATCAGTGCTAGGATAAATAACAATCATGACCATGTTCTGAATTTATATCGGGATATCAAAAATTATCTTGATTAAGGGTGGTTGTGGAATATAAAACGTGTGTTTTACTTTACGTTTGAAATAATTATGTCACTTGTGTCAAATTAATTAATTTGAAGTTTCTAAAAGTGCCAAATTTCGCAATTTTATTCGAAATTTGTTACCCTCAGAAGTTTCTAGCGCTTCAGACTTCGGGATTTTCACATGGCCTATCGAAATCAGAAAGTTCGAATTGTATAAAAACACAATTGCATGTACGCCAGACGCCCTATGTCATTAGCTACGAACGTAATCATTTTGACATATGCCTCGAGGATCTCGCTACGCGTAAGTTAGAGTTTATACTTTTTACCTCGATCTTGTTAATTTGTGGCCGGCGCCAGTTGTAATAATCTGTTTTCGGCTATGGGGCGCTAGCTTTCACCCGCTTTGGGTATATTTTAGTAGCTAGAAAATTCCCTTTGGTACGTCGCACGTCAGACGCGCATAGCTGAGACCTCAGAGTACCTCGAACTGTTTTAATTAAATTTTCCTATTTAAACGAAATGTTTTTTACATGGAGCGAAAACGGTACGCGAAAAGAAGTTCTATGTTCCTAACTTTTGCACTCTTCCAACTCGCGAGCTACGGGCTTCTCACGTGGACGTCATTCGATTTATCGAAAATTAACTATTTTAAACAGTTTTCGACCCGGTTTGGGGCTATAGCGACCTTTAAAAATGTTCAAAGTTAACATTTTGATCATTTTCGCAACTCCGGTAGATAATTTGCAAGAACTTCAACAAAGAATAGTTCAGCAATGTGCAACCATAACGCCAGAAATGCTGCAAAATAGTTTTCTACAGCATGAGGATGCGCGTCAACTTGTGCATCGAACAAGACGGGGGACATTTCCAACAATTACTGTAATTTAGTTTTTCTTGTTACTAAAACCGTTATTCCATCATTTGTAGTTCATTATTGTTTTACAACTGAAATAAATAGGTATGAAATTTGTAGGTTATTGATGATATCAGTGTGACAGTGACATAATTATTTCAAACGTAAAGTAAGACACACGTTTTAGATGCCACAACCACCCTTGACCAAGATAATTTACGATATCCCGGTACTTCCATCATAATCATACACATCGCATATCGCATTGTGAATATATCAAGCTGATTCTTGATAGAAATTTAAGGCGTCAATCAATTAATATAAGCACTCTTCGAACCGCGTATCATATAAAAACAACTGTGATCAATTGATCACATCACTTCTCTTACTCGTTAATGTTGGTTATGTTGGATTTGCTTAATAACTTTTAACTACTCAACCAATTTTATAATAAACATAAGCTACGCCGAAACTATAGTAACATTTATTTATTAAATTAGTGAAAATCAAATTTTTTTTGTTATTTTATTTTAGTTTAATGATGTTTATGTGAAACAGATTGAAACGTATCAGAAATGGAAAATATGAAAATGTACATCGTTGCATTTGTTTGAAACAGCTGGCTATCAAATTACCAACAAACAGATATAGTATAATCAATATCTTACTATATGAGTTATATTAAATATCTGATTTCAGCGGAGGTTGCATTCCACCTTTGCATCAACTGTTGTTAACTCTCAAATATATTAGGTAGTGAAAATGAAAATTGTCGCGTCTGATTTTTTCGATCCTCAACTTGCAGAATAAACAACAGGGTATCATAAGCCATTGCAGCTTTAAGGCATGGTAATGTAATAAACTGTTACAATCAAAATTGCCTGTACTTTGTAATATCTATTTGAAGAAGCTGCTATGTTAGCAAAACTAGTTACATTTTTTATTAAGCTAGTGAAAATCAAACTTTTAATATTATTCCAGTCAAGTTTAAAAATTGGGTTCTTTATTAATTGTATCAAATAATACAAATTATTTCTGATATTTAATGTAATTTACAAGTAGTTGTAGCTTTTACTGAATGTTCGAAGAAAAAAGCGGCTGCAAGTAATAATTTAAAATGAGTAGAAGAAAATTGGATATCCAGCTTCCTCGAGAGATACTCTTCGGAACTTCTGGAAACAAATTTTTGAAGCATGTTTCAGTCTCTAACATAATCATTTAGAAGATACATATGATACAACGGTGTTTGGAAGCTGAGAAGTATTCATTAAGTGCATGTGAAGTTCATGATATAGCAGCTTGCTTTGGAGAATTGTGCTTATTGATCACCGCAGGAAGCACAGCATCAGGTTATAGCAATTTACGATATGTTCCATGATCATGATATAAATAATCATTAATTGTGAAGTTATAACTACAAAAACGGCTAGCAGTATTTGGAATTAACCTTTCACGTCGCAGATTTCCCATCTATTTTTTCTTTCATGCAGTATTTCTTACTTAAAGGATCCCTTAAAATCAAATGTTAGTATATTCTACACATTATAACCTTCATTCATTCTGACAGTTGTCATTAAATTTTAAAATGAGAATTCGGAGATTTCCACGTCTTAAATGTATGCGTGTGATATATTTATAACCAGAAAAACACTGTTGTTCTTATGGTTTAATGAAATAATATAATTCCATTTGAAAAATTGTAGATAGATTCCAAAAATATCCATTGAAAGGAGGCTACCACGCCCAAAAACTATAGGATTTTTTTTCTTAATTTTAAGGCGATCTGGAAAATCCTAAATCTATACGACCAATAAGAACTCGATTCAGAAAGGATCAAAACGAATATTTCCGAAGAAATCCAGAAAAAAGTTCTATACCATTCACAATACTTCCCTCACATTATATAGTAAGGGTAGTAAAAAGTCGTATTACTGGAATTTGAAGAATAGGCTAACAAATCCTAATCTTAGCAAATTTTATACGAATACGGAGTGAAAGCTTTTAAATGACTAGATCTAGTTCATTAAAGTGGTTTACTCTGATGCTGGCTACTTGGTACCTGAAAGGTCTTTAGTATTTCATAAGTATTTTCAGTGGATAGGCTGATTATTTCATACTTCTTATTAGTGTTACAGTGTATCCATAGTTGTAAAGTCTTTTAGTGTATTCAATTATTGAGTCACACAAGACATTATTCCATTCATGTTTCACCTGTGTTGATTATGATTCCATGAAGTAGTTTAGCTGAAAATTCAAGTTTATTTTCACACAATATAGAACTTCACTGCCACATTATGGGAAATAAAGCTATATAAGCCTTGGTAATATCAGCAACTGGTACGCGCCATTTGCAGTAACTTTCCAAACAAAAGTCGTGAAAACAATTCAACTATAATAAATTCAGAAAGTCGATCATTTCATGGGTAGACATTTAGCGTTACTTTCCTATAAAAGTTCCCCAATTGGTGATGAAGTCCGTATATTATTGGAATAGAGACTACTGACCGAACAAAATCTGTGGATTCCAATTTTTATTAGAAGGTCCATCAGGTTCAAATCCAATGAAGTAATAGGTAGAAATGCAAATTATCACATTCATCTATTGGAAAAGCAGAAAAGAAGTTATCTTTAAAAGAAAATTATGGTATAATTTAAGCTAAATATGATTAGGAATTCCATGACGTGATCTAGACAATCCATTGAACAAGTGCATGAATAATTTAATCTGGTGATAAATAGTTCACTGATTCTTGTACATTTTTCTATGGTTCCGTTTATTCTCAATAATATAATTAGCCAAATCTGGAAGAATATTTGTATATTATATTGCCAACTTCTTTCAATATGGTAGGTCACAACTACGCAAGATAATGAAAAATCAATCACTTCACTAATTAAACATCGAGAGGAACAATAATACCGAAATTCTGTATAATGTTATGTTCAATTGACGTAATTTTAACAGATTACTGATACGTATTCGTAGTCTTCCATGTAACAAATTTAAAATTGTGATTAGATCTTACTTAGTAAAAAATGTATTGTATAAAATAGATGATTTTTTTAATCTAAATTTTAATAATATGTTAAGTGACTGATTTTGGTTTTTTATTAATTTGTATTTTGACTTTTATCTTCAATCTGACCTGTGCAAATAATGCTTATATTATATTAGCACCAAATAAAGTACTCTCTCTCTATCTCTCTCTCTCTCTCTCTCTCTCTCTCTCTCTCTCTCTCTCTCTCTCTCACACTAATTCTTTATGACGACCCATTCAGATTGGAAAATTTTCAGTTGTAAAGCGATCTCAACCAATGTTTTTATGAAAGGTCAGATAGCCATGAAAATTATTTTTTTTTTCATTAATTGGAACAATAAACCATCACAGGATGAACAAAATGTTTAAAACACCATAAAAATTTATTGAAAGTAACGGAAATACATTCAACTTTACACGCAATTAACTATTTATAAAACTGAATAATTTAACAAACGTGACTTAATAATTATTGAAATATTTTATTTTAGTGAAAAACTCAATTTTAATTTAAATCCTCTACTAATCGACCATTTTCTGCATGTCTTTCAAATACTCTACAAACCTCTCTGGTGTCTATGGTCATCTCCCAAAATACGTACAATTTCAATTTTCTCTCTCACACTTAATTTTGCAGCAATGGCACAAAACAATTAAAAGAACTGTATGTAAATATTCTTGTATGCATAAATTTATATTGACACTGAAATCTATCACAAGCAGTAACACCATTTTCATGGGAACTAAGATTTAAATTTGTTGAATTAGGTCTAATTATTAATTAATTGTGTGTAAAGTAATGTCCGTTACTTTCATTGAATTGTTATGCTATTTCAAACATTTTTTTCATCTAGTGATGCTTCATTGTTACAATTTTCGAAAAAAAAAAATACCATGGCTATCTGTTGATACAAAATGTTCTTTTGTGAATGTTGTCTTAGTGAGTTTTCGAATTTCAAGTTATCGTAACTTTGTTATCAATAAATATATTTTCATGAAATCTAGGTCACATCTATTTGGAGGCATTCTGAATTCATTCTAAGAATGAAAAAGTGTGGCGAAACATTTTGTCAGTATCAATTAAAAAGATTTTGTTTATATTTGAGTTTAATTCTCCAACCTTAGAAAGTTATAAAATTGCAGTCATAGAAATTTCCCCTCCTTCGGCTGCTTACGAATTTCAAAGTTCATTGGTTACAACTGACCTTCCTTCTATAAATTAAACAAATCATTCCAATTGCGATCAATTCAATGTTAATTGAATCGTTGTGAATTGAATAATTGAACTGGAAGAAGATTGTAATGAAAATAACTATTTGAGATAAGCATCATTGTTGTTCTTTGTATTCAAATCTCATATATTCGTTTGTATTCGAACAATCCAAGAAGGGAAAACGAAACTCACTTTGATAGGAACTTCAAACGAATTCTTTATTTTGCGTATTAGTTACGTGTGTTGTATATGTAATAACTTTATATTGAGAGATGTTCTATTTATTTTGAAATTGAAATATATTTTACGATCATATGAAGCAGACTTGTATAAATGGAATTTTAATACCGGGGTACACATTTTATATTTCACAGCAGTTGGTGCAAAGAAACTTTGTCAGTTTCTGATATTCCGAAGAAAGTTTGTTAATCATGATGCGGTCTTGAAGTATTCATATTTTCCGTCCTACATGAGTGAGTTACAAAATTGTAATTAAATAACGACTGCTATTCTTTCTTTATTCCATCCCTAATATCAATATTTAAGATATTCTATTTGATTCCCCTGCCCTTCTCACAGTTGTGATAATATATTCAAAATATCAATTATTATTAAGAACATTAATAATTTGAGAAAGGATTTAATTCAACTCAATTCTAAGTTAAAGTTTGATATTAATTATTATATTCCCACCCTTTGAACCCAAAAATATATTTCAAATGATTAGAAACAGATAGAGAAGAAGAAAGACGTCAAACTGTACAATATGTCCTAACATTCAAATTTTATTCGAATTGATAATATACTGTGTTTTATAAGGTTCTTTATTGTGCCATTAGCTGATAAACCCTGAGCACGGTGGTACATACAGGTCTGGAAACTCGAGGTTGTTTCCTATGTGAGAAGTGGGACCGCTAAGCGTCGACTTTCGCGTAGTACCAAAAGACGCCACGTACGAGTATTCTCTGACAACTGTCAGTTGACTTGTCAACACAAGGAATACCTGCGTTTTTAGAAATAAATTATGAAATCGTGCATTATGCCGAAATGCAAAACAGGGTACAAAAGTGTAAAGCAAGAAACTTCTGTTTATAAAATGCCGAAAGATGCGGAAATGCGAAAAAAGTGGATGCTTGCGATTCCGGATAGAAATCGTTTTAACGAGGTCTTTTATGAAGTTATTTTTAAGGTGAGTTTGACAAGAGTAACAGTTATATTCCTCTCTCAAATCAGAATAGTAAATATTGCGTTACTAGTAAAATTGGCAGTGTCAACATAGCCGAGGTTTCCGGACCCGTCGAGTGTACAGTACCGGAGGTTTCAGGGTATAATGTATATATTGTAAACATAATGAAAGACAACATACTTAACTAGTATACATGTATTTTGATTGTAATCCTAATTTAATTAAATAAATGTTTATATGCGATCGATTATTTTCATATATTTCCTTTTTAAATTACTACCAAAAAAAGCCTTAGATAATAAGTACATACTCCGGAAAGAATGTGTTTTAACGAGGTTTTTTATGTGTGCGAAAAAGGAGAAGTTATTTTTAAGGTGAGTAATACATTTTGACAAGCGTAACAGTTCTATTCCTCTCTCAAATCAGAATACTTAGTAACACTGCTTGCGATTTCGGGAAGAAATCGTTTTACCACTTCGTGATCCAAGCGCTAGCTGGTGGCTGAGCGACGGACTACGAGTTTGGCGACGCGTAAGAGACCCATGTCAAACATGGAGTTTCCAGACGTGTATGTACGACCGTGACTCTGGGTTACCTGGGCCACAGAATTGGAATAGTATATTACAATTATAGGTGGGAGGAAATTGTTTATTACACTGAATGCGGATGCGTGAGCCTTTTTAGTCTCAAGGTGGATATGTGGTTATATAATAAGAGTAGTAGTATGGTCCGCCATTTTCGAGGCAACAACTATTATATGCTCTCGCGTTTTAAAATAATACCGCCGAAAATATGGATTTTTTACACGCGATACAAATTTCAGCTATTTTTTGAACAATTGTTTTGCATATAGAGTGTATCTGTACTCCATACGATTGTTTTCATTTCAGAAGTCGTGTGCCTTCAATACATACTTGAAACTGCAACAAAAAGGTGAGAAACGGATCATTTTAATCGAACTGTTCGCTGTATTAACTGTAAATGTAGCAGGTATCATCTTTTGTAATGCATATCATACAAATGTGCACTTTTCCAGATTGATTTTCTTCTTCCAAATGACAGAGAGAAAAGGGAATGAAAGCATTTCAATAGCATCATTAGAAATCAAAACTAGCCAAAGTAATATGTAAATTACAATGGTAAAATGAAGAATAATCATACTTTTTCTATTTCATATACGAGAGAACGTAGGACTCACCTCTACAGCTGAAAATCGTCTTCCGAAGGCAAGATAATGGAGATTGAAGAAAAAGAGAAGAGGACAACACTCTCACCGGTGGGAACGATACCTCTATAGAAAACTAGTAGGTGAGTAAGATGACTAACATAGACATAGCCCAGGTGAATATCATTACGCCGAAGGTAACTCGGCGGTGATTTTCAGAATGTTTACCAAAAATCAGCTAGGGATCGTGCTGATCCAAGAACCTTGGGTCAACAGGGATCAGGTAAGAGGCCTCAAATGTCGAGATTCTAACTAGATCACTCTAGTGATATCACACCCAGAACATGTATCATGGTATGAAAAAATACTAATCACTTTTGTCAGAATTCAAGACGAGAAACCGCATCCCAATCTGAGCTCACCTCGAATTCAGAAAGAAGCAACAGAAAATTATGGGACGGGCCTGTACCTCCTTCAGAAGTCCATCGATAAGTAGATTATTGCCAGAGGAAATATATCTGCCACTACACCTAGGATGTGACTCCAACGTCCACAACATGGTTTGGGATAGCACGGACACCAATCAGAGAGGTGAGCAATTTATAGAATCTATTTTTGAAAAGAACCTTATTATTCTGATTACGTTCTCGAAATTTCCAGTATTAGATAAGAAGAGTCAGCCTGAAGTTCCCGGCCTATTGTCTGAATTAACATTTTTTTAAATAAGTGACATTTCGAGATCTCATCAATTTCTCTCCTTCAGAACACCGGATTCTGTATCCTTCATCGTAATTATAGCCGAAACAAATACCCTTTTCGTTTGTCATGAGTTGTTAGAATATAAAACAAATTATTTTAAATTTTTGGAACATACCATACATCATACAAAGTGAGTTTGTGACATTTGCCATTCAATGCTGCTTGAACTGCGATTACTCCCTTGCCAATAGCCTCAATAGTATCTCCACCAGCAGTAGTTACTGTATGTGCTGTCAAAAAAGGCTGAAATATGACTTGTCGTTCCGTTGTCCACATACCAACCATCAAAGTGATAACATCACAGTGGGTTTAAGAGAATGCTGACGTCACAAATCTCTTGACCAATTATAGAGCATTTCCACCAAACCTGTTATATTCTATATTTCAATAATTAATAAGTATTCAACTGTTCAGTTGGTGGTGGTAATGGTCCAAGTATTATAACCAATAGGTCACCTTGCCAACTGAATCCGGAACAATCAGTTTAGTTTAGAGAAGTTTTATATATTCGTGTGGAGTATTTTGCTAACGATTGAGTACATTTTACATTGAAACATTTCCTCATTGAGAATACTATATTTTTGACCAGAAATTTCCTTATATATGAATATCCGAACAATAAAAACCCTGGCCCTAGGTTTGTGAGTAGTGGCCATCTAAAAGAACATTTTCAATCATGTTTTATTTGGTTATTTTCTTAATCAACCCATACTTATATTTTAAGCACCAATAAAAAGTTCCGAATAATGCCCCTTATGCTTACAAAATATATATCCTCCAAAGACTTACAACTCTTGAATATTTATATTGTTTTCTCCATCATCAAATCAAATAATATTTAAGGGTGCTAGAACATCTGCCTTCTCAACTGTGGCTTTGGGTGAATATTAAGAAACTACGTGCCCACGATTCCATAGTCTTATTGTTTACCTGGAAATTGTGAGTGATTTGATTGTTATAAATGTTTCATTTTTATCATCCTCACTCCTGGTGATTTTGAGGCTATTTTCTCTTGTGGAGAAAAAATTTGTCTTCATTCGTTGAACTCTACTCACAATACTGTTATGTCAGTTTGATATTCAGATAATGTTCGGGAGACCTTGGTTTGTGATGCGATTATTTCTTTCTTCCACAATCTGCTTCTATCTCCGGCCTTGATTCGGAATTATCTAGACTTTGGATGTTATGTTAAAAGTGTAAACTTTCCTTTGTCTGAAGTCTACAAAATATAGTTCTTACTTTCAAGAATTAGAATAAGCATTAAATCCAATTCTAAGGAACACATCGAGACCCTATAAATGGATCCTAGTTCAAGAAAAAGTAGTACTCCATATATAATCCATATTTGTAAATGCATAAATGATGAGACATGTATTTTGAGGGATGCTTTGATTTTTTCAACTTAGGTCGGATCCGGTATAATTCTTGCATAAAGGATGCGAAGTTCAAACTTAAGTTAATCATAATTTATTAAACCTTCCGTTTTGGGTCGGAAATTCGGAACTAACCCACCCAAATATTTATTATTGTCATTGTACGAATAACCTATTTCTGGAGAATTCATAAATAATTTACGCCTGGGTCAAGAATCAATATCAGAACTTTATCTTCTTCTGACATTGCTAAGAGTAGTTTAGGAGAAAGCTAGAACCGATAGAATGATGAATAATTGAAGTTTTCACAAAACTTGTTACCACACAACAGACCATACTGCAGACAAGTCGATGAATTTCCAAGTCACAATGTTATAAATTTTCTTGCGACATTCCACAATATTCAAATGTAACGTTTAAGTCCCACAAATACTCCGAGTGTGCACTGAAATTTCTCTCCTCCCTGTCGTAAATGTCAGACGTAGAAATAGGTCCCTCATATATAAACGTAGATATAATAGAAATGCATGCACAGTATTTCATATCCTTGAAATTTTATTTCCAGATCTGCAATAAGATTGAAATGTCAATACCTACTGAAATATCAGTTATTTTACTTGATAATTAAGTTTATGTCGAATGTTGATTGATTTTTTGTAAAGAAAATTGGTTCGAAAATAACGTTGATTGTTGTCAATCGAGATAAATGGATATGCAAGCACGTATTTGATTACCGTTAATTATGGTCGGGGAGCTGGAGCCGAGAAAGTCATTCCATTACTTAACAGCATTACATATTCAAGCACTCCGACATTTTTGTTGATGCTGGTAGGAATGGTTGAAGTTGGTCAAGTTGTGAAATTTTTTTGCAAAAAGAAAGTCATGACAAATTTAGTACTAGTCCAGGAATTTAAGGAGGAAAATCGACAATTTTTGCCCGAATTCCGACGAGTTTTAATTTTGATCTATTCTTATGTATTTTGACGGGCTGAACACGATGATGTAGTTTAAATTTGGATTAACACGATGCTTGAAAAACTAGGTCCATTTTTCAAACATAAAAGAGATTATTTTTCGATGTTTTACGTTTTGAGAGGAAACTATGGGTTGTATGTGAAAATGTTTGAAACAAAAGTTGTTGCAAAATATAACATATATATTATAGCACATTGAAAAATTGAGTATATGTCAAAAAGGTTTTTGTTTTTTTATATTCTGTTTCTGTAAAAAGTATTTTTAATTTCTCATTGTTTGGTTTTTGATATTTTGAGCTATCTCAATTTTTGGCGCCGAATTCGGCTATTTTGAAAAACCTGTATTTTTAAAATTTCAGACTAGCTCCTCATGTTATTGATCTGAAACTGAGTTGATTCGAAAGATTTCATTATTCTGCACCTAATATCCAAAATTCATACATTTTGGGCCAAAGACATAACTTTGGCGCTATTTTAAAATTTTGGACAACCGGAAAATCCAAATTTTTGAGGTTAGAATTTTTTTACGCAATCCAAATTCTAGGTTCTATTAGAGAAAAAAAATAGAAACTATTTTAAGCTGGAATAGATCTATTTGAGTTGGGTAGAAGTGGAGCTATCATTATAAATATGTTTGGGCCTCTATAGGGCCAAATTTTAGACCTATCGACAAAAATCTCAGATCAAATTACAGAGGAATACATCGGCTATTTAAGTTTGAAACAGAGTACAGCGATTCGTTCACAATTTCAAGTTATATCTAATTTCATCATAAAAAATTAGCGGCAATAAGCGAGCGTCGGTACAATATATTCCGCGCGAAATTATAGTTTTTTAAATATTTTCAAATGCACTTGCTTATAATAGTTTTGTGTGAATGCGTGAGTGTATGTAGATGTGTGAACGTGTATATGTGACCGTTTTTTCATATTTATGAAATAATTGCCTAACACGGTAGTGTGGCTTGGTTTAGACGATTCTGACCAACACATCAACCTGTTATTATATCCCAACTTTATCTATATGTCATATTTATATACAATTGTCTAATAGATTCCGCGCGCGAAATTATAATTTTTTGACTATTTGAAATTGTGTCCCTCTACGATACACCAAAGATACACCCGATATATGAGTAGGTATACATATTCAAAAATTTTAACATTTACGTTAACTACGTAAAATAATTCAGGTAGACGCATTTAGTTATCCCAATGGGGCCTTAAATATAGATGCGACTTATAATAATTATAGTAAAGTAGGCATTTTTATGAATGAGCAGATGTTCATCGCATATTATAGATCATATGTTATGTACAGGACAGCATCATAAAACGACAACGTGTTCATATCAGTTTTATTCTCAGCTATATAAAATTTAAGAAACCAAATGTTTATGTTGTTATTTTATATTATTTAAAAGATTATGTCAATTGTTGAAGAAGTGATTTTTTAGATTTTAACAATAATTCCAAATTTATATTATCTGTCGAATTTTGAAACTGTGCACCATAATATTATACAATATTATATATACTCAAGAGTGTGATGGGTGATATTTAATTGAAGGATAAGTGAGTGAAAATAAAATATAAATGTGAAAAAAATACATATATTTTTTGATCTTATTTTTTTTGTAAATATTGAAATTTGTTATGTAACACCCAATAAAATCATTATGTCACTGTCACATAGAAACATTCACACGTTCACACGTCCACATACACTCACCCGTTCACACAAAACGATTATAAGCATTCAAGTGCATTTAAAAATATTTAAAAAACTATAATTTCGCGCGCGGAATATATTGTACCGGCGGTAGCTTATTCCCGCTAAATGAAATTCCGCTCTAGTTTTTTATGATGAAATTCATTATAACTTGAAATTGTGGGCTAATCGTTGTAGGCTGTTTCAAATTTGAATAGCTTATGTATTTTTCTGTAATTTGATCTAAAGTTTTTATCGATAGGCCCAAAATTGGGTCCTCTAGAAGCCCAAACACCTTTATTAAGATAGGTCCACTTCTACTCAACCCAAATCGATCTGCTTGGGCTTAAAATACTCGTTACAAAAACGTATGATAGAACCTGAAATTTGGATAAAAACATTCCAGCCTGAAAATATTTTAATTTTTCGGTGGTATAAAATCTTGAAAATGGCGACAAAGTTATGTCTTTGAACCAAACTGATTATTAGGTGCAAAATAATGGAATGTTTCGAATGAGTTTAGTTTTAGATCAATAACATGAGTATTTAATCTGAAATTCTCAAAATACGGAATTTTAAAGATGGCTGATTTTGGCACCAAAAAATGAAGTAGATAAAAATACCGAATCCCGGAAAAAAAGAGAAATTAAAATACTATCTTCTCACTGAAACAGAATATGAAAAAATTAAAAACTCTCTGACGTATATTCAATTTTTCAATGTGCTGAAAACACATTAAATGGGCTCTATCTTGGGCTCGTGACCTTGAATTGACTTCGAACCGGACCAAAAGTCGTATCAATTCTGCCAACAACTTTTGTTCCGAACATTTTTTCATACAACCCTTAGGTTTCCCTCAAAACTACACCATCGTTTCCAGCGCATCAAAATACATACGAATAGACCAAAATTCGGACAAAAAAATTTCCCAAATGCCTGGACTATACGTACTTTCCAATGTTTTATGTGCCAAGTGTAAAAATCTCCCACAGGTAAGTGGGTGCAGAAGGCGGTAAAGTGGGGTTTCATTGACGCGCCTTCGAGTCTCGCGTTATGTGCGTTTATCATCGATGTGAAGTCATAGTCTTACTTGTGCGTTTACTCTACGGTAAATTTTCATACTTCATGTGATAGCAGATGTCAATATGAAATTATATTATAGGGTGAATAATTTCGAAAGTCAATAAAGACATGGAGTTGCGAAATACATTGTATGGATTATTTGAATAACCTTTACTATTGTGCGTAGGTCGTTATTGTTTAGACCATTAGCGAAAATATTTACAGCTAATCTTTCGTTAACCGACCTCAAGATATTTGCTGTTTCTTCGTTTCCTTTCGCTTGTACCATTGTCAGATCTACCAATAAACCTTCAACAGTTCCTCCAAAGCTATCAATGCTTTTGATTCCTTGCTTTGCGCTATGGAATTCATCTGCGAGGGCAGCCTCCGATTTTCTCGTAAGCAGTTTACCTTTTATGTCCTGAACCAATGCCTCAACTGAGTCGTATGCTTTTTCGACTCTCAGTTTTGCATTTTGGCTCAGCCTAGTTTTTAAAACGAAAATCTAGCATGTCGCTGTATAATTCGATAGCATCGATTAACTGTTTCGTGACGTCATTATTTCCATTCATTACTGGAAGTAAATAGGTCGCGGTGCGTAAATCAGACTTTTCAGACATATTTGACGCTTGAACAAATTGAACAATTAAATACTATTAAAATCTTAATTCTTCTAGAAAAATAAACCTAAGATTGTCTAAAACAGTCATTACTCACATGGTGTTCGAAGCACTACACCAATGTTGGTTGACTTCTTCTGATGCCTTTTTTTTTCACCCCATCGCTTGCATCCTGGATGTTCATCTCGAATTCCATTTGCAATTTCCAATTCCCATTCTCCAATTCCAATTCCAAATTCATTATGTCTTCCTGTTAAGCCAATACAATTTGTGGGAGTTACTTCCCTATTCTTTCCATTTGTACGTACATGGATATGGACAGGAAGCGGTTCGTTTCTTTTTTTTCCCTTAAGAAAAAAGACTGGTAGAGATCGCCATGTGGGGATCAGATCTAAAGTTGGGCGGTTAGCCCTAAACTGACCCGTGGTCCTGGTGAGGGTATAGGGAATAGAAACACATCACTTTACAAAAGGGTTACACTTTACTTAAACTTAGAGTTCGACGCCATTATAGCTTAATGTCTTACTCTATAATCATTACAATAATTACAAGTATGGATCATTTACAATACCATCCATCCGCATCAATGATGTATGAATATACTATTCTTATTCTTAATGCTCTACATAATTATATATATTATGTCATTAATGTTTATTGTTGTTGTTCTACTAAACTAGCCTAGAATGTCAAGGTATCTTGACGCTTGGTGGCCCAGATCCTAGATCTAAACATATACTTACATAACATTCAATATAAATAAGGTCATCTTCTATAATTCCGGGATTCTAGGTAAACTCGTATAGGGATGGAAGATTCCTATACTACAAATGTAACAAGGGTATATCTTAAAGTCTTGCATTAGTGGTTTCAAAATTGTTTTGCTCTCTTTTGCACTCACCTACCTATCGCAAATTTTCACACGTGGTTCATAATACATTGAAAAATAAGAAGTCAATTTGTCCGATATCCGTTATAATTTTTTTTTGGCCCCTTTCAGCCACCAACTTTGACCATTCGTACCTAGATCCTGTACCAACAAAAGTGCCGGAGAGCTCCGATATGTAATCTCGTTTAGTAATGGAATAACTTTCAATGATCGAAGACTTTTTTCGGATCTAGCTCTAGACTATTGATACTCATTCATTGGAGAAACATACCTACAATAAGAACATCAAAAGTCATAAAATATTCAAGAATACCGTAGTTTGATTATTCGACTCAATAAGTATAGAATAGAATGTATGAAAAAAAATTATAAATGAACAGTAATCAATCAATCACTTACTTTCTTGACTTTAGTTAGCACTATGTTTCGCTTCCAGACAGTTCTGCAGGTCATATCTATGAGTGTAGAAAGAGAGTAGCTATTTATGCTATAAGGATCATAATAACGATCATTATCATTGGCATTTTATTCTATACAGGTTCGGAAATTATTTATCTTGGGTATGGTGGCTTCATGAGAGCGTAAAGAATAGCTTGCTAAAGAAGAGAGAGCATTACAATTTCAGGTCGGTCAGCTCAGAACGTAGGACGTCAGTATCACACCAGCACCAGTGGGGTGAATGTGCGAGTCGCAGTTAACGCCTCGGGTAGGGTAAGAGGAGGGGCGCATAGCAGTGCGTCTCTCTTGTTTATGTGGTATTATCATATCATTGCGTTCCTTGTTGCATGTGTAGATTTATTTCTATACCCCAGAAGAATTATTTCCGATACTGTATATACTTTTTGTAATAGCTCAGTAGGTAGTGGAGAAACAAGGTCGGGTTAATGCAACAAACTCTTTCTCAATTCTGGTGAAGAAAACAAAAGTTTGAGAATAATTGGGGTTTTCCATTTGAAATGACAAAATTTATAATGTTAGAAATAACCGAATGTTACAAGAGATTGCAAATATTCTATGATAAATTGTAGGTTCGTTTCCAAGAAACATTCTGTGATGTAAACATTACATGATCTCTTGTTAGGAGTTATTACGTAAGAACACTCTGAGCTGTGATGATTCATCAAAACATAAGCAAAAGTCACTGTTTATAGACTGAAACCCCTTTTACCGTTTTTGGGATCTAAATTCGAAACATCCTTTCTTAGTGGGTGCTTCGTCGTATAAAGTTCCCAAATTTCTATTCTACTGGCTTCATATATATTTCGTGATGAATCAGTGAGTCAGAGCATGTTATTATAATATAGAGTATCTACAGAAAACGTTTGTGTACCGTGAGATGAAATTATTTCAGTACTAATCCAATATTATCAGGTTTGACATAAATCAATATTATCAATAGTATCACAAACTTTGTGAAGCAGAATCCAACCAGCTACTTTCCTCATACCTAGTAAAGTTCACGAGGAGCTTTCATGTCAAGGTTACTTACAATACGAACAGACAAATCGTTCGAAGCTCTTATGAATTTCTAGCAAAATTTCTTGATAAACAATCAACAGTTATCATCTTCAATACAGGGTGTCCCAATATTGCTGGGACACAGAGCTACCACGTATTCTAGAGGTCAAAATAAGTCGATTGAGCCCAATTTACCTGTATACCAAAATGTACCGTTTGTCCGTGAGAAGAGTTCAAAGTTTACTAAAAAAAATACATTTTTGTATGTTGTTCCGAAGTGCTTTATACAAATTTAATGAAATTTGGTAAATGTGTATTCTAGATGATTAGCTTACTTTTAGTAATCAAAAAAACCCAAAGAAAATTGTAGAGGGGTTGGAACCACCCTCACCCCTTGGCATTTTTTCCCCCATTTTTGTAGGGGTGGGAATACGGTTTTAAGACTTTTTTATCTGGAAGGCCTACTCATTATCTTCATTTTCTTACTCTTGTAAAAACTCCGTATTTTGCGTAGTTTTCAAGAAAAAAAATGTTTTCGCAAACACTGATAACCGATTTTCGGGTATAGGTTTAATAAAATTGTAATACAAAATTTAGTTGGCCGCGGACACAAAGACAAAACCAAATGTTATGATTTTGACAGGAAACATAGTTTATTGTTAACAGTAAATGTGTCAGTTATTTGTTCTCTTTTGCTTGTTTCTTTATTATTTCTTATTGTCATCACTGTTTTTGTTTAATTGTTATTGCTGTTGTTGCTGTTCCTTTGACGTCCCACAATTATGAATTTTCCTTTTAATGAACAGACCGACATGTTATTAGTTCTTGGATATTGTCAAGGTAACTGCCGCGAAAGTGTTCGCGTGTATCAAGAGAGGTATCCAAACCGGAGAATTCCAAACCATAAAACTTTTGCCCGAATCGAAAGACGTCTTCGAGAAACGGGGAGGTTGACCCCAGTAAGAGTTAACGCTGGAAGACCTCGACAAGCTCGAACACCTATTGCGGAAGAAGCTGTTCTTCAAATGATTGATAACAATCCTAATACCAGTACTAGAAGATTGCAACGAGAAGCTGGAATTCCAAAAAGCACTGTAAGTCGAATCATTAGAGATCAATTAATTCGGCCATTTCACATCCAGCCAGTGCAAGAATTGTTGCCACCTGACTACGAATTACGTTTAAGTTTTTTACAAACTATTCGGGAGCGCAGAGTAGTCGACAACGGATTCCATACTAAGATCTTGTTTACTGATGAGTCTTGTTTTACACGTCGCGGTATGACAAACCTACACAACGATCATGTTTATGCAGATGAAAATCCACATGCCATTAAAAGTAGACATTATCAACGTGAATTTAAAATTAATGTCTGGGTCGGAATTATTGGCGAATTTATAGTCGGACCGTTACGATTACCTGATCGTCTGAATGGCGATAGTTACCTCCGTTTCCTTCAACAAAATTTGCCAGAATTATTAGAAGACTTGCCTCTTAACTTGCGTAGAAATACGTTCTTCATGCATGATGGTGCACCACCTCATTTTGCACGTGCAATAAGAGAATATCTTGGTGAACAATTTGGTGGCAGGTGGATAGGTAGGGGACAAGAAGCACCCATTCAATGGCCTCCGCGGTCTCCAGATTTAAACCCTTGTGACTTCTTCATCTGGGGAGAATTAAAAAGACAAGTGTACGAGGTTCAAATAAATAACATCGAACAACTGTGGAATAGAATTCAAAATGCTGTAAATGCGCTACGAGAAAATGACGATGTTTTAAGAAGAGTGCATTTCAATTTTTTACGTCGAATTGACCTCTGTATTAATGAAGGTGGAGGTCACATTGAACACTTGTTATAAAAATTATTGTTTGTCTTGTGTAAATGTATTGTGTAATTTGTGTCTAATAATTTTATTAAACCTATACCCGAAAATCGGTTATCAGTGTTTGCGAAAACATTTTTTTTTCTTGAAAACTACGCAAAATACGGAGTTTTTACAAGAGTAAGAAAATGAAGATAATGAGTAGGCCTTCCAGATAAAAAAGTCTTAAAACCGTATTCCCACCCCTACAAAAATGGGGGAAAAAATGCCAAGGGGTGAGGGTGGTTCCAACCCCTCTACAATTTTCTTTGGGTTTTTTTGATTACTAAAAGTAAGCTAATCATCTAGAATACACATTTACCAAATTTCATTAAATTTGTATAAAGCACTTCGGAACAACATACAAAAATGTATTTTTTTTAGTAAACTTTGAACTCTTCTCACGGACAAACGGTACATTTTGGTATACAGGTAAATTGGGCTCAATCGACTTATTTTGACCTCTAGAATACGTGGTAGCTCTGTGTCCCAGCAATATTGGGACACCCTGTATATCTTAAGCAGAAAAGATTGATTGTATATCTCCGCTATTCTTCAGGAATTGAACACGACTCACAATTGATTTGGTAAATCCCGGACTAGATCAGAGGTGTTGCTTAAGCGGTGTTTTAGCTTATTCTTACATCTATAAGGTGGTTGTAATGCAAATTTAGAAAAAACTGTGGAATGTATCAATTAGTGAAGAATGATATGTTAAGCTTTCGAATTTTATTGAATTATTTGAAGGTAATGGCTCTAATTTGGTTAGTTGGTTACGTTCCAATTTCCTTCTTTGTTTAGAAATTAAATTATTGATCAAAGATAAAAGGGATGGAAATGCATCAACGAGAAATTTTTTAAATTGCGATTTATCGGCTGCTTGAGGGTAACTCATTGTTCACATTATTATCCCCAAATAGTATATAAATAGGCACATTTTGGTTTAAAATTTAGTTTACTCTGATGATGTCTACTTGGTAGCCGAAAGGTCCTCGGTATTTTAATAGGATTATTTCTTATCAATAGTGTTATAATATATCCACAGTGTGAACTCTTATATAGTTTATGAAAAGCTCATAATTCGCTATATATTGTTCCATGACAATATAATATATTCCTCATATCCACAAATTACGTTTCTATCCAATTTTGGTACAGCTCCAAATCATCAATCAAGCAAAACTTGAAACGGCGAGCATATAATATTTCCCATGCAAATAGTACGAATAGATTGTGAAACAGTTTCAAAACATCCACTTCATATGAATAATTCAAACCACTCCCCTGAATGACGAATTTATTCAAGATGGACAAGGTGAGCAATCCGTTATTTGATAACTATAAATTGTACGAACGAATAACATGAAATGATGGAATACGTTTTGGTTTCCACAATAGTTAATAATTACCACGTGCATGTTGTACACGCAATAACATGAACTTGGGAAATTCCAGTTTCACGAGACTGTAAGATTGTTAACAGCCCACACAAGCCATAACAAGGAACAGAATATTTAGGCGAAGCATTATGAAGATTCTTGTTTATTGTAGATTAAACCTGCTTAGGACCACAGTTAAGGATTTAACCAGATGAATTCTAATTGAAATGGAGAGATTAAAAGCTTTACACGGTCGTCTTCTACTTTTCAGACTGCAAACTTCGGTAACGCGTGAATTAAACATAAATGAAACTGAGATAATATTATATATATGAACTACTGCCATAACTTCCTAGATTTTGAGAAAGACGTATACCGATCTAGGTAATAAAATGATATGCTTCACGCCTTCGATTTAGGAGAATTTTGCTTTCGATCTTCTTCGTTTGTAGCTTCTATTTTCGGGATGCACAAAGCCTAGCTATGTCCAGGGTCACCACATGTTACAAAAATGAGAGGTGCTATCTCTTTCGAGTTGCAACTCTTAGTTGAGGTAAGTTGGTAAGCCCCAGAGCTTCATCCAAAACAATCATTGTGAAATAATCTTAATACAATACCGAAATTATTGTTCAAGCTGGCCATATTTATGATAATCTCATCGATTCTCTATATTGATTTGAATGCCAGTTGAATGATAGATCAACTTCGAGAATGTTCGTCATTTTCGTTTCCTGGAAATTCAAATCTGCGCACAAATAGATTCAGTACAATTACAAATTCTGATAAACTACGAAAGAGTTCAAAATGTCGATACACTACATCACTATAAATGAGAAATAATCAACCTTATTCACTGAATTTCTTTTTAATGGTTAAGGGTGACTGTTTATTTTTATATTGTCACAAAGTCTGGCTGAGAATAGATCACTCACTAGAAAAGTAATCGCAATACTTTTTCACCGAAACATTCATACTATTTTTCGTTTGTTCGTAATATTTCAAAGAAAAACTCATTGATTATAGCTTTCATTTCATTATTTGATATTTCCATTGACAATTTGACACAATTAAATTATAAAAATTGAGCTGGCGTGCATCATTCACTTCGAACGAATTATTTACTTCGAGAACTGTTAGTTGTCACATAAGTGTCTGAAATTTCTTCATGCATTTCTTTGGTTGCGGCTTAATTCACTATAAATAATGTATGTATAACAAACAATTGATACGTTCGTTTTCAAATAATATTTCGCTGTTTCTGGTTATTATAAAACAATTTTCATTATTACTAAATTTTTTCCTTTTATCAACAACAAAAGAGCTCTCTCTTACTCCAAATATTTTGGTGACCTAGGTCGGCAAAATTATTCTTTTATTCTTATTTCTAGTAGCTTGGCAATCAGAATAACTACAGGAATATTCAATTTTTCCTTCACTACAGGAACCCAGAATGAGCTGAATTTCTGAATGTTAGAACGGAAATAATGTTATAGTATCTGACTGGGAGTATATAGATCAAGAAGTATCACAATGATCCATATAAGGACCATTAATATTCCTACTATATATAAATGACCTGCCTATTATACTGAAGAACACCATTGTCAGTTTCGCAGATGATGCTTCAGGTAAAGTAACATTGGATTCATACGAAAGCCTAGAAGTAGAAATAGAAAATACGATGAGAACCTCAAAGGATTAGTAGCATGAAATTGCACTTACCTTAAATATAAGTAAAACCCAAATTGTTGAATTGCATCCTTCTCATATTCCCCAAAAAGGAATAGCGAAAACTATAAACAGTTGAAGGAGTAAATAAAATAAAATTTCTAGAAGTAAAGCTGGATGCAAAACTCACCTGAGAGTATTTTTGATATGTTTTTCTAGAAGTTATCACCGTTGTACTAACGGTTGAAAGGGCTCAGAGACAACGTTTGTGTTGAACCCGAAGTTAGCCATCGTCAATCTATTGAATCCTAGGACGTCAACTTCTTAGCATGAATAGTTGCAATATCGATTATAAATTATTATATTGGATAACTTCAATGTAAATACAATGTAAAAATGACCTGGTTTTATTACATACATTTTCATGATTATTTTATTGCTATGACTGTTGCGTGACAAACATAATTATGTCAAAAACCGATTCCTAAATAACAAACTAATAGGAAAATAGTTAATTTTGAAACTATCCTAATTAAATATTACTCTCATGTTGAATGTTGACTCCACCATTAAATACGCATTCATCTTCTGGAGCCATTCTACGGATATTGGGCGGGTTAAAGTGATGGAAAAAGATGCCCAAGAAATATTCTATATCTGGAGCAAAATCAGTCATGTAGACCGTACTTTTTGAAACAAAATGCTCACCGTTAACTCTAAGTATATACTTGAATGTGCATGGTTTTTCAAATACTATTCAAAATTCTTTAAAGACTCAACAATAAACCGTGAATGTGGAACACGAAAAAAAGTATTTTCTATTGCAAGATAACTCACCTTCCGCTTATATATAAAGCACGACGGAAAATATTGCCATCACAATACCTACTGATATATACCATAGAACATCCGGGATTCAAGTCATATGCATCCGAAAATAAACTAAAATGTAGTAGAGAAAAGTTTTAAATTGTAAATGTTAGTGATCTTGATGAAATTATTCACACTTCATCTCCAGAATAAAAGTAAAGTCACTGTCTTCAAGAGATAAGGAAAACTACCCCATCCCTTCATCCCACCCCTTACAGCCGATAAGTACTGATTTCGATGACAATTTTTTCACTTGAAATTCAAATCTACAGGATTCACATTCACATTAGATTCAGGTAAAATACTACCCTAACTACCTTTTCCTTCCCTTGAGGCCGATATTAAAGAAATTTTGCACACTTGACTTCAAAACAAGGAGGAAAGTCACTTTCTACATGAGATTTCGAAAAAGCAAATAAGTACAATACCTAAGCATGGGCAAATATTCATGAATTGTGGAAGTTTACAAAAGGAACGATAGTTATCCAAAAATTCTGAAAAACGTGTATGGTCGTTCACAACCAATTTTAGAAACTTGCGCGCATAGTACACATATGACTGACTAACTAGAAAAAATACTGTGGGGCAAACTATGTCGTATATCAGCTAGTGATACAATAAAGGTCCTAGTATTGACCCTTGTATATCACAAGTACATTGTCATTCCGAATGAACTGTCATTGTGATGATATGGAGTATAATTTGATCACTTCTCACATCTTTATCTAATATTTAATCTAATCATTTGCAATATATTTTGGGGCCCTCAGGGTGGATTGGATTGAGCTAGTGATGATTAAATTACGCTCATTAAAGAGATGGGTGGCGTAATTTGACTTCTGTTTCTTGAACCGGAAACTTCAGAATCTTCACAACTAAGCTTAGCCCAAGAATTTGTTTTTTTTTTAATTAATTCAATTTGATGATTACGAGAAGTCAGGAAATAGAGAGTTTAGTTGGTGAAATTAGCTAAACGTTGTTTTCAAACTGGAGGAGATGAATATTGGTATTTCTATACCAACTGAAATGCTAGCACTCGAAACCATAATATTTTTTCAAGGATCTTCAATTTTCCTGGTATATTACTGACCTCAAGGCCTGATGATAATCTTGGACATACGCTATTGATTGGTTTATGTTATACCTGGATAATATGGTCAAAATATGCCTTTCCAAAGTGGAATTCAGAACATGTATTGGGAAAAAATTTAGCTATCGAATGGTCACAGAATCGTCCTTCTACCTTGACCCTTTTTTGTTCGATGATAAGAGTTTGATTAAGATCTGTCCTTGATACTTAAATAAATCAGTTCTGAAATTGATGAGTGATATTCGATTAATTTGTGCTCTCGAATCGTATTATGATTATTTTATTCATATTCATGACTGAGGTTCATACAAATTTGAATGATAGTGGAAATTATAGGACGATTCCTGCCAAAACGAATAGCCAACCGGCATTTTTTTTACTCTCACGGTTTAGCACTGCTCTGAATATACTGATATTTTTCCAAAAAGTCGAATAACAGGAAAACGATACTTTTTAGGCACATGTAACAACGGGTTGATCTCATATTTATAATCCCAAATATAAAGGGTGTTATTTTAAAATTACGAATTTGTATAACATCCAAGTGAAATGGTACATCCTGTATGAACAAAAGTATTTTCTATCTCATGATGAGGTACAACTTCGTAACCAAAATTTTTCCCCAAAGTTCATAATATGGTTATGGATGCCGTAGATGAAACACCCTGTATACAAGAATTAAGCAATTTGAAAAGTTTGAGACAGATTCCAATAGTTCTTATTCGAAGAACTTTTGGAATTACAGATTTATGACAATTTCGACAATGAATTAAAAGTTTATGGCTCAGTTTGGCTTGAAGTTGCGAATGAAATTTATTCCATTAGACCTTCTGAATATTGTAATTACATTTCTTGAATCATTACGTGGCTCGGTGACATTGTTAAAACTGTCCTCAAGAACATAAACTTGACACATTCACCAAATTCTCAAAAGCAAGTACGTCATTAATTCATCAGCGGAAACTGTGATTAATGCATTGTAATATCTCATTTGTTCCGTATGTAATAATGATCATAATATAGTGGAGTAGATCTGGCCAGAAAAATGGCAAGGTTGGCGAAAATTTGACGATGCAATATGTTATAGATTTAAGATAGAATTAGGAAATTTGAGTTCTATAATGTTATAGAAATGTTATTGATAATTTATATTATGTATTAGATTTAAGAAATGGCAAATGTCAAATTTGATATAAATATTGGAATAATCAAGTTAATATTAACCTAATCATAGGTTATCTTATACCAAAATGTGTAGAAAAATGTAGGCAATATTAATTTAGATGGCAGAAAGCATAATCACTATAAATAATTTGAAAATCTTCAATAATTCAAAATTTATATAATACTCTATTCTGATTGGTCGAGACATTTAAGAAACGTCAAATAGGTCAACAATTAGAAGTTATGTCAGTTTCAACAATCACCAAAGCATCCTTGATAAGCAACGAAAACATTTCTTTGGTCAATTATGACATCAACTGGCGTCCTTTTGGAAGGCCTATAAGACGAAACTGGAAGGAAGCTAGTGCAGTTTGCATTTACATCTAAGATCCAAAGCATCTTCTGCAGCTCAAGTATATTTCCATAACCTTAGTTTTTGGATAACATCGGAGAAATCAAGTAGTCTCTGTAGCTTCGACAAGCTAAAGTTAACAAAGTTAGTAAAATATTTCTACGAATCAAGTAGTGTTCTTGAATCTTCATAACAAAGTAAGGTTATAATAGCCACAGCTGATAAATAGCATTGAATAGTATCCAATCTTCGATAAAGTTCCAGAATATAATTGAAGAAGTTTTATATGTTTTATATCTTGACAGCTAATAAATAGCATCGTATAGTATCCAGTCTTCTATAAAGTTCCAGAATATAATTGAAGAAGTTTTATATGTTTTATATCTTGAAAGAATAAAACAAGTTAACAATTTTTTATCAACAGTTCCTGAATTTCAAAAGAAATAACAACGTAGTTTACCTGTGTTTGTGAATGTTTCAAAGCAGAGTAATTGTGTTTTTAAAGTGATAAATTAAAATCATCAAGAATATACAAAATCAACTGAACATTGCCAACATTTTCCATCATATAATTGGATATAACTTAAAAGTAAGTTTGTTTATAATATCATCATTGTATCATCATTTGTATATCTGAAAGTGAGA
Organism: Endomychus coccineus; assembly: GCA_958510875.1. Classification (NCBI taxonomy): domain Eukaryota; kingdom Metazoa; phylum Arthropoda; class Insecta; order Coleoptera; family Endomychidae; genus Endomychus; species Endomychus coccineus. Next base: position 78,686,960 of record OY294067.1, read on the forward strand.
TTGTTGTTTATAAATAATAAGTAATATTAACCAGTTTTGGAGGTTGAGCATAGAATTGTAGAACATAAAACAAATCGTAAGATATAACATAGAATCATTAGTTTCAAATATAGAACTTTTAACATTCCAACAAAAATATTGTGTTTAATTCCATAGAATATATAAAAAGAACATTTTCAATTCAAACCAAATTATAAATAAAAATCGAATCAAAACAAAATAAATAAAGAAAGCTAGCCGGAATAAAATGAAAGTAAAATTTAAAAATTCAAACATAATAATCAATAATCAATAAAACTCATAAGAGTTTTCTTAACAATTGTCACCACAACGTGGGGCAATTAAAACTCATAAGAGTTTTCTTAACAATATATATATACTCATATACTCATATATGCAAGGAATCTTGCGTAACAGCTTACTCGATCATTTTTCAACCGATTTGGCTGACATTTTTACTGAAGATAGGAGTTATGGTCTTAAATCTACCCTATATTTCAAGTGAAAATATTGAATTATTTTTCAGAAATTCAACTTTAAGTAAATTTTTTAGTTATTTTTCAAATTAAGATATCTCATGTCATTTACATCCGATCTGGACCTGCTTTGGGGAAAAATGTAGGTATTCGCATATAGTTTTATGTCATGGAACTCATTTTTTATTTATTATTTTTCCGGCCTATATTGGCCATTTTATTTTCGGTATTAATATCCCCAAAACTTGTGTCAAATTAATTAATTTGAAGTTTCTAAAAGTGCGAAATTTCGCAATTTTATAAGAATATTGTGAGACTCAGAAGTTGATAGCGCCTTAGGCTCCGGAATTTTCACGTGGCCTATCGAAATTAGAAGGTTCAAATTGTATAAAAACACAATTGCATGAACGCCAGACGTCCTATGTAATTAGCTACGAACGTAATCCTGACGTTTCCCTCGAGAAGCTCGCTACGCGTCAGTTAGAGTTTATACATTTTACCTCGGTCTTGTTATGTTGGGGCCGTTTCGTGCCCCGTGCGGGCGGCGCCAGCTATAATAAAGTATTTTCGGCTGTGAGCCGCTAGCTTTCACCCGCTTCGGGTATTTTAGTAGCTAGAAAATTTCCTTTGGTACGTCACACGTTAGACGCGCGTAGCTGAGACCTGTTTCTACTTTAATTGAAGTTTCCCATTTAATGGACATTTACCGAAAAGAGAAGGGCCGTCGGGCACGGTCCGATACCGATACTACATGGAGCGAAAACGGCACGCGAAGAGTCGTCGTGAAGCCGTATTAGGTACAACCAGTTTGCACTTTTCTAACTCGCCAGCTACACGCTCCTCACGAGAACGCCATTCGATTTATCTCAAATTAAACAAAATGGCCAATATAGACCGAAAAAGAAAATAATTTCGCAAAGCAGATCCAGATGGGATGTAAATCACATGAGATAACTTAATTTGAAAAATAACTAAAAAAATTGACTTGAAGTTGAATTTCTGAAAAAATATTCAATATTCTCACTTGAAGAGGGTAATTTTGAGACCATAACACCTATCTTCAGTCCGAATTTCAGTCAAATCGGTTGAAGAATGACCGAGTTAGCTGTTACGCAAGATTCCTTGCATATATGAGTATATATTTATTACGGGGAGGGGTGAGGTCGGATCAACTTAAAATTTGGACTGGAAGATCCTTGAACATTGACAATAAAAGTGTTCTACTTTGGTTTCTTAATTTTCGATACAACCAGAGATATTTTTTTTTTGCTAAGCTACCCTTAAAAATGGCAAAAATCCTATAAAGGGGTTGCACCCACTTTAGGGAATAGAAATTCCAGGGGGTTGTTATAAGTACCACAACAAACACTTTACACCGGGTCGCTAAGCGATAATTATACCCAATATTTCTTAACATTAACGTCTTTTTATAGCCCATTGACAGATTATCCGCCCGTGTACTATAATGAAACGTCAAACAACAATGCCATACCCAGTTTGAACACTTGCAAAATGGAAAGTTTTCATTATAAATCAAAAATTATACTTCATTTCCAACTTTTTCAAAACCGAACAACTACCTGACACAAAACGGAACTCAAATGTTAGACAATTTAGCTACCGTTGTTCAAGTGCTACCACAGTTACGCTTTAAATCTTTAATTTGATGAGAGCAGCGCTAGACGTAGGTGAACTGTTCAATTTTTCTTACGAATATATATTATAGAATTGATAGATCTTCATCCTTGCATGAAGTTGTGCATGTACCACGAAGTACTCTTGGCACGGGATAGAAAACCAAGTTTTCGTGAAGCGGTTTCCGCAATAGACCTCACATGATCATCACATGAGAGGGCGCTATTGGTGGTGATCCCGAGCATCGGTATGGAAGACTTCATAGGAGTACCTCAAATCATCATATTAGGGATTGTGGGATCCGCCTTCCTGGAGAAGATGCAAGCTTGAGATTTAGTTGCTTTAAACTCTACTAGATTATCAAATACCTATTTCAAAATCATTGCCAGATCTCCATTAATTACAATCAACCTGTCTCTGTCTCGCTCATCTGGCTTCATTGAATGATATAGGTGCTCTAGATGAGAAAGCGGTAACAAGTGTACCATCAGCTGCAAAGCTGGAGTCAAGTACTATAATACCTCATAATATTTGCTTGTAAGGGAAACTAGTCACATGCATCTCTTAAGCTAGTGAAAATCGAACTTCTAATAGTTATTTTATTCAAGTCATATGTCGAAAGTTCCCAAGAAAGCTTTGGGGCCAGACTCGGTCAAATTCTTTGGAGATATCCAATGCTACAGATGTCCAAGTATTCGTTTATCGTGAAGTGCCAGCCCCGAGGCTTAACCGCACGGCCCCCATGGGCGAGGGATTGGGATCACGCCGAATCAGCGAGGTAGGATGACATCTACCTGCCAGTATGTCCGGGTAATAAATTCCTCGGACACCACTGGTAACAGCGGGACTCTATCTCAGTCCCTACTGGCTCTGCAGTGTCAGTGCCCGAGCTGAGAACGCAGCTCACCCGTCGAAGGTGAAGGATTGTAACAAGTCACTATCAAACACCCGCTAGCCATGGCTTTCAACCACTACCCGGCAGAGACCAACGCCTTAACTGGAGAGGAGACAGTCTTTTGAACCGTCTGGGCCTCTCTCCCTGCCTACTCGTGTTCAGTGTTCAAGCTTTCGTTATACGAGCATCCGTCGGCCTCTCATCATCGGCCTTCCACATATCTTTGCCACGGCCTCGGATCCATTACCTAGACCTATAGGATTGGAAGACACAGACACCCGACTTCAGAGGTAAAGCCATGTAGTGCAACAAATACCCACGCAGAGGCCACATTTTTATTCACCCTCGCGGGACTACTTTAGGCGTTCTCACTACGGGTGCTTGCTTGCTAGGCTTACATTATTGCCCCTCCTGGGCTATAGTCAACTCCACCTCCTCGTGTTACCTGTTTTACCAGGAACATTCAACGAGTCACCGTTGAGCTTCGTTCAAATAGCCTACCACACATGTCAACCAAGCCCGTGAATTCATTACTACCAGAGAGCTCCTCCAGAGGTCTGGGATAGGAAGGCACTATATCATGGTTTTAGTGGTGAATTGTATGTGGTGCACAGTTCACCGGATCTTTTGCATTGACAACTATTAGTTTCACCCGGTGTTGGAAGGTTACTTATCTCGAGACCCGCGAAAAGGACGTTGCTTGCTGAATCTACTCCCGGAGTCAATCTGGACCAAATAGTTCTCTCTCGAGATTCAATGCTACAGCTAGAGATTTCTCATATTTTTCAATAGATTTCCAGACGTGTTACGTAGGTTAGTAGGTCTCCTGTTAATCTCTGCTGACGAAAGCCATATTGATGTTCATTCACGATTTTGGAGCTCTCTAGGTATTGAATAAGATCGATGTCGATTGCTTCCTCCATTTCTTAAGAGATCACAGATAGTAGTGCAATTCATCTATAATTATTATTAGGTTGGTCTTGTTTCCACTTGTTGAAATTGGTTGGACTCTAGCTGTCTTCCAGCTAGAAGGAATGAAACGATAATGCAGCTGACAGTTTTGTAAAAGTCCTCTAAATAAATAAAAAAAACTGTTCCCTAAGCAGATTTTTGGTCAAGAAGGTTCCAGCACTACTGAGCAAAAATTCACTAATTACCAAATTTACAATAATCGAGCCAACATTGATATTGAGACTCATGACGTTATTCCTCAAGTTTTGTGTGATTCGATCGATTCTAGATGCATAACCGTGAACCTGTTTCAAATTTCAGTCATAAAAAGTAACTATTTCCATACCTGAAGTGCGAAAATATTGAGAACCTTGATACTCCTAACTAATTCAGGAATTATTTTCATACACAGTAACGTATTCCTCCTTTGTATGTTTTGTACGCTCAATTCCTATTTTCAAGAAGAGAAAGAATTTGACTATACTATGTATTATAGAAACAAGGTCATAGAACGACCATTGAGAATGTGTTTTTTTTTTCGATTCATTCTCCACATTATAGATATCATGTGGATTTTCAAGGTTTCATATTGATCTTTATCAAGCTGTGATTACCACTCGGAAAGGACCTCGGTTCGAGCCCGAATCTCTAACGTTGACTTCTTCCCGTATTTCTTCATAGCCTTCCCGCTATATATTTCCCGCGCCCCCATCCTTCATCATTCCTCTGCGATATATTTGGAAATCATATACAGAGTACTCTACCAATGAGGTGTAGGATAATACTATCTTTTTCTATGGGATCAACCAAGCTAATGGTGCGTTTGGAGACACTTTGGGATTGGGAGGGAGCTTATTTCCACTGAGCTGGGCGTTTCCTGATAACATGTAACAAGTAAATGAAGCATAATATATAACATATAAGAAGAATTTGAATATTGCCTTCATTTAGTTAATTTAACACATGTTTCGCGATGATTTTCCATGCGTCAACTTTCATAAAAATTGAATTATCCCTCATAAATGGCCCTAACGGCATAACACAGTCTCAAACTTGATCCACCACTAGAAAGTTTTTTTGGAGAGATGATGCAATCCCAAAACCTTCCTCCAAGCCTCCGACATACTCTGCCATCTGCAGACTTCAGACTTACTCTTGTTTCATCTGTGAAAAACCTTTGTTCCAGTCATCGATAGTCTGCCATGCATGATCTCTGGCTGTCTATGATCTACTTGATCTGTGATCTGCGGTGAGCAATGGTACATTACACTTGCCAACTGGCTCATTTTAGTCTTCTCCTGACGGTTAAAACAGAAATTCTAGCATATTCAGCTACTTATATAAGTTCAGCTCCCTAACTAATACCTATTGTCAAAAAAAGCTCTCATCAATTTAACTTGTAGCCTTCTTTCTTTCCTGGTCACGTTTTGTCAGGTGTGATCTAGTTTCCTTTCATCTTCTAGCAAAGTTGAAGCTCTTACACATTCATCATTGCGTAACTGCTATGTTCGCTCCATGTTTATTTAGCTTTTAGTTGAATATTGCAAAAGAACACTACACTGAATGATTTTCCAAATGAACGTTTGGACACGCAGTGGCTTCTTCAGGTAAACAAACAAAACTTCAACTTACAAAGGTATCAATATCTGTATATACATGAACACATAATGTCCAAGACGGTTGAATTAATGATTAGGAATCCAGATTGTTTACAGCAACCAATGAATGGGAAATAAAATAAGCCGGTTGGCAAGTTAAATGTATCATTGCTTATCGCAGTTCGCAGATCACGCAGATCAAATTTCGCCAGAGATCATGTACGGAGGAATATCGATGACTGGAAAGAAGGTTTTCCACAGATGAAACAAGAGTAAGTTTGAAGTCTCCATATGGCCCCATAGTATGGCGTAGGCGTAGAGAAAGGTCTTGGGATTGTATCATCTTTCCCAGGGAACCTTTTGTTGTTGGATCAAAAATGTTGGAGGGGGGACAATTTGTTTTAATGCACGTACAGAATAAGTCCCTTCCATCCGCAGCCTATAGATGCATCCATGAAACATTATTCAAGATCATGTTATGCCATTAGGGCCATCTATAAGAATAACTCAATTTTCATGCAAGATGACGCAAGAAAACACATGGCGATACAAGTGTTAGATAACCTAAATGAAAGCAATATTCAAATCTTCGAGCAGCCACTGTAAGTCCAGACTTTAATCGGTATGATGTCATCTATTATTGGATTATATACTCCACCTTACTGAACAGGGAACCTTTAAAATTATCAGGATTATTCGCTTACTGGGTAAAAACATAGTCTGGAGTATTCAACACAATAGATAATGAATAAACCTGCCATGGATTCTATTATTTCAGATTTCAGTTGCAAGTTCAAACGTCAATCTCATCGAACGCCAATTAAAACCATTCTTTACCTTCAAACGAACAGAAATAGCGATAATAATTGTACTCAATCATTATATGGTCGACATACACATAACCAATCACGTTATCAGACAAGTACGATTCGGTATAATGGTAAAGGGTGATTCTATCTAGGTAATTAGATTTGTATGCTCCAAGCATCAAAATAGTAAATAATAGTCTTTGATGTAAATAAATCGAAATTGGAATATTCTGAAACGTGGTTATAATCGTAATGGAAAATGCAAAGGCGTAATTGTCAACATTCCTGATAATTCGTAATCCATTGATGAATTGAACTGACTAAAGCATATTTAACTCATATGCTAAGTCATCAACAGAATAAAGTTGAATCATTATCCTCTCTACATACATGATTGGATTTGAGAGAAACACGAATATTCAAATATTTCAATATTCTTCATACAAATGTCAGGTTCTTCATGAGCATGTCCAAAACAGCTGCATCAATTAAATGAAGCAATTTTTCCTTGATATTTTTGAAACGTAACAAATACGATCCATTCTTATGATATTTTCAGATATAGGTATGGTTGTCTTCATCTTATTTCGTTATCCTGACGGCGAAATGTCTCCTAGTAAGAAATATCCATACTTTAATATTCATATTTAGCCAGTAGAGTACCCGTGAAACCATTTGGTCTCAGTGTGCACAATTCACCACACTATCGCGACATATGATGACCTCTGATGTATTCCTCACTGAGTTTGTAGATGGTAGGTTTGTTTCAGATGAAAAAAATTAGACACCACTTCATGACATTTTGATAATGAATTGATAAACAAACATCAACGTACTTTTATCATTGTTATTCCGAGTATAGGATAAAATAGATGGAAGTTGTATTATTGCAATTTACTTTAACCGGTATGCTTAGAAGTAATACGTATCAAAATTATTAATGTATTCAACGTTTAATGTTGTCACATTTGACTGTCCACTGGGTCCATATGATTACAAAAATGTTGTTTGTTCGTTTAGAATTGGAACTAGTTCATTATAGATTATTCCTCAATAAAAATAAAAATTATGTGCGGAAGACACCCAAAAATTTTGCCTGCAGCTCTCAATAATATAACCTCGCATTGTCAAAGTGGAAAATAGTAGTGAAATATTTTGAAGACATCCTTTTTCAGTAGTCCGTTTTCCCTCCGACATCACTAAAATGTAGTAGTTCCCATATTTAATTTCCTTTCTTAGGTGAACTCGATGGACGTGATTTTATCCTCATTTTACTTCTAATTTCATCCTGAAATGTATCCCTTCCGCAGTGATATTGCATTCTACGGGGACTTTTCGAAAGCCTCTGTATTTATTCTTTTATCATTATGTGGTAGAAAAAGAAACTGGACTTTACGTGTAGGACATGTATGGATACTTGACTATTTTTGCTATCAAAAATCTATGTTTATTTACATGCTCACATTACATTCTTTATTATTTTGTATAAATATTTACCGTAATAATGTTCTAATATTGGTCAATATTTAACACGATATGCAACGTTGGATATTCGGTTGGCACTTCTTCTAAAGCCAATATTACCATTATTTACTGATATTCTATTCTTTTACTGTGTTTTAGAGGTGGATCTGACTATTTGCTTTAGGGTAATGGAGGCTCAGTTTTTGAATTGGAGAGAATCACCTGAAGTGTCCCTATCGGACCATAGACACATTTAATTCAACGTTGAATCCATTACTATGAGATTCAGAGTTGCAGGAACCCGAAGACTACCAACTAGGACCACTATAGGGAAGAGCTAAGTGGAAGGCTTCTCATGTTTTCGACTTATCACGGAGAAAGAAGGGCGTAATCAGATGCAGCGTATGGAGCCAGTTGCGAACTTGATTAGAGGAACACAGGGGGTACAACACCAACACCAAGCTTCTGCGGGTATAAGAATAAGGTACCTCCTGCAGCGAAGCTCTGTTAAGGTAATTCCAAGGATAACAGATCCAGATTTGTATCAGTGGCGAGTATACAACGTCTTCGGAAGAGACGCTAATACACTTAGTATCGATTCGAATGTCAAGGAGCCAGATGGATAAGGTGACCATGGTAATGTCGGCTTCCGTCTGTGCTGGGACATAGTCAATTACGAAATAACGAAGTAGGCCATATATGAGTTTGCACCATATAAATCACCCGTCGAAGAAGGAATCATCCAAGCTCTCCTTCAAGAGGGTCGGGAAATCATCATCAAGCTATTAATGCAAATATTCCGATTTCGAATTGCCACCGGCTTTTTCCCAAGGCTATGACAGACAGTAAAAGAAGTGGCAGATAAAACTGATTATACCCATTCTGCTCTTTTATCCTTAATTCATTCCTATTGAAGGCAATAGAGTGACTTATTGATTGACACTCAAGTGGCGTCAATACGCCTACCAGACTGAGCTCTCCGCTAATTCGGCTTTGCTTTATGTAGTCACACAATAGATGACACTGAGACTCGGAAGAAACAATCCCTGAGGGTATCTATGGGAATCTAAGGGGTGTTGGATAATACATCCATCGACTCTATTTGCTCTGCCACTCTGAAACGTGGAATCAATCCAACAGTAGTAAGATGGATTGAAGCCAAGTTCTCAAGACTTGCAATAAAGGTGCACTATAACGGACTTGTTGTACAAACCACCGCTATAAGAAGTTGTTCACAAGGAGGGTATTATCTCCGCTTCTGTGGTGTCTCTTGGTCGGTGGACTCTTGTAGGAGATGGTAGATGTAGGGTTACACGCCCAAGCCTATGCTGACGATTTAGTTGGCGTCTTCTTCGAGTGGCACCTTGGAACATTTTGCAAGCTACTTCATACGTTGCTCAGCATGATGGCTCACTGGTCTCATACTCAGGTCAATGTTGACAAAACATGAATCATACTGCTTACCAGAAAACGAAATCTAAGCGCACTGCCGGAGGTTTCTTTTTCTGGCTGGGTCGTGCAAATTAAGGGGTGGGTAAAATGTCTGGGAGTAATCCTGGACTAAAAATGACCTGGAGAAAACATCTCGAATATAGAGTGAAGAAGGCTTATCGGTCATTTTGAGAGTGCAGAAGAGCTTCCAGTAGCACGTTTGCAATATGCCGCTTGGATCGACTGCAGCGGCTTGCATGGGTCATATGAGCTCGGCTCCAATGAGGGATCTTGAGGCCGTTGCCTTGTGCATGAAAGCTGAAGCCACCGGACTGACAAGCACTACCCTCGTGGTCACTCGACAACCTCTAAGTGCCTCACACAACGAGTTCTATAACTAGAGTGGACAAGTAGATCCTACCAATGTATTATATTCATACGCGAGTAGGTATGCGTTCTCTGTCGCACTATTTCTTACCGCGCGGGCGCGTCTCGTGTATTATTATACGACGTGGCGTTACGCGCTCTATAGTACGAGCGCGTGGGGGTTACGTGAGCAAGAAGGAGAGACGCACTCGATTCGTATGAATAAATGCCTTACTTGTCCACTCTAGTTATAGAAATCTTTGGCCTCACACCAGAATTAAGGCAAGATATCATAAAGAAACAGAAAGGACATTAGAGAGATGACTGGAATCCGCACGGGTCACTGCCGTCTGAACAAACACCTCCATATCATCATAGCTGGCGGTCCACAAACGTGATAGAATAGAATAGGCTTCTAAACATGGGGCACACGGTGGGCCCAATCAAGTGCCATAAGTGCATCTGGGAGTTACACCCCTGCCTCTTAATGATTATGATAATGATGATATGAATGCGATATGAATAATATGATATGAATATATTACGAAGGATCACTCTCAGCCCTGTCATCTACTTATATTAACTTAAATATCGATTGCTAATATCTAATGAAATTTTCCTAACTACATATATCGACAAATAATTATTCTGCCATTACGTCCTTATTACAATTAATTACACATTTTACTCATGACTTAAGGGTACCATCTGACCTACTATTTATACCACTAGTTTTCAATTGAATTTTTTTTTGATGTCACGATTTTCCAATTTTTTTACTCCGCTGTTTTTTTGTGTGTCGAAAAGTGCATGTTTTGAATTATATTTTGCTAAAAATAAATAAATTCATGTCAGTCCTGCTTTTGCATATCTATAATAAATATTATTTACCATTCCAGAATTCAACAAATTCAAAATTATCGTTCGTTGAGTGATTTTCAACGTGACCTCATTGTTGGTATGTGGGCGGCCAAATTTTCTCCCAGGGAAGTTATCAACCTCATAGGCTTCAAAGTGATAACTGTTTTGAGATGTTGGGTCAGGTGGTCTGCATAAGATGTTCACGTCCTAGGGAGACTATAAATCATGAGAAATATCATGTGAGAATGTTGGTGGTAAGAGACAGATTTTCCACAACATGAGCTGGTTGCAATTATTGGAGGGGAACTTCAGAACGAAGAATATGTATGGTGTCTTTATGTCGACGAATGAGACTTTGTTCTAATCGCCCGTTTATATACCCACCCCTTACTCCAATTCATCGTGTTCGCAGGCTGGAATAGTGTGCTGAACCCATGAATGAAATCATGTGGTACTTAGCGACGAGTCTCGAATCTGTGTGTTGGCTCATTGAACTCATTATGAAGAAAGACAAAGAAGGATGACACGATTCCGTGGGGAACGGATGAATTTACTAGCTGTTGAACGTGGCTCTCACACGTAGAATGCTTGTTTGAGGGGCAATATGTTTCGTAGTAACATTGCCAAGGTTTAGCAGCCTGTTGCAGTACCATATGTTCGGGAGTTGACTTAATCAATTGTTCAACAAGATTACCTGCTGGGGTACAGCAAGAGTGATGATACAATTTTTGACAGAAGTTCATGTACAGGTGCTTCTATGGCATGCACTTTATCCCGATATATCACCTATCGAACATGTATGAGATATTATCAGTACCTTACTAGGTAACTATCCCCAACTTCCAAACAATATCAATGATTTGCTACTCCATGTACAAAAAGTTCGGAATTTTATACTCCTATGCAACATTGATCATTTCAGTGTCCCTCACCGAGTTGATGAGTGCATTATATTCAATTATTACTGAATAGTCCATACTGTGAACCGGGATTTAAGCTATAATAAAAAAAATACATGTAAGTATGAATGGAAATTTTTTTCTTGCATTAGCTCCAGAAGGTTCTCAGGATCATTCATACACCTCAAAACCTCTTGGGAACCCCAACTCCACCCATTGGAGGCCAAAATGGGCCAAAATCTCCAAGTCTTGAATTGCATTTTCTACAAAAAAAGGTACCTAAAGGAACCTAAGGGTTTTTTTGGGTCGCTGAACACGAATCCGTAGCCGGATTTACTTGCAATCCATCGTAGGGGTGGTCAAATCGACAAAATTGGCCAATTTCGCACCCCTATATGTTATTCTGCAATTTACGTGTTTAAGGCATTTCGAATGCACCAAGTAAGTTTTTTGGGTCGCTGAATACGATTCCGAAGCCAGATTTACTCGAAAATTTCACACCTGTCATTCTAAGCCAATCACACACTTTCATTTCGACAGTTACCAATGACAACCTTCAAATTTTTCGGAAATTTTCTCCTCCTGCCAAGCTAGGCGAACAAAATTAAGAAGTGGAAATTTTTTTTTGACAGCTATCGTATGATCCGAAAATCAGTATGCAGGGTCACATTTTGGTATTTGATGTTTTTATTCATTTTATAATACTAAATAAATACGAATATTTATTAACCAAATATTTCTTTCATTAAGGCTAAATATTTTTGGAATTCTGATTGGAACTCTTCTCTTCATATATAAAAATTCTCGGGAAATAGGTCACAATAACACTTTGTTTTAACTATTCGTCTTTACGTACGTTTCGGTCTCACGACCATCATCAGAAGACTCACTATGTCTAAAAAGGGGGGTTTATTAAAACTAATTATAGCACAAGCGTCCAAATCGCACAATTTAACTTCAATTAAAATAGCCCACGCCGTCGAAACGAACAGAACCACGAATAATCGAAATTGTATCGTCAGAATTAATGTATAAAAAATTATTTTTTTGTAGTAAGAATCCGCTATTCAGTAATATTATTAAAATATATGAGTGCATATTGATTGGTATTCTCACAACAAATGAGAAGAACGAAGTTATTTGTCAAGTATCTACTTTCGAAACCAGATGTGTAGGATTTATGACAAGGCACTTAAGAAAGGTTTCAGACCTGTACTGGGAAATAACTATTACGAATTCTTCCTAAAAACATTTTCTACACTTATAAAGACGTATGTAAGAATTTGCAAGAGATTATTTAATCAAATTAGTATAAATATGACTTAGATTTTGTGTGTCTACCCTATGATTAACAGATTTGGGGTCCCGTTTTATGTGAATCATCTCCAGGATAGATCTTTTATAATAATTGGTTTCCTTAGTTAAGATATTAACATTTTTGTAATCAAATTGATGGTTATAATCAAAGCAATGCTTAGCAAGGGCGGTGGAATTTTCTAAGTTGTTATTTCTTGTGCTATATTTATGGCCGTACATTCTTTTTTGTAAATATTGTTTAGATATTCCAGTATAGGTTCCATCACAATCTAAACAATTCAATTTATACACTGTGTGGGTTTGTTTATCTTTGGGTATTAACGGTTTTAGATTTGAGAAATATTTCCCAACACAGTTAGTAGGTAAAAGGTAATACAGACAATTTTATAACTCTACCTTATATTCCGGAGACCTCAGAGAAAATCAAAAAATGTTTGAAAAAGTATGATATAAATGTTGCGCATAAACCTACTAACTGTGTTGGGAAATATTTCTCAAATCTAAAACCGTTAATACCCAAAGATAAACAAACCCACACAGTGTATAAATTGAATTGTTTAGATTGTGATGGAACCTATACTGGAATCTCTAAACAATATTTACAAAAAAGAATGTACGGCCATAAATATAGCACAAGAAATAACAACTTAGAAAATTCCACCGCCCTTGCTAAGCATTGCTTTGATTATAACCAGCAATTTGATTACAAAAATGTTAATATCTTAACTAAGGAAACCAATTATTATAAAAGATCTATCCTGGAGATGATTCACATAAAACGGGACCCCAAATCTGTTAATCATAGGGTAGACACACAAAATCTAAGTCATATTTATACTAATTTGATTAAATAATCTCTTGCAAATTCTTACATACGTCTTTATAAGTGTAGAAAATGTTTTTAGGAAGAATTCGTAATAGTTATTTCCCAGTACAGGTCTGAAACCTTTCTTAAGTGCCTTGTCATAAATCCTACACATCTGGTTTCGAAAGTAGATACTTGACAAATAACTTCGTTCTTCTCATTTGTTGTGAGAATACCAATCAATATGCACTCATATATTTTAATAATATTACTGAATAGCGGATTCTTACTACAAAAAAATAATTTTTTATACATTAATTCTGACGATACAATTTCGATTATTCGTGGTTCTGTTCGTTTCGACGGCGTGGGCTATTTTAATTGAAGTTAAATTGTGCGATTTGGACGCTTGTGCTATAATTAGTTTTAATAAACCCCCCTTTTTAGACATAGTGAGTCTTCTGATGATGGTCGTGAGACCGAAACGTACGTAAAGACGAATAGTTAAAACAAAGTGTTATTGTGACCTATTTCCCGAGAATTTTTATATATAATTCATACTGGGTCAAGAATCTTATTATAACTCTTCTCTTCGTAATGGAGAATAACAAGGATAATCCCTTTCCATTTCTATCAGTTGTCTATGTTTAATATAATAGATGTAATATTTGGAAGCAATTTTGTTCTGCTGAATTCTGGTTTTTCTTGAAAAGGATGGGATATCTTCCTCCAAAATCTTCTGGATAGCTGAGAAAAGGTTTTCTTGATGGGGTTTTAATTCAGTTTTTTCCATTAAACATTGCAAATACTTCAAATTTTTATGAGACATATTAATGTCCCCTATTTCAGAGCAAGATTTACAAATACCATAGGGCTTAAAATTGATTTCTTGATTGTTCACCGCCATGATTTAATTGTTGTGAACTAAAGAAGCACGTTTAAGAAATAGCTGTCGACGTGACGTATAGCAGAGACGATTTTGACATCACAAGCCTAAGCCTACTGGACTGTGGTTATGTTTTATTACGAATCATTAAAAGACTGCCATAGACGCCGGATATCCTTATCGTTTTTTTACAAAAAAGTACTTTCCTTATATTTTAGTAGCATTAAGTTAGTTGTAGTCCAAAGATAAATGTTTGAGTTGAACAATTGGATGCCTTCTATGTTACTAAAGTAAGAGGAACAATTTTTTTTTCACAAATAATACTATCTAAAACTGGAATATTATAGTTTCATTCAAACCATCTATTTGGCATCATTTTTCACAACAAAAACTTTTTCCTCCGAGTTTAGTAATGTTAAATTAAATGTAACAAAAGGATAAATATTCTGTTCGAAAAACTGAATGCCCTCTATGTTACTAAAGTGAGAGGTACATTTGTTTTTTCTACTATTATTTTTAATTTTTTTTCAAATAAATTTTAGGTGTGAAATTTTCTTACCGAATCCCCCGCGTCCTTGAATTAATATCCGGAAATTTTTCCTCAGTCACGCATTTTTCTAGAAAATGCGTTCCTTCGGAAAAATTTCCGGAAATAATTCAAGCACTAGGGAGATTATAAGTGAATATCATCGTAGCGGTGGGAAATTTACAAAAATGGCTAATTTGACACGCTTCAAAATTTTTATTATTCTTGCATTTTAAAATTACTTCGGAGTAAATCTGGCTTCGGAATAGTATTCAGCGACCCGAAAAGACCCCTTGGTGCATTCGAAATGCCAAAAACATGTAAATTGCAAAATTACATATAGGGGTGCAAAATTGGCCAATTTCATCTATTTTACCACCTCTACGATGGATTGCAAGTAAATGTGGCTAAGGATTCGTGATCAGCGACCCAGAAAACCTCCCTGGTGCATCCGAAATGCCAAAAACACGAAAATTGCAAAATAAAGTTAAAAAGTTTCAGTGGTGCGAAATTGGCCAATTTTGTCGATTTGACCACCCCTACGATTGACTGCAAGTAAATCTGGGTACGAATTCGTGTTCAGCGACCCAAAAAATCCCCTAGATGCACTCGAAATGCCAAAATTCCTTTTTTTGTAGAAAATACAATTCAGGACTTGGAGATTTCGGGCCATTTTCGCGCCCAATGGGTGGGGTTGGGGTTCCCAAGAAGTTTTAAGGTGTATGGATGATCCTGAGAACCTCTTGAAGCTAATGCAAAAAAAATTGTTTGATCCGAACTTACATGTTTTTTTTCCGGTTCATAGCCTGGACTAGAATATATTTTTAAGTATTATTTATTCATTATTGGAAGCTTAAACATTTCTTTGTTATATCGAAGTACATCTTATGTAATATCTCGAATGAATTGTCTTATCAATAATGGGTGTTGCGTTTTTCATTCCAATCCTTATAAATTCCGGAACTGATTTGTCAGTTCCTTTTTTCCAATTATGAGTGTCGTCGTCAAATCAAACGCGTCTCACATTTCCAAACTCATCGCAAATCTGAATTGCTGCCATACAACTGATTCCTATATTTATATATTCAATATCCCAAATCAACGAGTGGAAAACTCTACATAAACAATCTCAATAATTCCATCTAATACAAAATTGTCTGAATCTTCCTGTCACTTGTGATACGGGTGAACTGATTACATCAATACATAATTTTGATAAGAAATTTATCTTTGTCCTCAATGGAATCATATTTTTAGCACCTTCGAATTAATAAAACGAAGTTTGATGAGCTGTGAGAATCGGTGGCATGTATCTCAACCAGCCGCATGCCTTAAGCGTACCTTACACGGTCAATATTATTGAAGCAATATCGATATTGTTGTATGCAACGTGTAAGGAGTATATTGAAACAATAATATTGATGACAATAATATTGAAGAAAATAAAATCAGTTCGATTTTTATTGAAAGCCCGTAAATATATTGAGGCGGCGTCAATATTATTGACACATGTGAGGAGTATATTGCCATATTGTGCAATAAAACGTTAGTCATGCTCAAGACGCGGTAGGGTTTGTTTCTATTTCTTGTCCTATTAGAAGTGTTTTATTTATTTAAGAGTTGTTTGTGTTTTTTCCTAAATTCAAGTACCGAAAACCAAATAATTTATTATTTGTGTTGAGGAATTGACCCGATCCTTGAAGAACTCGAATATTATTAGCGATCACGATTACCACGATTCGAAATAAATCCACCACCTGTGTCGACCGTGCTACAGATACTAAAGAACTATTAACTTATTTCGGCTGGTTTCTTATTGCGGGTCAACGTTCCAAACGTACACTACTTGGCGTCTGAGTTTTTTTAGATCATCTGTTCGATGTAAACAACTGTATCACGCGAATAGATATCCTGATTTGGATTATATTATAAACTTCCGATTAGTAAAGCAATTTTATGAAATTGTTGTTCATTTAGAGTAGGTGTAGATATTTATTTTCTTTTGTACATATATTTTCGATAATCCATCATTTCCTTTAATAAACTGTATATATAAACATCTGTGTTTTACTGGTGAGGGATCAATCAATTCATATCTGTCAGATTTCATTCAACGGGAAATATACGACCCTGGATCACTCATCTCGGTGGTGATAACTTTCTACTTTTCCGTGTAACAAGAAAACATATCTTTTCTCGAGAAAGGCGGTCACACTGCAAGTCTTTCTCATAATGGTATCCTACTTTATTATGAATGGCGAAACCAATGCAACTAGGTGTTGAAATAGTTCATCCATTCTTAAAAAATTTCGGTAGTCATCTGGCTCACTATTGAGTCCTCGAAGCAATTCCCCATATCCATGACTCGTACGTCTATTTAGCCAGCTTTTTGTCCACACTGTTCTTTGCCTTCCTCTTTTCCTCTTCTTGAGGACCAAAGCAGACGCGATTAGAACCGGTAGATACATCCTCCCTGACTGCACAATTGAAACTGACATTTTATTGATCAATATTTTTGGATCGTGTGAGGGCTACCGTTTTTTTACCAAAACTCCGTCAATAATATTGCTTCAATAATATTGACCGTGTAAGGTACGCTTTAGGAATAACGCATCTACATCATATACCTTTGCCAGATTTCAAAACCTGTGATTTCTTGAAATATCGCCATTCTAGACTATACATATCAGTTCAAGTATATTAGGATAAAAAGCGTGTATGTAAGCTCATAGATTGGCAATGACTGTTTGTTAAGCGATCTAACGCAGCTCGATTGTAATATTTGAGAGCAATACTTTCAGAGAGAATGCTTAAAGAGGGGAACGTTCAGGAGATTCCTCCGTTCATTATGTAGACTCAAAGGCTATGCGTAATCCTTTCAGCCGCTACGTTTGTAGCCACTTCCCTGTAAAATCTCATCTTGCTGTATGGGCTGCAGTCTCAGTTTCCTTGTTTATTCACCCAGGAAATGTGTTCAAATAGAATTAATATCATTCATTATTTAACGCCCTAGCAGTTCTTGAAACTTGTTTGCTTGCAGAATCGGTTTAAACAACATCACAAGATCTTCCTAAGATACATTTTTTCAAGTTCAATAATTATATTCGAATATTATTCATACCAATACACCTAGATTGTTGAATTTCAGTAAGATGCAAACATATTGATTAACCAAAACTAATGTTATAGGGGCTCACCTCAATCTTAGAAATTGTATGTCTTGAATCGCTAATAAATAACTTCATTCGAATAGAAGTGTATATTGATCATGCGTTTTAAAGAACAAAAGAACATCTAAAAAAATTATCACTGCCCAACCATTGTCAAAATTACAAATTGTGTAACTTCATTAAGAACAGAAGACCACATAGTTCCGGAAAAATTGATTATCATAAATTACAACAAATTAGGATACGCTATTTGATCATATAGAAATGAACGCAGCATTTCAATGTTTTATAAATGAGTGAATGTCCTCAGTTTCTGAGGCAACCACAATGAAAAAAATTTTAAAATACAAGGAAAAAGAGAGGGTGGATAACACCTGACCTTATAGCTCCAATGTACAAGAAAAATAAACTATATCTTGCAACAAAAATAATCCTGCAGACAACAACAACACTCATAGCAATTCTCTGAATGATATAATAAAAAAAAAACAATAGTATTATAGAAGTTTTATGAATGATAATTTGAACAATCGTGCAAGAATATAAAAATAATAAATGAAATTCAATGAAATTAAAGAAATTTGTGAATCCATGTTAAAATAATGATCATAGCCCTAGACTTAAAAATCTAATTACTAGTAGAATTCCAAGATAAGATGAATTTAACTATAGAAAAAACTAAGTCAATCAGGTATTTGAGCATTACTGTAGATTCCCGTTCGAAATGGTATGAACATATCGCTAACCTCACAAGAATATTATTATTTACATTCAAAGTACTGAAGTTTATATTGAATAAACATTTTATAAGGAATGTGCTTTTTCAGTCCATTTTGAACTATGATATATTAGTTTTGGCGTAGAACATATAAATTCATATTAACGCATTATATAATGTTCCAAAATCCGTAATCAAAATCATCTGGGACCTACGTTTCCAACATTTGTCAATTATATCCTTCGACATCTTGGAATATTATTATAAAAATAAAACTGAAATAAATATCTGTCAACATAATTATTATACTAGAGGCAGAGCCAATTCAAATACTAATATATTGTAAACAAACAATAATATTTTGCAACATTTTTCATTTATTGCTCACCCAAAATTTATGACATATTACCAAATGATCTCAATTCCTTTAATAAATAAATTATTGCATTTATAAGGAACATAAAAAATCAATCTTCATCGAGAAACTAACTTATTATATATTATTATTTGTTCTGAAGGTAAATAATTTCATGAAGCATAGCTTATAGCTATTAACAATGTTATATTTAATATAAATCAATGTAAATTAATTATTATTATTATCAAACTATTAATCAGAGGTTCTTTGGCAATCGTGATTTTAAAGACGATCACTACATGATGTTTGGTCAATAATAACAAGTGGTATCCTCAGGGCAGACTGGACGATTGCGGCATTCATATAGTTGAATAATTTAACTGTTAATAGTTCCACTCATTTTACAGAATATTTAGTATCTCACAACCTGGAAATCTCAAATTCGGACTAAAACAATTTGATCGACTTATAATCGATCATTTTCACCACATCCAAAATTTCACAAGATTTACGTAATACTTCATTATTTTCAATGTCTCCGCCGGCTGCATCCTACCTAAGGACTATCAGGTATTATTGTACTGCATTATTATTATTCCAATTCCTTCCATATATCATATTACTCCTTACTTATGATAATACCTTCAAATTCAATTTCTAATGTTTAACTGAATTATTCTTCTTTTAATACCATTATATTTTTGGTTTAGATTTTTAATAGTTCAAATTTACATGAGGCTTAGAAATATAAAGATTCCTAATTCCCTCAGAAATGATTTCATTTTACGTGTTGTTTCCTCTTTTAAACCTATAATCTAATCTAGAATATGCATCAATTAGGTATCTTGTTACGCACTTTCCTCATTCGGGATGTTCAATGATTGTAGGATAGATATCCTGACATTGAGAAAAAATTTCTCGGTTCAAGAATTATTAACTCTCCAAAGTATATGTATTCATCTATTCGCATCTTATTCTATTTTTCACCATATTCCTTTCGAAAACAGGTTTTACGATTACCTTACCAGAAATGCAGTGAATTCTATAATTATTCCAGTGTATCGAGATGTTATCGATTTTCCTGTTCTTACACCGGAATGAGGTTTATCAGGTCGATGACATGATGTTATCAAATCAATATCTTCTTACAATAAGAGTTCAATTTACTCTCATCAAATTTGTTCATATCGATATATTTCAAATCGTTTTATTTTTTATGTTGAGAATGCAATCAATTATTCTCGAAACCTAAACGGCAAATAAAAGATACACTGTTCCCGGATCAATCTATCCCAAGAATGACCTTAGGGCTCACTGCTTGTTATGTTAACTTAGTAGTCTACTCTATACAACTAGGAGTTTTGCCGTATGAGATTTAGTTTAACTAAGTTAATCCGAGAAATCTCTGTTTATCAGATTCTCAAGATTCGTTATACAAGAAATCAGTTGACATTCTATTCGAATCTATATTGTTACTCAATCACTAATTTTCCAGTCAATAAAATATATACCATAATACGATGAACTTACTGTTCTCGAGAAATATGTGTATAGTAGGAAAATAAAGAAGACTATATTAATAATGTAATAATGATGAGTGCGAAATATAATCACCACAATCCAATAAACATACTATTGAAGTACTAAGGACCTTTCGGACCCTAAGTAACCATCATCAGAGTAAACGAAATTAGAAAAGAAAATGTACCTGTTTGAATACTACTTTGGGTTGATAATACAAACAAGGGGTTAACCTCAGCTTGACATAAATCTAAATTAAATCAATCGCTATCGCACTTATGCATTTTCAACCCTTCTAAATTACCTAGATATTAATTGTAGTGTGTTTTAAAAGTGACAAACTTTCTTGAGAAATGGTGTGACCTGTATTAGAAATATGTTTTCTTAATTCTTTATATCGGCAGAAAGTTCTTCATAACGGGTTAAAATTTTCCTTCTAGTTTTTCACACATTAGTAGTATTGCAATTGATAAGGCTGATTATATAGTGTTATAGTATATCCACAGTTGTGAACTCTTTTAGTGTATCAAAGAAGACTATGATGGAAGGCTAATCACGTAACATGTTCATTTAAATTCTTCGATGTCTCTATTCGAATAAATTTCTGTAAATTTGGGATCTTTTTGATCCACAAAAGTTTCAATAGGGAAGATTTAAAATTTTCGCCAGAGCTAGTTTACATCATGATTTTCGGAGTGACATCACCAATTCTATCAGAAATTATACTGTGTGATCAAATGTCGTGATAAGTCGAAGTCGATTGAAATTAAGTATAGAGATATATGGAATTTTTTTAAATAATATTTAGGATTCAAAAATATGAGGAAATACAGGATGTTCTGTTTGAAATAAGGAAGTTGAAGCTACTGATGACGATATTCCAAATCGATTCTTCATATTATTATTATTGGCATCAATCATTATCATTAATGAGTGAGAAAGTGAGAAATAGAGTTTCCATGTAGGAACTATTTTGTTCACAAATCATAGTAACAAGAGAAATAGAATGTAAATTAACAGTGATGACATAGAAGCTAAAATGAAAGTATTATTAATTATTGTGTTTTGATCTAATACTGCTTATTTCGAACAAAATCATCTGTTACATGATGATAATTAATTATAAACCTAAATAAACCAACTATTATAAAATAAAAATTTGATTTTCACTGAATTGATAAATAAATGTAACTAGTTTCGCTAATACCGCAGCTTTTTCAGACATTATTTTACAAAGTACTCCATGATATTCATATCAATATGTATTGATAAATTCTTCAATTATACTTCTTCTGAAAAGTTTCATGTATCTGCAGGAGGTGATGATACCAGCATCCGTAGCCTGATGATTTTGGCGTTCCCGATTCTTTGATGATGGCTTGGGAAACCTATAGGGATATTCTGTCAATCCCGTAGTTCTTGAATATACTGATCGTATTCATTCGCTTATTACTGGGGAGTCAAGAGATATAGTTTGAATAACGAAAACGTTGGTGAACAAAGTTTCATGCATGATGAATGGTCCGATGATGTAGTTAAATCAGAACAAATTATACTGGATTTAATGTTAAGAAGCCCGTCCAGTGAATAAGAAAATTCGATGGTATCAGGTAATATGGTTTTCAGTGATTTGAATAATCATTAGATGGAATTTTCTTCCTCAATAGACATGAATAATTATTATGAAATAACTGATATAGTTGTGAATATTGTGGTTCGAAATGGAAATGAACGATACAGTGTTTTTCTCATCCTCATACCAATACATTATGAAGACAACAGAACTAGATTTCACATCGATGCATTATATAGGGAGACACTTCATGTAATCGACTAGAATTCTTTACTCTTGAAATAATAAGGATTATTTTCCTAATTTACATAGCCTAAGCATTTAATATAACAAAATGAATACATTAGAATCAATAGACATTTATAAAAGTGTCAAACACTCCTATATCAATATTCTACGTGATCCGTTAGACCTTTACCAAAGTGTTCTCTTCCTTTATCTTGAAGCACTCTCAGAATGATTATTAGAATATTATCCTAATGCACAAATTGTTTTCTAATTCATACTATATTCTCTCGGGATCTACCTGTTTTGGAATTTCTGATGGTGCCTTATTCTT
The DNA here is from genome assembly GCA_958510875.1 of Endomychus coccineus. Lineage (NCBI taxonomy): Eukaryota > Metazoa > Arthropoda > Insecta > Coleoptera > Endomychidae > Endomychus > Endomychus coccineus. The sequence continues at coordinate 78,709,778 of OY294067.1, forward strand.
AGTTGTATTATCATCAACGCTATTGTATCAGAAATAACGAAGTGATAGCTTTCTGGTTGGAACGGAAGTGAATGACAATATTTTAGAAGAGATGAGAGTCCAAAAATTATTCTATAGATTTCAAAACTATATTAGCAGCTTCTAGAAGGAGGTTATTTAACCGAACTGAAACACAATGCTGTATTAGTATAATTCGTGGTAAGTTCATAATCAATTCTGATGAACCTCTTATTCAATCTTTCAATTTTCTATCTGTGTTCCTCGCCCAAATTACAAATTAATATCATTCAAAATACGTAGAAAGTAGTTGTTTATGAGAGAAAGATAAGAGAAAACTGTTATTCAGGTTTTAAAAGATGTTGAACCAAACCCAGAATTGGGAAAATGTTTGACGAGTTGTAAAAATTTGAACAACACATTCAATTAGCCGAAGAGATAGATACAGCATTTGTGTGAGACAATTCCAATTGATCAGACCATATTTCAGAGAGATACTACAAATTTTGCCTCCAATGTTCTCAATCAAGTGGATTCAAGATTAAGTTTCTGCGAATTATTGTCAACTAACATCAATAGCTTGGGTCAATTTGAAACTTCTCAAGGTCTAGTAACGTGAACAAAAATTCAATTGAAATTACAAGAAATGTAATTAGAGCTAGCAAAATCAGCATACTTCGTTTTCGATAAATGGAATCGAAAATGTGGATCCATAATAAGAATTAACGCATGAATCATAAAAACTTCAATACAAGGCCACGAGAATGGTATATGAAAATGTTATTTGGATTGTGGGTATATCAACCTCTTTCATATTCTTGAAATGGTGTTACTTGTGATTCAATAATTAGAGGAACTGCTTAATTATCAGCTGATGTATTGCCGTCCGGAAGCCTCATGGGAAAATAACAGGATATATGAGTATATGATTCTGGTTTGAAATCAGATTGAAGTATGTTAATAGTTAATTTAGTACTAATCATAAAGGTTCTTCCGCCATTCCCGGCGCATTCACCAAATCACACATACATAATAATTTTTAATATCTGAACGATTGGTTTACTGAAAATAGATTTTGGTCAATATTCATATTCATGGATGACTCACGCCAAATGTTTTGATTTTTATTGGAAATAACTAGATGATAATGATAAATGATGGATATGAGGCATTCCATGCCAAGTGATCCACGGTTTACTCTTCATATTTTATATTCTGTCATAGGTATTTATTTTCATGTTAATAATGTCTTATCAAAGTTTAAGCTAAAAGCCAGACCCTGCCAGTTTTTTTTTTAACAGGGTGTTGAAATTTTTCGAATGATGTGGGTAAGCTCATTTCTTTTTTTTTCGTTTTTTTTATGCATTAACCTACAGAAATACGAGAACAGGTAAATTGTACAGACTTTAATCGTATTTTGAGTAAATTTTATTGTACTAGCTGTCTAAATAGTTGGTGACTTTGAAAATGACCTCCAAATCACATAACTCACCATAGTGAAAATGTGCCCCCACCGATTTTCCTTTTCTTGGATTCTAACTGTTGTTTAAAGCTGTAGTACAATCTGTGAAAAAATGAGAGTGGGCCGCCAGCAGGTTTTGCAGTGAGAACTTTTTTGTTCCACATTGTACATAACATTTCGAACACCTATGCAATTATTAATATGTGAGGTAACGAATTTGAGTTATTATGTAACGAATTACGTTAAAAACTATAACATGTCTCTATAGAAGAGCGTTTATCTTGCCCCTTACATAAAAATCTGCAAAACACAAAAAGTTTTTAAAAGTTAAAAAAAAAAATAATGCGACGATAAAAACAAATGAATATTTTATTATTACTATTACTTCAAAATCTTTATGTTAGAATCCTCGACACTACAAAAATTTGAATCAGAATCGGAATTATGTGGAGAAAGAAGATGAGCGCAAAAGTTTACCTAGAACCAGCGAAGAATGGTGTTTTAGAGACACCAAATTTAAAATAATGAAAATGTGGATGTTGCAACTGAAAATTTGACCAAAGGTTTTTATGGAAGTGATGAGACTACCTAGTAGAAAAATCAAAAACGTGGTTCATTGTCAGAAGATACTTGTCTTGTGTACATGTGCAATCTAAAATAATTAAATTATGAAATTCCAATACATCAATTGGGTTTTCAAAATTAGGCCGGTTAATATCTAAAAAGGAAAATTGTTGTTTGCGCTTGTGTAATCTACCGAAATTTAAGATTGATATTAGATGCAGGCTGATTGCGCTTCCAGAAGTAGCTAGCGAACATAAATATTTATAGGGGTGAAAAGTTATCTTAAATGTGACTGGATAATAATTAGAGAACAATGAATTATTTTGAATTAATCTTAAAGGAAGGATAATAACTCACCATTCATTTCCGGTGTGAAGATGTCGATTTGTTCAATTCCAAGTTTCAGCTTCTAAGGAATTAGGAAGGAAAGGATGGAAGTTGAAGCATTTTAACCATTAACACACGTTAACCAAAAGACACTGTTTACAAGTTATTACTTCGATTATTGTAGAATATTGTTAATGTACACAAATTATAGCTTCTATTAATCAAATTGTAGAATAATATAAGTGAATTTCTCGTAGTGTTGAATACATTATCGTGATATCAAACATATTGAATTACATCTTCTCGTGGTTGTTAACTGACCATTTTTTTTTTATTTTTTTTCATCTAGCAGTTACCACGAGCGTTCAATTTATACATTTGGAAACTGATAGTGACATCTACCGATGAAACCAAAAGGTACTAGAATTTAAGGGTTGCTATCTTGGCTTCACCACAGGCAAAACTACCGACACGAGGAAGAAAATGGGAATCTCATAGTGACTGTATTAATATAGATATTTGTCAAGTTCTTTTAGAAATTTTTATTTTAACGTTTGCGAAGACTGTCCTGGAATAGAATATTCAAAGCACCATGAAGATTCCAGAATCACCTCCTAATGGCATTTCCATGCTATTGTTCATGGCAATGCAACGGAATCAATAACATCATTAAAAGATTCGCAGCAAAAGCTACTCAGTTTCCAACTGCATGTAGATACGTGAACAAACCTTGAATCCCAAAATTTTGCAGATTCCAATATTAGGGAATAATTGTTCTTTTCTGGAGACACATTACAGTTTTTAACGTAATTCGTATTTACAGAATAACATAAATTCACATAGTAATAATTGCACAGGTGTTCGAAATAGTGGGTACAATGTGGTACAAAAAAAAATCCCACTAAGAAACCTGTTAGCGGCCCACTTTCATTTTTTCACATATTATTCCCGAACACTTCAAGCAACAGATAGAACTCAAGGAAAGGAAAATCGATTGTGGCACATTTTCACTATGCTGGTTTTAGTGATTTGAAGGGCATTTTCAAGGTCATCAATTTTGACAGCTAGCAAGATAAAATTTTCTTATAATACGGCAAAATGTCTTACAATGTAACTGTTTTCGTATTTCTGTAGGTTAATGGATAAAAAAAGAATAAGCTAACCGACATCAATCGAAAAATTTCAACACCCTGTACAGAGTGGTCCAAATTGGACACTTTTGATAGGAAACACCAATTTCTAGGGAAGATAGTGAAAAACTAGCCTACATGTTACGAGGTCGATTTTTGAGAGAAAATGAATGCCGAAAACCGCACTTTGATATCTTGACTTGTTCAAAAGATACAAGGTGTTTTCAATTTCATGCATTTCTGACCCACCCCCGTAACTTGTTTATTTATGAATATTTCTGATTTCTGTGAAAACATTCTTGAGACACTTTTTTGAAAGAAATCTAATGGTGTTCCTTGTTTTTTATTGAAAAATATGGTTTTGAAGTTATGACATAAACTTTTATTTTTTCTTACGGACTACCTGTATATTTTTACATATTCGTCTTTGAAATAAAATTCTCTTTTCAAATATATATAATAGTTGCTACTTCTCTCTCAAAACATTTATTTTGTGGCTGTTTTCGACTTATTTTAGATGAATAATCAAAATCTGGGTTGCCATGCCTGAATACGAAACAAAATACCTTAGCAACTACAGTCTATGCGTACTGTCAAACAATTATTAATAATTGCAGTTGGCTTTACAAGTTTAGTGTGCTTCTTTGAACTGAGTTTTGAACTTACGACAATATTTTTATCTTCTTGTTAATTCAAAATGTATGAAAATTTCGAAAAATATGATATGCTAAAGTGTTATTGGGAATCACATGAAAATGCACAGGCTGCCAGCAATATTTACTTTGACCGATACCCTGAAATGAGACAACCGTTTCGGGATATGTTCACTAGATTGCAGTAAAACCTAGTTGATTACGGTTCTTTTTCAAAACCAAGGACAAGAGTTTACGAAGCCAGGAATACAGATAGAGAGTTAGAAGAAATAACAGTTTTGGGGGAAATACAAAATCAACCCAATATTTCACTATGCAAAATGCAGTTGAATACAGGTATTCCAAAGACTACAGCAATGCGAATTCTAAGAAAAAATAAATTCAAACCGTATAGAGTAAGAAAAGTTCACAAGTTACTACCAAATGACCTACAATTCCGGCTCGAATTCTGCCAATGGTATTTAGGAAAATGTGCTGAAAACTTAAACTTTGGACAGAACATCATATGGACTGATGAAGCATGCGTTAGCAGCGCTGGTATTTTTAATGGATACAATACCTGCAGTTGGACTTTGGAAAATCCATATATTACAGTGGAGACACAAAATCAAGGCCGATACAGTTTTAATGTTTGGGTCGGTATTTTTAGAGGAAGGTTTATCGGTCCCCATATCTATGAGGGTAACCTTACAGCAGCCCGATATGTGAAAATATTGGGGGAATTTGTCGAACCTATAATGGATGATTTGCCATTACAACAAATTGGACACGTATACTTCCAACAAGACGGGGCACCGTGTCATAACGCACACATTATAACGACGTATTTGAACGAAATATTTGGGGACAATAATTGGTTTGGCAACCGGGGTCCTGTTCATTGGGCGGCAAGATCCCCCGATCTTACGCCTCCAGATTTTTACCTCTGGGGAAGAATAAAGGACCTCACATATAAACGGCATCCTGATTCCCATGCCTTTCGTTCAATACCTGTGGTAGAATTAATTAATGCTGTCAATAATGTTAGGAAGCGAAGTCAATTATGTTTCGATTTAAATGGTGCTCAATTTGAACACATGTTGTAAATATGTAGTTTAAAAATGTAATATTTTTGTTCTTGTTATTCTGTTTTTTGATTAAATTAATGAGTTATTATAAAATAGGCACTAATTATTGTTTTCAACAGCAGTTATGTAGAACTATTTTGTTTCGTATTCAGCCATGGCAACCCAGATTTTGATTATTCATCTAAAATAAGTCGAAAACAGCCACAAAATAAATGTTTTGAAAGAGAAGTAGCAACTATTATATATATTTGAAAAGAGAATTTTATTTCAAACACGAATATGTAAAAATATACAGGATGGTCCGTAAGAAAAAATACAAGTTTATGTCATACCTTCAAAACCATATTTTTCAATAAAAAACAAGGAACACCATTAGATTCCTTTCAGAAAAGTGTCTCCAGAATGTTTTCACAGAAATCAGAAATATTCATAAATAAACAAGTTACGGGGGTGGGTCAGAAATGCATAAAATTGAAAAACACCTTGTGTCTTTTGAACAAGTCAAGATATCAAAGTGTTTTCGGTACAAAAAACAACTAGGAGTATTACACTTAAGCTTTGGTAAGTCATTAATAACATTGGTAGGATTCATTAAAATAAATATGAACGAATATAAAAATATGAAGGCAAAAGGCTTCACTTGGCATGGAATGCCCCATATACTAAAAGATATATATAAATATTCATACTCTATGGTCATTATTTACAAGCAAAAAAAGCGTCAAATATAATAGAAGAAGATATTGAATCATTTCTAATAACCGGTTCCCTGGGTTTGCTGTTCATCTTCTGATTATCATAATGCGAAATGACGTTCAGCATGTGTAATTTTATAATGAGCATGATAACCTATATTGAAAACAGCAGACTATCAAGAATTCATTGCTCATAGTCGTAGAATGATACAATCTCTAGAGAAGTTATGTTACACATACCCCAATATTGTGGAATAGCCAGTTTAGTTCTATCACAAAGTGTATGGAGACTTCTGCTCTGATCAATGATAATTTCGATTTGGAATTGAATCAAATTTCAAATGTTGCAATTATCAATGATATGGTAAGAAAAAGTAAAAGGAATAAGATGAATTCAGCCAAATCTAGTACGTCCTCAAGTTGATAATAACAGCAACATATTTTGTTTAATATACATACATCAACCATAAGAAAATTTCACTTGATCTATAAATACATATAGTAAATAAATAGCTTCATTTCAATTCAATCTAAATGCGTACATTCTTAGCTGATATGTGATGCCAGTCTTTTGCCATATGCATATGCGATAGTGTCTCAGCCGCGGGAACCGACCGGCGTTAGTGAGAGGGGAGGGGCGGCTGATGAAGCGGTATTGATGAATTGTTAAAAGGAAGTCGTTGAATTATTTATACTAACATATTGATGAATATTTATTTTAGATAATATCCTCGGTCTTCAGATACAAAATAAAAATAAAGGAAAGGTGCTAAATAGGGTCAATAATGAACGACAATCACGTTATAGGGCAGACTTGGAAATCCCAGTTATTATGTTAGGTCCTCTTACGGCAGTATAAATATGTCTGTACTTCGCTTCTACTATGTATTTACAATTATTCGCATGATACTTCAGAGTTTGCAATTCCTTTTATGGCACTCAATAGCTATTTATAGTTGCTCACTAAGTTATCGTGAAATTACTCAAAGAGAGCACCCTCTGCAGAGTTGTTAGCACATATTTACAATAAATACGTCCTAAATATTCCCAAAATTAGACACTACTGTGTTGATACTACTTTTATTCGTAACTTCCGTTACTCGAGTTTCATCGTTATTACGCCATCTTCAGACGGTATTCAAATACAATTAAATTACGGAACTTCAACTACAAATATACTTATCGATAGGTAACAAATGATAGCTGTTATTCATTCATGAACGGATCATTACTATAGAATTACATGGTGGGTTTTCACATTCTAATAATGCAGAATTATATCAGAGAGTAGAAGTTTATTGAGAAGAAGGGTATTGTTTTTGTGCTAGTAAAGTCCCAAAGATTTCAGCAAGTTTAGTTTCGAGTCTTCATCAGATATATGTAAAATAAATAAACTGTCTATTTTAGAGAAAGAATGATAATAATCTAAGACATGATCTGCGAATAAAAGTCTAAAGCATCTTTTATGTTCATTAAACCTAATGGAAAATTAAAATTTTCGATATTCAAAAATTAAAATTCAAGAAGGAAACATCAATATAGTGTATTTTGCTCAATAATAAGGATAAAACAAAGACTATTGATAAATCTGGAGTTTATTAGCAATCTTGTCAGGAACGCGATTTAGTTTATGAAGGCCAAAAAGGATGCTCAATTTCTAATGGGTTTGATAAAATATACTATAGACTTTGCTTAAAATTTTTTTCGATAATAATCGTTGACTGGAATAGACAGTTCACATATTTCACATATAGCTGATAAGTCTCGAAAGTGAACTTGTTGAAATCTTTGAATAATTATAATTACAAAAAAATACCCCACTTCTCAATGATCAAACATACCTAATTTACTCGCACGAATTGCTGGGTGGTAGACAGAAAATAAATGGTTCTACGCCCTTCCTAACCTTTTACGAATTTATTTTCTGCTCCTTCAGAGCTCAGGATTGATTAGCGGTGCATAGTACTTAGTCAGTTTTGATTAGCAATGTGTCAATGCATCGTTGAAATTATTAGATATGGATCAAAACAAATAAAATATTTCAAAGTGACTGGTCGTCTGACGTTTACTTAAGACTATGTATTGTATTTATTGCACAGATTATTAGTCTTCATCAGCTTTTACACTCTGTTATTGATAGCAATTCGTCATTATTAAAATGGAAAGACCCACTATGTAATCTTACCAGATTCATTCTTTGCTACCTACCGATGAAAACATTTTTAGTTGAAGTTATCTATTTCAATTGTATTCAAATACCGTCTGAAGTCGAGTAATGAAAGGTGATATTAAAGTAGTGCTTAATTTTACAATATAGACAAAATTACATATCACATAGTGGAGGATGAAACGATTGTATTGAATTGTGTTCAGTATGTTTGCTCACTGCGACCTAAAAGATTATTGTGTTTCCTACTGCTGCTGCACTCTTCAGAATATCTCAGCGGCTATAGCAGTTCCTCCAGCCCTGTGGCTTTAAGAAGGTTCAGTATGTCAGATGGCTTCGAGCTAGGTAAGTTTCCATCTTCTATCTGGTATACTCCAATATATCGTGCCCTTGTGTTTTGCAAGGTAGTGCATTCTGCTAGGATGTGGATGAAAGTTTCGTCCTTATCTACAAAGAACCTACACTGTTCTTCTTTTACTTATCCGAGCTGCTCAAGGTATCTTTTCAACCGGCAGTGCCGTGTTGGCATTTTCACTAAGATTGATGCAGTAGTTTGATCGTTTTTGGTTGTAGTTTCACAGAAGTTCCTTTGTTTGCCTTAGTCTTTGCAGACCTATTCAGTGGTGGAATCTTTTATTGTCTACTTCTTTTTTGAGTTCTTCCAGTATTGTGCTGACGTTTATTCCGCAGAAGGGAACACCACAAATGGTGTTTCGGTCTCGTTTTTTGCTAGATCGTCCGTTACTCTCTACCCCAGTGTATCACGGAACCATAGAAGTACAACTGCGTTGTTCTTGCCTAGTTCATATAGTTTTTCTAATCATTCCCAGACCATCTTGGAGCTGATAACATGAGAGCTCAGGGCGTTGATGGCTGCTTGACTATCCGAAATGGCTATTTCCTGTCTGCGGAGGTCTCTCTCCATATTGAATCATCAATATCTCATTTGATGGTCTTTCTACTCAGTCCAGGGATGGTGTTTTCGTCTCATTCACTTTTACCACTTAGTTTTGTTCCAAATTCTTTTGCGAAGCTATACCTTTTCCTCATCTTATCTTGAGGCATGTATCAGGTTTGCTGATTTACAGTGAGGTGTCGATATTTACGTTTGGTGGTTCCCTCTCCAGTCATTCACAGGTTGTCCTTATCGTCATATTCTCCACTAATAGTTGTATGGGTGTGCGGCTTAGGATTACTTCTATAGCAGCCGTTGGGCATGTTCGCACAGCACCTGTTATGCATACACATGTTAGTTTTTGGATTTTCGATAGATTTATCCTGAAACTAGCCCGTCTAGTTCTGCTACCCCATACCCATATGTGATGATTGGTCTCACTATTGCTGTGTACATCTAACGCGATGTGTTAGGGTTACATCCCCAGTTTTTCCCTCAAAGTCTTTGCACACCATTAGGCATTTCGTAGCGTTGATAGTTATATCTTTTTCCGTGTTCACTCCAGAGGAGTTTTTTATCTAGTATAATTCCCAGCTATTTTCCTTCTGACTTCCATGGATTTGCGGTGTGTTGTATCCCGTTTTTCCCGTTTCAGGAAGGGAGGTGACGTTGGCCCTTCTCCATTCGAGCATGTATCCTAATTTCAAACTATTTCGACTGATGTTGATTACGTGTGGTAGAATTTATTGGAGGCTGAGGAAAGAAACAAATGTTCGGATGAAGATTCCAAAACACTCCAGTGGAACCAATTATGGAAACTGGCGGGATCCCCGAAAGTTAAATAATAATGAGGAAGAAAGTTTGCTGTAGAATAATTTTTTTACAACAGTATGAGAGACATAATCGATGTGATAATCATTCAGTAGAATGAAGATTATAACTGCACTCAAAGATCATTTTCCTCTCCTGAATTGTCATGAATAAGAGAAGCGGAATGATGAGGAATTGAAAACTTGTGCTCTAAACCTAGCCAGTAAATATCGTTAAGAAGAGTTCCGCACTGAAATCTCAGTCCTTCGGAACCAGTTGCTGATTTCAACGCCCAACTTAGAACAAATGAATCCACTCGATCTCTTGAATCCAATACAAGAAAGAGATTCGATTGAAGCTTTCTCAAATGTGTGCTTGATAATTCAGCATTCCGAATTACATCAGCAAGCTGTGGTATGAGTTTCAGCAAACTGAAGATAATTAAAAGCTATCTCAGATCGACAATGAAATGAGACTGATAATCTTACAATACTCTTTGTAGAGATAGATCCAAGAAGCTATTTTATTCAATAAATTATGAAGAAGTCATGGAAGGAAATCGAGAAAAGGAATAATGTGAATTTTTGGTAATGCATATTGTTCAATTGAGTTACAGGTAAATATATGTCATACTTTGAATGTTATTTCACTATCTTTCGAACCTATTATTATTCAACAATGTTGAAATATAGGTATAGGGACGTGATGGATCTGAATAGCCTCCAATAAAATGCATAGATCTGGCACTCTGCATGCTACCAGAGATATAGACTAAAGATAGATTCCCATCACTATACAGAAAAAAAAATTATTATTTGAAAATCATCAACAACTTTGGCAACACGTCTTCTGGAAACTTATATCATTCACTGGCTTCAACACCCCATCCATAATTACTATATCATACGATTTAACAAATCACAACTTAGTTATGACCATTCATGAGTCATTCAGAGGATGACTTTGGGTGGTGAAACAATCATTAATATATTGATATTAATGCATCAATGTGTTTTATTCATATTTTATTATTCAATTGATTATAATCGATTGTATCATGAAAAGTCGTCAAATTCTTTATGTTGGTTTTAATTTCTTCATCTATCCTATGGTATTATTCACGTTATTTGAAGGAGGAACTCTTTAATGTTCGCTCAATGACTGATTAGTTGCATAGATTGACGGAATTTGTCATTAAATGAAGTCGTTCAAGATTATGGAGGGAAAATATATACCACTTCTAAGCCAATGATAATGACACTTGATATATTGCAAAACACGAAATAGATTTCAGTCGTGTTATTTCATGTAGCACGAACAATTTGTAAGAGCACCAGAGACCGCTTGTCTGAGTCGCAATCTGTGAAGGCAACTCAATCATCTTATACGTATCGAATATTCCAAAATGGAAGTATACTTCCACATGACGCGTTTCATCATTCCACGAAATAGAGCTTTTCAATCAAAGATATTAAATTCGGAAATTGATTTTAGTTTTCTTTAGTTTATTGAGAAATGGGGTATCATAAAATGTAAGATTAGATAAAACGAAAAACCTGACTGTTTGAGGTACATGAAGAGTTCAACAAGATTATATCCGTAGAACGAATACATCTAGGTGGAATGTTGAAACTTTGAATAACTGTTATTTTGCTATAATATGAATTAGCTGAACCATTCATTACTAACTTCCCTTAAACTCATCTTGTTAGCATAAGTTTTTGCTTTGGGACTCATCATAGTGTATAATTGTAATATACACTTGAGCGCAAAATTAACACACCACCCAAAATGTTACTAAAGCTTAAATCCATTCTTCTCCTAGTTCGTTGATTACTTATTATAATTTTTTGTGTGTACTGCCAAATTTAGGTGTATTTTCAAATTTGAAGCTCTACCCTCTTGACGAATGCTATACGAAATAATAGATTTTTCATCGAAACACTCTTCGAATAATCAATAACTGCTACTTCTTTTCGATTGAACGACTGATTTTTCTGAGCATTTTCGTTTTTGAATTACTTCGATATCTTCATTATTGTTGAAGTTATACCAGGTGGAACAAAAAGAATACAGGGCCTCCTTCCTATGCCGACAGTCGTAGAGTTATAAGAAGACCAAAATGAACGTTATGTGCAGTGTAATATTCGCTCAATAGTGCTGTTTGATGAAGGTTCCGATATGGTTTGAAGAGGAAATTTCTTGAGATGCCTCAACAAATCTGGTACCTACCGATAGTTGATGGTAACAAGTAGGAGGTACATAGACAAGATTTCGTACGAACGTGTTGTTCCATATGCCCATAACTGTAACAACTTATTACTGATGCACGACAACGTAAGACCTCAAACCGCAAGCATATACAACGTAAATATTGAAACCCTGGATTGGCCCACTCGAAACCCGGACTTAAGCGCAATTGAATACTTATGAGAGGTCTTTGCAAAACCGCCAACCGTCACTGGCTTCTCTGGATAATGTCCAATAAATAGTTACCGAATTTTGGAATCAACTGGACCAAGATTTAATAAGGAACCTAATTAGTAGAATGCAGTGGAGCTGTTACTGCAAGTTGAGGCGGAAATACACGTTATAATAAGACGATAAATCTCACAGGGTGTTTTGAATATGCTTGAAAAGAACATTTCGAAGAAGGGTGAGAGGGTGGAACTTCGAATTAAAAAATGCCCGATAGTTTGCCTCAAACCTTTCAGCATCAAAACGCGAAGAAAAAATATAAAAATCTGATTAACAATCCAGAAGAAAAACTAACTAACAAACTAACGTCAAAAATTGAATTGGTAAAATGCATTCTTTGTCATGACATTGAAAGTTTATTTGAATTGACATCATATGAGTTTTACAACTGTAATATACTATTTATAGAAAAGTAAGTGTCTCTGCGAGTGGAACAATATACATGAATAATAATCTAAGTTCCGTTTGGTGTGAGTTACCTTGCTTGAGTGACATAAGTATGGTCATACATTTCTGGATCCAATATCTGATTATAGATTTCACTTGCACCATTATTGTGATTGTGTGAGATTGGTCTTAATCGACTTGATTTAAGGTGAGCTCTTACACCTACTTTCATGTAGTCATATATCGAGAATAATGGTTTCCTTGGATAGTTTTTCCGAAGGGTATGTAACAGGTTCATTCAATAGCATTATTATAATATATTTTTATAGCACATCGAGTCTGAGTAGTGATATTTTAGTTATACTGCCCCCGGCTGTGTTAAAGTAATCTTAGTGGCTCTCTACAAGGACATGTTAAAAAGTCTTTGCATCATCCAGTTATAGTAATCATTTATCTGCCATAGTTTATATATCTGTTTAGCTAAAGTTGTTATAATCTGTTCATACCATCTTAAGTACCAGTCGATAGTTATAACAAGATAAGCATTTTTATTTAATGCTTGTATGACTTGTTATGTAGGGTATAAAAATTGGGTAAGCTATCTCTTTAGTGGGAAAATAGTGAGTCATACCAATCCACCACAAGTTTCACAAACTTTTCTTTTTTGATTCCGTCGAGGGTTTTCCTGAAATACACCGTTATTATCTGCAAACACAGTTATATCTCCTTCAACTTTCAACTCATTAATGAAACTTAGGAAAAGAATTGGACCCAGGAGTGTCCCTCGTGGCACTACGCAAGACATAGTTCGTAATTCACTCTTCTCATAATTGACAAAAACATATTGTTTTCTGTCTTGTAAGTGGAACGTTAGAAGTTACAAGACTACTCCTTGAATCGAATTCCTTTTATTTCCTTGCGATAAGCTTTATGAGACGTACTTAATCGGAAGCTTTCCAATGTTGAGGAATGGATATAATGATTTTTGCTTCTGTTCAAACTGTTGCAGACTTTTGGAATCAGTTCATTGATGGCATCTTCCATATTGTGACAATTTTTAAAACCGTACTGTTCCGAAGATAAAATATTATTTTTCCCCATCTAGAGACCCTTTACCATCCAATGAAGCCAGAGGAGCGAGACAGAGACAGGTTGATGAAATTAATGGAGATATGGAGCTGGATCAAGCTTGGGTCCTCTCCAGGAAAGCGAATGTCACAATCCCTAATATGATAATGCCAGGTACAAAATATTCCTATGAGGTCTTCCATATCCATGTTTGGGATCACCACCAACAGCACCCTTTCATAGGATAATCATGTTTTTTATTTCGTACCAAGAGCTACTCCACTTCCCACCAGCTCCTCATAATCTATAAAGCAAAGATTCGACCTGTCCTGAACTACTTTTCACGTATTTGTCTGTACTTAAACTAAGCGAGGGAAACCTATAATAATCGAAGAACATCGTGTGCGCCAGCGGTGGAATGTTAGAAGAGGAGATAGGTATTCAAATTTCCCTTGAAGGTTTGGAGGTTATAGGCATAGGAAAAGACCTCACTAGTCAAAGAGCTCAACAATTTCGCTGATCGATTGAAAAATGAAATCTGGTGGGAAGAAGTTCGGTAGGTCTCGAGCTTGACAATGAAGAGCTGATTAGTTTGAACTCCTCCAGTCTGCCTACCTGGAACCTCCTGTGGTGGAACAACAGGCGAGATTTCTGATGAACACCGACCATGGAAATCTTATAAAGAAGGGAGAGATTGCTCACCTTCCTACGATGTTCTAGAGAGGTCAATGAATTTGTAAGTGTGACATCAATCAGACGAATAGCTCTCTTCTCGATAGAATCCAAGAACTTCAAGATATGATTGGGAGCCGAACTGCAAACTTGTGAACAGTACTCCAGGAAAGGTCAAATCTGTGCTTCATAGATTATGAGGAGCTGCTGGGATATATATTTGTCCAGTTCTGGACTAGGGCTATCATTAAAAAGTTTAAATTTAATTTGATTCCAATTGATATGCCAACTTTTCTTAAAGTGTTGTATTCCAAATTTCCCTTATAGGCGATATTGAAACCAGGAATTTTATAAATATCAAGGTTATATGTATTTCCTGAGTCACTCACTCAGTATTATGCTATATAGTTTAACTGAAAAATCGTTATTCAGATCATTTCTCAGCTTGCTTTCATATTAAAATAGTTTGAGATTGTGAAAGTTTTTATTGATACATACTTCTGATACTCTGATGAAGCATTGAAAATGAAGGTTAGAGCTATATGCAGTTAGGAGTCGATTTATTTGCAAATCTGAGTCAGTGTTTTTATTCCGAAACAAGCCACTCCAGATAATGACTTATCTGCAGTGAATTAACATTTTTCGAAAACACCATACATAAGAAATAATCACCCTTGCCCACTAAAGATATTTTTAAAGTACTGAGGACGTTTCGTCAGAGTGAACTGAGCTTACTCTGACGATGACTACTTCGTAGGCGAAACATCCTCAGTACTTTAACAGTATTTTCAATGCATAAGGCTGACCATTTCTTTTATCTACAGTGCTATAGTGTATCCTCATTGTAAATTATTTTATAGTTCGTTTTTCGAAAAAACAAGTGTATTTAAATATTGGAGGGGATGTGAAATATCAGTATCGATTGAATGGTACTTTCATTTGCCACACTCTCAGTCACCTCACGGAATTTCAAATGATACCACCTACCTTGTGATAATTAGTATCCATGTATACTAAAAAAGATCTGATCTGACGCAACCAGATTTCTTCCTCTGGGGTTGTGTAGAAACGAAAGTTCATAAAACACCACATGAGACCATTCAGGAACTGCGCAGCATATAATGCATATAAAGCAGATAATGTAGAATGTAGGCATTACTCGTGAAACTTTCCAGAAAGGAATGTGGGAATAGGATGTATTATAACATGAATTTTGAAGTTTTTTTATTATTTTATGAATTTCATCAACATTGAATCAATATCGTGTTTGGATTTGGGGTGGCATGGTTTCAAATCGAAACACTGTATATATTGCGATATTGCAGAAGTTAAAGTCTCTCAAGGTCTCAAGTATGAATCCACTTATCGTAGTAGGGGAAAAAAGACAAGGACACTATCTTCATATACTTTTTCATTTCAATATTGTATCAACAGCATGTTATGAATAAAGTCATTCCTCATTATCCGTTATATTATGCTATATTCAATCATAGACATCACAGTAAATAAATACCTTCGAAGTTCTCCAACCATTCGGTATGACATCTTTATTATATCGCGATGTTATGTTTCAATTAGGATTCTCACTACATAATAAAGCAAAGTTGAACCTTTCAACATATTCGACCCTTTACCAAGGACAGGGACTTTTCAATCCAATTGGGAAACCCTTGGTTAATGCTATTTTAGAATAACAAAGACAATTTATTTATTTCAACCCTTATAAAACATTTACGACTCTAACGTTGTTATCTCTTTGCTTCGTGAAATTGCTTTAAACTTGATTACGTCATAAAACAACAAGATTTGTGTGAGTTGTTTTCAGCACATCCGCGGTAAAATTGTCGTTCTATTGTTTTACTAAGAAATTGAATACATTCAAGTTGTACGCAATTAGTGTTAAGTTAATTTTGAGATAAATTTAGAGTGAACACATTCAACTCTTGAATCATTTCGAATTATTCTTGTACATCACTGATGGTAAGTATCTAACAATGCTACTTTCCATAGATTCATACAGTTCATCTCATAACTATAAGAACCCGGCATAATTTATCGCGGGGTAGTATCCCACCCAAAGTTAGAATATAATCGTCAGTACCTACAGTGTATAATTTGTCAGAAATTAATTTATTTTCAACTGAGAAATATGAATAAACACAAATATACACTTAAAAACAATATATTGATAACCTCAGAATGACTCATCAACTTCATACAACTAAAACGGGTGGGGTGGACCACAGCCAGCTGTAATTTGTATCAGAGTGAAGTGAAAAAGCCAACGCCGCATATTTCCTTAACCATAGTTCTAATGCCTACTAGAGCGTTAGGTCATGATGTAGAACTTGTCACGTGACCAACTCGGGCCGAATCTATCCGTCTTTGAATAACATTTGAAATTAGATTAATAAATGATTTGTGATTTTTCAATTACCTCATGATATTTGAAATCATCGGGTATTCTTTTGAAATAGTAAGAATTTATAAAATCTGAATCTTCAGACTCTCTAATGCAATAATTGTATAAAAATTCTCGGGAAATAGGTCACACTAACACATGAGTTTATTTTTTTCGTCCTTACGTACGTTTCGGTCTCGCGACCATCATCATTAGACTTATTATGTCTGAAACCTCATGATATTTGAAATCAAAGGGTATTCTTTTGAAATAGTAGAAATTTGTAAAATTTGAATCTACAGACTCTCTAATGCAATAATTATATATAAATTCTCGGGAAATAGGTCACACTAACACATATGTACATTATTTCTGTTTTTACGTACGTTTCGGTCTCACGACCATCATCAGTAAACTTATTATGTCTGAAACGAGATGTTTTAATCTAATTGTATCAGCACAAAGCGTCCTTATCGTACCAATTTCAAATAAAAATGTCCACGTCGCCGAAACAGACACAAAACAAATGTTTCAGTATATGAAATGTATCAAGAATCCACTCTTTAGTAATATTCTTATATTATACGAATACATGTCAACAAAGTCAGTAAGCGACTGAAACCAAAAACATTACATTCAAGTGTCTACTTTCGAACCAGATGTTAAGGATTTATGAGGTAATAGAAAAAGGTTGTCAGACCTTATTAGAAATATTACGATTTTAAATACACGTATACTTTTGACATCATAAAGACGCATAAGATAGAGAAAATAAGTGTTATGCGAGAGTTAAAGATGAGTGTGCATCAGTAAGAATTAGAGATAGGCTGCTATTCAGCGATCTACTGTTATTTACCAATTGTTGTTTTATACACTCTCCATGGCTGTAGCATATGTTATCTAATATCAAATAGCAACTACTATTTTATACCTCTTATTTGAGATTTGAGATAAGAATACCAGCTATGGTATTACGATTGTGTTATTTCTATTTAGAAATAAGTTTTGCCCATCTCTAGTAGAAATACTGATGTGTGTCGTTCGGTAAGGGGTACTGACATGCGCCTTATAAATCACGCTGATTTTGTTTCAGGATGGCGATACATGCTATTCTCCTCTACGTCGATTCTTTATCGCACTTATTGACTATACCCTGGTCGATCCGACTCAAGCTGTATACACATCGCATTGTTTACAATTCCTTGAATTCAAATTTGAGCATGTTATATTATAGACATATAGGACAAAATAATCTGCTTGGTCAATCAAATAACCTCAAATATTGAGAGATTATTATATCATTGAATTAAAATATGATATATTTAATTGTACAACAAAACCAATCAACATTTTATTTCTTATTTTCATTTGATAACCTATCTAATTAAATTTATTTTTAATAATTTTGAATAGTTCGGCATTTGAAAATAAGTAGCCACCTAATAACATATTACTTAAATAAACCAAATTAAACATCTGTACGAAAAAGTTATGGTCGATTTTTAAATATCCAGACATTTTTAGTTTTGTGAAAATAGGAAATGTCAACATTTGATCGGTACGTACCACTAAAAGTAAATAGATCAATCACATATTGAAATAGCCATTATTTGAAATATTGAAAATCAAATATGGAGTTGGGTTTGAAATCATAAAGTTCATGTGCATTTCAAAGGAACGAACCAGCTTTTGTATGTTGAAATATTATTGAATTGTGATCAAGGAAACTATCATAAACATCCTTTGAATACCATAGTCTCTAAAGACGTGAAACATGAAAGTTGAACAATGAAATAATACTCTTCCAAACAGAACGTAAGGAAGTATAAAATGGTGGTGTTTTATGTTTTGTCGTAGAATTCATAAGTATACGATAATCCAGAAGTCGAAAGTTCTTCAATTCCACTGATCTCAAAGGTATTTATTTTGTTATGAAGAGTAATACCGTCTCCAACGTTACTTTTAGGTAATCACCTACATCGTACAGAATCACGTTTTTCTTTGAAGCAATTCAGCACAAATTGTGTCTGCATGTTATATAATTTAAACGAAAATTCCAAGCAAATTAACTTACACTCTTGTTACTGATTTCTTTGTCATTCTGCGTAGCTCGCTATAATTTGATTTTAAATCAAGCTTCGCGATCCATAAATAAACCTAACTGTATTTAAGAAAAATTACTGCTATAGAATATCTCATCATTTCAAAATGTATCCCTTTCAATGTTGTACTGTCTTTTTAGAGATGGAGAATCTATCTATATAATTATGTAAAAGAGAAATATCACTAGCTGACTCACTCATCACGAAATCTCATAAACATAAAAGCCGAGAGACTTGAAATTTGGCAGGTAAGTTCCTTTTACGACCCGCTGAAATATGATTTGTCGAAATTCGACCACTGAAGGGTTAAAAGTTAAATGATATAGTGTGACGTTTCTGACAACTTATAGCGTTTACATGACAGGTAGGTAACAGATTGATGGCTCATCACAGTTGGAACTGTTCCGTGATATAACACATATAACCCGATCACAAAACATCACGTAACGCTTACATGACAGATAGCTCATACAAAAATAGCTCTTTAATAAAAAGCAGCACCACGTATTAACATTGAAATTCCTGTCATTTCAATTTGGGGGGTTTTTCCACGTCTACAGATGTTTCTAGTAATTTGCAATAAATTGGTTCAAGCGACCATCGACGCCGCTAAGTGTTCCCACATGTGCGCCAACTCGTGCTGCATAATGAGTAGGTGCATCATCTTGTTAAAAAAATTATTTCTCAGGAGATCAGGTTATTCTAGATCTGAATACAAAGGGATTAGTGAACGGATAAGGTCATATCGCTGCTCATGGATGACACATAGGTACCTTAAAACAATGCCGACTTTGCTTTGCTTTTCTGAATTGTATGGACTATATATGCTATCATATTGAAATAAGAATCCAACAGGTTGAGTATGTATCAACTCTGCTTACCATGCATTGGCTAATAGGTTGCCGATCAGGATTAGTTAAACTTTGGACAGTTTTGATTCTTACTTGTTGAAAATTCATATCTATAGTTTTAGTAAAAAATAGTAATACATTTTCACAAACCTTGTTTTTATCAAACAAAACGTGACATGTTTCACCACACGGTGGCTTTATTTGTTTTTTTTATTAAAGCTATAGGATTAGTTACATTGTACAATTTGACTACTTCGCTTTGCTTGCTCATCCTGCCTAAATCCAAATCAATTCTTTCTGGTTCAGTCAATTTAATCATTTCAAAAGTTGCTATTCAATGAACATCTCAACTACACTGATTTTGGCACACAAAAGATAAAAAACGTATTCCGTAAAGAAATAACTTATAAGGCAGCCAACGGTGCACATTTGAACATTTAGTTCCGTTGTTTTTTGAATCTATCATGGCCTTTGAATTAAGTATTTCAATATAACAAAATATGCTCTATTAAATTTCATAATAAAAAATGGGGAAAAGCAACTGTAT
The DNA here is from genome assembly GCA_958510875.1 of Endomychus coccineus. NCBI lineage: Eukaryota > Metazoa > Arthropoda > Insecta > Coleoptera > Endomychidae > Endomychus > Endomychus coccineus. The sequence continues at coordinate 78,730,051 of OY294067.1, forward strand.
AATTATTCGGATATAACATAATTTTATTGAGTTAAATGGTTCAACAACCTGCAACTAAATTTTAACAGAAAATCAGCAGATTTATCTATATTTCATAATAATATTAAGAATCGTAACCCAGAATGTTGAAGAACTAGTTCCTGTATCAATTTCAATGTTGTTTTAGTGTAGTTATTTCAAAGAAACCTTTTCAATGTAATTGCTCAACTTATTATGATATTTATTATAACGCGGTCGAGCAAAACTAATAGGAATGATTGTTTATGAAATTATCCCCCATATACTTCTATAATTGGTGCAGGTAAAGTAAGCTTTCTTCGTAATGTACTGCAATTAGAAAAAACGAAATTGCTTTTACTGGAATATATAGGTCATTTAGTGATAAAGTGAGGTGAATGAATTGAATAACTGCATCAGTCCCTATTTAACCAGTAACTGTACTTCAGAAAATGAAATTCTTGTTGATGACATGAATATGAATGTAATGGCTAATCCACTATTGAATTACTCTAGCGAAGAATATATTAATATTATGTCTGCGAATGGATGGATATGTCACTTATGTATTTGTTTTATACTTGCTGTAACATGAACTATCAAAATGCAGCACAGATTCAAGAAGTCTCGACGTCTTGCACAGAATAAAGACATAAAATAGATCTTGACGTCACAAAGATAACGACCCTTGAATCTTGAAATGAGAATTGATATTACTAATAAATTTAATATATTCTGCAACAATATCGGTAGTATCTCATTCGATAATACCGGATACATATTATGAACCGAAGAAAATAAAAAAGTAGAAAGCAAAGTGCCAATTCGAACCGTAGCAGGGAACGGAGAACTCAAGAGAAATAAGAATTTTGAAAATGTACTCACTCTCAAAACTCCACCCCAATACAATATTGAATTATTTAACGGAACTTATAAACTCGGCAAAAATATTTGAAAAAATGTATATAAAAATTTATCATTTATCAGAAGCACAGTGCGGGCTTAAACTAGTCGTAAAACTCTCAAAATGCTATAACATCCCTCACAAACTTGATATATGATGATGCCAATATTTGTTTGGCTTTGTTCATAATCTCGAAGAAGGTACACTATGATGATAATTAAACTACACAGATATAAGTTCCGTGGAAACATACTGGAGTGGTACAAACGTTTTTTCCTAATTGGAGACAATGCTTAACATCCAACGTGGTGTGCCACAAGGGGTTGTCCTGGGGCCTGGATTATAATTTTTGAAACTAAATATAAAAATAAATAAATTCTCTTGTTTCTCCAATCACAACCCTTCTGCAATGAAACAATAATACACAACATGTATTTATATCAATAATTGTAGCTACGATGTATAAATCACCAGCGAATTCTCAATTAAATTTTTAGCAATAAATCTCGATTGTCATTTAAGATCGAGTGGACATACATAATGTGAATGACAAAAAAAATATATATCTGTGTCTTCAAATCTTTGAATGGTGTGTTAATCAAATAGCTATTTAAAAATGCATACAAATGCACTAGTACTACCTGTAATTGCATAATACGTAATCATGGCATGGGCCGGTACTTTCAACACCATCATTTCAAAATTATTTGTGTGCCAGAAAGTAGTAAATACACTTGGTGAACTCATGACCTACCATACAAAAAGGCATTTTTCGAACATGACATTTTAACAGTATTGTGTGTTATGGAAATCCTGAAACATCATCACATGAAAAAAAATTTAATTTCATCATTATGACACTATATTAATAAGAAGCAGAATTTTGATTAATCAGAAGTCTTATCTGCACTATTTCAGTAAAATCTACAATTTATAACCTATTGAATTAACAAATTTTTATCGAAATATACTATACTAGAAAAATAAATGCAAATTTTAGATATGCAACTCAAAGGAGAAACTAACGAATTGTTTTCTTGAAGTTTCATAAAAGTGAGGTTCCTTCACTTTTCCTTGACTCTTTCTACCTTATTATCTACGTATTGTTTTGAGTTTCAATTGTTTTCTTAAAAACTAGAATAAAATTTATTTAAGGAAATATATAAAATGTTAATGTTAGTAGAAAAATTGGATTTGGGTGTGGACATACCACTTACTATTACTCTTGCTGTACTTCTGTGACTGTTCATTATAAATAGTTATTTGTATCACTTCCCTCTCCAAGATTGTCCAAGGAAAGGAACCGATGAATAATTAGCATAACAATTGTTACTGATTCATGTTTTTAAGAAAAATTGTTCATTGGTTTCATTTTTCGCAAACTTCCAAGAGGGAAAAAACTAGGTGCTTTCTCCCCTATGGAGAGAAATATATACTTGTCTCCCTGAGGAGGGAAGTGTATACTTTACGAAAGTGTGGAGAGGGCAGAAAACGTCACTTTCGAAAGATGTCGTGGAAAAGCATTTATATGGTTATATTATCTGATGTAAGCAATGTAACCTTTGGCGGATAAAACTATTCTATTCTAACTCAATGAAAATTAATGTACATATTTGAAGAAAAACCTGAGATAGCAATTCCAGGAAAATAAAACATGCTTAAATTAATATACCTACCTGAACTTTTCAATATTTCATATTTTAGAAACATGAGATGGAAAGCTACATCAGGAGTATACGGTTACGTGGTGGATAATTATTGTCATGTCATTATATAACTGTATACGTGTTGGATGGTGTGTTGTATGAAAATACTCATTTATGTAACATAATACGCAGTGACAACAATTGCCGTGTTCCATGACAGAATAGACGATTCATAATGTCATGTTTGTAATCCTCGTCGAACAATCGCTGTATATTTACAATTTTCACGTCTTACTCTAGCTCTTGATTATGTCATGAAACTCAACTATCCAGATGCTAATTCCATTTTACAATAACTATTAACTACACCAATAAAGTGTTCCATTTTATTGCTGCACAGAATTATACCATCTAATTACGCTAGCAACGTACAGTGCAAAAAAGGAAGAACAGAAATTTCCTTCATTTAAGGAAAATCTAAAAATGTTTCAGAATAACAATAACGTCAAGTTAGTCTGAATATAAATTTTATGCCGCTTACGGTTTCTGCAACGAATTAATATGAAAAATTACACGAGAAATTTAAAAAGACTTTCGGGACAAGGAAATTAAGAAAAATAATGACAGAAAGACGGCACTATTACAGTAATTAGTTTCAAAACAGAAGTCACGAGAAGCTTTGCGATAATATTTATGTAGACTTCGCAATTAACTCTTCGTTATGAATTAGATTTTTTAGTTCTGACAATATTCTCTGAGGAGCAGGCAATTTATCATTTTCAAAAACAGGCTTTACAGAAATGTTCATTATAAATCTAGGAAAGACTCGCAATTTTGAATAAATGGGAAGGTATTTGTAATTGTAAATGAAGTCTGGATTGTGCGACTAAAATAGATCAGGAAAGGGCCAAAAGCATCGACTTCATGTCATTCCATGAAAGTATGAATGAATGAATTTGCTAAGGAATAACTCAATAACTTACAAAGTTGGAGAGGTGTGAAATAAATGAAATAATAAAATCTTGATCAACATAAACCTAATTCAGCAATATCACATTTCAGATGAGACTTCAATATATCTACAATTACATTATACAGGGTATCCGGAAATGCATATGCCAAACCTCAGGAGTGATTATACATAAAAACATAAGAGAAAATGTTCGAATGAACTTATATCTGAAAATGATTCTTAAAAAGCTAGCATCTTACAGATGGCGCTAAAAGATGGTTTTCGTTCTACATCTTAGGGACCATAATACGCCAATCTTTCAATTTTGGTAATTTGTCTATCAAATAATTTTTTATACGGTAGCGTTCGACAAAATGTATTTCCTGGGTGTATCCTACTCACCTCCTGGAGATTGACATATCAATTTCCGGACACTCTACTAACCTAATAGCTCTTTTCTAGATTTAACTATTACATAATCAGTAGAAAAGGAACGTACTCACAGCTTTTCAATTGGGGGGAGGGTTGAGGATTTTAAGCACCAATTCTCGTTTTGTATAGTGAATCTGTAAAATTTTGTGGGAAAGAATGACCCAAGATTTTTTGTAAGTTGTTAGCGAGGCATGTGACGAGCTTGAAACCAAAAAGTTGTATCCCCCTCCTTGGACTATTTAGGCAACATGTTTTTGAATTTGATTTTCCACAAGAAGGTCGTAGTGATACATTTTGTGTACAAAAATTGAAGAGAATCATATTAGTCGCCAAAAATAACTTTTTCTTCTTTTTCGATGCGTGAAAAAATTTTGCCGTGCAGTGGGAATTTGAAAGTTTAAAAGAACCGAAAAAACCTACAATTTATATATGGAGATATAGCGCTTCCATTTTCTAATATGTACTACTTAGGAAATACCCACCACATGTAGGGTAATGAGAATTCCACAGACATTAGAATGGAGAAAGTATTATTTATTTCAAAATCGACTTATAGAATGTCAGTGTAATCGCCATATAAAAGGTTTTGTTAATAGCCGATTCAAAAATTAACCATCAATTACCCTTAATTATGTTGATATTGTTTGTAAAAATAAATGTAAACTGTAAAAAGTTCAGACTCGTGATATTCAACTTTGATTGAGAAGATTTGTAGAAGTAGTCTATAACGATTCGGTTTTTATAATTGTCCATCTTTTTCTCTCCATTTGTGTTGCTTCTTTGGCAAGTCTTCAAAGGCGTGTATTTCTTTAATGAGGTCGGATGATGTCCCGCTGTCGGCTCTTCTTCAATATCTTGAATCAATACATTGTCCGCTAGGCTAATTGATGTTAGATGGATCCAGTTGTAATAATTGTACATTTCATGAAAAGGACTTGTTGGTGCGATCTAAACGTGAAAATATTCCGTTTGATGCCAATGAATGTATTCCAGTATCCATCCCTGAAGTGAATCGAGGGACAGATCCTCAAATTGTAAAAACGGGGTATTTCTTATAGCCACAAAGCATGTGGCTCGTTCAAATGGGTATGAACATGATGCATTACAAAAAGCTATTTCAAATTCTTCGAAACGTGAAGATGCACTCACGTCCATTTAATTCACTGGCGACTGTTGTAAGAACTTAAAGATCTTGTATACTCAACGCAAAATTCAGCCCTCAATATGCAGCAATGATGCAGTTAAATGCTTCTGTCTTTAAATATAGAAAAAACATATTTAATGTTATTCACCATAAAGGTCAACATAATAATGAAACTCTATGAGTAAGATTGAATGGAAAATGTATAAAACAATGTGGGCAAATAAAATTTTTTGGGCTTTATCCTGATTCAAATTATCACGGCACACTTACTTACATATCTTTAATAAAAGAGATGTCATCTGTATGCTTTGTTCTCATACTTCTGATGTATTCAGTTAATGTGGGATCCGTCCAGTGAAGTATTTTACTCTATGGTATACTATGCTGGGATAGCGATCCTAGATTTAGTGACTCACTCATAGAACAAAAGGAAATGCTCAGAATTATTGCATTGATTCCTTGTGAAAGTTCATACAGACACTTATTTTTTAATCTTGTTATACTCACGCTGGAGACACAAATCGTTAAATAACCCTTCAAGCCAATCGCATATCATATCAAAAAAATGTTATTCCATCACGAGAGATTCCAGGTAGGCAGATAGACGAACTCAAGCTGGTCCCTTCATTATCAAGCGTTGCCGAACTTTTGTCTATCAAACGTGGAAGTTGTGGAACTCTTTGCCGAGGGAGCTTATTTTCTAATGCTTATAACAGACATTGGAAATGATAACAACATATTATATAAATGTTTATTATACACATATAGGGTTATAAATAAAACTCCTTAACTCGAATTATCATCTGCCATCCCAAACCGTTTGAGTTAAAAAGACTCCGTCTTATGGGGAGTATTTCATGACACGTATTAGATATTGCAAAATTAATAGTCTACTTATCTTCTACAGTTTACAATAATTATTAAATATCATTCTGATATTGAAATAATATTGAATTGAATCCCTCATCTCTGTGTGATAGCACAATTTTCAACTTCTGAAGATTTAATGTTTGATTGTAATATATGTTCACTAGATACCATCCGTAAGAACAGTTAACTAATATATTGTAAATGATTAGAAACAGGTTGGCATGTGAAAAAAAGTCAAATTATACTCTATGTCATGACATTGAGAGCTTATTCGAATTGACAACATAACTATGTTTTACGACTTTGTTCACAGACGAGTTACGATCCGGCTTGAATCCAGATTTGCTTGAGCAGTTCTTGAAATCGTACAGGGGGTTGTATAGCAACAGGGGTGTCACTGTTATGGTTTGTGCAGGAATAAGACTTGACGGAAGAACAAATCTCGTTTTACTGGGAAATTGTTCAACAGTTCCATCCGATAATGAAGGATATTCTGTTGCCAGCTGTGCTACCGCAAACCAGACTCCGTTGACCTAGCTCCATTCTACTGCCATCCACATGTCGCCAAGGATAGTGATATAATCTTTGGAAGAACAAGAAAGTTTGATAGAACAAAGTTACGAATATCAATGACAATGAATTTTTCATGTTCACCAATTCAGTAACTAAATGTATATAGTTTGTATTGCTAGTGTTGCAGCGATTGAAATTTTCCAAGTTAGAATATATTTCGCCTTGGAGAGAGCTGACATCCTGTAGCTCTTACCCTGTAACTGTTAGGAAGTTCAGGATGTCGGATGGCTCCAAGTTAGGTAGATCTGCCTCTTCTATTAGGTACGTGCCTAGGTGTCGTGGACGTGGGTTCTGCAAGGTAGTGCATTCTGCTAGGGTGTGGATATCAGCTTCGTCCACTTCGCAGAACCTATACTCTTCTTCCTCTACTCATCCGAGCTTCTTAAGGTGCCTTTTCAACAGGCAGTGCCCGTTAGTAAGTTTAGTTTTTTTTCGCTTGGGTTGATACAGTATCTCATCCTGCCTCAGTTCTCGTTGTTCTATCCAGCGAAGGGATCTTTTATTGTCTACATCTTTCTTGAGTTCTTTCAGTATTGTATTGACGCTTATTCCGCAGGAGAGTTCAGGTTCCAAGAATGCTGTTTCGGCCCCTTTTTTTCACTTCGTATGCTTTTTCACTACCCCCCATTCCTGTGTATTTCGGAATTCATAGGAGGATAACTGCATTGTTTTTACTTAGTTCGTTTAGTTTCTCTACGCATTCCCAGAATATCTTGGAGCTGATTACGTGGGAGCTCAGCCTGGTTGACTATTTAAGTAGACAGATTTGGCTTAAATTTCCGCTTGGAAAATGGTCGGGAATTTGCAAAAGCTTTCAGAGCAACAATATTCAATGAAGACGAGAAAGAACTGGTAGAAGTGTTGGTATCTGTGGATAGCGTTTCTCGAATAATCTCGATTTTCGTGTCAAGAGATTATGCCAATAGTGGAGTCATTCTACGGAAAAATGAGGCGAGGTTCGTAAAAATTTGTTAGAGGTTGGGGAGGTGGAAAAAGTTGTTTCTTGTGATAAGAGTAATGATATTCCAGAATTTCTACAAGAAATATTTGGTGCAACCATCCCAAAAATCCCAAAAACTGGTTTCTGTGCCTTTTTTAGGTCAGTTTTGAAGTTATAATTTTTTTCAACCCCTTAGACTTCTGACTGAAGTTTGGGAGTTGAACCCTTTCATTGTCCATGTTCAAGAAAGCTTCGGTTCAAATTTGGAGTGTTTGCAATTATTACTTCCCCTAGAATAGATATATATATATATATATATATATATATATATATATATATATATATATATATATATATATATATATATATATATATTCTTTTGTTGATTTTGATAAAGGCAATAAACATTGTCGAAACGTCAAAACAGAATTTTTATTTCATTATCAGTATATGTACGAACCAATATACCAAGAAAACATACAAATATATATATATATATATATATATATATATACGTTTTTCGGGGTAAAAATTAAAATTGGGCTATTTTGATCACCTCTTCACCAAATTGGATGAAATTTGATGGTCAAGGTAGATGGGTGACCATAATAAGTGATCCAAAGATGAAGTTAAAATATCCAATAGTTTTGATAAAAATACAAATTTGGGAGATTTAGCCCAAATTTTGAAGATGCCCCCAATTCCGGCAAACAAATCGCAGAGTTTTATTTTTGGGCTCAAATTGAAGGTTATTTTATATAGTTTGACGTGGTATAACTTGTTTTATAAGATCATCCCATTTCTTGGTCATTTACGGCATATATATATGGGCGCGCAGATTTCCCACCTTTATTGTATTATAATAGCATTTTATTACTATAATATTGTTCTTAGAGTATAGATATGGCTTTTTTTGCATACCCATGTGAGAAAACATATACATTATTTATTTGAGGTCCGCTTGTGACATAGTGAAATTTTTTGTTACTACACATATTAATTATTATAGAATATATAGGTATATACAACATCACCTGCGCTTTTTCTAATTCAAGACGCGACAAAATGTTACTTCTGATGATGTGGACCACGCCTACTAATATTATCAGATAAAAATTATTTTTATAAGACAATGACAGCTTAAAATATTGTGTATCTTATGATGTTTTTTTTTTTCTGTATTTTTCTATGTTTCAAGAGGATGTCCGATTTTTCAATCTAATAATTTCTAATCTATAATTTTAATCGGCTGTTAAAAATTTTACCGTTATTAAGTTCAATAATCTCATCAAATTAATTTATAAAATATTTAAAAAAAAAACGTAATTCTCATGATGTCTTTTAGTATATCTGATGATGTTGTGGACCCCTTTTTCAGTAGAAAATACCAATAATACCGTCAAAAAATCATACATATAATGATAAACATAATAACTATCTAGACGCAGTGATGCAATATTTGATCGCCGAAGTTTTGGAATTAGCAGATAACGCAGCCCGGGACAATAAAAAAAACAAGAATCATCCCCCGTCATCTGCAATTGTCCATCCGCAACGACGAAGAATTGAACAAGCTATTGTCAGGTGTGACAATCGCTCAAATCGGAGTCTTGCCCAACATTCAAGCAATATTGCTTGAGTATCATCGGCTTTTCTCAGGGCCACAAATAGTACTGAACGAAAATCCTAGAACCGACTGTCTATGTACCCTACAACATCCAGTACAACAAGCAGAAAAAGAAAATACCAATAATGGAGTCAAAAAATCATACATATAATAATAAATATAATAACTAACTACATATTACAGATAAAGAATATGGTACTGTTTTTTTTTAATAGATAACCTATTTATATTTATTCATCTACCTGATCTCCAATTGAACTTTTATTATTACCTCATAGTTAATTTTTCTTTTGAATATTTATAAGTTAATTTGATGAGATTATTGAATTTCATAACGTTGAAATTATTAACAGCTGATTAAAATTATAGATTAGACATTATTAGATCGGAAAATCGGACATTCTCTTAAAACAGAAAAATACAGAAAAAAAAACATCATAAGATACACAATATTTGTCATTGTTTTATAAAAATAATTTTTATCTCATAGTACTGGTAGGCGTGGTCCACATCATCAGAAGTAAATTTTTGTCGCGTCTTGAATTAGAAAAAGCGCAGGTGATGTTGTATATACCCATATATTCTATAATAATTAATACGTGTAGTAAAAAAAAATGTCTCTATGTCACAAGCGGACCTCAAATAAATAATGTATATGTTTTCTCACATATTCATGCAAAAAAAGCCATATTCATACTCTAAGAACAATATTATAGTGATAAAATGCTATTAAAATACAATAAAGGTGGGAAATCTGCACGCGCATATATTTATATATGCTGTAAATGACCAAGAAATGGGCTGATTTTATAAAACAAGTTATACCACGTCAAACTATATAAAATAACCTTCAATTTGAGCCCGAAAAGAGATCTAAGAATTTTTGTTGTAGTGTGATTTCCATATGAATGGTCATTTGTATTATGACTTGGATAGTTAGGATATTCAATAATAGCTTTGTTTCAAAACGTTGTAATCTGAAGGTAATTAACGTATTGTGAATTTAGAAAACATCATGTAGATCCTATATAATTGAAATTATGTTTGGTTCGATGGAAATTGATTTTTTTATGTAATTGAGATAATCTTATCAATTATATTTTCTCTGTGGTACTGATTGTCTAAAAGCGGCTTTAAAATAAGGTTGCCACTTGAAATCAATATATATCTTTCTACTAACGTTAGGGAAACTGTTGTTTCGTCTGAGAAACCCATGTACCTAGACTTTTATCAGGTGGGCGAATACTGTTGAAGAAGAATTAGTAATGAAGTACGCATTTTGAGCATCAAGCTGAATTTCTCTTATTGGCAAAATTAATACTGCAGACGTAGAATTATTTGCAGACGCGATACTTATTTAACATCGTCTGAGCAAACTGATTCTAAATATATTTCAATTATATCAAATTCGTTACTTTTATTTTGTAAGAAATTTACGGAAATTGTTCTGTTTCACTCAATTTTATGCGGAAAGGGTGCTGCTATGGAGATGAAATTGAAATTAATTTGTCATTCTATGTAATACGGCATTAGTTATTTCAAAAGAACGAGAAGAATGTGAGATTTCAAGTTTCGTGTGGAGAAAAAGTACAACAAAATTCCATCTCAACCGAATACCTCAAATTAGATGAGAACAAGTATTGAATATAGCTCAAAACCATTATTATATAGACTGATTAAACAAGCATGAGATATAATACTGATCTCGAATGATTATGAGAAACATGTACGTGATTCGTTTATAGAATAGCCCTCATTTTGACTCAATTTATTCCTAATACATCCATCTGTCCTATGGCTTATACTAAGAATTTCACCCGAAAGATTAAATTGCACCTATTTTATTACTGGGCGTACGGAATAAAATTATGTATCCCATTGCTGGTGGTGTGCTACAGTCAGGTATTTTTTAACTGCTACCGTTTTGTAAACTTATACCAATAGCCACTATTACTATTACTATTACTATCCGTGAGGACTTGAAACAATATCTCATTGATAGGAATAGAATAAAGATTATGTAATTGAAATTAATTCAATTCCCTCACACTAGCATGCAACTTGTGCGTGCTAATGTCTTCGCTTATCTCAATTGTTCACCATCAAGGTTGAATAAGATGAAATCTACAACAAACTACTAGGGTGATACGCCAAATCCAGCGAACCAAAGAAAACGATTTCTAACACTTATCCACTAATAATACCGTTGAAGTACTGACCTTTCAGCAATCAAATAGCCATCATCAGAGTAAATTAAAGTAAAAATCAAAATATGGCTGTTAAAATACTATTTGGAATTGAAAGTGTAAACAAGGGATTATCCTCAGCTGTAGATAATCTTGAATCCAATAAATTGCTCTTTCGCTTATACACTCTCATCTCTTCTGAATCATCTGGACATTTGTCATTACTGTGATTCAAGAGAGATAAACTTTCTTGAGAAACGGTGAAACCTCTATATAAAAGATTTTCGGCTTACGCTGATTTTTCAATATTATTTTTCCTGTCAGCAACATGTTCTTCATGCCAAGTTAGAATGTTCCTTCTAGTTTAGCAAGATTTTCGATAAATTTTGGAAATTCCGAATTTGTCGATGTCGGATACTTTATCAAAGATGTTGCTCTCAACGGTTTTTCAGCTTGTTCCTACATCTATAAACAGGTTGTATTGCAAATGTATCAAACAAAATATGAAATCTGCCTATTGCTGAAGGATGATAAGCGAAACTTTTGAATTTTATCAAACTATTTGAAGGTTATTTGGTTAACTATTTGAAGGTAATTTCATTAATTTCCTTTTTTGTTTAGAAATTGATTTTGTCGTACCCATTGTCCAAATCTATTTGCTGAAGTTTCTCAACCAGGTTGTTATAATTTCGCTGGCTCAAAGGGGCGTTTTATAATCTATAAACGTAACTATTAAATGAAGCTATTTTGTAATTAATTGGTGTAACTGGATCCGCAGGATGTCTATATGTTGAATTCCAAGCTAAGATCTTTGATGTGGTCGATATCGAGGAAAGGAAGCTGGTTACAGTGAATTTGAGTGAATCGAATTTCTTATTGAAATGGTTCAGAAATCTTTATTCATAATCTCGAAAATAACATAGACAGATCTATGCCACACATTTGGAAACTGATTTGATTTTGATTTTAAGAAGGTTTCAACTCCGAAAACATTGGCCAAAAAAAGGAGAGGATTGCCCATCGCACGTCCGCTTGTTTGTTTATAGTGAATTTTGTTGAAAGTGAAAAAATGTGCTCCTTACATATTAAGACATAAATCAGTTCCCAAAAGTTTGGCATAGATATGTCGATGATATTTTGATCATTATAAGTAAAGATTTAGATTCACATGGGTTTTTGAACACGTGTAGTAGCAAATTTGATTAACTCAAATTCACTGTATAAATAGAAACAGATAACCAGCTTGATTTTAACATTATCAAAAATGGTGATAGCTTGGAATTCACTATATACAGAAATCCAGCTCAACCGCTCCAGCGAATTCAGTTAAACTGAGTCATTTCAATGTAACTTCATCTAATAGTCTTTTATATATTGCGAACAAGAGAAGAGTGATAGTCCAGGCTGTGAAACGGGATTTTAGCTATAATAAAAACAAAAACATGTAGGTTCGAATCAAAAATTTTTTTTTGCATCAGCTTCAGGAGGTTCTCAGGATCATTCATACACCTTAAAACCTCTTGGGAACCCCAACCCCACCCATTGAGGGCGAAAATGGTCCATAATCTCCAAGTCTTAAATTGTATTTTCTACAAAAAAGATATTTTGGCATTTCGAGTGCACCTAGGAGGTTTTTTGGGTCGCTGAACACGAATCCGTAGCCAGATTTCCTCGCAATCCGTCGTAGGGGTGGTCAAATCGACATAATTCGCCAATTTCGCACCCCTAATATGTTATTTTGCAATTTACGTGTTTCAGGCATTTCGAATGCTTCAAGGAGACTTTTTGGGTCGCTGATCACGAATGCGTAGTCAGATTTACTTGCAATCCATCATAGGGGTGATAAAATCGATGAAACTGGCCCATTTCGCACCCCTATAAGTTGTTTTGCAATTTACGTGTTTTTGGCTTTTCGAATGCACTAGGGAGACTTTTTGGGTCGCTGAATACGATTCCGAAGCCAGATTTACTCCAAAGTAATTTCAATCAAAATAATAAAAATTTAGAAGCGTGTCAAATTAGCAATTTTTGTGAATCTCCCACCCCTACGATGATATTTGAGTAAATCTGGCTTCGGAATCGTATTCAGCGACCCAAAAAACCTACTTGGTGCATTCGAAATGCCTTAAACACGTAAATTGCAAAATAACATATAGGGGTGCAAAATTGGCCAATTTCGTCGATTTTACCACCCCTACTATGGATTGCAAGTAAATCTGGCTACGGATTAGTGTTCAGCGACCCAAAAAACTTCCTAGATGCACCCGAAATGCCAAAATACCTTTTTTTGTAGAAAATACAATTGAAGACTTGGAGATTTCGGGCCCCTTTCGCCCCCAATTGGTGGGGTTAGGGTTCCCAAGAGGTTTTAAGGTGTATGAATGATCCTGAGAACCTTCTGCAGCTAATGCAAAAAAAATTTTTTGATTCGAACTTACATTTTTTTTTCCGGTTCATAGCCTGGACTATGAGGTGTATGAACAGTTAGGATCCAGTTTTAACAAGATGTGGATTTACACTGCTCAGAATAATATTAGTTGACGACTCGGCCGTTCATGTAAACAAATGTGTCTATTTTAGTTTATAGTGGATGGAATAAACACTTGATTTTTTCTTGACAATTACATATAATTTCTATCACCTAGTGATATTCCATCTATTTCTATTATACATCATCGGAACAAAATGTGCACTTGTCGGTGGAAATTAACTATGCAAAAGACAATTCCAGCTGAACGTTGCGAGTCAGCCAGGAACTATTCAAATTTCCAATAGCGACATGTCTCGATTCCTCAGGCTTGCGGGCTAATTTGATTTTCGTTACGTTGCCACGAAACAACCAGGAAATTTTAAATGAAACATTAAGGGACAAAATTGACTTCCGTCCGTGGGCACTATAGATTATTAAACTTTCAAATGTCTGCCCAACTTCAACAGAATTCAATTGAATCCGGTCAAAAAAGTGCTATCGAAACAAATATTAAAGTTCAATTTCCTCTTTAAGGGATTGCAGTTTCACTGGAAATGTTGTGACACACCTATCATGAATTAGGACAATTCTTCGAATAATGTAAATGGACAGTGTAATACTAATGAATTATAAAATAATTCACACTGTGGATAAACAGTAATACTATGAATAAGAAATAATCACCAAGTATCTATCATCAGAGTAAACTCTTTAATTTAATCAATTGGTTGAACAACCAGACCGGGAAGTCATCATCACTAATAAGCTATGACATAGCTCACACTGGGGATACAGTATAACATGGAAAGGTAATTTTTTAATCTAAGACCTTTAATACCTAAACATAAACAAACCCATATAGTTTATAAATTAAATTGTTCATATTGCGCTGGGAATTATACAGGAATCTCTAAACGACCTCTACGAAAAATAAATGTATGGTCATAAGTATGGTACTAAAAGCTAAGAACTAGAAACATTTCACCACCCCTGTTGAACATTGTTTTGATTATATTATAACCATCAATTCGATTACAGAAATATTAATATTTCAACTAAAGGAACCAATCACTATAAAAATTCTATCCTGGAGATGATTCACATAAAACGTGACCCTAAGTATGTGAATCATAGAACAAACGTTCAATCATTAGGTCAAGTTCATACAAATTTAAATAATTAAGCCCTTGCAAATTCCTATGTAGTAGGAAAGTTAAAGTTTAAAAAGTTAAAAGTGTATTCTAGGGGAAATGTTGAAACAATCAATATTTCTAGTAAGGTCTGATTATTTTTCTATTACCTCATCAATCTTTGACATCTGGTTTGAAAGTGGAAACTTGAGCATTCAAGAGTTTGTTTCGTTTTATTCTCACGTTTCATGACAATACTTCAATTACTAGAGAAAGATTGCAATGCACCAGGTTTTTAGATTCATATTAGTATACTTAGAATATGAATGTGCTACAATTTCGATTATTCGTGTCTCTGCTCGTTTCCGCGATGTAGGCGTTTTAAATGAAATTTAATGCCATAAGGGCACTCTGCGATTTTTACAATTAGTTTTAAGAAATCCCGTTTTAGACAGTGATTACTTTTGATACGTCTGATACGTTTGAAATATTCCTAACAATATGTAATTTAAATCAAGCTAATTGAAACAATTCGAAATTAATTCTAAAATTCCATGAACTGTGTGTGACCTTGCACTATGTGTTAATTTATTTAAATACGAACTAGACCATTCAACAAATTTCTCAATAACTTGATTTTCGCATCATCCTCTAACTCACCTTTAACTAAAGGTTTCTGGAAATTGTCCCTCAATCATTACCTTTTAGGAGGAGATTCACATTCTTCATTTTCCACAAGACAGTATAATATCCATAAACTATTCTGTGGATTTGGAATGCTCTATATTTGAACCAAATTGGAGTGGAGCCTGTTACATATACATTGGATACCTTAAGGGCTCTTTAGCATTTTGATGTTCCAAATTTGAACGATAGAGCGCCTCAAATGCAAATAAAATAAAAATTTTAATTAACAATCTATCATGCATTTTTTTTAACCATAAAATGAGACAATGTATCCGTTTCCCGAGTCAAAATTGGGATATGATTGTCTAAATTTTGTCTATTAATTTTGAAGAAATTGTTCAAAATGATTCCCATTTTCTCGTTTACATAGTTAACAATGTCGTGCAATAGATTTTCTAACTTCAACGAGAACCTTTTTCCAATTTTCATGCGATTTTCATGGTGGTGGTAATTAATCACAGGAATCAAATGTTCAGTGAAACGGTGACAGGTACAAAGAAATATAAAGAGACCTTATTTGTTTCGATTTGAATTCTGCATCGAAGTTTGTTACTAAAAAGTAGCATTTACAGAGTGATAACACTTTTCGGGTCAATTTATTGTTATTAAATACCTATATCTAGGGCACTGGGAGTAATTTTGGTCTCAAATCATGTGCAAATGTGGTAACCTATCTACGCATCCACGCTACCAAATTTCATTAAGACATCTTAATTATCTTCGGAGATACAACAAAAATTACGAAATTTTTCTAAAAATTCAAAAATTAAGCCTCTGTGCATATATGTTAATGCGAACTTTTTTCTCAAAAAGGAAATCTTCTATCGACTGTTGAAGTTCTGCTACTAAAACCTGGTATATAAACTTTTGAAAGATGCTCAAGTGGTTTGTACAATTTCCGTTTCATATCAACCTAATTACCAACAGACATGTTCACCCTCTTAATAGTTATGCTATTTCACTATAGGAATATGGAATGAAAGACAAAGTAAACAACACTATCTTTACTATTTGTTTTAGCACTAATTTCATGAAACAAAATGGTAAATGCAGTTCCTACTAAGTTATTAATGAAAAGAAATACAGTATTGGAAACTAAATTACTATAAATGTTCATCATTTATCTAATTGATTATCCATAGAAATAATTTGCCATATATTGAAATACCCTAGGTCTATTGAATTGGGTTATCAAAAATATTGAATATGGCAGGACGGATTTAGATCCACGTCTTCATTAAGAAGGCAAGTTGTATATGACAGTCAATTAATATACTTTCGAATAAGTTGTAGGGCACTTATATATTCAATTATCAATGTAATTAATAATGCTGGAGAACTAAAACAGTCGTTTCGAAATAACAGCCTACAGTTGAATGTTAATAAAACAAAGATTCTCAAATTTTCATTTATGATGAAAACAGTTTTAAAATTTTATAAAATTATAAAGAAATAAAATAAGACATTCAAGTTAATTTCCTAGGATTAATTACAGATGCCAGGTTAGACTGGCGAAAGCATATTGAACATTTAGTCAATACAATAAATAAATACAGCCATGCTATGAGAATACTTACCACAACCACAAACACTGAAAGTTAAAGTTCTGTTATGACTTACCATACGTATATTGCATTCAGGCATTATTTTCTGGGATAGCTCACCAGATTTTGACAGAGTATTTATAATGCTAAAGGAATATTACGCAACTTGCTTCACCTAACGGGAAAGTTGTAAAAAACACTTTGCAAGTTTAAGTATACTTCCCCTTCCTGGCGTATGCATATTTGAAGCTATATCAATCATATCAGAGAATACAGAAAAATTATTCAAAATAGAAGGTCAATCATGACACCAGATTCAAAAATTACATCAGTTGTGATAGATATCAATATACATATCTGCAAAAAAACTGTAAATATGACCTAGTCAAAATTTACAATAAACTACCAATGAAATTGAGAAACGAACGAAAACTTCTTTTGAACAAACTCGGACAATTTCTTTTCAAACAGCACCGAGGATTTATTTATTCTTCAGTTTTAACAAAATGTTATGATGAGTTCAAGTAGTTAGGTATTACCTTAGTCATATTTGTATTTTACAAACTAACTTCAAATTTAAGGGGTTAGCAATATTGTTAGAATTACTCCATTTATTTTTAAGCAGTTCTTTTTCTTAATGTAAAAGATAATAATACTTTATTATATTGCCAAATCGCGTGTAACATATTGTGTATAAATATAGGAATATCAATACGAAACCCCTAACGCCACCTATCTGTAGTATTTGTACATATAAATATTTTGTACACACATATTTGTGAATATCTCCTCGCCACTTACCTGGTCCATTTTTTGTAAAAATTTCTTTCCGCGTAACTAATATATATCCCGAATATGAGCCAAATCAGACGGTAAATGCAATTTATCGAAATATCTCGATCCCAGCGGTAGTTCTGGGTCCAAAAAAAAGATAAGCTTATAGCACCAAATGAACATGGTGTGAATATGACTTCGTTACGTCCAGTACCTTAGACATGACGTGAGTACGTGACACACATATTATGCACCAACGTTTTTATTTACAGGTGACCCACATTAAGTACGCACTATTGGTTATTTTTGTATCTATGACGTCGTTCAAATTAGCAAACTGCTAAGATTTGTCTCACAGTTTACAATGGAGGAAGCTGATAAACAATTGAACGTAGCTCTTTTGAGTTTTTGGACAAAACGTCAATTTCTGTATATTGTATTATTTTATGGAAGATATGGAATTTAAAGTAAGATTATATATTATGAACTTTTTGCTACAATTTAAAATAGCTTTCCGCATAATTTGAAATAACACTAATATACG
Organism: Endomychus coccineus; assembly: GCA_958510875.1. Classification (NCBI taxonomy): domain Eukaryota; kingdom Metazoa; phylum Arthropoda; class Insecta; order Coleoptera; family Endomychidae; genus Endomychus; species Endomychus coccineus. The sequence continues at coordinate 78,748,471 of OY294067.1, forward strand.
TGACCATAATAGAATGAACTTCAACTACAGAAAACCCACGTTTACAGGCACCACTATTCCTTACTCATCGTTTCGTAGCAATAAATTACCAGCAGCACTCAATGATTCATATAGAGCATTTTCAGTTCATTATCAAAAGAACACCTCACTAATAAATTGAACACAATAAAATGAGAATCAATCAACCGCAAACAACAATTAACTCATTACAATATTTACCCATATAAAACACAGATCTGACAATAAAATTCATCTCTCCGTCGTATTTTGGTTCCGTAAGCGAAAATATTGCTAACATTTTATTAGGCTATAATTTTAAAATCAATTTTAAATCACAACATGAACTCTGCCATTTGATAAATAATGTTAAAAACAAAACCAATAAATTTACTAAACCTGAAGCTTATTTTCCCAGACTCTTATATAGACAGAACTTGTTGTAACTTTAAACTCAGATACCGAGAACATTTCACAATTAACAAAACAGACTCAACCTTTGCACCCTCAGAATGGTTGTTAGAAAATTGAATAATAATTATCCTAATGTGCAAAATGTTTCTCAATTTATATTGTATCTACCAGTTTTAAGATTTCCGAGAATCACTTACTCTTAATTGTACAAATCTCATTATTTATGGCTACTTGGTAGTCGAAAGATCCTCAATACTTTAACAGTATTTGTAGTGGATAAGGTTGAGTATTTCTCTTTTATAGTGTTATAGTGTATCCACAATGTGAACTCTTTTATAGTTTATCAACCCTATTGTAATCAGAGGTAGTGATGAACCATTTATTTTATGGAAATCTATCTTAATAAAATCAAAGAAATAATTTTTTTTGGTCTAATTTCCACAAGAGATTTTATTTTTCAATAAACACGACCGGTTGCAACTCCTATGTCATTATCAAATGAACATAGAAACAACAGATATACTTATTTATACATGAAATTCACAGATTCAGTAATAGGGAGGTATTAAGGTCCAATTGATTATTAAGTGTATCGAATTCGAGTTTTTTTACACAGTTTGTTAGTCCCAAACTTTCCAACAGATTCATTGACTTTCCTTTATAGCAAATATGATGAATTTTAAGATTATCTATTGTTATTTTATGATCTGAAACATTAATATATTCGACGTTAGCTGATTTACTATCCGAATTCAATAAACTTAATAACCAATTGGACCTTAATCCCTCCCCATTACTGAATCTGTGAACTTTATGTATAAATAAAACTATCTGTTGTTCCTATATTCACATGATAATTATGTATGTCGAAACCGGTCGTGTTTATTGAAAATTAAAATCTCCTGTGGAAATTAGACAGAAAATTGTTTTATTTCATTTTAATCACCCTAATGTACTTTGGTTCCTATTTATACTTGAACTGTTATTGTTTGTTCCATACTTTTGTATCTGTTTAATACTGGAACTTTGGTGTTAAAACTGTAGTAACATTTTCATGTTATTAAAAGTGGTATAAATACGAAGACATAAGATCCTAAGCTAATTCGAAACTAACTATGAAAACAAATGACTATAATTTATCATGTGAGAAGGATATGAAGAACTAAATTCAAAGAATGTTTCTCTAAATTACGGCATACATTTTGAATATCTTAACATCGTGTTTTCGATCAAGGTGTTTCACTTCTACCCGGAAAAATAAAACACGAATAACATAATTTTTTGAATCATTAACTTACTTCCCGTGAGCCAAACGTATTTTTCATATCGGGAATCACAGAATACACGATTTTGTCTATGTTAATAAAAGTCTTAGGTACAACTTTACCTTCGTAATAAAGAATACTGAAGAGCTAACAAATAATGTACAATCTCCCACATTAACTGGCTCATCACAACTTTATAACAAATAATGCACGACTGCCAGTGGAGAGAGAGTTTGAACTAATAGCAGTGGAATATTTCCTGGTATCCGTTATACCCCGATAGTATGTACTCCTAATAATTATAGAAGCTGTGATGAATATTGTTTTCAAACTAATTTTTAATCTATAATTGAATTACAACGTGTTTGCTGATGATATTTTACTATTTGATCTTAATAATCTCCACATAGGGACTAGTTTCGCATGGTTCGCGGTACTATATCTATCTAAGCCGTAATCAGTGTCTCCAAAATTCGAAAATTAATTGATGCATCCATTTCAGGAGGCTCGCTAACCAGAAGACACATTATCGGCATACCGCCGAGCGTCATGCTGCAATGAATTAACCATCGCTTAATGGTGAAAGACAAACTCCTGAGCAGAAAATTAATTAAAATTGTGACCCGTCGCGTCGTCCTACTGCACTTACATCACACTTCCATTACACTGGCAATTTATATTAAGCCGAAGAATAATGATGCTTTTATAAACATGTTTGCTCTATTTCGTTACTGGTGATTTATGATGGAGCGGTCTATAGAGGAGATTTCGCTCGAATCAAACGTACACATAATTCAGTACATTAGAATTCGTGCTTAGATGAATATGCTTTCATGTAGGAATTATAGATCCAATTTCAATCGTACTCACGAGATATAACCAGCCTGTTTGAAAATCGGCGTATAAACTATTGATAACATAATTACACCGTAAATGTCATTTAACGAACTTAGGAGTTTGTGTGTATTTTTATATTTCTGCTTGTGAGGTTGAACCACTAACACATTCAACACATATATACAGGATGTCCCAGGTTCCAGTAGTAGAAATCTAACAGTCAATAGAAAATTTGATTTTGAGAAAAAAAGTTCCTATTAACATATATGCACAGACGCTTAATTTTTGAGATACAGGATGTTGAATTTTATAAAAAATTTCTTAATTTTGTTCGTATCTCCGAAGATAATCAAGATGTCTGAATGAAATTTGGTACCATGGATGTGCAGTTACCACATTTCCACAAAATTTGAGACCGGTAATACTCACGGTGGTGTAGTTATATGTATTTAATATTGATAAATAAACCCGAAAAGTGTTATCACCCTGTGAAGTCTACTTTTTAGGAACAAACTTCGATGCAGAATTCAAATCTAAGCAAATAAGGTTTCTTGATATTTCCTTGTACCTTGTACCTTGCACCGTTTCACGACCAATTTGATTTTTGTGAATAATTACCACCACCATGAAAATCAGGTGAAAGTTGAAAAAAGAGGAACCTTAAATTAAAGAGCGTCGTTGAGTGACAAAAATAGAATAAGCTGTCTTTTATAATCTCTACAGCGATACATCACAAGGAAAGGCCCAATAACAAATTTTTATTTCCAAAAATGTTTAAACCCGATAGCTACAACAATCTACTTCAATTCATAGTAAATCCACAAACAAAAGTTAACAAGACACCATTTTTTAAATTTTGTGTATTAATTTTAAAGAAATTGTTCAAAATGATTCCCATTTTCTCGTATACATAGTTCACAACGTCGTACAACAGATTTTGTAACCTTTTTCCAATTTTCATCCGATTTTCATGGTGGTGGTAATTAATCACAAAAATCAAATTTGTCGTGAAACGGTGCTAGGTACAAAGAAATATGAAGAGACCTTATTTGTTTCGATTCAAATTCTGCATCGAAATTTGTTACTGAAAAGTAACCTTTACAGGGTGATAACACTTTTCGGGTCAATTTATTGTTATTAAATACCTATATCTACGTCAATGGAAATGATACCAGTCTCAAATTATGTGAAAATGTTTTAACCTATCTAGGCAATCACGGTACCAGATTTCATTGACACATCTTGATTATCTTCGGAGATCACACAAAATTAAGAATTTTTTTATAAAATTCAACACCCGTATCTCAAAAATTAAGCGTATGTGCATATATGTTAATAAGAACTTTTTTCTCGAAATCAAATTTTCTATCAACTGTTGAAGTTCTGCTACTAAAACCTGGGACACCCTGTATATACAGTCGATAGAAAATTTGATTTTGAAAAAAACAGTTCCTATTAACATATATGCACAGACGCTTAGTTATTCTACGCCACTGGAAAAAGTACGGTTTTGAGAAAACCATTTGAACCGCCAATATTTTCTACACAAAAAAGGTACCCTTGGTCATAAGCTCTAAAGTTGACCGTTTTCGAGAAAAATCAATTTTTATGTTGAAAAACATGGTCAATTCTTACTAATTAAACAAAATTTATTCAAACGTTAGAACAAGTAACAAAACCAAAAAATGTATCATGTTTTTCAACATAAAAGTTGATTTTTCTCGAAAACGGTCAACTTAAGAGCTTATGACCAGGAGTACCATTTTTGTGTAGAAAATATTGGCGGTTCAAATGGATGTCTCAAAACCGTTTTTTTTTCCAGTGGCCTAGAAGTTGGGAAGAAAAACACCAACTACCCCTTCAAAATCTTCACCAATTATGACTAAAAAAAAATTTTTACCACACAGAACATAGCTTATTATGAGTAGAAAATTCTTGCAAAAGTTGTTTTCTGTACGATGAACGGTTCCGGAGATATTCGGAGAAAACGAAATTTTTCTTCCAATTTCAACACCCTGTATCTCAAAAACTAAGCGTCTGTGCATATATGTTACTAGGAATTTTTTCCTCAAAAACAAATTTTCTATCGACTGTTGAAGTTCTGCTACTAAAACCTGACCCTGTATATACCCTGATATACCTTGATCGTAATAAACTATAAATAAGAAATAATCACCCTTATCCACTAAAAATACTATATAAGTACAGTATTTTTAGTGGATAAGGGTGATTATTTTTTATTTATAGCGATACCCTGATCCGTTAATAGTTTTATTATTGAAGAAGGAAAATACTTAAACAAGTTCCGGTTCCCATTGACATCTCCGTACTTTTTTACCTGTGTTCTCAATCGGTAAATACATAACAATTTCTCTCCCTCGTTAATAAATCTAATCTTTTCCTTCTTACTAAAATTAAAATCTAATCCTTATGATTGATAAATTCAACACATTCTCGATCCAAGTCCAACTCAATCACTGGACGAACATCTCTGGTTGATCTCTTCAGGCCGCCTTGTGTTTCCTTCGTCTAGGTGAACTGAATAATGTATTTGACCTAGAACCTTCGTCACTCTGCCAAACTTCCACATTGATTCACTATTGCTATATGGTCTTCCTTGAACTCTGTACCCCATTTCAAATTTAAATAGTTTTGGCAGGATGCTGCTCTTATCCTGGCACTTCTTCTGATTTCTAAGCTGTCTGCTTAGAAATATTTCATCCGGCGATTTCATCTCGTTTGAGAATGGTGTCACTCTGAAGTAAAACAAAATTTGATGGAGTTTCTCGTTCATCCGTCCTGGCTCCTCTGCCATTGATTTCAATCTATTTTACAGGGTTTGGACGAATCTTCCGTTTGCCCATTCGTGACTGGTTGTACCGGCGCGATGGCTTAAGCATTATCCCATTCCTGAACAGAAATGACTAGAATTCCTCAGATTTGGAAATTGAAGCATTATCGTTCATCGAACACCTATTACCCCGTTTCATCTGAATACTCCTCATAAATCCAGAGAATCACTTCAGATCATTTTGATAACGGATCTACTATTTTGAGGAAATGCTTACCCAGAAATGAACCCGCATAATATTCATTCCCAGTTCGAAGACTTCCAAGGGTATCTCCCAAGGGTGTGCCGAAACATTGTTTTCATCATTTTAAGCCTCTGCGCACGCCGTGCACGCACTTGCAATTCTTTGAAGGTATTTTTCTATGTTCTTCTAATTACAATATCTACGAGAAAAGGATTTTACCCGTACTAGCCCCGATAGAATGCGTGAAACTCGCCCGGTATGTACTATCATCATCATCATCATCATGTAGACTATATTCTGTTGATCGCTGTGTGCCCCCAAAACATGTTATCAATACCAAAAATTCGTGTTCTGTCTGTTTCCATGCGGAATGTCGTCTCTGACATTATAATTAAAATTAATGTATCAGAAAGCCCATAGTCTTCTATTGATTTTCTGTGGAGAACGTGAGAATTAGTCTGCAATAGAAGCTTGTATCATCGAAACTGAATGTGATGATGGTATTTTCGAAATGGCTGTTGCTCCTTGCCTAGGTGCGACTAGTTTTTTCTGCCACACTGAGCGAGCATGAAGCAGAACTCCTTATGTGATAAAATATGGCAAATAACTCTACCGGACTGGCATCAGTAGGAAGAACTAAAGGAAGAGATGGATGGTATCTTCCTGAACTATGTCAGTGGTTGAATTTTCTTCTATCTTTTGAAAGAATATCTACATTCTGATGACTGCAAACTTTTCATTTATTTCAAGCAGTTGATATGATGGGTGAAGAATAGCTGTACTGTTAGGTATGAACTATGAGTAATACGACGGCTATTAGTGTGCGTATTTCTTCTGTGTACTTTGGTTTGGACGCTTCCATAATGGCATTTACCTTGTCCAGATACTTCTTTAACCCTTCTTCGTTAACGAAGTGCCCGAGGAATTTTATCTCCCTCGAAAAAGTTACTATTCTCATTGTTTACATGTAGATCAAAACTCTGGAGCCGGGCCTTGTATTACCAAATTAACAAATTAATTTGTCAAGTTCACTAGGTGCTGTTTTGATTCCAAATGATAGAGGTTCCATCAAGTAGTGCGTTGACATAACTTGTATCTATTGGCTCTTTTCGTCCATTGGAACATGTAAATAAGTTTTATACATGTTCAGAACACAAAATACATCTTCTATCAGTGGTATTGGGTATCGTGCATTCTCAAACTGTAGGTTTATGGTTGCCTTATAATCTACGCAGAGCCTCACATTCACATTAGGTTTGGGAATACACCACATCCACTGGGGCATTCGGATCCGCTTATGATAAAAACACAGGCTCCAAGAACGCAACAAGAAATATTGGTTGCCTTATCCGATCTTACACCAAAATTAATTATATATAAAAATTCTCGGGAAATAGGTCACATTAACACATTGTTTTAAATATTCGTCTTTACGTACGTTTCGGTCTCACGACCATCATCAGAAGACTCACTATGTCTAAAAAGGGGTTTATTAAAACTAATTATAGCACAAGCGTCCAAACCGCACAATTTAACTTCAATCAAAAGAGCCCACGCCGTCGAAATGAACAGAACTACGAATAATCGAATTTGTATCGTCAGTATTAAAGTATAAAAAAAAAATGTCTGTAGTAAGAATCCGCTATTCAGTAATATTATTAAATATTTGAGTGCATATTGGTATTCTCACAACAACTGAGAAGAACGAAGTTATTTGTCAAGTATCTACTTTCGAAACCAGATGTTTCGGATTTATGAGTAGGTACTTAAGAAAGGTTTCAGACCTGTACTGGAAAATTACTATTACGTATTCTTCCTAAAAACATTTTCAACAATTATAAAGACGTATGTAAGAATTTGCAAGAGATTATTTAATCAAATTAGTATGAATATGACTTAGATTTTGTGTGTCTACCCTATGATTTACAGATTTGAGGTCCCGTTTTATGTGAATCATCTCCAGGATAGATCTTTTAGAATAATTGGTTTCCTTAGTTAAGATATTAACATTTTTGTAATCAAATTGATGGTTATAATCAAAGCAATGCTTAGCAAGGGCGGTGGAATTTTCTAAGTTGTTATTTCTTGTGCTATATTTATGGCCGTACATTCTTTTTTGTAAATATTGTTTAGAGATTCCAGTATAGGTTCCATCACAATCTAAACAATTCAATTTATACACTGTGTGGGTTTGTATATCTTTGGGTATTAAAGGTTTTAGATTTGAGAAATATTTCCCAACACAGTTAGTAGGTTTATGCACAACATTTATATCATACTTTTTCAAACATTTTTTGATTTTCTCTGAGGTCTCCGGAATGTAAGGTAGAGTTATAAAATTGTCTGTATTACCTTTTATGTTATTTTTATACGACGAACCATTATAGATTTTGTTTCATTGATGATGTGGTTTAGTGCCTGGCCGTCATACTATCAGAAGCTCTTTTGAAAATTTTGTTAGTATGAGTGCAACAGATTTTGAGGAGGTAATTTGCTTAATTGGACCTCAAATTGCTGAACGCAACACAAATTACAGAAATGCTATACCAGTTGCAGATCGATTGGCAGTAACACCCACCGCGGGCTGAAATTCTTTTGATATTTACCGACATTTACCCGCTACCAAAATTATGCCGTCGGCTGATGCCGGCGGCCTCGAAGAAATTCCTATTTTAATTTTTTTTCAGTAAAAGCCGGCATAGCCCAGTTTGGTGGAGTCCCGCCTTTGGACACCCTCTGATTTTTACACTCTTGGTTGTAGCGCAGCGACTGCATAAGAATAATATTCTCTACAATTTTTCGCCACGACCTACTGTTCTGGCGGAAAATCAAATCCATAAACATTTTAATATTCCCAAAATTGGTCAACTTTTTGGATTTAAGCTCGTCACATGCCTCACCAACGATTTCTAAAAAAATTTTGGTTTTTCCACAAAATTTTACACATTTACTGTACCTACTATAATACGTGTGACCTGTTCATTCTAAAATATACACAACCAGATAGTTCATTAACAACTCTGAATAAACTGTGTTCCATAAATGACTACCTTCCCTCACCCGTATAGGACCCGAATAGATATTTCAAATGATTAGAAACAGTTAAAGCCCTAGAAAGTCGGCAAATTATATTATATGTATTACACTGAAAGGTTATTCGACTTGACCACACATGTGCTTTACAAATCTATGTTTTATATTAACTCGGTGATTTAAATTTTATTTCTCGTTCACAACATAGTTATTCCAAAACAGTGGTGCGTTGATTGTAATAATTCTTCAAAATTCCCCGCACCATTTCTATTGCATTGGAGATACAGAGATATGGAGGTTATCTCAAAATTGTATGAATCCATTCGGTAACTATTTCATAGATGGTAAACTTCGGTGGTTTATCTATGAAAAAACATGGAAATCGATACTTTCTGCAGGTGAAAGATGTTACTTACTTATTCAAATTTGATTTGAACCATCCTTGTAACTTTTTCATTATTTTGCTATGATACGAGTATATGAAGCATCATCCTTTATAATACATGTCAGTCGGCTTTAATTTGGAAGAAATTGTTCTTGAAATCATCTAGACCTCTTGGTTCATTCCGTCATAATAATCTCGATTCCTAGTTTTCAATCCAAGTATAAGTTCCGCTCAGGGAATAAAACACTATATACCTGCCATGAAATTATTATTTCACTACCATCATGAAATTGGAATGCCTTTATTATTTTGTAATATCTACGTTTTATCTATAAATACGGTCCCATAAATACTTTTTCCTGAGACCTCTACGAGGATAGTCTTTTTGGACTGGAAATTAATGTTACACAATTTTTTTCATACCTACTGAACGCAGCATGCAGATATATCTCATCTAAAAAACTGCAGATGGATGTCAGTGCCACTTACAAAGGGGTTGCTGCACCCCAAAACAAAACAGTTCCTATTTTCACCGTACATAATTCCGAACAACTAATAGGAACAGCGCAATCGTCTCCACAGTTGTTTACGCACACATGAAAATCATCTCAGAAATAGATACAGAAAGGTTCGAAACGAATATTTCCTCGAAAATGTGGCAAACTGATTAGAATTAATACTTCCCTCGCCCTACGTATAGTGAAGAAAGTAAAAACAGCAAAAAACAATGTCTAAATTGAATCGAAAATTCAATATTGATCGCGATCACGGTCGTATATACAGGTCTGGGAACTCGAGGCTGTTTCCTATGTGAGAAGTGAGTCTGGTAAGCGTCATCTGTTGCATAGAACCAAAGAGGTGGCGCATCAATCGAGGAATGATCTCTGGCACGTATACGACCGTGTTATCTGGCAACTGTCATTGTTGACTTGTAAACACACGGAATACCGGCGTTTACAAAATTACGAAACCGTGCATTTTGCCGGAATGCAAAACGGGGTACAAAAGTGTAGAGCAAGAAACTTCTGTTTTTAAAGTGCCGAAAGATGCGGAAATGCGAAAAAAGTGGATGCTTGCGATTCCGGATAGAAATCGTTTCAACGAGGTCTTTTATGTGTGCGAGCATGTATAACGAAAAAGGGGAAGTTATTTTTAAGATGAGTAATACATTTTGACAAGAGTAACAGGTCTATACCTCTCTCAAATCAGAATAGTAAATATTGCGTTACGAGAAAAATTTTTTTACTTAATAATGTGATTATTACCATACTTCGATCCAAGCGCTAGCTGGTGGCTGAGCGAGGAACTACGAGTTTGGCGACATGTAAGAGACTCATGTCAAACATAGAATTCCAAGATCTGTATGTACGACCATGATAGCGATGCATGTTGCTAAGAACAAACTGATCGTATTCTATGTTCAAACAGTACCGCTTGGGGCGCTTGTCAGTCACATTTTTTAAAAATGTATACCATTTGATTGGTGTCATCTATATATTGACAAAAACATGCCGAAATCTAGCAAAAAAAGTAAGAAAAGTAAGAAAAGTAAGAAAAGTAAGAAGAAGAAAGGGAAAGGATCAATAGATAAAAAGCGGGATGTGGTGAAAGAAAAAACCTATCTAACAAAAGAGATAGAAACATCGATTACTATTCTAGATACTCCTGAAGCTGGTATAGTGACAGAAGCATTATTATTTTTATCAAAATATGCAGATCTTCAAGAAGATAATCTCGTTTTTCTACAAGAACGTGGTATATTACCTAAGCTTTTGAAGTTATTGGATCAATCAATCCCCACGATTAGGTTAAGCCTGAGGCTCATTTCAATATTACTCACAAAACAAGATGCGGTCCTAGAACTTGACCAGAATGAATACAATGACGTTCTACTACAAATAGCTGACATGTTCATCAACAATCCGGATGCTCCAACTAGAGAATTCTGCGCCGCTATTTTGGCGAAAATGGCTGTATCTAATAGAATAGTGACATTGATTTTCCGAAGAGATTTATTCACGCCTATTTTTCTCGTGCTCCGAGAGTCTTGCAACATAACATTATTGATGAATGTTTTGGAGATTCTGTTCAACTTGTTAGATGCACCTACTGCCAGTGTTCTTCTGGCTACAGACAAGGCTTTCGAACCTGCAATATTGATAGCGAGATTGAACCAATTTGAGAAGTCTATGACCAGTTTGATATTAGAAATATTCTGTAAATTAACCTATGCCGGATTAAACCAAATGCAGAAACTCTGCAGGGAGAGTGAATTGATGGAGAATTTGTTCAGGATTTTACTTGATCCCCAAAAATCCCAGTATAATAAAATTGTTTTCGACATTATTATGAATTGCATGGAGAACGATGAAACGAATGATTATTTTGTGAAAACTCGAGAATTTTTGGAGCTTTCCAGATGGATGCAAACATGTTCTGGGCTGTACTTGTTACCTTGCGCGTCAATATTGGATAAATTAACTAGAAAATCTTCCATCATGCAAATGCTTTTCGACTTATCAGTTGAAGACTCGGTATTATTCTTATTACGTAGCAAAGATAGGAACGTATTGGGTATAGCATGCAGTGCCATATCAAACATGACAAGCCATAGATATTGCTGTGATAAGATGTTAACACCTGTCGTATTCAAGGTCATACTCAAACTGATGGAATATGGAACACCTGTCAATGCTTCTAACGAAATTGGTATCGAATGTATTTATAATTTTTGCAAGCGTAACACAAGAGCCATCGGCTATTTGGAATCTTATGGAGGTATCAAAATAGTGATCAAATATTTCTATTTGGGCCTTACTGTAGTTACTGTCGAAGTGTATAAGCAAATCTTGGAACTTTTGATTTTACTGTTAGCAACCGAAGATTGTCAAGAAAAATTACTGACTGCAGAATTTTTCTCTACTATTCTGAAACAATTTCAATTCGATAATGAAGAGTCATGCATAATTTGTGTTGAGTTAATGGCTTTATGCATCAATCGAAAAGGTTTCCGAGATAATTTTCTGAATATGGGAGGACCAGCAATGGTGATAAACATATTGAAAAGCACAGAAAACAAGACGCTATTTAGGAATCTATTGATTTTTGTTCATAATAATTTGGTATACAAATCAATTTCTGAGAAATTCGTCAGTGCAAATTTTGTATTGTTACTGAAAAGTTTTCCTCCAGAAATCAAAAAGGAAGTTCCTCTTATTGAGAGAAGCTTAAAGCTGTTATACAATTTGTTCCTGCCCCTCAAATTCTTCGAAACTGATATGTTAGAAATCGCCGACAAGTTAAAAAATAAATTTTACATCGTCACAAGACCTTGGGAATACGCATTTCCATGTCTCGAATTACTAGAAGCCATGTGCATGTCAACTAGAAAAACGATATATCTCATAGATTATTTCCTTGAACAAGAAATTTCTAAACAGAACAGTGGGATATCGTTTAATAAAGTAATATCCAAGAGCTCTAAAAAGTCAGTAACTTCTTCAAATTCTCAATCTTCCAAGAGTTCCGATTTGTGTCCATATGCGACTGCTCCTGACCCAAATTTGGTTGAATATATATTAACAATGCGTAACCAATTAACTGAGGACATGATAATTGAGGATCAAGTTTGTTTAATCGCGAAATTCATCGATATGCAAATGTGTGGGCCAAAAGCTGAGTATACAGAACCAGAAAAACTGCACAGCTTCAAATTGCACATCGAATCTCTCAAGAAGAAACTGGAAACAAATACAATTCCCATTGGTTTCATAAAAATTGGATTTCATTGCGAACGCGCCTTGTTATTTAAAGCCATGGCGGATAAACTTTGTGTTCCTTGCAGGTTAATCAGGGGTAGTAACACAATATACTGGAATGAGATTCCTTTAATCCGATCTGGTACATTTCAAGGTCATTTGCAATACTACGTTGTTGATCTTATGGACCAAGTAGGTCAACTTTACGCAGTAGGATCAAGAGATGCTAACGCATATTGTGATATAAATTAAGACGGATGCTTTTGGAGTTATAATTTTATGTTAATACTCAGCACCATCGAGAATTATTAAAAGTTTCCCTACATATAACTGAATCAAAGATTGTGAGCTACAGCTATTTCAATGTTCGGATTTGTGAAGCAGAGAATCATCAAATGGAAAATGAAATACGCGTTATATGTTTTTGAATGCACAATATTTTCCCATAATGTATTTTTTTAAATAGCAATACTATAAGAAGTATGTAATGATAACTAACAATAACATATTCAATAGCATCTAACATTTAATAACACAATTATTAAATGCATTCTTCTCTACTGAGTTTCCGGAAAATGAAGCAAAAAATTATTTGTTTGGTCAAAACTTATTCTCTTTCTCAACATAATCTCCTTGTAGCGATTTCGGCAATCCTTCAAAATAGAAATTTGTTTCGGTGATGACCTCATCGTTGGAGCGGAATCTCTCTCCGCCGAGCCATTTCTTTAAGTTTGAAGATAGATAAAATCGCAGGAGGCCAAATCTGGAGCATTTGGTGGATGACGAACCAATTCGTAGCGCAATTTATGCAATTTTGCCATTGCTACTGCGGAACTATGCGCCGTTGCGTTGTCCTGCTGGAATAGCACTCTTTTCTTTGCCAAATGGGGCTGCTTTTGCTTCAAATTGGCGTCGAATCGGTCCAACAGCTCTACATAATATACGCCGACGATTATTTTGCACTTTTCAAGGTAATCGATATGGACGATACCGTATGCTTCCCAAAAAATAGTCGCCATTCCTTTGTTAGCAGATAAGCCCACTTTGCATTTTTCGGCTTCGATTCGCCAGGACAAGTTAACTGTTTCGACTGTTCTTTGGTCTCTGGTGTGTTGTGATGGATTCATGTTTCGTGCACGGTTGCGAAACATCGCAAATAGTCCTTCTTATCGCGCTTGAACATCAACTCCTTTGAAGTTATCACACGGTCGCGCTTGTTTTCAACAGAGAACAAATGTGGCACCCATTCGGCAGATAGATTTCTCATATTCAAAAATTTATGCAAAATGTCCCGTACCCGTTCGGTTGAGATGCCTCAGCAATCTTGTGCACTTCAATTCGCCGATCATCCAATATCATACCATGGATTTTATCAGCAATTTCTGACATTGTAACTTCAATTGGACGACCAGAACATTCGGCCTCCTTTGTGGTCGTACTACCACAACTGAAATCAGTAAACTACTTATGAATCGTTTCAATCGATGGTGAAGAGTCCCCATATTGTTTAACAAGTGATGCTTTGGTTTGCGTAATGTTTGTTCTACGCAAGAAATAACGTTTAATGAAGATGCGAAATTCACTTTTCTCCATGTTTACAAAAATCTTCAAGGTTGCTTGCTTTCGATGGGTCTTAAAACAGAACAGAATGCCTTCGTAGTAATACTATGATCAATAGCCAGAGACAAAATCAGTATTTTCAATCAACTGGATCACCCAATGTGATCAAAATGTGATAGACAATGCATCGTTAGGTAGTATTTTCATTTGTAATTATAGATATTGTAGGTACGATAAAAATTGAATCACGAAAATGAAAAGTGGCTCTGAGAAGCACTACAGATAATTCTGATGATAGCTTCAAATCGCAGCTTTTGTTAGGAGAACAGTCTTCCCAAGGAGCTGGATAATATACCTTTATCAAATATTCGTCGTAAAATTGAAAGTATGAAACTGAATGTCAAAAAACAAATCAGTTTCCAAAAGTTTGGCACTGATTTGTCGATAATATTTTCACCATTATAGATGAAAATTTTTATCTACATAGTTTTTTGAACACGCTCAATAACCAATTAGTAATATAAATAAATGAGCAGCTTCCTTTTCTTGACATTAACATTATCGAAGATGTTCATCATTTGGAATTGGACATATACAGAAAACCTATACAAACAAGTAGATTTATTCCAGCAGATTCAGGTACATCAATCAATTATAAAATACCTTGCTCGGAGATTATCAAACGTTCCTTTGTGTCATAAAAATAATAACAAGGAAGCTGAGATAGTTCAGCAAACAGCGACGGATAATTGTAACGACAAATCTTCTTTAAATAAATTAATTTCTAACCAAAATCGTAAATTGGAACACAATCAATTAACCAATTTTGTGCATCCTACTTCCGAATAATTCCATGAAGTTCAAATACTAATTCAAATCAACAAAAACGTGGTATTTTTTAAAATAATTGTCCTAAGAACTAAGCGTCTTTATCGCATTAAATTGAAATTAATTCGCTTAGTGTTTAGTTCAATTAGTTCAAGAAATCCTGAGCTTTAGTTTATATTCATTAAGTAAACGTAAGTAAACACGAATATATATTTTGATTTACACAAGTCTTGCTGCCACAGCTCTCTGTATTATGTAATAACAATAGTAATAATGTTTCAACTCACATGTCACCTCCGCAATGAGGAAGAAGAACGAACAACATAGCCAAATTTTGTTAAATAAAAAAAACACTATAATGTATTTTATATACCTACTGTGAGTATATAGATAGTAAATAAGTCCTTAATCATTTGCACATTTTGAGTTGACATAAATTATGAACTAGTTATTTGTAAAATATTTGAATATTACATAAAACTTCTGATCTTGCAGATACCTTGTTATAAAAATAATTCTATGTGTTAAACTTGGGAGAAAGGGTCATCAGAAGTTCTAAAACTTTTGTATTTTTAAAACTATATCTTGGCTCTAAGCCAGGATTGAGGATTTGATGTGTTACATCGGCAGTCTTGCTTTGTGCCGTGAACTAAGGCAGGTAATAAAAGTCAGACGGGATGAAAAGTTTCTCCATCGCCCTGCAAGTTATTCAACTTATATAGTGAATCGATGCTGTGTCGTGCCAGCCTATTTTGATATCGCTATTGTTAGGAAAGCACCACATACGACCAGTTACAGCGCCTTCTTGGCTATGAGATGAACAGTTCAGTAGTTTCATAACATTCCTAAGCCCAATAAAAATTGTCGCATTTTCTTGATTTTCTGATGTTCTGCATTTCACGAATCTATGAGTATGTTTCATCTTTATCAGAGGTTTACAAGAATTCAAGTAGCACAATAATAGCCGATTTCTTCGTTCATTGGCATCGCATAGTGTTAGTTTATGCTCGAAGAATGATACGTTTTTAAGTGAAAATAAAATTTTGAATAGTCCCAGATATTTCGAAACAGAATAGTTTGAAGGTGAAATTGAATTTGAGAAAACTAGTTTTATATTCGAAGGTCTTGTATGGATCTCATTGAAAACCTTGCCAGAAACTATTTTGTTTTAGGCTATACAAAATTACTTTGAGTGTCTGGTGTTCTAGGTAAAATATAACAAGGAGAGACGTTAGTATCAATTAAAATCGGTGTTCATTTTAGAGAATAATGGTTGTGTAGATTTGTTATCAAAAATATTTCGTTTCGAAATGTCATTTAATTACGTATATGTGAAAGAAGCAAAAACCCTGCAGGATCTTCTCCGGAAAATAATATGGCCATTTTCTCTCGAACCCAGGAAAAAGTACCGAATTGAAAGTGTTACCTACCGAAAGAATAATAATAAATGTTACTGTCGCTCCAAAGGCTTGTTACACAGCTACCAAATATATGGTCCTTTAATAATGATTCTTGACCTAGGTATCAATTATATATAAATTCTCGAGAAATAGGTCACACCAACACATATAGTTATTATTTCCATCTTTACGTACGTTTCGGTGTCATGATCCTCATTAGAAGACGACAATATCGTCTTATTAAGAAGTTTTTGACTACCAGTTACAAAAGTCAGAGAATGGAATGTTACAAAATGAATTGAGGAGCAATTCTAAGATGAACTCATTTACGTGAATGCTCGATCAAAAAAAAGACGAAAATGATAAGCATATGTGTTAGTGTGATCCATTTCCCGAGAATTTATATACATATAATATAATATAATATGGTCCTTTACAATTAGATAATGCAACTTTCAATATGTAATATAATCATAAGTAAGTGAATATGATGATGAAAATTCAATGGATGTTGAATTAGGAAGAATAAAGTCTTAAATAGATTTCAATGATCTCTCTAGTCTAGATCGATCGGTAACGCCCCAAACTTATAGTTCTGGACAACGGTTCGAATCTGCTCATAGAGCTCATCTTTAAAACGAGCAAGGTAAGACTACTTGAGTGCACCAGATGTCGACATCAAACCAAGTTATCATCATTTATCTCATGTTGTCACTGTGGCGAAGCTCAAAAATCTATTAATATAATCATATGTAAGTGAATATGATGATGAAAATTCAATGGATGTTGAATTAGGAAGAATAAAGTCTTAAATAGATTTCAATGATCTCTCTAGTCTAGATCGATCGGTAACGCCCCAAACTTATAGTTCTGGACAACGGTTCGAATCTGCTCATAGAGCTCATCTTTAAAACGAGCAAGGTAAGACTACTTGAGTGCACCAGATGTCGACATCAAACCAAGTTATCATCATTTATCTCATGTTGTCACTGTGGCGAAGCTCAAAAATCCTGAATAATTATTTAATGGGAAACACGTATATTATAGCCGAAACGCGTGATATAATATGATTCATAATTCCGAATAGTTACCGAGTGTAGACACCTGCGTAGTTTAAGGATCAGATTTGCATTCATTCTAATTGATGAACAGCGTATTTTTCATTTTATTTGAAACCGTGCATATTTTGAGTGAACATAAGAAAACGAAACAAATTTCGTAAGCATAGAAACCATCGAACAGAATTTCGGAATTAGTGGAGCATCATTTGCGCGGAAAGCGTAAAAAAGGGTCTGCAGGAACTGGTGGAGGTGACTCGAGCAGCACCTCGAATGGTATAAAAGAACAAATCGCAAGTGATGATGAAAGATAGTCAGTTAGTCAGCCTGAGTTGATTAGTCAGTTAGTCTAAGTGTTCTGAAGTAAGTCTGAATTGAGGAATCGGAGCAATCGAATCTACGCTGTGAACTAACGTAACCAAAAACAAGTATCCTGTTAATGACAATTGGAGCACTTGTGAATAGTAATTTTACCAACTGAACTTATGTTCTTTTGCTCGCGGCTTAGTAACATCAAATATCATTCGATTAGTAATTGTTGATTGTTGTATTGTGCCTGATAATTTTATGTGTGAATGATTGGAGTGAAAGGGAATCACGAAGCACCAGTTGCACTCGGAAATAGGGGTGTGTCGTAGATAGTCCACCAGGGTCTACACGTTGTGACTACCCGGAAGTAGGCTCTGTAGAAGGAGTAGAGTGATATTGAATCAAGACGCACCAATATACATTGTATCTACCCGGCAATAAGGGTGTGGCGTAGATAGTCCACCGTCAGGGTCTACACGCTGTGACTACCCGAAAGTAGGTTCTGATGATTCAAGCGTCGTGATATCCACTATACACGCTGTATCTACCCGGAACTGAAGTGGTATTGCTGACGAAGTAATTATAGTTTCAACAGGTTACGACTACTCGGAAGTAAGAGCTACAATTGCCAAATATATGTGTGGGTAGTATATAAGTGCCTGGCACTGCCGCACAATTCCCGGTGATGCCGTTATCGAGAATCTGCGCTACTAACCTGGAAGAGTGCAGGATAAATGAATCTGAGTATTCATCATAATTGAAAAGTACCAAACAGATTACTGAAAAAGCGCGGGCGTAGTGTGGGTATTACGGAAGAGCCAGTACAACCCGAATACCCGCTTTCAGTTGCTTTGGTTGAGTATCCCATGTACGATGAGAAATTTGACAATAGTAATTAGTACATGAATAGCCGCTTTTAATAATTATCGCATGACTGTTTGTTTTCAAGGCTATAATAAGGTGAATAGCCTGCTTTGACCGCTTTCTTTGCAATTATTGTTTTTGAGCTTCCTTGTACCTCCCCTGGGTCAAGATAAATTATTCTTACATAGACAGAGTCTATGTAAGGCTATTAAATAACTATTAACTATTTATTAGTTTTAAAGCTTCCTGCATAAATAAACTTATTATTGGAATAAGCTCTGTGGTGAGAGCCCTAGCAGAAGCCTACAACGGAGAGTAAAATTTAACAAAAAAATCTAGCACCCGAGAAATCAACATAAAGTCAATTGGATTCAGATCTGGTAGACTTGAAGGAGTGTTGAAGCCATCGTGAGTAACAATCGCCAAAAAGTGACATGGCACGTCACACCTCAAACATATAGTACTAGACAATTTTCGTTGTACTGTTGAACTCTATAAGACGAGCGGAACATGTCTAAAACTATAAGTTTGTGAAGTTACTGATCGATCTAGACTAAAGAAACCTTATCATTGTTATCTGGCAAAATTCAACATATGATGAATGGATGTAATCATATATTCATTTATATCTAATTTCTTAAATGAACAGATTTCTCAATACATTCAATCTTATCACGACGTTGAAATATTGATTTCAAATATTATTGGTAGCCTCTCTCAGGAGCTCCGAAATTATTGAAATATTATTGTGGTGAAATCTTAGTATTAAGGCGAGTTTGTTGAAAAATTACTTAATAACCGAAATCCTAACATACATCAACATAGTAATCGCATCAGTTGATCCCATATATGTAGTATTGATAGGTGATAATAACCTAGAAATACAATCGTTGTTCTGCCAAGTTTCAGTTTGTAATTTGTATTATCTTACATCCTACAATGTCAGGGCCCAACTTGAATATGTGTCATACATTTGACCCGCTGAAATGCCCGAAAGCGAATAGTTGCGCAAACAAAAGTGAGGAAGGTCGGTAATCGATTGATCACAGCTTTTTAATTGTGAAAATAACCGTTCTCCAGTGTAGTTACGTCAACGTAAAATATATTCCTGGAGCAACTTCTTCATCCATCGTCAATGTACATCGCAGATTACTACAAGTGTTGGAGTGCACTTTATGATGGAGGCTCTGGGGCCTGGCCCCTCTCATTCGGTCTCGTACAATAATAATAGTATTGACTGACGATGAATAATAATATCAACAGTGGTCTGCTGGATGAATTCTAATAGATTATGTATATCTCAGATAATTGCAAAATGCTATTGTATAATAAATTAATTGGCGTTCTGCTGTACAACAATAAATCATGATACTACAAAGAAATACATGCACTTGAAATTCGCGAGAGCCGTCACTTTGATGATGTGAAATTATGTTGGGTAAATTACGAGAGATTCGTATCTGAATAATGAAGTGGTTGTTATCACTTCCGCCCAGTTGCTAATAGGACAATGCATTACAGCGCCACGTTAACGTGGTATCTAGAATTCTCAGTAAACAGTCATGATATACTGCTCACACGACCCGCTTACTTTACCACATTTTATGTAACTTTACCTGCACGATTTATTAGCCAAATATGTGAATGCGGGATTATAATCAGTTAAGGGAAAAATTTTCAGTCGAATAACGTCTGACTTACTTAAAATAACGTAAATTAACATTTTAAAGTTGGCAAAACGCCTGATTTTCATATGGCTTGTTATCGATATGAATGCGCGAATGCGATTTTAAGGTTTATAAACGTTATCTCGGAATGAGTTTTATATCAGGTCGATTGTAACACCTGCATAGGAAAAAACCAACATCCTTCATTTAAGATGTGGGGACTATGACATTTTTTTTTGATGTGGGATCAGCATTCTAGGGGCAGATACAGTTTTGTCCTCCCACATTACTTCATGAAATCCCAAGGAATGTTTTACCTGAACATAACAGTTTCATCCGGTTCCGATTTCCGAGGTTGTACACTTTCGTCTGCCTTACCTGATCTGAAATTGACATAGCATCCAAAAATCAACTCACAAGTAACCTTCTAACTTATTATTACCACTTGGAGATAATTATTTCATGCGTTCACTTAATAAATCATTTCCTACGCGATAGAAGGCCAGTAAATTGGCTTGTTGAAGTCTAAAACATAGTATTTCAATACTGAGAGAAACTCCAACATATTTCAGGGAGTTAAGTGAAGAATTTGTTATATCAGTCAGTCGGTGAATATATTCATGCTATTTACAGTAACTTCAGTAGTAATATAACAAAGGTCTAATTGAATTCATCTATGCTGCAAATATTAACAAAAATATAGTTCAAGAGATTGAGAGGAGGGATAACTTTGACAAAAATGTCTACATTTCAACAACGAACGAAACACGAATAACTGAAAATGCATTTTCAATTATTTGTGTCGTTTGTTGCTGACATTTTTAGTTGAAATTAATGCGATAAAGACGGTCCCACGCTTTAGTGTCGTGAATCAGTATTCTAACGTCTTCTGATGATGACTGTGAAACAGAAACGTACGTAAAGACGATAATGTAGTGAACATATGTCAGGAGTTTTAACTTTGCCAAATTCCGAGTACTTGAAAAGAATAACCGGTGATCTCAAATGTCTACGAGAATTGAAAAGTCACAAATCGATTACCTTTGTACAAAAATTCAGCATCGAGACGAACAGGACAAAATGTAAAGAAATTCATGTTTCACCTTAACATGAATATGAAGGCCGAGAATTGTTCGCGACAGTTGGATCATGTGATAAGGACGAGTTAGCCACGCAGATTCAGGCTCTAAAGATTCTGTTTTTCTAAAAATAAATACCATAAAAGTTTTACCGTTAAGCAATTATCTGCTGAGGCTTTGAATATTATGATTTTGAAACTTAGTACATATTAATTTAATTTCAAATGTTATTCAAACTCGAATAAAATTAGAATACAACGAGCTTCGATTGCTTAAGGTTTTAGTTTCGACAACAATTTAAAGATTAAATTTCTTTTTGAGGATAAAACTGCACATTCATCTAAATTAATATAGCTTGTAGGGAACGACGGACTTTGATCATCCTGCTTGATCTCAATACCAAAAAGTTTATGGAGCCAGACGGAATTCCACCTATCGTTCTCAAGGAACGTGCACCTGAATTAACACCCAATTTTCTGCAGGTTGTTTACCCTCCAATACAAACTGGTGTGTTCTTCCAGCTGGAGAACAGCTAGAGTTCAACCAATTCCAAAAAGAGGAAAGAAAGTCCTTTCTAATAATTATAGACCCGTTGCACTACTATCTGTGAACTAGTGATGGAGGAAGCAATCAACATTCAGCTCATCCAATACCTAGAGTGCTCCAAAATCGTGAATGTCCGACAATATGGCTTTCGCCAGTAGAGATCGACAGGAGACCTACTTGACTATAGGTAACACAGACATCTATTGAAAAACATGGAGACTCTCTAACTGTAGCATTGGATATCTCCAAAGCATTTGGCCGAGTCTGGTACCAAAGCCTTCTAGGGAGACTTCCGTCATATGATTTGCCGCCTCAACTTTGTCGCTTACCATCTAGTTTCCTATCAGATAGATCACTCCATGTGATGGTTGACGGAGTTTCCTCCGATAAAATGGCTATCAACGCTGGTGTTCCACAGAGATATCTCTTGGCACCAACTTTGTTTCTGCTACATATAAATGATCTCCTATAAGTGACCACCTGTCCCGTTCACCGCTTTGCAGATGACGGTACAATGAAGCCAGAAGAGCGAGACAGAGACAGGTTGCCGCAATTAATGGAGATCTGGCAAAGATTTTGAAATGAGGATATGATAATCTAGTAGAGCTTAAGGCAACCAAATCTTAGCTTGCTTCTTCTGCAGAAAGGCGGATCCCACAATCTCTAATATGATGATGTCAGGTACAACTGTTCTTATGAACTCTTCCATATCTATACTCGGAATCATCACCAACAGCACCCTTCTATGGGATGATCATGTGAGGTCCATTGCGAAAACCGCTTCACAAAAACTTGGTTCTCTATTCCGTGCCAAGAGCTAATTTACATCTCACCAGCTCCTCATAATCTACAAAGCACAGATTCGACCGGTCCTGGAGTACTGCTCACTCGTTTGGAGTTCGGCTTCCAAACATACGCTGAAGCTCTTGGATCCTATCCAGAAGAGAGTTATTCGTCTGATTGAAGATGTGACACTTATGAGTTCATTGTGGAGATCTCTTCCTTTTCTATAGATATTTCCATGGTCAGTGTTCATCAAAAATATCATCTGTAATTCCACCAAGAGAGATTCCAGATAGGCGCACCCCGTAACCAGGTCAACAATTCATTCTTGTCCATCCCGTAACTCTTCTTAAAGTTTCATAAGAATCTGTGGCGGTTCAAATAATTCGGATGTGGAAACCGCCAGAAAGTATTTATGCTCTTGACACCACTCAGTATAATAAGATTTTCTTTTCAAAACTGGTAAATCTCATTCACTGATATTAAAAAATTACATTTAAATTTAAATTTATTCACTTCGCAATACTGATTTTAACATTTTTCGGCACTGCAAGTTGAATTAGTATAGTAACAAAAGAAAAATCTATCCAGCAGACAGACCCACTTTGGATAAGGTGTTGTGATTAAAGTAATTACAAGTAATTACTTCTTATAGATTAAGAAAAAGTATGCACAGATATCATGTAATTAGAGGCAACATTAAAGATAAAATTTTGGAACCAAAACGGATTGAAAACAATTGAGGGTGAAATTATCTGAAATTGAAATCTTGCAATTCTAAATGAATTCCTTGATAGTTTCAAGCAAGTATGTAACACAGACAACAAGGAATGGAACAATCCACAGTATATAGTAAGGAAGTCAATTATAGAAATGAGAACATCTATAATAGACTTTTCACGTATCTCATATATTACAATTACAATAATTAAAGATATCAATTCCAAGTGAAATGTTATCAATGTTAGCAAAATATCTTTCGGACACTCCTACTGGTCAAATTTGAATGATTATAGGATCAGAAAATATATAGGAAATGATTCAGAAACATCTCATGTTACATTGAAATTTTATTCAATTAGTCTACATAATATATTTCACAACTCTATGTTTCATACAGACCTGCTGTCAGGTTGACTTTTGAAATTTTTCACACTGTAATATAACCTAAAACAAGGTACTGACACTTGCTGTCACATGAACTATCAAAATGTATCACAGAATCAAGTAGTCTAGGACTTCTTGCACAGAATAAAGACAAAATAGAACGTGACACCACATCGACTTGAATTTTAAAAGAAATTCCGGACACTTCTTCGAGTTAAATATATGCGTGTGATATATATTAAAAACCAGAAAAACACGATTGTCTTTAAGGTTCAAAGAAATACCATAATTCCATTCGAAAAAATGAAGATGTATGTCAAAAATAGTCTAGATCGATTCAGAAATTCGCGTAAATACGGAAAAAAAATTTTTGGTCGATTATAATACTTCCCTTACACTATATACTACGTATAGTGAGGGAAGTAAAAAATGAAAGATGACACTTCCTAGTAATTATAGAACCACTGGACTACTATCTCTGTAATGGAGAAAGCAATCAACACCGAGCTCATTTAATATCTAGAGTGCTCCAAAATCTAGAATGACTGGCAATATGGCTTTCGTCAGCATTTATCAACAGGAGACCTGATTTTCTATCTAACGCATATAAGCACCCTGAAGAAGTGTCTTTACTATGTGGAAAATTTTGATAGTTCATGTGACAACAAGTGTCAGTATAAAACAAGGATATATTACAGTGTGATTGTTTTCGAAATTCAACCTGACAGCAGGTGCCAGTTTAAAACATATACCTAGTTGTGAAACACATTATATAGACCATTTGAATGAAGTTTCAATATAAGAAAGAGTGTAATGTAACGTCTTTCATTTTCGATTTCTAAACCATTTGCAATATATTTTTTGTTCCTACGGTCATTATAGATCAATTGATCACTCGTTTTTATTTTATATATTTTGGTTATACCAGAGAAAAACATAATGTACGTAGAACATTGTCTGACCACTAATGTAGTATGGTTTCCCTCAAGGTGGACGGTAGATAGGGTACAATGGAAATGGCTACCCATCAAAAATTGTAACTCCTTCATAAAAGAAAGAATAAACATACAACTAATGTAAACGGAAATAAAGATAATTTTATAAAATCACTATATACTCCGGAGACCTCAAGAGAAAATCAAGAGATGTTTAGAAAAGTATGAAGTAAACTAACTATTCTGGCAAATATTTTTTATATCTAAAACAGTCAATACCTAAAGATAAACAAATCCGCACGGTATATAAATTAAATTATTTAGATTGCGACGGGGCGTCTCTGAAGAATATTAAAAAAAGAATGTATAGTCATAAGTACAGCATTGGAACAAATTCTTCCACCACCGTTGCTTAACATTATTTTGATTATAACCATCAGTTCAATTATAAAAATGTTAATATATTATCTAAAGAAGCCAATTATTATAAAAGATCTATCCTGGAGAAAGTTCACATAAAACATGATGATAAGTTGAATGTATAATCATTGACTCAAATTTATACAAATTTAATTAAAGAAATACCTACTCGCAAATTTCTACATAGTTCTTAATAATTTTTTTGATTGTTTATACATATATATCAGAAAGCTGATACAATAAATCAGTAATACTGCTACAGCAAAGACCCTTTCTATCATGGTCTTAAATTTTGAACACATCTGTTTAACATTGTACTTGGCGCAAAGGATGTATCCGATATATGACGTCTTCAACTAACAATTTCTGTTTAGTGGATTTCTAATACATATTCATATATTTTAGACATTAATGTTTTACAATTTCAATTACTCGTGTTTTATTCGTTTTTGTGACGTACACATATTCAATTGAAATTAAAGCGAAAAATCTAGTACTTAGTACAGTTTAAGAAATCTCCGCGCTTCAATTAAATGTGAATTGATATTCAAACGTCTTCTGACGATGGTCGTAAGACTGAAGAAACCTATAATTGTTAATGTCACCTATTTTTCCAGAATTTACATATGATGTGATTACTTATGTATGTGATTTTCTTTTTCAGATCAATTGGATGAAGACGGTTTAGCTCTTCAGACTGCGTCTTCAAAATCAATTAATGAATTGGAAATTTTGTTTACAAATTACGTATGAATAATTTTGATTAGTTTTTCTAAATAAATTTTTCTATTACCAATTGTTTTCATAAAGAGGATAAGTTACCAATATTGTCATTAATACTTAATACTGTATTATATTCTTACATCTGTATAAAACGTCAAATGTCTAACCATAACATTAAAATATACCAGTAGAAACTAAATTATGGGGTTAATAAAGCAAGGAAAATTTGAATATAGGATAATGTTATAAGCCAGACGTGTAACAACAATTCATAGGAGATATTTTACAACCTCTTGGTTTTAGCTTTTTACGTATATAGAAGCTACGTCGGGCGTACGATTATATCATCCAAGTCGCCGTTGAGCACCGCTTACATCCACCTAGTTTGTCCCTCATGAATATTGAAAATAGACGAGTTGATACTCGTCTCGTCTAAAGAAGTAAGAAGGAAAATAATCACTAACACTATAACATTATAATCCGATATTGACTATTCTTTGAATGCTGAAAGGTAAACTGCTATTACTCCTGGATGTAGTAGGTATTTGTAACTGGCTAAGAGTTCAATATTCAGATGAAAATTACACACAGCATATTTAATTAGAATAATTACAAGGACTTGAAGTTCAAATACGTATATCAAATAGTATGTAATATCTCTTGTAAATTCGGGATATCCTCTGGTTTCATAAGCTACATGTCATAATTGCAAAGTGAACGATATGAAATTCATTAATTTATTTTATTTATTTATTCATTACAAGTATCCGACAGAATGAATATTACACTCCAATAACGAGGTTACACATTTTCATACAAAATAAACAAACTAACACCTAACACCCGGATATAAAAAAATTATACTTAATGACTAAACAGTATAAGCCAACAAACCATGGTGTGACCTGTATTCAAAATATATTCGGCTTCCGCTGATTTTTCACCAGTTTTTTCTTTATATGAGCAGAATGTTCTTCATACCGAGTTGAAGTGCTCCTTTCAGTTGGACTCAAATAGTATTTTGAACACGATTCACAATCATTTTTGTAAATCTCAGAGTTGTCGAATTCGGAAACTTTATCAAAGGTATTGCCCAAACGATTTTTGTTCTCACATCTATAAGCTGTCTGTATTGCATAATCAGGAAGCAAGCTCATTCTAGGTCCAAAATTTTTTTTTTAAATGCCGTGCTTCCTAATGATGAGACCATGTTTTTAAGTTCCATAATTTGGATACAACTTGGCTATATTCTGTGCACTGTGATCGTTTTATTTTTTTAACCAGAAGAAAAATACGGAATTCCACACCACCACGAGGGCCGGAGGATTGGAAGCTTTGCGTTCTTATCAGAAACATTTACACAAAATAAGATGCCTCCAATAACTGCCGGGACAAAAACTGATTATAAATTATTAATAACAACATAAAAAGGTGAAATAATGAAAATAACTTTATTCTTATCAATTCATTTTTATATATTGTATTATTTCAATTTCTAAAAACGTCAGTAGTTTATAACTTCAATCTAGGCATCATGATCAGTGAATATGCACTTAGATGGCTGGATTGGGCCCATTGGGCGCTCTTGATCCGTAGTATATTCTATTCTATCTAGCATTACTTACGCTGACTTTCATAAGTGTCTCTAGGAGCAGTACTGCTTAACCGAAGTAACGTTGCCTGAGGACGTTGTCTGACATTCCAACTGGATGTGAGAGGTAGTTTCTTCCACCTCTCGGCATTCCCTACATATAGGGTTATCTGCGATGGTCATGATATGTTGGTGTATGTTGAGACTACAGTGCGTGATGATTCATTGTATTTTCTTACAGTTGTAATCATCTTTGTATTTATCGCTCATTTTAATACGACATATGAATAAATTCCTTATTTATGGTATCAATTAATGGTATTACAGTACCAATATTGAAACTTATTTGAAAAATTTGAGTTTTGTCCCAAAAACCATTTTGATGAACTTATCTTATCTCATAAATCACGTAATTTGGTATTTCTGATGGGATTTCGATTTTTATAGCATTATTTAGAATAAATCGGAACCGTTATGTCATACTCAAATGGAAAAGTAAAACTCAGATTTTAAAAGAAATTGACTTTTGAAATGTCATTTATGTGGTATCGTTGGATCCATAAAATTATGAAGAATAATGCAATACTATACAGGTGTTCCGTTTAAAAATCAGAAGTTACTGTCACTTCCAGCGAAATAAATATCTATATTTAGATATTTTTTTGGTATTCATATTCTTGAATAATTTGTAGATTTCGTTTTCTTGGTATTCTGGTTCTTCATTATGACTAAAAATAAAATAAGACTTCTCTTTTTGAAGTTTCGATAACATATTTTTTTCTTTAACAAATATTGTCGTGTTAACAAAAATTGTTATGATAATTAGCGTTTCCATGTAATTAAGAAAAGCATAGCTGACTTAGGTTAATGAAATGCTCTTCTGTACTTGGAACGAATTGACTCTAGTTAATTAAATACCCAAGATATTCTATGATTTTACAAATCTAAATAACTATGATTATTTTATGAATTAGCTATTCTATGATTTACATTTCATTTCTATTACTAAGAACCAATTATGTTTAAGATAACTCTATGGAATTTAATTTCAACGCTGTCACTGTCATAAATGTAGCATGTCAGATAATAATCTTTTTAGGTTGAATTAAACAGACAAGAAAGAATGATAATTCAAAATATCTGAACTTGATTAAGTTTAAATCAGATTATTATAATGTTTTGAAGGGCCAACGAACGCCTCCACTTGAGGTAGTAGGATCTGAGGAAGGACACTAACTGGCGACAAACTGGCAGCGATTTGGGAGAGAGAAAAACGACTGGCGACAAAGGCTGAAGAAAGTCGAGACCTAGCTACGGCTGTTTTAGTACTCATGGCGAATGATGATACGAGACACGAAAGCAAAATATGTTTCGCAAAATCCGTAGGGGTATAAAAGGTTATTAATACCAATATTACAAATTATATTAATAATTAGAAGTCGTATTTGTATATCAACATAGATACATAACATTATATTAACAGTAGATACATAACAAGAACATGTTCCGTTATCATTATCCATTCCACCATATCAGCAGGAAACTTGACATCAATCATAAGTAACGGGTTCATATGGGGCGCTATTCTTGGATCCTCTGCAAATGAAATATGCATTATCGTATGAATAAATAATAGTGAATCTTACAAATTCATGTTTTATGTTGTAAACCCAGATAACATAAGCTTACCCTTTAATGAGCAGAATAATGACGAAATTTAGATTCTATTTCATTCCGTTTATGATATTCATAGCATTCCATGCACTACCAATGTGGACAAGAATGCCAAAGATATCAAATAAACTTGGAGGTAAGATGAAGCACAGAGTTTACGCTTACGTGCTATTTGTATATTATCTGCCATGATTGATAGGTATTCTCGTTCTTATACTGTTCACAAAAAGAGAGTCGAAACAATTTCTACTCATCAGAGTACTTCAATGAAACTTTAACTTCAACTCTTCAGATTATATATTCACAATATTGACATTGGTACAATTTCTTCATTCGTGATGATAATAGAATTTGCATTTCAAAATTGTGTATCCTAGTTAAAATGGAATTTGGAATTTGAATATAATTCAATCTTTAAAGATAGTAATGATTTGGAAGATAAGAATTTCATTACACACATTTCCTCTCTTTATTTACCTAACCATATGTAGTATAAGGGAAGTATTGTAATCGCCCCAAAAATTTTCGGGTATATCTGTTTTGAACATTTTTGAATCGATCTAACCTATTTTTGACGTGTGCGCGTTCTTGCATGGTCAAACCAGAGAGATGTTAAGATAGAGTACGCGAGCGACTATTTCCTTGACCGGGTTTAAGATATATAATCCGTATGGTGGGGAGATCTTACGTAGATCCTTATAGTTGCATAAAACACAATGAGAACCCATTTTTCACACAAAATAAATGCAAAAAATAGTTTTAAGCAAAATATTGTTGATTCATAAAGCCCAGAAATGATAAAACCACTGAATATAATGAGCTGCGCGAGCGTGGTGTGAAATTTAGTAAGAAGCAGAGAGAAACATCTCTCTGGTAAGAT
Source organism: Endomychus coccineus (assembly GCA_958510875.1). NCBI lineage: Eukaryota > Metazoa > Arthropoda > Insecta > Coleoptera > Endomychidae > Endomychus > Endomychus coccineus. Next base: position 78,778,619 of record OY294067.1, read on the forward strand.
GCAGAGACCTCTCTGGTAAGGAAAGGGGATGATTATCGTAGCTCAACCTCGGTCATTTATTTAACATTGCATTTATGGCGCCAGCGCACTCTATCCTTACATCTCTCTGGCTTAAACACTGTGAATACGATTGCGCCATTCCTATTGGTCGCTCTAAACTGATGAGAGTAGGAACTGTATTGTTTTGTGGGTAGCCCCCTTTCAAGTAGCATTTTTGACATCCCATTTAATCATTTCAATTTTTTATGGTCATGAATATATATCACATCATGTATTTAACCTGCAGAAGTATTCGGAATTCTCATTTTAAGATTCAAGTGACGTCATCGATGTGACGTTACAGTTTATTTTACGTGTTTATAGTGTGGGATTGAACTACACTCTATACATTATAGTTATATGCTATGTAAAGAGGAGATGATACATAAATAAAAGTAAAAACTCTATAAACGTCAATCTTAAAAAGTTAATCAATTCAATTTAATTTATCAACGGAAAAGCCACAATTGAGATTTAGAAATGTGGTACAAGTAGTTACAAGTTTGAATATAGTAAAATTCAATACTATCATATAATTCCTAAGTAAGTAGTACTTATGCCGCATAAGCCATATGATATTAAGCTCCACGTCCACCTCAGATATACAACTTTATGTGCTTAGTAAACTCATGAAACTCTCAATGCTAAATAATAGTAATGCAACGATCATGTGATGATGGCTATTAATACATGAAAACGAGGTGAGTTACGGCATTAGCCGTAGGCTAATAATAGGGGATCAATGACTATATACATGTATTCATTTGTTTCCAATTCTCTTACATTGGTTTGGTTCGGTGTCATCCACTCAAATAGTCTCACATTCCCCGTAACTTTTGTAAAGTTCAAATAATCTGCCAATGTGATACATTGCGATTCCTTGGTGAGACATCTATTCATAGATGGCGTGAGGTATTTTGGGCTGTTCACCAGGTTGAACGTTGGTTATGAACTTCAACAGAGATCCATCAATAACGTTGCAACCTTGCTCGTTCCACTATTGAGCTCTATGAGAAGAGCGAAACAGCTGTCTGGAACTATAAGTTTGTGACGTTACTGATCGATCTGGACTAAAAAGACCTCATCATTGTATGCGAGTGTCTTGAATATTGTGCGATTGTATTAATAGCCATCACATAATCTAGGACCTGTTGTAATAAAGTAAGAAAGTAACACTTCATTTCTGTTAGGATTACAGTAAATCTGAATTCTCAAAATTAATACATTATAGATCTGTTGGATGTTCGAGGCAATATTTGATATACACAGAATTTTACTATATGTCGGGTTTCTATTGGCCAAAGTATGTTACAAAATGAAAATACGGGAGAATAAAATAGTTATTTATGTAATAAGGATCATAAAGACGATCATTATGGTACAAGTCGTGAATGTTATCGGGCGAGGCGTAGCCGAATGATTGTTTATGATTCGTATTATATACAAAATTTTATCTGGTGACATTTATATTAATACGTTTTCGAAAAATTAAAAACTACATTTTTGACATGTCACAATGACAACTATTTTTAAAGGAGTAAGTATATGTGTAGTTTCAAATATTAGTAGGTGAGTGAGCTGTGCTTTGCCATTTCCTTGACAACGTCAGGTTGTAACGGCAATATTTATTTATCGCTGTCAAACAAAATTGACACGTAGAATTTAATATAATTTAAATAATAATGAGTGATTTTGAAACTGGTAGTTTACCTTCTGATTTGGAAAAAAAGACGCGAAATATCGTGGGCTCCCTTTTGCCGGAAAAATCACGGAGTGCATATGAAATGGTGTTTAATCGGTACGAAGAATGGTGTTTGCTAAGAAAATCAAGATTATCACTCATGAAAAAGTATTGTTGGCTTACTTTGTATGCTTATCTAAGGGAAGAAAACAATCTTCTATTTGGTCGTATTATTCCATGATAAGAAGTATTTTATCAACAAGAAAAAACGTTGATATTAGTAAGTACCTACAGCTGATTGCATTACTAAAACGTAAATCAGAAGGTTACAGAGCTAAAAATCCAAAATTTTTACTAAACAAGATGTTACAAAGTTTTTAACGGAAGCATCAGATGATACATATTTATTTAAAAAAGTTGCTATGATAATTGAACTACGTGGAGCATGCAGAAGAGAGGAATTGACAAATATGCTTGTTGAAAATGTAATAGATGCGTTTTTAGAATTACTTTACCGAATACAAAAACAGAGGTAATGCGAGAATTTTCTGTAACTTCGGGGAATATCCCAGGATTGAATATGGTAGAACTTGTCAGACAATATGTGAAAATATGACCTTGTAATACAAACCATCTAGGTTTTTTGGACACTTAAAAAATAAGAATTGCACAAAACAACCTGTTGGAATACACACCTTTGGTAAAATGCCAAAAGTTAATGCCACGTTTTTGAATTTACCTCACCCTGGAGAATATACCGCACATTGTTTTCGGCGATCGTCTGCTTCATTTTTGGCTGATTCTGGAGCTGATCTGTGTACCGTGAAACGCCATGGCGGATGGAAAAGCAATACTGTTGCTGAAGGTTACATCGAAAATTCGAAAGAGCGAAAGAAAAAAATATCAGAAGCAATTTTTGGTGCCAACAACCAAACAGGCTTACAAGTTTACCAAAAATCATCAACTACTGATGTAAAAACTCTAGAACCCATTGGAATTAATATTGCAAATTCTAGTGATTGCTCTTTTACCATTCATAATAAATAGTTTTGTACATAGTTATGCATTTTGAATAAACTTTCTTGATCTCATCAGTAGATTTCTTTCATATAGAATTTCATTATGGTACTTGGTACCATAATGAGCTTCCTTATGTCATCAAAATTGAGTGACATAACGTTGTCATTATGACATGCCATCGGATAAAACTGTTTATACAACTAGCTACACTCGTAGTCCAACACGTCGTGTGCAGAAAACAGGCCGTTTCGTTTTATACAAGATTTTCTGTAATTCAGTCGTTACGAAAAAAAAATTTCATTACGTTTCATTTTCATTTAGATACCGGGATATCAAAAATTATCTTGGTCAAGGGTGGTTGTGGAATCTAAAACGTGTGTCTCACTTTACGTTTGAAATAATTATGTCACTGTCACACTGACATCATCAATAACCTACAAATTTCATACCTGTTTATTTCAGTTGTAAAACAATAATGAACTACAAACTATGACATAACGGTTTTAGTAACAAGAAAAACTAAATTACAGTAATTGTTGGAAATGTCCCCCGTTTTGTTCGATACACAAGTTGACGCGCATCCTCATGCTGTGAAAACCGTTTTGCAGCATTTCTGGCGTTATGGTTGCACATTGCTGAACTATTCTTTGTTGAAGTTCAAAGGTTTTTCAGGCTCCTCTTCCATACGTTGACGAACCTCATTGACAACTTCTTCTGTACGAACTCTTGGTCTACCAGCACCTTTTTTATGAGTCACACAACCAGTTTCGCGAAACACTTCAACACAATTTGTAAGGCACGCATAAAAATTGTCCGGTAATATTGCCACGTTTGGGAAGTACTTTGTCTAAACACAAACGTTGACTGTATTGCCAATTCCCATTAACTAGCGCACTCGTTCGAAAATAGGCTTCAATCATGAAAATTTTGTGCTGTGTGGTAAGAGGCATGATTCAAAAACTGGATTAGAAAATTTCAGCACAATAACTCAACAGATTCTGACACAACAAAACATATTCACAAATTTAAAGTAAGACACACGTTTCACATTCCACAACCACCCTTGACCAAGATAATTGCCAGTTTTGTTTGTTTCCATGGAGGTAACAATGCAAAAATCGTGATATAAGAGATATCATGGAAAAGCGCCAATGTCAAGGCATATTTGTGAACATATCCATATTTATATCTCAATTTTGATTTAAAAATGAGCAAATCTTGAAAAGTCCCTTACTTTCGAAAATTTTAGCAATCAATGTTGAAATGAACCATTTCTTACAATAGCAATCCGAATCAAAAAAATGACTTTTCGTAACTGAATTGCAAAAAGTATAGTTCAACGTCTTTCATCAGTTGTTTCGAAATCATTTGCAATGAAATGTCGGTTCTTACAATCATACATCTCACTCGCAGCCGTCTCCGAAAGCGAAAAATTGTTCTACAAATGTCAGTGAAGTCAGTGATCGATTGATCAGAGCTTTATATTGTCCAACCAAATTTGGTGTCATTATTTTCGTCGTCGAACAAATAAAGTCATTTATATTCATAACAAATTGAAAAATAAAGATTTTTTCACTTCATTCGCAAATATTTCTAACAAACGTTGAAAACTTTTAACTAGTCATTAAATCTGCTATCTCAAGAAATTATAAATTATTCATCTTCCGTTAATTCTTTTCCGAATAAAGCTTTATTTAATATCCATCTTCGTCCCTGGTCTATTTACAGGCTGACCTATTATAAGCATTGCACTTTATACTGTTATGAAAAATAATTAATACTGAATAAAAATTGAATAATGACATATTTACCCAGGTCCATAGTTACAAACGTATATTTCATGATATTGGTTGCTTCCATTAGGTATAAAGTGTAAAAACCCGCAACCTATGTGGTTAGATTTTGCTCCTACAATCTGAAATCATAAGATATAGTAGTGTCTCATTCATATATTAGCAGTTTCCCTATGTTTCTATAAATCATGCATGAAGTTTGTTCAATCATCAGTTGACTAAGGGAAGTATTTATTTATATTGAATCCACAGAAAATATAAACGATGGAATTAGTAATTTTGAGGATGGTATGGTTGAATAAGTTGTGTATAATGGAGTAACCGCAAGTAAAGCTCAACATTCAAAACAATTCAACTTTCATGTTCTTAACGTTGTCTTCGAGCTGATCACGATTGAATTGACTGAAGTGCGAAATAATAAATAAAATGTTTTTAGTTACTGTATTTTGCATTGAATAACCCATGTTATTTAGGATACTTACTTCTTTTCTTGGGGTCAAAAGTACGAAGAAAGTGTTTTAGAACATGTGCAGTAATGCATATTTTATATAAAATGAAGTTTTACAATCGTTACTTTATGGTAATTAATCATTTTGATTATATGAAAGAATGACTACTTTGTTTTTATACCACTTTTATTAATAATAACGTGAAGACGTAACTATAGTTTCAACACCGAAGTGTCATTATCAAACAAATGGAAAATGAAGAAATCAATGAAACATTTCAAGTATAAATAGAATGGAGTAAAGTAGGGTTGAAATTAAGGGATCAACGGAAAATCCAAAAACAGGTAGATCCTAGGAAATTACAGTATTACATAGTAAACATACTAACAATTTGTGAATTAGTTTGATTATAATTCAATATTCTAAGAATTATTTCAAGAGCGGTTTGAAAGACACATGAAAAGATCACTTTAATATAGGTCTAATTGATCATTGAGTATATTTTTATTAGAGTTTTTTACACCTTTATAAATCTCTATTGATTCTAATGTACCCAATTTAAAACCTCTGGTTTGGTTATGTAAAATGCTTAGGCTATCTAAATTAGAGAATTATGACCAGTTTGTAAAAAATGATTAGCAAAGATTGAGTCTGTTTTGTTGAGTCTAAACCACAGTCATATATACAGGCTGGGAACTCATGTTTGACATGAGTCTCTTACATGTCGCCAAACTCGTAGTCCCTCGCTCAGCCACCAGCTGGCGCATGAATCGAATGTTGTCAGGATGTGAGGATTAGGCTCCATATCGTTCAAACACGGTCTAATGCGTGCCAGAGAACATTCCTCGACTCATGCGCCACCTTTTTGGTACTACGCAACAAATGACTCTTAGCGGACTCACTTCTCACATAGGAAACAGCCTCGAGTTTCCAGACCTGTATATACGACCGTGGTCTAAACGAGCGAAAATATTCTTCATATCTTAATTTGAAATTACGACAAGCTCTACCTATATAAAAGTCATTACAGTCTGGGCAAATCATCTTATAAACTCCAGGTTCACTATATTTATTGGTTTTGTCTTTGGCGTTCTATATAAGATGGCAAAGTTTATTTTGGGGTTTGAAACTGATTTTAAAATTATGGCGTGATAAAATGTTAGCAATATGTTTGCTTACTGGACCAAAATATGTCAAAGAGATGAATTTAGTGGATACATCTATGTGTTTTACACGCGGATAAATTTTATAAAATTTTATAAAAAGTTAATTGTTGTTGTTTGCGATTTATTAGTTTAATTATTTGATCTACCGGAAAACCATTATTGATGGCTATTCGTGTTCAACTCAATAGTGAGGTGTTCTTTTGACAATGGTATCGAAAATGCTCTATGAATCATTGAGTTATATGCTGCTAATTTATTGCTACGAGGGCTAAACGATGAGTTCGGAATAGTGATGTCTGTACAAGTGGGTTTCCTGTAGATATTGAATTTTAATTTTATTATGGTCTCGTATTAGTGTTCATAAGTTCAAAAAGTTTATTGTACTATCCTTTTCTGTTTCCAACGTGAATTCAATTTTTGGGTGAAGTTGGTTAATAAATGAAAAAGAGGAATTTAATTGTCTGGATGTGCCTTTGAAGAATCTACGTATCTATACCAAAATTGAATATGTTTTATTGCTAAAGTGCAGTTCATAAAAATGTCTGTTGATAGTGGACTCAATGGGTTACCCATAGCGAGACCTGAATTCTGTACATAAAATTTATTATTAAATTGACAATAGTTTTGACTCAAGCATAGGTCAAACGCAAGTTCTATTTCATTGTGAATTGAAGGGCTAATATGTGATCTATCTAAAATGCTTCTAATTAGAGACTTATATTCTGAAGTTGGAATATTTGAAAACATGTTTGAAACATCAAAGGAAACTAAAAAACCATTGTGTTATATCTCAGATTGCTTTGAATATAAAAATACAGTTGTCAATGAAAAACTTGTTAATTATCAGCATAAGATTGAATTGTCATTTTATCTAATTAGTTGCAATTTTATAATAACAAACCTATTAATGTTATGATTTACTACTTTAACAATTTGGGGACGAGGTAAAACATTTTGAAGAAGAACTTTTAGTACAGACATATCAAACAACGGGAGGAGATTAAGAAGTAAGATGGAACCGGAACAACTTCAAGTGATTATCACCGCAATGAACCATAACCAACAAGCCCTGATCGAAGCGTTATTTACGAGGAGGAAGAGAAACCGAAGAAAGGAAACTACCAGTGATCAACATAACCCATGTACCGCCTTTTGAGACTTTTGATCCTAAGAAGGAGAACTTCAAATACTATAGGCAGCGGTTCGAAAATTATATCAAAATGGAGGAGCTGGATAAGGATACGAAAAAGAGCGCTCAAATGTTACTCAACTCAATCGGAGCATCAAATTATAACATCTTGGCAGCTTTAGTAGCTCCACAATCGCCAGCAGAACTTGAGTACGATGAGCTCATCAATCAACTAGAAAAGCATTTAACTCCGCGCAAGAGTGTACTCGTAAGTCAACACTACTTCTTATCAACATATCAAAAAGACTGAAACTATCGCAGAATACACAGCAGCACTACGACGCAACTTAGAGTGTGAATTTAAAACGGAGTGTCAATGTGGAAAAGAAGTTTCAGGAGCTGACCTATTCCTGCGTACACAATTCATTCGTGGGATTAAAGATAGCTGGATTAAGGAACAAATCCTCCAATCTGAACTTATCGAATTCAACGGAATTGTGACAAAAGCAATTTCACTAGAAGCTTCAAAAATTGACAGTCGTGAACTAACAAAACTTCCATCAATATCAAATACATTGGTTGGTATATGGTGTGTTTTGACTAATTCGGACAATTCGAGAGAGTTTTTAACAGCAAATTTAGGTTCAAAATTAGTGAAATTCTTTACGTATTTCGTTCAATTCCGCTTGGATAAATACTGACATTTTATCCTTATAATCTTGTTTAGGGATGATCATTATTGCATTCGATTTATCTGTCTTTGTAAGGGTTAAATTGTTTTCTTCAAGTTTTTGATTGATTGATTTGATTTTGGATGTATCTGTATGATTGAATTGTTTTTTAGTTGATGAAAGGGATTTTCCTATTTCTAATTTTGTTAATTTAGAATTATTCGCGTTAATATTTTTTAAGGCTAATTCCACTTCAGCAATACTAGTTTCTAGAAAGGTATTACTTTGAATATGTGGAGAATACTTTGGTCCCTTATTGAGTAAGCAAAGTTCTTCTTTTGAGAATATGATTTTGGAGTAATTATTAACTCTCTCACTAAATTTGAAATTTGTTATTTGTTGGGGGTGATTATTGACCGGTTTACATTTTGAAAGATTATTTAACGTTTTTGACTGTGTGAGATATTTAGTGTGATTGAATTTACTAATGCAATAATTTACATATTTTCATTTGTTGTTTAATTCTCAGATTCTAATGTGAATGGCATTACGTTGGTAAAATCATATAGTAATACAATACAGTCAATGAAAAACTATACCTGAGTGTAATGATTTGTATCCTTAGAAGGTATATTCGGAAAATGATATCGCAAGTGTTCTGCAAACCATTCATTAATCGTTCGATTCCAATTGGGCCCTTGATAGTATATTGATGATTTTCTCAAGACAACATTTTGTCCAATACTGATCCACCTTGCTGGGGAGAAACGATATCATTATTCCAATTGAATGCAAGGTATCAAATTACAATATAAGTTCAAGGTTTCTTTGCATAATTGGCCACAATTTCATGTAAGTACAATAAGAGAAATAGCATTGAATTTTCTGAATTAAGAAGATAACTTAGATAATTTAACATGGGATTATAAAGATGAATAAACGTAAAACATTGAACCATAGGTGGGATTCGACCCCACATTTCTGGATGTCTAGTCCAGGGTGTTTACCAATTACACCACTTTGGTCCCGTCAGAGTCTTATATTTTTGTAAATATAAACCTCTGAAAGGATAGGTAGATCATTGATGAACACACTGCGATTCGATGCTCCGCTATAGATCAATTATTTACGCACATTCATCTAAAGTTCAATGGTTTTGAAGTGAGCAGTGTAGATTGTTAGAGTATAACTATGATTGTCAATTACTCTTGACAGTACTCATTCATTGACAGCATCCCGGGTCTTATAATATATTCCAATAGAACTGACTGAGAAATGTTCTGGGTAAGTATAAACAAGTGTAGGGTTTCTTTGTCTAATTGGCTACAATTTCGTGTAAATACATTAAGAGATATATCATTAAATTTTCTGAGTTAAGATAACTTAGATAATTTAACATGGGATTATGAAGATAAATAAACGTAAAAGATTGAACCAAAATTTCTGGATTTCTAGTCCAGGTTGTTTACCAATTTCAAATCGAAAAAAAGATTTATCTGAATATTAGTTCATCAATTACAAGTATGAGATATGAGAATATCAAGTTCATTGATAACGATACGTTACCATCATACACGGCCGTTCTGGAAGCCCTGCATGTATAAGCCACCTTTTGCGCTTTTCTTCCTAGTTCAGGATCATATACCTGGAACAATTGTTCAATTCTCAGTTGATACCTATTATTGTAAGAGAAAGATTCGGAGAAATGGCAATCTATCCATTGCATGTTTATAATTCCAGAATATTACATTTTTTATCACTGAAATTTGTTCGAGATTTTCTTCTGAGTGGCATATTATAAACTTGTTGTTCGAAGCATATATCTTAAATAGATATCGACTATTTTGATTGAATCTAAATTTCTACTGTGTTATAATAATTTAACGAGATATGATTTTGACTGATGAAAGGCAATCAGAGATGTCGAGTCGAATTAATAAATACAAGAGAAGCTTAGCAGCAATCGAAATAGTAGCTCATTAATCTTGGTCTTATTATATATAGGACGATTACCTAATTCTTGGATCCAATTGATTCGTTATATCAAAGAGACGTATTCATAAAGTAGTTGAATAGTCGGTGACTATTGAGCACGATGTAAGTAGTCGCTAATATTACAAGTTGATTGCTCTTGTCAAACAGTAAGCAAAAGTGTAATTTGACTGAACTGATATTTGACAGGTGAAAGGAATAGTCAAGGGAATTTCTAAAATAACTCATGAAATACGTAATCTCATCGCACCCACTCCTAAATTATATAAACAATGGTATATCGTATTATAAAAACTAATTGGATTGTGGTCAATCATAATTTCGCAATAGCATCTACCTATTCATCTCAATCTGCTTCTATGGATTGATACTCCACAGAACCATTTTTGAAAAACTGAAAGCGGAATCTTTGAAAATTCATCACTCCAATGAATGAACACATGGTCGGATATAGCATCACCATCATGATGAGACATATCCTCCCCTATAAGCGATAGCCTCAGCGATATGTATATGCATAGCTTTAGCTCCAATATCTACGGCTTGCATCGAGAAAACAATCTGACTCCATATAGCTTTAGGCAGTACAACGAAAAAGACTATCCTTAAAATAAGCAAAGAAAAATCTTAGGGAGGTATAAAACGTCGGTGGAGCGATATCGTTTCTCTGCAGAAAAAGCACCCTATGCTCATGGCACCAATAACCCAGGCACTAAGGTATAGTTGAAACGACGTAGATATTTGATATTTCTCGTCGACGTCGTATGGTGGAGAAAATTATACCAGTTTTAACGAACGTCTCTACAACGTGAATTTTACGTTGAATTTCTCCAGTGGATGAATGGTTGCGTTTTATTATATAATGATAACAGGGATGATAGCTGAAACAGAAATGGTTCTAGTTAGTGATTATAAACAAGGTGTCCAAGCGCAAGGTGCGAATTACAAAATAGAATGTTTCCTCCAGTATCTTTACTCGAATAAATTATATTCGAAAAGCCCCCATATGTTAAAAATCTTTGGGCTTATCTCTGTTGCCACCTCTATCTAGATTTAAATAGATCTGCCAATGTTAGAATTTATTGAAAAATGTATAATATTTATTTTTTTTTACAAAATCAGTAGTTGCGTACTTTTTTGAATATAATGCTCCCGAATAATAGTTTATTCATTCTTGTATTAAAATATACCCATAACATTCTGATCAATTTTTCTTTTCACAACTTTTTTAGATAACTTCTACTGAGAATCAGAAATATATACACGATTGCAGACATCGCTCAACATTCCGGTCTAACGTACTTTCTATAAAAAAATAAAAACTAGATAATTTAGCCTGTCTATGTTTACGCGGTAACACTGCCACAGTTTGTCGATGCGCGCCCTCCAGACCCAGACGGCGTCACCGAGCACACGCAAGCATAGAGATCATTTTAATATATGATCTCTATGCACGCAAGCGGCAAACTTCGAAACCAACTAGCAAGCGTACCAAATCTTTTGTAGATATTATTCTCACGTTTAGTGAGTGTAAAAATTGAAAAATTCCGAATCTATTTGTACATTATGCTTCAAAAATAAAAGTTTTGTGGTTGCAACTGTAGTGCAACAATTTTTGAGAATATTTTTGCGGGAATTCAATTTGTTGAAGAGGATGGTGAAAGTACCGCCTAAGTAAACAAAAAGGATAACCCTAGAAAACGGAAGTGTGATTGCCATAATACAAAATGCAGGATCCCTTTGACAAGATGCAGTTTGCTTCCATTAGCATTTTTAAAGATCTTGATGCTGGAGAGACTCATCCATGCCTGGGAATTGAACAGCGTGCTAATTATGACGCTTCCCAGGTAAAGGTGGCTCTTCGCGGCAAGTACAGAAGCCTTGTTCGGAAGATTTGGTTTTCCGAACTTTCGAGTGAGAACAACGCGTCTGCAACAAATGTGATTGCCGGTCAATGAGCTGCATAGACACCAGGAAATAATGCATATTCATTGCAGTTTGCATCCTAGGTTATTTGTTTCCCGCATTTATCTTCTACGTCATCGGGGAGGTAGGGGATTCGTCAGTCTGGAGGGACTGTAGGGGATTCGTCAGTCTGGAGGGACTGCACCGAAGTGTCGTTCTGAGTATAGCTTGTAAAGTTCTTAGGAGTTCGAACCCTCTCCTGTGCCTGGTCAAAAGTCACGACTTGGCCGGAGTGGGGGCATTCATCGTTAAAACAGCACTAAAAGCTGTGGAAGAACTTGGTCTCCCATTTCATATTAGTCGAAAAGGCCAACTGGAGGCAACCTCGAGTTTCAACCTTCTCGCCTGAAAGCCCAGATAAATTCCGCGGAGCAAGATCTTATGCTCAGGCAGCATGTTGACAGTCCGATACATAGTGTTTTCTACCAAAACATGAAACGCTCGTCTAGACAGCCAGGCTGGCCTTCGGCTTCCTGAGATCAGCTGGGATTACATTCGAGACCGAGGGATTGACCGCAGATGGCGTAATCAATACCTTGGTCTATCGCCGCAAAGTGATGGGTGTGCAGGTTCCTGATGTCAGCACGCCACCTGCTGTCGGCATACCCGGCAAATGCGGCCTCGGCGTACACCCATCCCCTTAATGAGACCCTACGGGTGCTGTATTACCATCTAAGACACTCGCACTGAATACACCAAGGGCCGGTGCTACCTTACATGCCAGGAGATATTGTTGTTGGAAACGAAAAATGGCAGATCTACTGGAATTACCGTTGTCCTCCTCGATAAACCAACCAAGACTACGTATGTCACAGAAATCCCTGCTCCGGCATAGTCTTGGAAGAGGAGGAAAAATGGACGAAATATCAAGATCAAGGTCGTATTAGTGGTTCTGATCATCGGTGTTTTTGGCGGAATTCGGTCTTCGCGGCGTTTGAACTTGAAGGTCATTCCTACCTGTAAGAACTCGGCGCAGATCTTGATAGACCCGATGCATTAAGAGATATAGAATTGAATTTTCTGAATTATGAAGATAACTTAACATAGGATTATAAAGATGGATGAACGTGAAATATTGGACTGGACTAGAGATCCAGGAATGTGGGTTCGAATCCCGCCTATGGTTCAATGTTTTACGTTTATTCTACTTTCCTAGAAAATTTGCATATATAATTCATACCTGGGTCGAGAATCATTATTAACTGAAATTGTCATGTTTGCCAATTTGTTTGAATAGTTGGATAGTTCAAGTTGGAATTTTCAAAGTGTTGTTTATTTTACAATTTGGATGACTGCTAGAGATGATTATAACATAAATTTTGCTGTACCTTTACTTACACCACAAAATTTGGCATTATAGTGTTTATTGATCCATAAGGAGAACCGTGTTTTTCTGGTTATAAATATATATCAAATTTATATATTTAAGCTGCAGAAGCGTCCGTTATTCTCATTTATTTATTTATGCCTTTATTCTGTTGAAAATTTTGATAGTTTATGTGACAGCAAGGGTCAGTATAAAACAAGGTTATATTATAGTGTGCAAATTGCGAGTGAACATGACACCAGGTATCACTATGAAACAAAGAGTTGTGAAATATATTATGTAGACCATTTAGATAAATGTAACATGGAGTATAATTTAACGTCTTTCATTATCGGTTTCTTAATAATTTGCAATATATACAACATATACAATCAAACACATTTGTCTCGCAGGACTGTGTATTTTGCTAACAAAAGTAAGGGTTGTCACGTCACAGTTTATTTTAAATAGGATACCCTCTGAATTTGAATTTATGGAATCTATATGAAGAACCGATTTCAGAAGCCTATCACATTTGGGGTCCGAGCACTTAAATGCTTCAATTCCCAATACGAACGGTTTCGTTTTTTCAAAGAAAACCTAGAATTTGAAATTAGTGTTGCTGTTTTTAGAATATCAAAGAAGACATGAAAACTATATCGAATGAACTAGATTCAGAAAATTTTATAGTGCTGAATTAATAGACACTTGTACACTCATCAACATGGAGTATCATTTGTCATTTCATTCAAATTACAAGAATAAGAATAGAGTAGCTATCACTTTAAGGTGGTATTGAGTGAAGAACTATTAGCATATCGAAGAGTTTCATTTCAAAACATAAATCGAACTGTCCGAGTAGTTTTCAATGTCACTGAACATGAATGATGAATTTAACCATCAGGATAAAATAACATCGTTTCAAAGGTCTATTATAATTCTCGAACTCTCAACTTTGGACACCATGTATGGAGGATTTCTGAAATTTGCTCTTCATACAGATTCCAAATAACGAAAAATGTATTTATATTCATGTTCCATTTGAATAAATATATTCACATGATTAGTAAATACATCAGTGAAATATTATGTCTCTACTTTGGAATCTCAATTCAATTGATGAAACACCAGTTGTCATTGAGGTTCGTGAAAAATAATAGTTTCCTCCACGCTGTACTTAAAACTCTCCATATGATTCGCTGGTAAATACTAGAAGAAAGTAACGCGAACCTCACAAACTAGACTATGAACAAGTATTTTGGAGATTGGAAACAGATCTTACGATTTAGATAAACTACATAATAGTATAATAATTATTCATAATATCTATCGGTATCAATATCAACTTACCATCTGCTTCAAATTAATTCCTTTTGGTTGGTGTTCCAATTTTCCCTTTGCAACTAAATGGCGGAGACGATTGTGTTCATTTACAATAAGACGCTCATCATTGAAATCCATTGCAGATTCTTAAACATTAATATTCATGTAATTACAAAATATAAGCGAATATTTCAAATACCTCTCAATACTTTCACACCAATACAGCATTCCACGTTTATAATATTTATAGATAACAATATGTGAAGTATGTAACCGAAAATCGTTTTCAGCTCCATATTCACTATTACTTTATTCACAAATAGCACTATATATAAGTGTGTACTACATCAAATGTCGTATTCATCTCATTTCAAATATCAGTAGAATGATATTTATAACGATTCCGAACAATTCTTATACTTATGTTGCTTTTTATAATGTAAAGCTTGAATCATCGTTTATTAATGTTTCCTTGATAACGATTTATTCCCTTATTGCGTTTTTGTTTTGTGACTTCCGTAATTTGGAATAATCATTTTACCTTGTGTTAAAGCAATGCATCTGAACACCTGGTGACAATTATGAAATTCACACTCTTTGCATCATTAGTGTAACAGTTTCGAACAAAGTTCGTGTGATATTTATGAACAAAGCGAACGATTCAATTGAAAGAATTTAATTAATCCTCCTACAATTCCTACTTAAAACATTGCCTATGTGTTATGTTTTAGTTTATATAAATCAGGGCCGTTTTTAAGCATAGGCTACCTAGGCTGGAGCCTATGGGCCCGCACCACAAAGGGGCCCGCACCACATTTTGTTTATTTTTTTTTTCAATGTAATCATAAAATACGTCGATGCATATTCAATAACTGCATCTGCATCGACGTCTTTTACGTATAACAAAGTATCAAAGATGGAAACGGGGCTCTACACAGTATTTTGGGATGCTATCTTGGGACAAGTAAACAAAACCAGTGAAACTCTGCAGAACCCTAGACTGGACGTGAACACAGCCGATTTAGCACTGTCATCGCTATCAAACTTTATAAAAACAAAACGAGATTGCTTCGAAGAATATGAGGTGAAAGCTGCTGAGTTGGTTGATTGCACTGAGTATGAGAGTGAAAAACAGCGAAAGCGCAAAATAAACGTTCGATTGGCGCCTCTTGACTGTATCCAAGCACCAGAAGTTGTGCTGACTCCTTCAGAAAAATTTCGGACCCAGAGTCTTCTTCCAGTCATAGATCAATTTGAATCGTCATTGCATCAGAGGCTTGAAGCATATAAACTAGTTAATACCCGTTTTGGATTTCTCAACAAGTTGGATACACTTCCTGAAGAAGAGATAATTGCAGCAGCTCAAAACTTAGTAGAAACATATAACAATGACTTAGACAATCAACTGGTAAATGGACTGATTCAGTTCAAGGCTTTTTACCACGAGTTTCAAAAAGAAGATAAGGAAAATGAAAAATTCATTAGTCAAGAGAGGTGGATGTATGAACTCCTCCTAAAAGAAAACGTCAAAGATTATTTTCCAAATATCGAGGTCGCTCTAAGAATGTTCCTGTCACTTATGGTCACAAACAGCAGTGGATAAAGGTCATTTTCAAAATTGAAGTTAATAAAAACCATCGAACCTCCATATTACAAGACAGGCTCAACGCTTTGGCTTTGCTCAGCATTGAAAGTGATATTTTAAGACAATTAAATTATGAACATATTATAAAAGCTTCATTAGTATGAAATGTAGGCGCAAACCAATTAGTCACTGATGTAACATTGGTTGACAAATTCATTTAAGTTTCCTTGTTTGTTAAATTCCTTTCTTTTATGTTACATCAAGATGTTAAAATGTTTTCTTAGAATTACAATATTTCATTTTTTGAATTACATAGGCTGCCTATGTAATCTATGACAGATATGAACAACGTTGTTTTCTTTTTAAATATAGTTGTCGATTGTTTATAGTAATGTTAATTAATACATCGTGTACCTTATATACCTTAATGATTTTCGTTTCTGTCCATATTTATTATCTAGTTAATTCATTGACTTCTAAATACTGTATAGTAAAATTTTCTACAATACAAAAATAAAATTTTCTTCCTTCTTTCAAGTTTTTAGTTATAATTTAGCCCCAGAATGTGATTTCTGCAGGTTAATGATGAAATATCCCCCCAAGTAGGGCCCGCACCACATGTTCAGCCTAGGGGTCTACAGATCTTAAATACGGCCCTGACATAAATGCAAATATTCACACCAAGAGAGAAGTCATGTAAGAATGTTGAATCTTTAGGGAATTCATCACAACCAACTTCGATTTTTTTGCACAAGTTGTTTTCGATTTGCAAATAATCATGATTAGTCTAATTAGTATGTGAGTCATTATTTGATATTTTCCTCCATAAATTAATTGGTTTGAATTTGTATTGAACCATACCAAATAGATATTTTAAAGAATATGTGAAAATTACATAAGTATTAGATCATTGATTCATTTACTGAGGCTTCCATTCAAAATCGTGTGAATAACAATCTCACAATTCTTCAATTAGAAGAAGATAAGCTATGCTTGCTTCACTTTACGGATTTACTGAATTTCAACCTTTTCAAATAATACAGTTAATTTTCAAGTCATTATTGTAATTGTAAGTTGAATATGAAACAAATGCCTGTTGCATACTAAAGAAATAACCAACAATTTTAATAATTTTATGATAAATGCAGCACGACAATTAGCATCTCAGTTACATCCGCCAGATTTCCAGACAAATATAAGTTATAACAATAAATCTGTTTTTATTAGACCTGTAAATATAACAGAATTATTAGGAATTTCAAAAAAACTTAAAAACAAGCTAAGCGCTGGGGATGATGATATTCCCACTAGCTTAATTAAATTTAGTATTAATCACATTGCATTGCCTCTTTCTCGTATAATAAATAATTCATTGAAATATGGTATCTTTCCAGAAAAACTGAAACTCTCACTAGTTATACCGCTATAGAAAAAAGGTGAAAAAACACCCTTTGAAAATTATAGACCAGTTAGCCTTCTGCCATCCTTTTCGAAAATATTAGAATTGATAATGTGTGGACGCCTCATAGAATTCCTATCAGACAGTAAAATATTCAGCGGCAACCAGCATGCATACTTAAAAGGTAGATCGACACAAACTGCAGTATTTCAGTTTGTGGACAAAATAATTGATTCTCTTGAAAGCAATGAAATGGTTTTGGGATTATTTTTAGATCTCTCAAAGGCTTTCGATGGCTTAAATCACGATGTCTTGCTTTACAAACTAGAACAATATGGGGTTAGGGGTCCTGCTCTCCAATGGTTCAAATCATACCTTACAAATAGAAAACAAAGAGTTGCTGTTTCAAAGGGAACTAAGGAGTTCCACAAGGAAGTATCATTGGTCCAATATTATTTATCATATTTATAAATGATTTGCCAAATATCGCAATTTCAGACAGTCATGCCGTAATAAATTATGCAGATGATTCAAATTTACAACTATGTGCTAAAACATTTCATGAATTAATAGATCTTGCCAATAAATTACTGAATAGAGCCAAGGAATATTTCAAGTCAAATGTATTATTCCTAAATGAGAGCAAAACCAATACAGTGTTGTTCAAAACAACACACGCTAACTCCGAAACAGCCGAATAAATTAATATAAATTGCTCAGAATACAAACTGGCGAAAACGACAAAATTTCTAGGTATTTCTATAGATGACAAGCTAGGATGGAATCAACATATAAATAGTGTATGTGCAAATCTGAATTCAGTATGTTTTAGCATGAGAATTGTCTCAAAGTACATAACTATTTCAACATTGAAACAAGTCTATTTTGCAAATTTTGAATCCAAAATTAGATACGGCATAATCTTTTATGGAGGAGGCAATGAAATAAATAAAATATTTGTTGCACAAAAGGCGGCTATTAGAATTTTGTTAAAATTAGGTTTTAGAGAATCATGTAGAGGAAAATTCAAATCGAATAAATTATTAACCATGTATGGAATATACATTCAAGAATGTTTACTATTTATTTTCAAAAATAAATAACTCTTTCAAACAAGTAATTCCATAACACATTATCATAATACACGAACTTTGGATTATGTATATCCTAAACATCGCCTCAGCAAGACCGAGAAAAATGTCCCTTATCGTTGCATTAAATTTTTTAATAAACTTCCAAATTACATACAACAGACAGAAAATATAACAGAATTTAAAAAACTAATCCATGTATTAATGTCAAACTTAGAACCGTATGACATAAATGAATATCTATCGGCCAAATTATGAACTTTTTTACTCATAGTATGTTCAATTAATATTAGAAACTTTTGTTGGCGTTATTTCATTTTATTGTACATGTACATACCTTGAAATAAAGAATCTTATTATTATTATTATTATTAAATGTAAAATGCTTCCCTGTCCGCTGCAACTTAATGAGGTGATGGTGATGGGAATGGCTTTCCAGTAGGATAATATAAAATTGATATGAAACCAAATGTGCCGAAAGACCATTAGTTGTTGAAGATACAAAGTGTAAAATGTAATTCTTTATTGCATGAATGGCTAGGTTAAAAACACGAGAGAAACGTGAATTTTTAAAAATTCGAGTGTCTTAAATAGAATTTCAACAAGCGTGCATCATATAAAAACTGAATATTTTTCACTTTTTGAGAAATCTGAAAAAAAAACATCATTTCAAAAATCAAATATTGCATTTAATAAGGAATAAACATGACAATACAATTTAATCGATATTCGTTTCTCTCAATCAATCGACTCAAATTATTGTAGATCCTATTTGCGATACACGATTTCCTGAAGCAACTCCAATGATGATGATAATGATGTGATTGAGCAAGTTTGCATCAACAAAGATTTGGGCAACCTTTAGCTCCAGATTTGTAAGGGGGAAGCGAATTCATGTTGCCTCTGAAAATAAATTTACTTTCAATTATTTTATTCAATATTTGAAAAATTAAGTATGCGATTGGTTTTCACACTTCACAGTTTGAAGTGATATCAATGTGAGAGTATGAGAAAGCCAAGAGACCCGTATTGTTAATAAGATAAACAGAAGAAGAACTTGTGTTGTGCGATAGGGAAAGGGGAGTGTGCATCATAAAGAAATTGTTAGTTAGTTAGAATTATAGATGGATTGTTATTCAGAGATGTTGTAATTTCCTAACTATTGTTTTATAAACGCAACTCCATGACTTTAGCATATTTTGTCTAATATCAAATAGCAACTTCTATTTTGTACCTCTTATATAAAAAAGTTATTTTGAGATTTGAGATAGAAATAGAAGTAATAGCACTTGGTTTTACGATTATATATTACAATATTCCTATTTAGAAATTACATTTTGCCTATATCTAGTAAAAAGACTGCTCTGTGTCGTCAGTTAACGGATACTGACACGCGCCTTATAATTCACGCCCATTTTATTTCAGGTTGGGGATACATTATTTTCTCAACTGTGTCGATTCTTTATCCCACTTATTGAACAACTTTCAATACCCTGATCGATCTGACTCTCAAGCTATATATGCTTACTAATGGTTGAGTTTCATATAACCGGTGAATAATATTCTAGGTTGTAGACGACGCGAAGATCTATCAAACAATACCACTAGGCCCAAATAGCCAATAGGGTGCATCGGACATTGCATTAGTCATATCTTCTGTACTATGTCCCCCAACCTAAGGTCGCCTTGATACAAATATATTTTAAAGTACCCAAAGCGCATTCAGAATAATTTTCCAAAAAGCTTGGGGATACCACATAATATGTTCCGAAAGATTAGATTTTCTAAATTGCTACCGATACATCAGATGAATGTTTGACTAATTAAAGGAAGTAGCAATTACACAATTTCTCTATGGGATTACAAGACTGTATGCTACCAGAATCAATATGTTTTCGATGCCTAAAATACAATACCACCCATAACCACATAAAATACTCATTTTTCCTGAAAATAAAAGTCTATATCGTTTTATTCAAATAATGATGTATATTGAGATTTTCTACGTTGCTCCAGATGTCCAGTGAATATCCATTGCTGACCTACAAAAATCGATATTTCGGATAGAACGTCTCCCCAAGGCGATTTCAGGCCATTCATGTCAATCTCGATATTTTGTGATCTCCAGGGAAACTGTCATTACCTGAACATCGGACACTTGTTGTATCAAGGAGTGGAGCTTCTATAAATTCATTTCCCAGTTGTTAATTGTTTATATTCGGATATGGTGTGGATGAAGAAAATGCCTCCCAATCTCTTGAAAATTCTTGGCTTCCGGATGAATCCCAATCTCTTGCTGTGACGAATAATTATTGATACATCATTATATTATAAAAATGTTGAAGTCTAGGATGTCAATTACTGTATTCGTCTATTTGATCTGTACTTAGTAATGAACTGTGAAGGGGTTCACCCGGTGAAAAATCTACAACACTATAAATTAGAAGCAATCACCACTAAAAATGCTTTTAAAGTACTAAGGACCTTTCAGCCACCAAGTAGCCAACATCAAAGTAAACTAAGTTAGAAATCCAAATGTGTTCAAATACTATTTGGAATCGGTGATACTAATAAAGTACTGATGACCTTTCAGCTACCAAGTAGCCACACTCAAAGTAAGCTAAAAGAGAAATCCAAATGTTGGTTCAAATACTATTTGGAATTAGCAGTACTGTTAATATACTGAACACTTTTCAGCTACCAAGTAGCCATCATCAGAGTAAACTAATAAATCCAGATGTGTGTTCAAATACTATTTGGAATTAGTAGTGTTGCTGAAGTATTGAGGACCTTTCAGCTACCAAGTAGCCATTATTAGAGTAAACTAAATTAGAAATTCAAATGTGTTCAGTAATACCGTTAAAGTACTGAGGACCTTTCAGCTACCAAGTAGCCATCATCAGATTAATGTAAATGAGAAATCCAAATGTGTGTTCAAATACTATTTGAAATTAGTAATACAGTTAAAGTACTGAGAACCTTTTAGCTACCAAGTAGCCATCATCTGAGTAAACTAAATGAAAAATCAAAAAAATTTGTAAATACTATTTGGAATTAGTAATAAATAGATTTTGTAAATCCCAGAGTTGTCGAAGTCGGAAACTTTACCCGTTTAAGCAGTACCTTTGATAAAATTTCCGACCCCGACAAATCCGGCATTTACAAAATCGATTCTAAAAAATGCTTTGTGAACCAAACTAGAAGACATTCTAACTCGATATAAAGAACATTATCTCTACGTAAAGAATAATAATCGTGAAAAATTAGCGAAAGCCGAACATATTCCTAATAAAGGTCACTATTTTTCAAGAAAAATTATTATTCTTGAAACATAGTTACAAACAAATATCTGGATAATTTGGAACCGAAAAAACAATCTAATGAATTCAGCTGGCAGTGATCCCTTATATACCCTACTCTTTCCAAATAGTATTTAAATGGGCCCATTTTGATTTCTAATTTAGTTTACTCTGGTGATGACTAATTGGTAATTTTAGTGGATAAGGGTGATTGTTTCTTATTTATATTGTACTTAGTACTCAATTTGGACTAAAAATCGCCTCCAAAGCGTCAAGTAATATGTAATAAATTTGTTATCTTGAGAAGAATTTTGAATATTCTCTATCTTGAATTGTTCTAAGAATATCTTATTGATTCCATGTGTTTGGAACCATCAATATCTTGTTTCTTCACCTTTCACCATTCCGGGTCGCAAACTTTAACAATTTCTTTACTATTCAGTTCACAATTCACATGTTCGAATAGAAATGCTCCAACAATATTGCAAATTTACGTTTTGCTTTTTGTTCCCCTTATGCCTCGACAATTAAGATTATAGAGGATCTGTTGTTGATGTATTAAAATTTTGATTTTATTGGTATTAATTTAAGCTGGATCGAACCATATCTATCGTTCAACTTTTGCTCATTCAATTTTAGCAGTGTCTAAAGCAGTGTAGCCCAGTGATTTCAGAAAAATCAATTAATGAGATTCATACAAGTGTATCGAAGAAAAATGTAAGAAACTTCGATCTAATTTTCTTTCCTCTTTTCCTGTAATTCGGACAATAAGGCATTGAACACTGAATGCAATAAATATTAGAATTGCGTCTAACTGTTTGATAATAATAACATAAAAAGTAATCAAATTATCAATTACCCTGGTCCATAGTTGCAAGCGTACAGTTGTTTGAAATGGAATGTTTCGTTGGTGGTTTTAAAAGATGTATAACCACAGCCTACTCGGTCAGTATCAGCCCAAACTACCTACAATCAATAATAATACGTCGGTAATTATCTGTATCATAGTCATAACTCTATAAAGATCAAATGTCAAGTTACGTTCACAATATAGTGAATTATGATATAAAGGGATTTCCGAGAAGGATTCGACTTGACAAGCCGATTTGAGATCTGGAAATTCAGACCAACCCATTAAGAAACATGAACTATCTGATGTAAATATTTTTATAATGTCGTACATCCGGTTATACCGGAAGTGACTTCAAACTTTTGTATTTTAGACGAATTTTCAAATCGGATTTTTATGAGTTGTTCATATACCTAAATTCAATTGTTTCTGAGATAACCTGATTTTTGGGTGATAATTCAGTTTTACACTTCCACCTCCAATTTACTAATTTTTCAAATCTCACCCTACTTTTATTGTATGAACGATCAACCAGTTTTTCACAAGATGTTCAAAATTCAGTGACATTTACGGTTATTTTTTTTTAATATAACTGCTTGTTATATTTTAAGTTTTTCTGGTGCAGGATTAAATTCTGGGTAA
Organism: Endomychus coccineus; assembly: GCA_958510875.1. Classification (NCBI taxonomy): domain Eukaryota; kingdom Metazoa; phylum Arthropoda; class Insecta; order Coleoptera; family Endomychidae; genus Endomychus; species Endomychus coccineus. The sequence goes on from OY294067.1 coordinate 78,802,019, forward strand.
ATTTTTATGAAAATTCTCTGTACCTATCTGCATTAGTTTTTGATTTATATGAAGTTTCACAGAAAAGCTCATGAATTTCAACGAAATGTGGTTACTATTGCAATAAACAATTGCAATATGACTTTTATTAGAACGACAAATTCAATAATAAATTATTTGTAAAAGCTGCTATTACATTTCAATTTTATTAAATTCAACGATATGGAAAATAATATCAATATTCAAGTGAAGGTATTATGAATTTATTCATTATATATGGTGAATGTAAGAAAATTACCGACGAATATTCAATAAACGATATTTGATGCCAATAAACAAATCGAAGTTCAAAAAAAAAATTGGTGATTAAAATTAACGTTAGAAATTAAACATAAAACTTATTGAAATAAATATATAAAATATTATCTGAATTTTTGAGTCCACCGTTTTAATTCGGACAACCCAAAATTCTTGAGTCCTCTCCGCTGGTAGTCGCTCTTCTAATTTCGTTCCGAATCATACCCAAGCTGAGTTTATCTTTTGTGTCGTGCAGACAATACTCTTGACTCGGCCAAAACAAAGGAATCGCACGGTGTTAGGTTTGGTGATTTTTGAGGACCATTGAAACATATCCATCTATCGTCAAACACACCATTTAATTCATTACAAACTTTATTTGTGAGGTAAGGCGGAGCACCAACAGTTCATTAACAAATTAGGTTAGGTTTATCAAAAATTCACTTACAACAGTACACAAATGTAATAGCAGATGCGATTATCCATTACTGAACAAAAAAATCAAAATGAATTTTCTCCGGGAAAGGGCATTTGAAAACTGCGGAACTGGAACATTTCCATTTCAATGTGTCATTAGTTAGTTGTGATATGAATTGATATGGCAACATAGCGAATTCATTTCATTCATAATTTATATTACCTGATAGCACGTGTGTTATTCTTCGTATTGGAAACAAGTTTTTATTATATTTAAAGTGTTCATGAACTGAACAAAAGCTAGTTACATTGGAAACATGAAAGAGTGAGTTGTGGCTATAACATATACAGATATGACAAAAATTTTGGCTCGGCTAGTTTTTGGGACATTTACGTCCAACAGTATTTTACGGTTGGAAGTATAAGTCTCAATAGTTATTACTCTTTTCTAGTATAGTCCCTAGAAAAAGAACTTTAACAGCCCGTGAGCTTTAGAGGTTGGCAGAAGACTTTGATATCATTGAATCTGATGATGAATGACTAGCTGATCCATTTGGAAGCGATGATAATGTTTTGAATGAGGATTATCATTCGTCTTCTCCCTCTGACATTGAAGAAATGAATTCGAGCATTATCTCAGGTACTGTTTCGAGTACCGGTGATGATACAAAAATTGATCCGTGCTCTAATGCAATATCTTGGCAACATAATGATGATTCAAATAATCGTCAGAATGATCATAATGATAATATAATATGATGAAAAGTAAATGAAAATAGTTTTGTTTCAAAATAATCCATCCCACCTGAATATTCTGCTATTACCTTAGCTAAGCTCAATCAAGGAAGTATTGAACTGGATTGCTTTTGTAGTTTATTCCCTAAGAGTTTGTTTGTATTCATGGCTCACTGCACAAATCAACTGAGAAGTTCAAAAAGTGAGGAAAAACCACGAATTAAAAGATTTACGCAAAGGAATCAATGATCGTTACTGGAGCTTCACTTATTACACATTATAATCTGATTCCGATATTCGCTGTGTATTGGTCCAACAATCTATTCTTAGGAAATGAAGCAATGAAAAACATTATTTCCCGCGGTTGATGTGAGTTACTTTTATCAAAATTATACTTCAATGAACCCCAAAAATCAAAAAATCTACCAAAGATATATTACACTGTTGAAATAGTTTCATGTTTGGAAAAACTTTAGGAATCAGATCAGACAGCACTTATCAGCCCAGAGACGAATCAATGGCAAAATGAAGAGGCAGGTCTAGTCTAAAACAATAATGCTACCGAAATCAATAAAAAGGGGAGTAGGAATATGGAGTAGGTATTACTCATTGACGACATAAATAAATATTGCGGCAGAAAGACTGTTCAGCAAGAAGGGACCCTTGGCGAGAAAGTTGTTAAAAAATCAACTTTGTTTTGATTGATTTTCTACATCACTCCATCTGTTGGAAAGTGTTGATCATTCTTGTATGAAGAGTCGCTAAAATATACCTAAATTTGAAGGAAATTTGGAAAGAGGAGAATCTCAAATACTCGGAAATCAACGGTATTCTTGCTATTAGGTGGCAAGATACAAAAAATGTTAAAGTCTTATCAAACTACCATGGACATTTCTCAGTCAGTTCATTGAATGAGTACTGTCAGAATAATTGTCAATCATAGTAATACTCATACATACACTCCTCAATTCAAAACGATTTAACTTTAGAGGAATGTGCGTAAATAGTTGATCTATAGCGGAGCATCGAATTGCATTGTGTTCATCAATGATCTACCTATCCTTTCAGAGGTTTATGTTTACGAAAATGTAAGACTCTGACGGGACCAAAGAGGTGTAATTGGTAAGCACGCTGGACTAGACATACAGGAATGTGGGTTCGAATCCAGCCTTTGGTTCAATGTTTTACGTTTATTTATCTTGGATAATCCTATATTCAATTATCTAAGATCTTCATAATTCAGAAACTTGATTCTATATATCTTAATGCACTTACACGAAATTGTAGCCAATTAGGCAAAGAAACTTCAAGCTCTTATTCATACTTACCCAGAACATTCCTCAGTCAGTTGAAATTTAAATACATAAGAACCGGGATGCTGTCATTGAATGAATAATGTCAGAGTAATTGCCAGTCATAGTAATATTCATACCTGCACTCCTCAATTGCAGTTAGCCAGTTAGGCAAAGGAAATAATAGTTTTTAAAAATGAACTATTTTTATTAGAGCTTTAATACAAAATGATGTTCAATCTTTCAAGTCTAATTTTTAACTAACTACATTATGATAACTTAGTAATATGGACATTATATGCTGTCTGCACTATTATTTTGCAACTTGGTGTCGTATGTTGCTGATGTAGGGATTCTCTAAAATCTGTTTCAGGACAGGCTGCTATATAATTCCTCCCTCCTTACAACGAAGCTTCCATCGGATTTTGTTTTAATATTGAAGGTCTTTCAAATTCAAAGACATTAAACCCACACTAAATTTTGGGACTTCATTTTTTGTGTATTGTAATTTTAATTTATTAATCACAAGAGGTTGTCCATAGGTCCTGTCTAGGTACGTCATCTTATGATTGTGGAAATACGTTTCTCATGTGTGTTCTTTTATCAGGCAAATTACCTGAATTATGTTTCTTTTCAACATTTAATTTTGATTTCTTCTTTATGAGAGAATATTCCTAGGAATTGATTAATTTCAGGGATGATTTTCACATGGTTTTCTTGGATATTCAAATGAATATACTGACTTTGGTTCGAATTTCCATTAAGTAATATTTCTTTCTCGCATAAAGCGTTATTGCTACTTTGAATGTAATTAGGACATTGATATATTCACCTTTCATACCAATGTCATTTAGGTTTAATAATGTTGTCTTTAGATTTCAATAGATATTTTATATCGGGAATTATAGTTACAAATTCTGATTCGTATTCAGTTGGAATTGAGTGTAAATAGTAGAACTCGAACTCTTTGTGAAAATTGATTGGGACTGACAAGAACAAGTTATTTGTGGAAGATTTGATTTTACAATTAATTTTCATTATCGATTAGAAAAATGTGTTTTCGTATTTTAATTCAAAGAACGTCTTCTTTGTGGAGTGAAGATATTTTTTGTTATCTCAAGAATGGATCTCTCGTCTTCATTATGCTGAGATGTAGAGTATTCAATTTGCAAAATGTGATGGAATTCTCAACATCTTGTAAGATGTTTAAAATAGTAGGTATTATAAAGTATAAACAATTGTCTTTTGCGAATAGGATATCTCCAATTATTATGTATGTCCTGTATAGTATTTATTATTAAAATTTTCGATGATAAGTTGATTAAGAAAGTATCGCAGTTTTAATTGATTTTATATATTATGTTGATTGGTTTGCATATGTTCTAAACTTTTATTAAACCTTTCGCCATCTTGTGCGTCTAGGTTGCCAGTGAACATTTTGACAACAGTGCCTAGTCCATTGATTAAACCTCTTTTGCTTCTAACTTTACCAGATTGTATATTGATATTACTTATTTTTTCTTTCATAATAATTTGACTGCATATAATCATTTTGTTATAGTTATCTAGTTCGTGAGAGTAAAGTATATTCTTTATAGTAGTTGACTTAAGATTTTCGTACTGGGTGTTTAACGTACTATATTCATTGTATAAGGGTTGTAGATTATAGTAATGTAATGTACCGGGATATCAAAAATTTTCTTGGCAAGGGTGGTTATGGAATCTAAAACGTGTGTCTTACTTTACGTTTGAAATAATTATGTCACTGTCACACTGGCATCATCAATAACCTACAAATTTCATACCTATTTATTTCAGTTGTAAAACAATAATGAACTACAAATTATGAAATAACGGTTTTAATTGCCCAAACACAAACGTTGACTGTATTGCCAATTTCCATTAACTAGCTCACCCGTTCGGAAATAGGCTTCAATCATGAAAATTTTGTGCTGTGTGGTAAGAGGCATGATTCAAAAACTGGATAAGAAAATTTCAGCACAATGACTTGAAAGATTCTGACACAACAAAACATATTCAAAAATTTAAAGTTAGACACACGTTTTACATCCCACAATCACCCTTGGACCAAGATAATTTTTAATTTGCAGTTCATTATTGTTTTACAACTGAAATAAATTGGTATGAAATTTGAGGGTTATTGATGATGTCAGTATGACAGTGACATAATTATTTCAAACGTAAAGTAAGACACACGTTTTAGATTCCACAACCACCCTTGACCAAGATAATTTTTGATATCCCGGTATGTTCAGTTTGTAGCAGCTTCCGGGCACTAGGTTAATTGGTAGAAGCACCAAGTTCAAAGTTATAGTTTTTATGTCTGCTCCTCGTCCAACTGGAATATTGGTTTTCGTTCCCTGCAACTTCGCTGTGTCCGGGGACCCAGATGAGTTGAACTTTATTTCTCCTAGCTAGTTCAGCCAGTGTGTTCCTGCATTCTTTGACGAGCCTTGATGTGACTCTGGGTGATTTGAGAGCTCCCAGAGCCGAGCGGCTGTCTGTGCAGATATACATGCGCCTATTTACATAGTTTCTTCGCAAGTTTTCCATGGCACAAGTCAATATTGCGTAGACCTCCGCCTGAAAAACCGTGCAATAAGCGCCTAGAGTCACTGAAATAGTGATCCTTGGCCTTTTTAGGTACACTCCCGCCCCAGAAGCCTGACCTACTTTGGACCCATCTGTGAACAATACGGGCCCGTCTGGTGGTAGTAGGGTGAGGGTATCGTTGTTCCAATCTTCTCTATCCGGGATGAGGATTTTAGGAGAAGTGAGACATATAGCTGGAATCATGCTATCTTGCTTCATTTCTAGTATGGGGCATTCAGAGATTGCCTCACTTAGAATCGATGAGTGTCCACGAGAATGGAACGTTTTGGTTCAGTGGCATAGGCCCTTCAACCTATACGCCGTTCTCATGGCCTCAGTTTTAATGAATAAGTGTAGAGGTGGTAATCCAGCGAGAGCTTCAAGGGCTCTCGTCGGAGCCGACCTCATGCCGCTCAGTATGCCTACGCATGCAAGTCGCTGCAGACGGTCAAGGGGGCGCTGGGAAATACCAGTCCTTGTCCCTGACCACCACACTACCGCCGCGTAGGTAACCATAGGTCTAATCCCAGCAGTATAGATCCAATAAAGGATCTTTGGCTGTAACCCCCATGTGCTGCTGAAAGCTCTTCTGCACGCCCAAAATGACGCAGAGGCCTTCCCCACTCGATATTCGAGGTGTTCGCGCCAGGTCAATTTAGAGTCTAGGATTACTCCCAGAAACTTCACCGACCCTTTGAAAGGCAGGACCCTGCCAGAGAAACTAATCTCTGGTAGTGTGCCCAGCTTGCGTTTCCTAAACAGAACAACTTCCGTTTTGTCAGGATTTACCCTTAGCCCCTCCGTGCGGCACCAGCCGTCCACTATGCTGAGCAGCGTATTTTGCAGCTCGCACAGCGTCCTCAAGTGCCGCCCGAAGGTGACGCCAGCCAAGTCATCGGCATAGGCTTGGGCATAAAACCCAGCCTCTTCCAGTTCCAAAGCACCACAGAAGCGGAGATAGGACACCTCCCTGTGGACAGCCTTTTGTAGCGGTGGTTTGTACAAGGCATCCGTTATGTTGCGCCTTTATCGCACGCATAGATAGCATGGCCCCAATCCACCGGATCAGTGTTGAACTGACTCCATGCTTCTCAGAGGCTGAGCAGATAGACTCGACGGACGTGTTATCAAATGCCCCCTCGATGTCCATAAATACTCCCAGGGCGTGTTCCTCCCGGGCCATAGCACCATCTATTCTTGTTACTAGATGATGCAAGGCCGTTTCAGTCGAGAGGCCAGCCTGGTAGGCGTGTTGACGACAGTGAAAGGGATGGGCCTCCAGTGGGCCATCTCTCAAGTATCGGTCAATCAGTCTCTCCATTGCCTTTAATAGGAATGAGGTTAGACTGATAGGGCGGAATGCTTTAGCTTGGGTATAATCAGTTTTACCTGCCTTTGGAATAAACACGACTTTCACTGCCCGCCATAGCTTAGGAATAAAGCCAGTCGCTATGCAAAATCGGAAGATTTTCACCAATAGCTTGATGATTATTTCCTGTCCCTCTTGTAGGAGAGCCGGGAAGATTCCATCTTCGCCTGGTGATTTGTACGGTGCGAACCCTGATATGGCCCACTTCACCTTGTCGTAATTGACTATGTCGGAGGACAGACGAAAGTCACCGTTATGACGGTCACTCTGTCCATCGTCTCTTTCAGTAGTCAGATTTCCGTCTCCAGAGTCAGGAAAATGGACCGACACTAGGTGTCTCAGTGTCTCCTCCGGAGTCGTGGTGTACTCACCACTCGGAAGAATCACTGATCCAATTATGGCTCTGTTGTCTTTTGAGAGAACTTTCAAGAGTCTTGCCGCAGAGGGTGGCTTGTTGATATCCCCGCAGAAAGTCCGGCAACTGTCTCGTTTTGACGTTCTCAATGCTTTTTTATAGTCTCTTTGGGCCGCTTTATAGCTTTCCCAATCCACGACTGCTTGAGATCTCTTAGCTTTATTAAAGAGTTTTCCTACCATTTTCCGGTGTTCCTCCACTTTTGTGGTCCACCATGGCGTTGTTCCTCCAGCGTTCCTCTGCCTAAGGTCACAGCTGGCTTCGTACGAATAACTTACTTCTTTTCGTAAAAATTCCGATTCATCGAGTTGTATCTTGATATTTGATTCTCTCGGCCTTTCAAACACTTCTCTTAATCGAGTCACGTGTTCTTATCAGCTGATACTGAAAACTATAGTATCGTCAATGTATACAAGGCATCTCTTTGTATACCGCGTAATATATTGTAAATGACACGTTGGAACGTCGCGGGTGAATTTTTCAAGCCAAAGGGCATACGCAAGTGTTCGTAGTGCCCGTTCTCTGTATTTAATGCTGTTTTTGGAATGCCTTCTTCAGACATTTCTATTTGGTGAAAGCCAGAGATTAAGTCCAATGTCGTGAAGTACTGACAGCTTCCTAGTTTATCTAATAAGTCCGTTATATTTGGTACCGGTCATCAATTTATTTCTCATTGAGTTTTTGATAGTCCACTACAATACGCCATTTGGGTTTACCAGATGCGTCCAATTTTTTTGGGACCACCCAAATAGGGAAGGACCAGGGAGACATAGAAGGACGTATTATATTTTGGTGTAACATACTTTGAATTTGCTCCTCTACCTCTAGTCTGTGTATCTGAGCGTATAAGATTTTGTGTAACCTGGCAATTCATCCTAAGTTAAATTTGACTAATAAATGTTATTTTTTCGTCATTCATGTGAAATATGTCGGCATATTCTTCAATCAAGTCAGTAATAATTTTCTTTCCCTCTGAATTCATATGTTCAGTTCGGACGTTAGAAATATCAAATTTTATACATTCAGTATGTATACTGTTGCAATTTGGTTTGAAATATTCGTCGAATGTTTCTGCTAGTGAATGTGTTGTAATGTCTATACTTATTTCTTGTTCATGTGGATCCAGAATCGTGCATACTGCTTCGTAACTTTTTACTGTCGTAAGACATTCAGTTATTTCTAAGTTATTAATTTTTGGATAGGGTATTTTTATTTCACCTTCTTTGATATTCTCCACATCAACTTTTATGACTTGTTCTTATCTTGGTGCAACAACAATACAATTGGTTTGAATGGGTTCTTGATGATGATTTATTTTTATTTTGCAAGCTGGTCTTAGAAGTAAATCGTTCCTTAGATCTACTGTAGCGTTCAATTTTTTCAAATTATCTAGTCCTAGTAAACAATGGGAATAGTTGTGAAAATTAAATAAGTGAAATTTCAAAGAGAATTTGTATCTTAAATAGTTTCGAACATTTTATAAGAGTACTATAGTTTTCTATTGAAGTGCCATTTGCGGTAGAAATTTAGAACGGGTCTTTTTAATTGAATTATTAAAGAATTTTTTTGCGATTTCAGGATTAACGAAATATTATGTATGGTAGTTCACTTTGATTATTTGTTAAATTCATAAGTTCGAATTTTGCTCCGAGACATCTTCCTCTAAAAAATAATTATCTACATCCTCTTCATCAACAAAAGTATATAATTCTTTGACCACATAGTTTAATTTATTCTGATGAAAATTGATTAGGTCTATTACTAGTTGATATAGCCATTGGAGTTTGATTTGGGAAATTTTGATTTTGAATATATTTGTTAGTAATTAAATTTGTATTTTGATTGGGTGTATTATTAATATGACTAAATTGTTGCTGGTTATTGGTATCAGTATCTGGTTTTGGAATAAATCGAGAATAATGAACATAATTACTTATTGGAAGAGTTTGATGTCTTATGATTAGTTTATTTTGATAATTTTGGGTATTAGGCTTCAAATTAAATTTCTTCTGATCAATTTTTTGACTAGTTATTTCCAATTGGAAATCATTTGTTAGCATATTCTAAGCAAGATTTAAATCTGTTGGATTTTTGTTTGCATATGAGATCCAATAGGTTCTTTTAAGCCACGTATATTCTTAATGCATAATTTCTAAAGTAGGCTTTATATACTGCTGCTTCATTTACGCCGGTATGTGTGAATATATAAGAAGTTTGCAGATTCAATAAATGTTGCACTCGATTGTAAAAATCGAAAGGACTTTTGTTTCCTTGTTTTATTTCTATCATTCCAATACTGAAAGTGTAACAATCTCTTTTATCAGCATATGTAGAGATTAAAGCATTTTTAACTGTACCCAATTTGTAATGATACAAGCCGAGATGTTGAGAACAGCATCTCCTTTGATTTTTGCTAAGATATTCGACATGAGATATTCATTCTGAAAATGATTTACAGCTTGAGCGTTATGAAATGTGGAAATCTGGAATCATGTTTGAGTATTCTTGTTTAAGAGTGGGGACGGCCATATTCGTTGGGGTCCTACTTTTCGAAGATCTAGATCGAAAATAGTTCATTTTTTGTGAGTTTGAGTTAGAATCAGAATTCAAACTGTTGGAGTCGATTGAATTTTTTGAATAGGATCCTCTAATTGACATCAGTACTTACAGTAAAATAATGGTGAGTATCCTTTCCATGTGATTTGTCTTGCATTCAGGACAGCCAAGACTTAATGTGCACTCGGGTTTTTCTTCTCGTTAAGCTACTCAATCCACCTAATTGGTAAAGAATGTTCTAATAGCAGTAAAATCGTTAACACGAACATACAATTATGTTCACTAACTTTCGTTTGGCTATCCTAGAACGACTGGGCCAATTAACTTTCAAACTACCGAAAAATAGTTAAAAAATTGATTATTTTTATTAGAGCTTTAATACAAAATGATGTTCAAGTCTAATTCTTAACTAACTACATTATATAGCTTTGTGTTTTATATTATATAAGCTACTTTTACAAAAATTTCAGATGTTACAATTCATTCCTTTCTTTTTTATACATCTTGGGGTCCGACTGACTATCCCTCCTTTCGTACACCTTACTGGCTACTATAATTCTCAATTACGTATAATATATTGAAACCTTCCTACAAAGCCTTTATAAACTCATTTTACTGCCCCGGTATTCATGTATATGTTAGAGGGCAGTATGTTAATGTTAATGTGTACCAGCAAGAAAATTGAATATCAAAAAACTGGGGTTTTTATTTTCAAGAACTTTTTTGGCTCGGAGCTCTTAAGTTAATAGATGAGTACTCTATTCAAGCCCTATTATATATCACGACAGAATACACCAAATTCTTCAGGTGTTTGAAAAGTATGACGGATCCATTAACTCATTTTCCCTTGAACACTCTGCCTGAGATAAAGTATACGAACGCAAGGTAATTTCATCTCATTCAATGTTGGAAACTATGTATTATAGTGTACTCAGGGAATTACGAATAAAGCTGGTAGATACCTGGGTGTAATGGCCAGTACTTGGAGAAAATCCACCAGGGTACTGGTAGCTATTAACTTCGTTAAACCAACTTGCAATTGCTTTTCGCCAATCGGGTCCACCAAATTCAGCTGTTGACATTTCGATGAACAAATTTTGTCCTACATGAGTCCATCTACCTGAAACATCAGAGGTGAGTTTTTCTTACGCTATCAAGATAAGTCATGGTTTTTGGTTGTTTTAACCAGTAGTTAGGACAATGCAAGTCCGATCGGTGTTGCCGGAGCGGTTGCGTTTCGATCCAATTCGAATGAAGCTTGTGACGTAGGCATTCAAATAAGTATCGTGTGCCAAGTGAACCCAATTGTTTAAGCTATCCGTCACAGTTCCAAATCGAAAATTAAAAATTCGTTTAGGTCATGTCCCAAAGCACTGTGATCCAAAGCACTTTTTTGAACAAATGATTCGTATTTTTGAAAGTTATTTTATGTATACAGGATTTCCCAAGAAAAAGTTATGACAACTCGCTAAGCTTTTAAAATAGAAACGCTTAATTTTGATTCTGTTCAATATTCTATATATGTTTCATGTTTAATCTCCTATAACTATGTTCAATCATATTTTTTAAAATTAAAAAGCTAATTAAGGCTCAACTGATATGTAAGTACTTACATCTAATGAATTTTTTAAGCGTATTTCCAAAATAATAGAACTTAGGACAGGGCATGTCACATAAAATATGTTTGGAATCTTAAGCAAAATTAAAAAATTAAATATAAAAATCAAGTGAGTCATCACAACTTACTTTCATACAGAATATGCTTTCATACATGAAATAAGTTCTTATCACATGAGACTGTAAAATCCGAGTTGTATTCCATCGAAAGCGCATATGCGAACGTCATCCTGAAGGTGGCTATAGACTAGCATATATTCGCGATTCGTGAGCAGTTCGCGAATAGTGTGTAGGTACTTGTTCGTTAAAAATCGATTCCCTCTTGGAGGCGGTGAGTTGACGAATATTAAAGTCTGCGCATCAACATAAACCGCTTATTCGCCGAAATTCGGGCTTTGTTCATCGTAAATTCGTCCATTCGTGATGCACGCTAGTTAGATCCGAGGACACACTGTATAAAAGTTAAAACTGTTTGAGTTCTTCATGAATAATTATTAATTACATTTATTTTATTTCATTCCGCATTCTTGAATTTTTTTGTAACAATGGCCGAACAAGATTACAAGCAAGAATACGAATGGTCTGATATATGCGATCTAGACTTAATCTATGAAATGGAACAACTGCCTTATTTATGAGATCCAAGGGATAATGATAGGAATAAAAAAAGTGACGCAATTAAAATTTTGGCAGAGAAGTTCGGAGTGACTGCTGAAGAAATTAGCAAGAAGTATTCAACTTTATTGCCAGCTTATAGAAATAGAAATAATATTTGGAAAATGTACATACAATAAAAATAATGTATGTATATACTGAAATAATGATTTGCTTTTGCTCACAAATTTCCGCGAACTAACTGCGAACATGAATAAATCACGGATCGCGCATCACGAATAGTGAACAAACGCATAGTCTGGATAAATCACGCATTGCGCTTCACGAATCACGAATATACACAGTAATCAATAACAAAAATAAACTTTCAAATAACCTACTAACCTAGTATTCCCAAAAATATATAGTAATCTAACCAACTACCTTGGATAAATTTAACAAATTAAACCTCTTGCAGTTTCGAACTTACGCTATTGGAAGCAAAAAAATATGAGGCAGAGTACCGTCCGTACATCTGACATTTGGGACTACATCTGCCGGTGCCAAAACTGCACACTACAAAATGCTAGATTAACTTTCCAGGAAACCAGAAAATGTCTTCAAGTTATCAATTTCGAAACAGATTTCAATGAAAACCATTGATCTATACAGTCTCACCTATTCTATTGAGATGAGTTTAAGCGGGCACAGCTACTATTTATTGGATTTTATTATTTTCAAGCCATGTTGGTATTCTACACAGCATTACAAAGTAGAGGAAGTAAATTTATAGAATGTCATTTCTTTAAAACGGTTGAAAATAACAAATCAAAAAGTCTTACATATATTCATTTCTGATCAATTACTTCCAGAAATAACTAACAAAGTCTTCAAATGGGGATATTTAGTGAAATGTGTATACTCGTTCAATGTTGTATTTGTATTATATTCAAGCCAATTTCATATTTCTGGGAATGATATTACAATTAAATAATTGGTATCACTCAAGTGTGAGTTCATGTTAATATTCAAATTGTAATATGGTTTGATTCTCACAATCCATTTAAATCGGTACTACCAGGTTTTGAGGGCAAAGGTTACGCCTCATCTTCAGGCATATATAAAAATCTTGAATAGTAGACTTCCTCGGATAGCTAATCTTGAAAAATCTTGGCTTCCGGATGGATTCCGCGTCACAATAGCTCGACTTGACGCCGACGTTTCGCCAACCATTACAGGTGGCATCTTCAAGGCAGGCTTGAGGCTCAAACAGAAACTGGTTCTACTGGTTTCTGTAGCCGTTTTTATTGTAGGAAAAAATCCTTCACGCTACACAGTTCACTGCCTTTATTCCGGTGATTAACCTCGTTCGGGCACCTGACTCTGCCGTTGTGTGATCATGTGCGAAGTGGAATTTTCGAGGATGGGTTCCCAAATGTTGGGAAGGTAATATTCTGAGTCACAATTCAGATTATTCGGATGTTTTAGGGTTTCTATAGCTTCAAGGGTTTTTCGCTGATAGAAGTTTGGGGCTCAGGCTAGGATTCAAGTATCTCCAAAAAGGATTTGATGATTAGTTCCAAACTTCTGTTCCGCAAGTGCAGATCTACTGGTGTCACGAAGCCTTATACAGAGCTCATGTTCTTTCACACGAGTAGCTACTGTACGACCTGTTTCACCAATGTAGACTTTACCGCAAGAACAGGGAATGCTATAAACACCTTCTAAGTGAAGAGGAGGAAGGAGATCTTTGATAGGTTTGTAAAACTGAGATAATTTTGTAAGTGTGGAAATACGGGTAGAAATATTATGTTTTTTGAGGATTTTGGAAATTCGATCTGTTATCCGGAAGCCAAGATTTTTCAATATATAAAAATGGATTCAATATTTATAATATAATAATGGAAAAAAAACATATGATGTGGTAAAATATTATATATTGAAACCATTCTCTAAACATGGTAATAACGATTTAATAGGATTGTGAGAATTAAACCATATTCAGATTTAAATAAAAAATGTCAATACAATTGCCGCAGAGTTAATTGAAATCAAGGAAATCGAAGTATGATTCATTGAAAATTGTTTCTGTGTAAATCACTTGGTTCCTCATTCCTAGACTAATTTGACCAGTAAAAAAATATTGTAAAAATGATCAGTTATTGAGATAAATCCAGCCACACTAGATCCGATGAATAATCTTTCTCGTATAAAAATACAAGTGAGTTGTAATTTAAGAATCATCTCAATTTTGTCCTGAATTATTCTGTGATACTTATAGTTGCCAAGGACAATAAAATCCTATCAATACAAATCTTATATATAACATCAATTAATTGGCAATCGAGAATGATTGATTCCTTGCATGACTTTGTTCCAAATGGAGTAGATTAAATTTCCAAATAATTATAACCAACTTTATTTCAATATTATTGTTTTCATAGTTACCATCTTGTACTTTAACATGTTCGAACACGCAAGTGTCTGCTATTTCCTGAGCCTCCATTGCCAAGTTTGCATCATAGGACTGAAACAATCATAACAATTTGATAAGAGGACTAAATAAAATTTGAAATTTGCAATTTGTTTTTTTTTATACTTTGACTACACGAGAGGAAAACCTTTAATGTTGAAAGAAGATCGTTTGAGCCAGCGGTGGAATATTGAGAGAGGAGATAGGCATTCACATTTTCTTGAAGGTATGGAGAATAAAGGCGTAGGGAAAGACCTCACTAGGTAAAGAGTTCCACAACTTCGCTGTTCGATAGAAAAATAAAGTCTGGCAGGTTCGACCGGTCTAGATTTTGACATTGAAGGAGTAACTAGCTTGAGCTCGTCTGGTGAGCCTACCTGAAATATCTTCTGGTGGAGTAATAGACGAAATTTCTGATGAACACAGGTCATGGAAAATCCATAGAGATCCTACAATGTTCTGGGTCAATGAATAATAGATGAATTAAGCTCCCTTCTAGGATTCCTAATCCGTTTTCGAACCAACGCTAAGCTGGTGAGGCTATTTGCGAACTAATAAAAATCGATAACGCAATTAAATAAGATAATGAATCATCAGTTTTGTTTTCACTGTTATTAAAAAAATTACCGAAAATTTGAATTTACGCGAACAGCAAGATTTAATTGCTGACAATTATTTTGTCACACAGTAACATTATCAAAGCGAGTTATGAACTAATTTAGCTATATAAATTGAAATGCCATCTTTGAAGAGTATAACGCCGTATCGCAAAAATGCCAGGGTCAAATCCATGGCAAGTTGTATCTTCATATTGTTTTGAGCAATTTTTTTAATTCGGATAAAGTTTAACCGCAAATTTGCCTTTTTAGACCATGAAAGGCATATATCGTCGGGAAAAAATGAAGTTTCAATCACAACTTCTTCAAATGACATACCAGAATATGCAGAAACATATCCGAATTTCTCGGATGGCAATTTTCCACTTGCCCGGAAGATTTAATCTAAAAGGCTCTCATTCAACTGAGAAATATGCTTTTGATATCGAATGAGTAGCTGACATTCAGTAGAGTTACTTTTTCGAACCCTTTCCTTACTCTGCGCCGCACTTGCAAGTTCTCAAGATAACCTATCATTTCAAATAGGACAAAATTCGATTAGGCCGGTTCCATGTTGCAACATTGACAATAGCTCTTGGTCTACTACTACTTCCTGGCTTCAAAGCAAATTATGCTGGTGGGTATTTTATGGAATAATATTTAATCTTAAACCAAAGATAATAATTTAAGAAAGAGGTAATTAAGTACACTTTCTTGTAGAAACTAGAACGCTCTAATCGTAAATTCTCACATAGTTCTGCTTATACCAATTTTTTTCTAGACTTTGACTACACGAGAGGAAAATCTATAATCTTCGAAGAACATCGTGTGAGCCAGCATTCATTGTGCAACGAGTTCAACAACTTCGCCGTTCGATATAAAAATGAAGTCTGATAGGAAGAACACTGACCAAGTTGATATCTCTAGAAGAGGGAGATACCGGCCACTTTTCTACGATGTTCTAGAGACCACAATGAATTCGTAAATGTGACATCATCAATCAGACAAATAGCTCTCTGTTGGATATATTCCAAGAGCTTCAGCGTATGTTTGGAAGACGAACTCGGAACATTCGAACAGTACTCCAGGACAGGTCGAATCTGTGTTTTGTAGATTATGAAGAGCTGGTGGGATGTAAAGTAGCTCTTGGCACTGAATAGAGAACCATGAATTTGTGAAGCGGTTTCCGCAATGGACCTGACATGATCATCCCATGAGAGGGTGCTGTCGGTGGAGATCTCAAGCATGGATTCGGAATGGAACACTTCATAGGATATGAAATGGACGTGAGAATATTGCTATGGATTTAAAAAAATCGATATAAAATTACATCGATGTTCTCTGTTAGAATGAACTGGGATCCCTAAATCCTCAACTTCCTCTCCCCCACTAGTAGGAATAGAAAACATATTGCGAACGATATGAAACAGATGACGATGGGCAAAGATAAACCTCCTACAATTTCAGAGCTAGAAGAGACCGTCAAACTTGGAATTTATGAAATAAAGTACGAAATATTTTGTTTCAATTTTTTCTGTTCAATAAACAAATAATAGAGTTCCACAATCACAAGAAAAAAGTATTTATTATCATTTTCAACCTAGAACAAACATCTTTTCATTCATGCTTAAGAAAAAAGGATGTAACTCACCATTCTTTTCAGGTTTATCCCTCTTGGTTGTTTTTTGACTTTCCGTTGAGCGATCATTGTGCGGTATCTATTGTGTTCATTGGTAACAATGTCCTGATTTACTTGATCAACTCCAGAAGCTAAGAATGAAACGATATAAAAACTTCTATAGATTTTGAATTCTATTCACAATTCATAATTATCAATCACCTCACATAGATATGAAAATGGTTATATTTGATAGCCAACTTGTAGGATTAGCCTATAATTTCTACCAAAATTTTCAGTTCTGCGGAATTCAATTCATTGTTCTTCTCTTCCGAATTATATCTGTAGGAATATTCAATATTCTCTTATTGAAGAGACAAACTTATTGATACGATCAAAAAATATGTGAATAAATTTGATCGAACTTTTGTCAAAACCATTGTCCATCAGTGGCGTAGCGGGGGGGGGGGGGCAGAGGGGGCTGAAAGTGCCCCGGGCGCCGGATCCAGGGGGCGCCAAATTTGGAAATGTCTAAGTTTATAAAAACTTCACGGAAAAGAAATTCACGATAAAAATGTTGGGCACACAGCTGGCTGAACAGCAGTATAACATTCTTCCCGTAACTTCATCCAGCTAATCAAGAGGCATCTGTCATCACTTTCTTCGGCACTATATATAGTGTTCTTCTCTCAGTCAACTATACAGTGAGACTTGCTTAAAAGTGCAGTGAAGAGAACAGTGAAACAGGAATCGCAAACAACATGGAATGCTAGGTATGACGTTGTCAGTGTAGTCTTTGAACATCTGGATTCTATTTTGGATCTGCTCGAAAAAATGAGTAAAAATCCAGAATTGACGCCGGAAACTAGAAATGAAGCGGGAAGCCTCGCACACAGAATGCTCACACGTTCGAATTCCTCAGCCTTCTCTACTTTTGGGACCATGTTTTGCGGAGAATTGAACGCGTTCAAAAAAGACTGCAAGATCCTGCAATGAATTTTGCAGATGCTACCAACGACCTCGATTCTCTTCAACACGATTTAGCACACATTCGAGACAATTTATGTACTGCCGCGATTGCAGACGCGAAACAAAAATGTGACCGATGGGGAATCAACGTCGAACGGAGAAGAGGAGAGTTAGCTGAAGATGCAGTCCCTTCAGCAGAGGAGGAACAAAGTCGCTTTTTGTCAAACGCTATTGATAGGCACCAGTTTGAGTTCGACAATCGTTTTCAGCATCTTTGTTATCTGAACAAGATGTTTGGCTTTCTCTTGAATGTTGCAGAGTTGATGAGTGGTTCAGATTTCGATTGCGTGGAAAAACAGTGTGAAAATTTCGGAGAATTTTACGCTACTGACGCATTGCAAGTTGTGAGCGGTCCTTCAGTAAGTTAAAGTTAATATTAACTTATCTGCGTGCATCAATGATACATTTGCATCAATGAAAGCGCGTGAAATGCATATCTAGATTTATTGTTCAATGAATATATGTAAGTTTAAAAGAAAGGTATATAAAACTATTAAAAACTGTGTTCCCTTGTTTCTTCCTATGAATATATTTGGCAATGTTGTATACGAAAATAAATATTGTTAAGAATCAAGGGGCTGGGGGGGGGGGCAATTATGATAGCTTGCCCCGGGGCGCGCACAATCCTCGCTACGCCTCTGTTGTACATTGCCAGTTTCTCAACTGGCTCAAACGAATGAATTCAAATTTATCTTCCGCTGAGGGTAATCCTTTATTAGCATTACTAACCCTAGATAGTATTTTTAAACAGGTACATTTTGTTTTCTTACTTATCCAGTTTATTCTGATGTTGGCACTTTGTATTGTATTTTTAATAGATAAGAATGATTACTTTTACTTATTGTAATATGTTTGTAAATATCTTCAAGTCAACAAAAATTTCAGAGATAAACTATACATAGGGTATATTGCATCCGTAGTGTAAACTTATTTTCAAAAATGCAAAAGAAGCCATCTAAAAAAATAAAGAACTACAATTTGTTTTATCGGACTCCTAATTTGCAACCAAAAGGCCACAAGTAATAAAATATTTAATTTGTGAATGACAATTTTCCAGAGAGGTAATGCAAATTTCACTTGGATTACGAGCAGGTTAGAAGAAAATAAGTGACAATTAATGCAATAGTTGAAATTTTGAAAATAGCAAATAGTAGTTCTAACTTCACTGAAGTTTTGGAAGCTTCTTCATAGAGTTGTTCAAATCTCTAGAAAATTTGATGAGCAATTTTCTCATCTACCTTTTCATTTCGCATTTCCACTCAGAATAGGTATTTGATTTCTTGTTTATTGAAAATTCGAGAAGCTCAAGCCTCGCCCTATGCAAATGCTATCAAGTCATTTTCACTTTTACTCAATAATATAATTTTCATTCTAACAATACAATCACAATTTTTTTATTGGTTGCAGAATTTTTATTGGTTACATGAATTCAGATTAATTAATAGCCCGAAAGGATATTGGTTAGAATTGAGGTCAAACCTTGACATAACAGAAATATGCGCAGCGTACTGACTAACCTCCTATATAAATATCATTATCTGTTTATTACATTCTCACCTAGAATAACCCCTGTCCTGCATA
Source organism: Endomychus coccineus (assembly GCA_958510875.1). Lineage (NCBI taxonomy): Eukaryota > Metazoa > Arthropoda > Insecta > Coleoptera > Endomychidae > Endomychus > Endomychus coccineus. The sequence continues at coordinate 78,821,200 of OY294067.1, forward strand.
TGCAATCAACTGTAAATATAGTTCCGAGAATGATTAGAGAATAAACGAATATGTGCGTCATAATGAAATTCTCTTTTATTCGTAAGGTGGTCTTAGTTCATTTAGTTCTCCAACAGTTATCTGAAACATCGAAATATTTATTCTATTAATACTTATTATAATTATTATTTATAATATTAACGTTATTGTTAATTATATATAAATTCTCGAGAAATAGGCATAAACGTGAATTCTTAAGACTAATTGTATCACCACAAGGAGTCCTTATCGCACTAATTTCAATTTAAATGCCCACGTCGCCGAAACGAACAGAAACACGAACAATCGAAATTGTAACACAATGTTTTGAATATATAAATTGAGAATCCGCTGCTTAGCAATATTCTTATGAGCTCTATAAACATATCGAATCACAGTCTGTGATACGATTGAAGAGCTGAACTAAAAATATAACGTTGGAGGATTCACTTTTCGAACCAGATGTTGAAGATTCATGAGGTAATAGAAAAAAGTTGTCACAGACCTTGTTAGAACTATTGCTGTCGAGCATTCTACCTAAAATATACTTTTAACATTATAAAGACGCAAGTAGAAATTTGCAAGGGTTTTAATTAATTAAATTAGTATAAATCTGACTTAATGATTGAATATCTGTTCCATGATTTACAGACTTGGAGTCACATTTTATATGAATCATCTCCAGAATAGATCTTTCATAATTATTGGTTTCCTTAGTTCAAATATTAACATTTTTGTAATCGAATTGATAGTTGTAATCAAAGCAGTGTTTAGCAAGGGCGGTGCAATTTTCAAAATTTTTTTTTGTACTATACTTATGGCCATTCATTCTTTTTTGTAAATATTGCTTAGAGATTCCTGTATAAGTTCCATCGCAATCTAAACAATTTAATTTGTATACTGTGTGGGTTTGTTTATCTTTAGGTATTGAAGGTTTTAGATTTGAAAAATACTTCCCAACACAGTTAATAGGCTTATGCGCAATATTTATATCATACTTTTTTAAGCATTTCTTAATTTTCTCTGAGGTCTCCGGAATGTATGGTAATGTTATAAAATTATCTGTATTACCTTTTATGTTATTTATATATGACATTCCAATATAGATTTTGTTTATTCTTTCTTAAATGACGGGATTGAAAAATGTTTTTGGTTAGCCATCTATTTCCAATGTATTACGAACAATTTTCAAATTTTTGGGACGATCCTCTGGGTGGGACAATTTAACCGCGCGATCTGTGAGGCTGTTTATAACACTTTTTTTATAACTTGTTGGTGCAACGAAATTGAAGTGAACATAACGTTGAGACCAAACTTCTTTAGTAAACCACGAAGTTATTGATATTAGAATTACTGAAATCTATCTGCCGTTCTATGGATCATTTAACCAAAAGTAAGTTACTTAATATATCAAGAACAAACCACTTCTGAGATAAACATGATTTATATTTGAGAGACTAGAGGAGAAAATATTTCATGATACTGCTCAGTACCTATTTAGTTTTTGAATGGTAGTATGTGATCTACCAATATCACATCCAAGCTTCGAAATATGTCTTAAAATTAATTAAATGTAAAACGTTCAATAGGTTTGGAGAAGAGATTTTCAAAAACATTGAAAACAACCATGACCGCAGAAATATAAATACAATCATAGAAGGCAATATTTCAATGTCGTTACCCTAACATGTCCTGTTATGTGGTTATGTTATCTGGCGTAGACAGTCTGAACTGTGATATACAGCCATCAATCTATGGAACTGTCGTCATGAAAATGTTACGTGATTATGATGAGCTATCAAAAACCGTTCTTAGCGGATAAGGTGAGTGAGTCATGGTATTTGCCTTTAATATGTATTTTGAGTTCTGATGATAACATCAATCTGAAAATTTGTATACGGTCATAATGTATTATTTGCTCCTCAAAGTAAATATTTTCAAGATGGCACCACTTCTGGTTATACCGGAAATGGACGTCACACACCAGGAAGACAAATTATGTATAACTCGTTTATTATAGGAAAAAAAAGAATTCAAAATCCCCCAAATATGGGCAAACGTTTTGGAAGTACAAGTATTCATTTCATTCGAATGAAGGAGGAAGGTAACAAGTTTGAATATTTCGAAATTGGCTCGACTTATATACAGGAAAGGTTGATGGAGATCACCTCAAAAACCACGAAAGGACGTGCCGCCATTTCGAAAATATCTTCATTGAGCAGCAAATAATCGATTATGGCTGTGTACAGATCTTCAGATTAGTATAATCAACAGAACTCAAAATACTTGTAATGGTGGTTTAGACGGAACTGCTTGTATATACTGACAGATTTAGAGAGTATGCGGTGTAAATAACATGAGGGATAATTACATCATTTTTGGATACTTTGAATAGGTGTGAGCAAATCATATTAACATTGATCATTAAGTAACGGGGAAGGATTTTCAAATTGGTTTTTCCAAATTCAATTTAGGTACTCTGATACTCTGATAACTCTCCTCTCTGATGATGCCACTATGTTGGCAAAACAATTGTTAAGATTTATAATTAAATCTGTTTTCTATTGTGCCTAATTATAGGAGCTATTACAATTTGTTTGTTATTAGGTCTAAATGAAACTACCCTAACACCTTTCGAAAGTTTATAGGCAACTTTTCAAGAGTATCACCGAAATATGAGAGATGTAAATTTTTCAGAAAGTGGAACTAAATGTGAGGATATATCAGTTTATCTGTGAAGCTCTTATCAACACTATTATTAAGTGCAATTGTTTTTATTGCTATCAATTCTATTGTTAAATCTCTACCTGATAGAGGAACTGAAAATGCTATATGTATCATAGATGGAAAGGCTGCATTTGTATGTGGCTTATGACTGAATAGATTGTTTGGAACTATACATGTTATCCTTAAAAATAGGGCTTTAGAATACATTTCAAGGAAATGCTATGGAGTTATGGAGAGATCTGAAAAATTTATTTTGTTGTATTTTTCAAGTTCTAATTTAAATTTAATGTTTGTGTGAATATTATTGAGATAGTTAGCAAAAAGTAGTTGATTTGTCTTGCTAACCCTTTGAAGCAGATATTAATACCATGAACATATCGATGCCATAATCAAATATGTATAATTCCTTTTTCTAGTATCATGGGCATACTCATTTTTACTAATAAAGAGCCTGAAGGAGAGCCCATTGCAAAGCCTACCTCTCGACTATAAAATCCATTATCAACTTGGGAATAATTTTGAATTGAACATAAATGAAAAGCATCGAGTGCATAAGTCAGTTTTTTTGATGAAGATGTGGCTATTTCGAGAACACATCAGAAATAAAAAAATGTATTGACACATTCATAATTTGAAATATTGAAGAACATATCTAAAGTAGCTAGTCGCTTCCTCCAGGTATGGACATATTTTTCTATTTATGCGATAAGTAATTTTTCCCAATTTTTTATGCATAAATCAAAAGCAGGGCTATTGACATAAGAAACTAGGTAATCGTCCGATGGGTGAGCCAATTAGGTCGCTCAATAGAAATCAGATTTGAAGAACATTGTACATCCTAAGATTCCAAAAAAAAATAACGTGTTTTTCTACGACTACATCGAAATATATGTCCATTAAACTATCGTAAATTGAATCATAAGAAACTACATTTTACACAGAACATCATATTGCATACCTGACACGAAATGATTCATATTGCATTTGTTGCCTAGCAACCGATGCATTATGAACCAATATGTGTTGAGGGGCGGTTTTTTTTTTCTGGATGGCGACTTCGAGAATACGATACTAGCTACGGGATATTTTAATAAAGTGCATCAGTAGTATAGAGGGATATCGAAAAAGTTGATTAACCAAAGGGCCATTCATATGGAAGTATGACATTTCCAATATTGTCTTTTGTGAAAATTTAATTTTTTGATTTCCTATTTCATTAGGTAGTGTTATCGTAAGATATGGAACAAAATAAATAACGGTTCTTCGGAAAAACTTTTTACAAGCTTTCTATGGTAATATCAGTATCAACATCCGACGTTGCGTTTTCGTTCAACCACCATCAATTTTTTTTAAAGTACGGTTGTTTCTTTTTAATACAAAATTTTGAGGTAATATTTCATTCTACACTGATTGATGGGTAGATCGATCGCGTTTCAGATCAGTTTCAGAGTTTTGGTAAAAATTAAGACCGGGGCTACATTAAAGTAAAATTTGTGTGAAATAAGCAGTCTAATGCTTAGTTAGGATCAAATTGGAGTTGAAAAAAGAAACAAATAATTAACGACCGTTAAATAATTCAGAATAGTAGGCTTATGCGGGCAGCTAATGTTGGAAATTTTTGGAAAAAATTAATTCCGCGTCATAGTAGCACAACTTGATGCTGACGTTTTGCAACCATTACAGATGGGATTCTCCTGATAGGCTTGACCATATAACTGAAATTGATTCTACTGGTTTTTGTAGCCCAGTATTCATTGTGTGCAAATTACACGCTACATAGCTCACTGCTTTTGTCCTGGTGATTGGATCTGCTCTGGTACTTGACTTCACCTTTGTGTGTCCATGAGCAAAGTGGAATTAGCTTCCAAATGTTGAGAAGTTAATATCCTGAGCCACGGCTTAGATTATTTAGGATATTACCTTGCCAACATTTGGAAACCCAATTTCGGAAATTCCACTCCACACATGATCACACAATGGCGGGGTCAAGTTCCAGAGCAGCAACCACCACAATAGCAGTGAAGTAAGCAGTGTAGAATTTTAACACAATGAAAACCGCTACAGAAGCCTGAAGTATTTGTTTCAGTTCAAGAATCAAGTATGTCCTGAAGATGCCACCAGTCATGGTTAGCGAAACATCGGCATCGGATCGTGCTACTGTGACATGAAATTTATCTGCAAGCCAAGAATGTTCAAGATTAGGTGTGCGAAAGTCTACCATTAAAAATAATAAATAATCCAACACCACATGTGATACATCAATGCGTATAGAATAATGGTTGATCGAGAACGAAACGAATATTGATAGTGATATTACCACAGGAAAGCTTATAGCAAACTCTTACGGTAACACTAGAAAGTAAAATAGTGAATCAGAAATTTGGATTTTCCCCAAAGTCACTTGAAAATCAAAAATTATATTGTAAATCTAATACATCCCTACGAATTGCTCTTTGATTACGAAACTGTATCTATTAAGTACCGTTTCGGATATCCCCATGATGGACATCCTTAACTTGGGCATATGTATAAACTGACAGAATATGGTTCACTCATTTTATTTTGATGATGATGCGATGAACACGAACCTGCATTCACAATTTATTTACATTAGTGTTCAAAAATGTGTTAGTAAAGACGAAGAAAAATTTTTACTATCATTGGGATAATAAACTATCACGGTTACGGCTATTCTGAATCATTTCAAATCCAAAACCAAAATTTAGTAAATAAATTGCCAATTAATTAATTGGAAATTTGTATTACATTATATTTCTAGTTTAGAGGAAAATCGTCAAATACGGGCTATAGTATTATAATTTTTGGTACTCTCAGGCATTCCGAGAAAAAAATATAGCTGATCTAGAGATTATCCCAATAGACACTAAATATGGGCTAGTATCTACCACTAATTGCAACGTGAAGGAAGCCCATTTTGAAAAAATACATCATCTACATATCAAGTAAGGTTGAATTTACATTCAAAAAGAATGCACATAAGTCCACATCAAAGGTAAATTTTTTTATCTATTAGTTAGTTCAGAATTTTATCCGGTAAAACCTGATATTTGACCGATAAAAAATAAACTCACCTCATAAAGTTTAAAATCACCATCCACCGAAAACGTTACATTATATTTTTACAATTAGTAAGTACAGTGCCCATCTATATCAGATGAGTTTAGTATAACTAACTATAGAAACTATAGATTGTGATAGTTGTTTAGTGAGAAACACACCTAAACCGGGCCTACTTTATTAGTGTTTCCATGTAATTCAGAAAAGAATAAATGACTTTGATTAATTAATAATACTAGAACATAATTTTTGCTAAGAATAAAATATATTATCAAAACGTCAAAATAATATGTATATATATAGATACATTTTTTTTGACGTTTCGATAATATATTTTAATCTTACCTAAAATTCCCAATTCGAGTAAAGTAACAAGAAGCCGTAGGGTTGTAATTGTCAAACGGTAGTTCAGACTAGGGTGGCTCCACCACGAACCAAACTACTACCCGGGAATCCAATGAAAAAAATTAATTACACATCCAATATGTATAGGTGAGGTGAGGTATTTTGTATGTGGGTATATAATATAGATTTCTAAAAGAATGCTAAAATTGTATGAAACTAATAGTTGATTCGAAGATTAATGTGTATCTCCATCCAACCATATCGAATAATTCCATTTTTATATCTGCTAATGTTATAAGAAATGAAAAAATATTTTCTTACCACTTCTGTAGTTCTCAAACACGAAATGAAACTGTTTTTTAGTTGGTATGGATTGATATCTTACTATATATGCGTATAAAAATCACGTGATGTGTATTGAAGCTTATGCAAATATTATTCATTGTAATTGACATTTATGAGGTTCGATAAGAAACGTCGTAAAATAATAAGTTCGATAATTAAAATTATCTTCCGAAATTCAACCAACACGGAAACAGAATATAGAAGCCTAAATGTTCATTCTAATCGCTCAGGTAATAAATTATAGGTATGCAAATTTGTTGGTCAAACTATATCAGTGAGTTCCCTTGCAAAATTATATAAACTGTTACAGTTAGTAATTTTCCTTTGGTTCAATTTGGAATATTTTCAATGTCTTCCGCTACTATTATTCTCGATGTATCCCACAATCCCTAATATGATGATGTCGGGTACAACTATTCTTCCATATCTTCCATATCCATGCTCGGGATCACCGCCAATAGCACCCTCTCATGGGATGATCATGTGAGATCCATTGCGAAAACAACTTCACAAAAACATGGTTTTGTATTCCATGTCAAGAACTACTTTGCGTCCAAGCAGCTCCTCATAATCTACAAGGCACAGACTCGACCTATCCTGGAGTAATGTTTACATGTTTGGCGTTCGGTACCCAAACATACGCTGAAGCTCTTGGATTCTATCCAGAAGAGAGCTATTCGTCTTATTCATGATGTCGCACTTACGAGTTCATTGACCTCTCTATAACAGAAATGTGGGAGATCTTTCCCTTTTCTATAGATATTAAGATATTTCCATGTCGTTGTTCATCAGAAATCACATTTGTTGTTCCACTACGGGAGATTCCAAATAGGTGAACTAGATGAGCTCAAACTAGTCTCCTCTTCATTGTCAAGTTCGAGATCTGCCAAACTTCATTTTTGTATTGAACAGCGAAGTTGTGGAACCCTTTACCTAGTGAGGTACCCTATGCCTATCACCTCCAAGCCCTTCAAACATTCCACCGCTGTGAAAAGCTCTGGTTAGACCAAAAATAACACAGAGCAATCGTCTCCTACTATCCACGGACTAATAAAGATACTGAAACCAATCACGATTTGGCAAAACTGTCTCCATAACAGATCGATTTCGGATGAGATCCCATTCACATAGGAAGTATTACACTACACTCCTCAAAAACGATTGAATGTACGAGAATGATTGACCTATGGCGAAGCATCGAATAGCACATGTTTTTCAATGATGTATCAACCTTCCAGAAGGTTTATGTTGACAAAAACACAAGACTTTGACGAGACCAAATCGATGCAATTGGTCAACACACTGGACTAGACATCTAAGGATGTGTGTTCGAAACCCATCTAGAGCTCAATTCTTACATGTATTCATCTTATTAAGCCTATGTTGAATAGTTTAGGGTTTCCCTATAATAATTTAAGACATTCAATCTATTCCTCTCATTAAACTCACATGGAATTATGCCCCATAAGAAATGCAGAAATTTATTTTTATTTCACATTGTTTCAAATGAGCAAATATTACTGGAGCACTCACTTATTATGACTTTGAATTCCTTCTCCGTCGCTAACTATCGAGTTTTCTCTTTAATACATCACTCCATGTGGTGATTGATGGAGTCTACTCCTACATAATGGTTTTCAACGCTGGTGTTCCATAGATATCTGCCTTGACACTAACGTTTTTCAACTTTCTCTTCTAGAAGCCCTTTATGATCCGATGAAGCCAGAGATGGAAGGCAGAGACAGGTCGATGCAATAAATGAAAATTCTGGAAAGAAGAAGAATGAGGTTTTGATAATCTAGCAGTTTGATTCAATCAAAATAAATTTAAGCTTGTATTCTCTCCATGTAGGCGGATCTCACAATTCCTAATATGATGATTTCAGGTACAACTATTCCTATGAAGTCCCAATATCCATGCTCAGTTTCACTATCAAATACCACACTCTCATGGCACGATAATGTGATTTCCGTTGCAAAAACTGCTCCACAGAAACTTGGTTTTCTATCTTAGATCAATAGGCTGTATACAACCTAGCAGCTCCTCATGATCTACAAAGCACAGAAGCTCTTAGATACTGTTTAGAAAAGAGCTATTCGTTTGGTTGGTGATGTTACGAATTCATTGACCTCTCTGGGATATTGTAAAAAGGTATGTCATCCCCCTTTTGTATAGGTATTTACATGGTCAATGCGGAAATCCCGTATGTTAATATACCCCGAGCGATCCTCAGTAGGCTACCAGACTAGGCTGTTTACCCCTTCATTGTCAAACTCGAGTTCTACCGAATTTCTTTCTACCAAATTTAATTTTCTATCTTACGCTACGTTTTGAAACTCTTTTTAATTGTTTCTCTATCTAGCCCTGCCACATATTCTATCTCCTCAAGATTTTTTTTTCAACCGCTACTTGGAAAATTGCTCACAATAAAATGTTCTTCGTTCTCGTGATTATTCCGTTCGTTCCTGATCTGTGTTTCCAATGATGCAAAATAGTTTCTACTGCTACGCCATAAATCAATTCCATTATCAACTTTTACATTCTGGAAAAATTGGTAGTAGATATTAATTTCAAAATATGATTATCTCAAGAAATTCGAAACTTTCGAAAAGAACAAGTCATTGACAGATCAATTTAACAAATTCGATTGCCTAGCCAACTGAGATGAAGTTTAAAGGGTCAAGAACAATGTAGGTATAAGCATGAACATTATCTCCTTAAAAAAACTAGAAATGTGTTGCCGCTTGAAGAATAAATGAATAGTGTGCGTGGCAAAGTTACTCCTCGCAAATCATTTGATTTGGTTACTGATTTTTATATTATTCTTTCACATTCTACAATATACTCTTTGGTCTTGTGTAAAGGTAATGAAAAAAATTATTTATTTCATTATTTTACACAACTAAATTATATTCAAATTAATAATGTTCTTAAGAAAATGTACAAAAACAAATTTATCGCTGCTGGGAATCGAACCAAACTCTACTGAGTGTCTTGTTAAAATGCTCAAATTTAGTTTAATAATCGTTCTGGGTGAATATATATTTGGGTGTGTTTATTACACGATTTCCCTTAAAAACAATAGGGTTCGTCACCGGCAAACAATTTTTTGACATAATTTGAATATGATACGACGTTTCGTTTTGGAGTTATCGTGGGGCAACATTTCGTCACGGACATCCCGATAGATAGACAGATGAATTTTTTCAAAGTTGCTTAATATTCGATGAAAAATGCTCTAGGACTTTTTCAAAGATTTTAGAAATAGCTTGAGCAAATGCAATATAATCTACCGACTTCATCGCGAAAAGTATAATAAATAGGATACAAAAATAGGTACCCAGTTCTTTTCATGTTTTGTATATCAATATAGATAGAATTTTCTATAACTAACATAAAAAAATTATATGTTAGTATATAGAAGAAATTAGTTTATTGGTGTAGAAAATGAAAGAAAAGTTAAAATTGGCAAGTAATGAGTCTGCATACAAATTCTTATTTCAAAACTTTGACATCGAATTATTTTTATTTACATACAATCTGCCATAGTACACTTTTCATGAAAATACAAAAGTTAAAATTCAATAAAATCACAATTTATCTGTGGATCAAAAGTTTGATTGTGATGTATCGTTGGTAAGGTAATTTTAAGCTGTATCGTAGTTTTTTGAAAAAAGTTGTACTTTCCATTTGAAATAAGAAAGTTGGATGCACTTTCGATTAAACCGGAGGTCCCAATATTTGGCATGATACTTGCTGAATAGTATATTCGTAACAACAAATGTTAACGTACCATATGTATTAGTGTGACCTATTGCCCGAAAATGTATATATTATTCTTACAACAAAAATAAACTTTATGTTTGAACGGAATCAAGTATTCTCCCATATCATGTGCGAGTATAAACTATACATTTTCGAGCGATTGAAATCTAGTAACTTAGGGAATCACTGTATATATTTCAACGGCAAAAAGAAAAACATCAGAATATGTGGTTAGCTAAACTCAAAGTTGGAATTTTCCTTTGTTTTTGATCACATGATCACAGGAAATCAAAATTAATGGCAAATGATAAAAATAATTCTTACTTGGTAAATGGCTATCCTCGTTGAATTTTCGTAGGTTGTCACCAGCAGTAATATCTCACTATAAGGCTGGAAGTGAATCGTTTTAATCTTATTAATACTGCTAACAACTAATATACAAATGTGGAGGAAGTTGCGAACGTTAATTATATAAATCACATAAAGCATGAAGATACAATCACCAAGGATGAATGTATAGAGATTCAATGAATTTCCTGATATAAATATGCATGTGATCGTACATAAATTCAAATCAACTGGTATAGCTTATTATGATATCGTTATATATAAATCTCTGTTCAGGTATCCTGGGTGATTATGGATTATAGATCCAGAGTATAGGGTTTATCTTCGTTTTTTCTCTAAACTCTATTTCATGCAAAATTATCTTCTCAATGAAGTCTCGAAATCTTTCATAACTTTAGAATTTAATGAAACATGTGATTTTTCGAATATTGATTAATATACATTTCTAGTAGGTAAATGGATCTGAGAATTTTTGAATAGAGCTTTAAATTCATTCTATTTGAATCTAATTTTCTTCTTAAATTAGGTCATGTATAGGCTTTCTGGCCTAACGATCACCTAATTGATAATTTTTGTCACTCTTACTACCCTATGGGAGGGCTTGCTTTCCTATAGAGAATGGATGCCACTCCTTATTGATTAAAATTGGAAAGAAATCTAACAAAATTCCTAAATCCTTAAGCTCTATGGAAACTTCACAATCCTTGTTTATAAAAACTCTCTCTCTCTCTTTCTCTCGTATGGATGGGCCTTCAAAAACTGTAACTCGAAAACGGCTCAAGGTACAGTAGTAAAATGGTGGCACCGTTCGACAGCTATGTAGAAATCAACAACGTGCCGTATGAGCCGAAACGAGGAAAGACTTCAATCACCACTCCCACTGCGTCTTTTGCATACGCAGATCAAAAGCGCGAGCCGCAATCTATCTAGTTGCGCGAGCCCAAATTTTCTCTATAATCAGCCAGATAGTTAGTGCACTGAACAGTGACCGAAACGAAGCGGAACCGCTACGCTCAATAATTCGAAAACGGCTTAAGGTACGATATTGAATTTTTATGTAAATTTCGAGCATCTTATCTAGTTTGTGTCAAGATTTCAAGTTGGTTGCATTTACCGTTTGGCCGATACAGGAGGACATTACATTGTGTCATATAACCCGATTCAAGAGACGACTTCGTTCGCTCCGTTCACTCCGTGTACGTTTATTAGAAAGGTATTACATAGAAAATTTTATCATTGAGCATGGTGAGGCATGATAATTTTCCTAGACAAAGAAGTGCTTTTACCATTACTTCTTGAGTAAGCAAGACTTTTAGACAAGAAATAATTGATTAGTGCTTTTTAAGTTTAGCTTATAAAAAAAATTTTAAAATAAAAATATTACATACATTTTCTAGAAAATAAAAAGGCATAGATTACTACTAAGATTTCCCTAGATTTTCTTTTAGCAGAAAATTAACAACTTTCCTGACTAACACGGTTTTGAAATCTATTGTTTCCATATTAGTTGGCAATAGATTTGCAAATATTGGTTATGGTAATATGCAGATCGTTCTCGTATGGCTTTCTTACAATTTTTTTCTGTTTGAGTATTGCTGTGGCTTGTTACGAGGCATGATTTTATATATACCTGATTCATGTTGAAGACGTTGAATCTAGATATGCCTGTTTTGTTGGGTAGATATTTATTTTTTATAATACATAATTTTTAATATTTTGAGCTGTACATAATTTTTTTTGTTTTACCAGCCCCACCCCAACCTAGTATGCCTCTATTGCGCCTCATTGAAGAATGGATTGAAAAAGGCTGTAATAAACTGTTTTAAGACCATTGATAGTGCAACTATTACGCAGTTGTTTGGATAGATGAAAGGGCTTTCCGAACTCTGTCATCAGTGATTATATTTGAACATCCCATCTCATGTGCCTGTTTATTGTGATACCCAAATACTTAACAGATTCCGCTATGTCCAGTTTAAAATTACACTGATATGAGGCATTTTCATCGTCGCATTCATTTTCGTCAACTATGCTATTGTAAGGCGGAAAATTCAGAGATAATAAAGTTTCAAGCCGATAGCGTAAAAATGTAACGTTGGATTTCACGTCTTGAATCAAACCAAGACTTGCCAGCAAAGTTCCAGACAGTATCGTCCGCGTACGATATTATCAGGCAGTTCTGATCCAATGACAGATCATTCGTGTAGATAAGATACACAATCGGCCCAAGAACTGGTCCTTGAGGAACTCCATAATATTAAATGTGGAGAGTATTCAAAATATGGTCAATTTTTACTCGCCGTCTCCTATTTGTAACTTGTAAGGAACACTTATATTTCTTACTCCTGTAACGGCCATGTGTAGTTTGCCCAATAATATATTATGTGAGATAGTATTAGAGGCATTTGCCAAATCTAACAATAACGCTGCTGAGCATTCCGAATTATCGAAATTTCTATACATTTTTGAAGTTGGTAAGCAAATTTGTTTCTGTAAACCATATTGGTATCAATCGCTTTTCCAAAAATTTGTCTGCCATTTTCTTTTCGCGACATTAGATATGAAAATTGTATTTTCAAAAGGATCAGTCATGAAGATTAAATTTATAATATGAGTTAAAGGTGATTTGATTCAGATGCAGAGCTAAGTTGATCCAGCGTAATTTAATCGAAACCATTACACTTAGGTACCTTTCTTTAATGATTTAATAAATTCGACATCATCTACAGGAATGATGAAAAAAATTGAAGTTTGAATTTTCAGGGCCAATTTTTAACTGAACTTTTTAGCTTTCTATAATGTGTTTTCATTTTACACGCCATATTTGTTACAACATTTATATAAGAATTATAAAGGTAATTTGATTGAAACTGACGTTTGGTAGAGGAAATTTTTTTCCATCTTCTCTTAAATGAGTTATATTGTTTGATTGATGTGTATTTTCATCTATAGCACATTCGTAGGTTTTTTGGGGTTATTAGGATTAGTTTTAATCAGATTTTGATAATAACATAATTTCGTATTAACTATGAGGATATTTAATAAATTCTTATATATACAGATTGTTTGGCAATAATAATAATAGAAATGATTTCGCCGATAAGTTTGGATCATTGGCCTCATTTGCATCATTAGGCCTAGGAATTTCCCTTTATCAAAGGTTTTCGCAATCTTTGTTTTAGGTTCATTAGAGTGTTTTACTAGTTTACTTATATTATTACCAGGTGTACGTACATATTCACAAAATAATAAATTATTTCAATCGGTGGGATTAATGATAAAATCGATAATTTGTTTTTATAAGGTTCCTCTACGATTATTGACGATTTGTCATAATGCCTTCAGATTCAGATAATTGTTTAGTTTTAGATATTTATCAAATGCTTTGCGCTTCGCAGAAGTTTATAATTTAACTAGTTAGTGCATATTCATATTCATTTTGTCAAGATTAAGTAATGAACAAGTGAAACACACCACGCAAGTTTCTTTAGTCGTCATGAATCAATCTACGTCAAATCTTCGGCTGGGCGGTTTACTAATAGTCTTGATAGGCACTGCTACATCAAGATTGCTCCTGAAAATTTCAATAAAGATATCAAATTTTTTATCAGTTAAGATATGAATATTTTCAATGAATTCCTAGCTAGTTTCTACTTACTAGCAATTAAATTATGAAAATCAAAAATAAATTCTAATGTTAATGACTTACCTTGGGCAAGACCAAAAGGTACCTTCTCATCAGAGAATTACGAGTTGTAATTGAAATGTTCATGTTCACAAATTGTGAACAATGTTTACAAAAAAATCAAAACTAATATTCAATTCATGTTATTATTAAAGTTTTTGAAGTACGTTTTCATAAAGCAAACATAATACCTAGGTAGTTTCTTCTTTTTATTATTGAATTTTGATTCAGCAATGTCAAACTGTGCAGTATGCGGAATGTAATAACAATAAAAGAAAGTTTCTTTTCATTCCCGGTATGCACGTGGTTGAATAGTAGTTATGAATGGGGAGATAAAGTTAAAAAAATGGTACTATGTAAGAATGTACCTATCAATGATTTGTGATTCATTCATTATTTTACGAACAATATGCTCAACACATTTGGAATCTCATTGTTTCCAATTATCGAAACGATAGAAGATGCCACATTATTTGCCAATACGAATAAGAAAAATCAGTTCAGACGCTGTGCTTATTTATGAATAACAAAGCGTTAAATACTGCTGAACGGAAGGCTACGGAGAAAAGGCAAGATAGAAAATAAAAAACGAATATGTGCCTGCCAACTCAAAATTGACGTCATGCACATTAAAACAGTGGAGGTCAACGAATGTTGACATCATCATACAGACGAATAGCTCTCTTCCGGATAGAATCCAAGATTTCAGCGTATGTTTGAGAGCCGAACTCCAAACATGCTAACAGTACTCCAGAACAGGCCGAACTTGTGCTTTGTAGATCATGAGGAGCTGCTAGGTTGTATACAAGTTATTAACATGAGATAGAAAACCAAGTTTTTGTGAAGCGGTTTTTGCAAAGGAGCTCATATGATCATCCCATGAGAGGGTGCTGTTATTGGTAATCCCGAGCATGGATATCGAAGAATTCATAGGAATAGTGGTACCGACATCATCATATTATAGATTGTGGGATCCTCCTTCCTTGAGCTTGAGTTTTGGTCGCATTAAACTCTACTAGATTATCAGATCCCGATTTCAAAATCATTTCAAGATTTTCATTAATGCGTCAATCTGTATGTCTCTCGCTCCTCTGGAGCTCATTCATTGCTCTGGGTCTGCCCCTGTTTTGATTGCTTGACGTCATGCACCTCCGTGAACGGTTTCTCGTCTATGCCATAGAGAATATTCCTATGCTCAAACCACGGTCGTACATACAGGTCTGGAAACTCTATGGTTGACATGAGTCTCTTACGCGCCGCCAAACTCCTAGTCCCTCGCTCAGCCACTAGCTAGCGCTTGGATCACGAAGTGGTAAAACGATTTCTTCCCGGATTCGCAAGCAGTGTTACTGAGTATTCTGATTTGAGAGAGGAATAGAACTGTTACTCTTGTCAAAATGTATTACTCACCTTAAAAATAACTTCCCCTTTTTCGCACACATAAAAGACCTCGTTAAAACACATTCTTTCCGGAGTATGTACTTATTATCTAAGGCTTTTTTTGGTAGTAATTTAAAAAGGAAATGTATTACAATAATCGATCGCATACAAACATTTTTTTAATTAAATTAGGATTACAATCAAAATACATGTATACTAGTTTAGTATGTTGTCTTTCATTATGTTTACAATCAAAATACATGTATACTAGTTTAGTATGTTGTCTTTCATAATGTTTACAATATATACATTATACACTAAAACCTCCGGTACTGTACACTCGACGGGTCCGGAAACCTCGGCTATGTTGACACTGCCAATTTTTCTCGTAACGCAATATTCACTATTCTGATTTGAGAGAGGCATATAACTGTTACTCTTGTCAAACTCACCTTAAAAATAACTTCATAAGAGACCTCGTTAAAACGATTTCTATCCGGAATCGCAAGCATCCACTTTTTTCGCATTTCCGCATCTTTCGGCACTTTAGAAACAGAAGTTTCTTGCTTTACACTTTTGTACCCCGTTTTGCATTTCGGCACAATGCACGATTTCGTAATTTGTCTCTAAAAATGCAGGTATTCCTTGTTTACTACTACGACCGTGGTGTTTACAAGTCAACTGACAGTTGTCACAGAATACTCTTCATAGAGATCAAGATGATACTCTTACGTGACGCCTTTTATGATACTCTTACGTGACGTCTTTTGGTACTACGCGACAGTCGACGCTTAGCGGACTCACTTCTCACATAGGAAACATCCCCGAGTTTTCAGACCTGTATGTACGACCGTGGCTCAAACCATGTGCGTTTACGTCATTATACTGACTACTATAAAATTTACTCAGTAAATAATTAAATAGATTAGTAATGTCATCAAATAATATAAATTATTATTAGCATAAATGCTAATAATAAGTAATTTATGTTTTACCACTTCGGCTGTACAAATTCCACAAAGTATTTTCAATTACCTACACAATTTAAGTAAGTTGTTTCTCTCAAGAACAGATACTTTTCCAAATTGATCAAACCGATTTGTTACTTTGGCATCCAGTGTTCTACAAAGCACAGAATATTATTGTTACTTCAATAATTGAGAACTTCGATTTCTAATACCTCATTGGATAGGCATTACAGAGGTATTTCATAAATATAGTCAAAAGCGTTATGCCGAAACAGTTCAAATCATGATTATATATGTTATAGAGGCCGTCTACTCTACTTTCTCTGTACGTTTCCCCTCATATTACGTACTAGGTATGTACCGAAATCTGTGAAGCCTTTTTTAACTCTATAAAAGTAATCCTGTTCATCTGCAGAATAAATGGAACACAGAAGAAGATGTAAATGACTGATGGTATTTATTATCTTGTTTTTTGAAGAATTTTTATTTTTGTGTTGTGACTCATCCTGTTCTTGGGCCAAATGAATAAGTTCAAATTCAAAAATGAGAATTACAGGACAACCTGCCGATAGTACGTCTAGCGCCGATGCTGGACAAAACAACCTTCTTATCTCTTACCGTCGTAAATCCAAAAAGACTGGCGTCTGCGGATACAACCTAGTATTTCCAAAAATATATAAAATTAATAAACTAACCTCTGAAAAATTGTACAAGCTAACCTGCGATGCAGCTTTGAGTTTCGAATTTAACCTATTAGAAGCAATAGTATGGTATGTAGCCGAGGTCTTATCGCCTGAGCTAGAATTGAATTCCGTATATCAACTGTTAATTCGTTCTCACATAGGTCAAGCCTACATTTTGAACAACCTACCAAAGTAGGTAGGTTGTTTCAGTCGCCCTCTATCAAAATTTTATATTTATCGTGCTTGCATCCACCAAGAAAATGAAGATTTAATGGGCAGCGACTTTACGTCATCAGGAAGGATGTTTGAACTACAAGAAATCTTATCATTCAACTATTTAATATTCTTCTTATATGATGTCAATGTCGCTGGCAAGATATACAATAGGGTGGAGCAATTTTTTTATTTGGAATATCAACTCAGCGGGATGTGGAATCGATGCTCCGTTAGGATACTAATCAAAAACTTGATATACACTTCTCGGTATTTTGATTCTTTCAACTGCCCCAGCCCTATTGAAATTTCGAAATTTTGGAAAAACATTTTTTTCGAAATTTGGATTACCCGGGGTGCGGGATCGATGCTTCTCAAGAACACAAATGAAAAACTTAATGCATACTTTTCCGTATTTTGAGTCTCTAAACTGCCCCAGCCCTATTAAAATTCCTAAATTGAAAAAAATTTTTTTTTCAATTTTCATTTACGCCGGGTGTGAGTTTGATACTTCTTCAAGAGACGAACCAAAAACTTAATGGGCACTTCATGGTATTTTTAGTCTTAGAACTGCCCCAGACCGATTGAAACTGAAAATTTCTAAAAAAAATCGAATTACGAGGATGAGACGCAAAAACTTAATGGATGCTTTTCAGTATATTAAAAATTCAGAATTAAAAGGAACCAATAGAAATTTAGTAAGTACCATTACTACTCTAGATTAAATTTTTACCATTGGGACTACTATCAATTGTAGGAGAGAAATAAAGCATTAAAGCAGTCAAATATTCAAAGATTTTTATTTAATACAAAAATAAAGAAATAGAATGTTATTTTGAACGATACTCTTCCTTGGTATTGAATTTTGACATGAAATGACATGATTGGAGCTCATTTCTAATAAACCCCAGCAGAACTCGATTCAGTTACCAACTTGACACCACTTTCAGTTGCTTGAGTGTGGCATGGTAAGTTTCTAATGTTTTTTTTAATTTCATTTTGGATTATCTGTGGCTCTATGATTGCCTGACAAATAATCTCTGTGGTGGCTCTGTTATATTTTCCCAGTCTATCAAATCTATGTAATCATCAGCATTCAAATTTAAAGTAGGTACTTCGAAAATACGCAATACGGACTCAGAGCCCGTACAACTTACATTGAATTGGGCGAAAGATAACAATCGGCAAAAGTTCACAGTTAGCAAGTGCTTTTCCAATCGGCCCTTTGAAGCTGTTTGGTTCAGTTGCAGTTCCATCGAGATGTTGGAGGAGCTGGCGCAATGTCAGTTCATTGGCATGCAAACTGCATATGAGCCATTGAAGTGGACGTCTAAAATTGCTTTCCAATAACCGAAGAATACCGCCTTTGGATCCGGTATTAACGGCAGTTCCATCACAACCGACAGCTAAAATATTATTTGTATCGATCGACTTGGACGTTAGGAATACTAGAATATCTCTGCAAATCGTTCTAGCATTACCAGCTGCAGGAGAAATATGTCCTAGGTGAAGAGAATCTGGTTCTTTCAGTATTGTTATATGCTCTTCATAAACTAGCTTTCGACGATTCTCTTCGTACACTAGAGTTTTGTCTTTCCTACCATTCCAAAAATAATCCAATGATTCCTTGGGCCACACATAGAGGTTCGTTTACCAAGGTAGTCCTAGCTGTTCATCTGGCACGACGAACTCTACTTCGATCTATAACTCGCAGTGAATCACTTTCAGTAATCAGACCAATGTCTTCAAAAGCAGCGGATATAATTGCAGCTCCAGCACGATCCGAAATCCCGAAACGATCTAAAGTCCTAGAAACAACAGGAAATTTAACCTTGGCCATCGTGAGTGAAGATTCTGAGGATGTTGAAGGAATTGACTGCGGTTGAGAGACTTGATTCACGATATCCGGCTTCCTATCCATGGGCTCAACTTTTGGAACATGTGATGGCGTCTGAGAGCTTTTTTGGTAATTTTTACTAGACGTTGGTTCGAAGTTAGAGAGCAAACATCTTCTCTCATATTCTTCTCGCTTGTGCGTTCTCAACATTGTTTTTTCCATTTCCTTCGTCGCCTCCCGATCCAGATAACCTATTTTCATTTTACGATTTACCTTTCGATTTCTTGGACAATTACAATCTTCGAAGGTTAAACATTTGCAAGTAGCAATATCGAACAATTCCTTGCTTTCATCATTAAACTTCACTAGCTTTTCCTTCTAACTCTCCTTATCCTTCCTGCTTTTATACGGTTTTAATAATGTTCTGTACTTAGCGTGATAGCAATAATTCGAGCCAAAATTGTTTTGTGTTCTACGATTGGTATTGAAGCTCTTCGCCAGACTTCTTCTACTTTTTCCGCCACAATTTCACTTGATTTCCTCACACAGTTATTGTACTGTTTTCTATAATCTTGCGAGACGAAAATAAACAATTTCATAATATTTTCGTATGTAGGTAACATATTTTGTGCAAGTTCACTCCCCGAACCAAATATTGGACAAGTTACTTCACTTCTACGCATTGCCATAACTATTATTCCTAAACTATGCAAATACGACGTAATAAGACGAATAACGGGCGCTGATAAACACAAACACAGTCTCAATAGCAGTGCCACGATAATACTAAGCTACAGCCACAAGTGAGGCGGCAGAAACGATAAATTGTGGACTAGCAGAGCTAAACTGCGTGGTGGTGGTATATGGTTTGATGGCGTGAAATTTGATCGCTTGAACGAATTAGCCGATTAGTAAATAAGTCAAAAATAGCAGTTAATTAAATTAGCCGCAAATAAAACCAACATAGGCTATGGCAATGTATAATTAATTTTAATTTTAAAAAGTTCAATGACCTTGAGGCAATTGAAATCGAGAAAAAAATAAAAAAACAAAACAACATTGTGTTTGTATAGTAAAAGAGCATCAATATTTGACCCCGCGTAAGTGAAAATCGTAAGTTCATTTTTTTTCTAATATACAAGTGATTCTCCAAAGTAATTTCAAGATTTAGAACTGGATAAGTATGCAATATTCTTACAGCAAAAAAGTTTATAATATTTTTTATTCAGTAGAAAGCTTCAATAACACAATTATTGAACAATCTCATTTTCAGAATGTAGGTACTGAGTTTCCGTATTGAGATAGTCAGATATGGACATGACCTGTGCACGAACGTACATACAAGCATTTTGATAGAACGAGGAATGTTTCCCTCATTTGAATTCATTTTAAATTCCGAACAAGAACGCGTACTCTAACGATTCGAATAGAATTCATTAACACTAGGGAATTCCGAATGTGTGTTAGAGAAATAGCTGAAACCTTTCGCCTGGATCTAAATATATGAGAAAGTGAAATTGGGGCTTTTATAAGGAACGCGCACATATATTTGATTCGCTTTCTCCACTTTACATAATATTGACTTCTAAATCAGTACTTGAAATTCTCGTTTTCTTGAAGAAGTGCGATGTGTCTTAACTACATTGAACCGAGAGCTGATGCTGAATGAAAATGAAACATGTAGGAATCTAGGAATGCAACAAAATGTTACATACTGCTATCTGACTAAGATTGAGATTAAGATGATGAAATTAACTCCTACTCTTTTTCTCAAGATATTCTAGAATTTTTAAGGACCACATGAAAATGACTAGCAAATAACTCTTAGGCTAGGAAATATGACGTGTGCTAATACTGCTATTGTGCATCAAATTGACTATGAACCAGTCAATGAACAACTTCACCTGAGATGAGCAAACGTGCTGCCATTTTTGAACAAAAATTTTACAATTGAACATTCTTGTTTGATATTCCACTCAAAAAATAAACTACGTAATCGAAGTGTATGTATGAAAAGAACCATATCCGCGGTAGAATTGACAATAAATAAATATGACGGTGGAGTAGGGAAAGTACGCCTTAATCATTTAAATTTTGAGAATAGATGATAAAATTACTCCTTATCCAGAAGCATTATTTAATTTCTTAGGTGATGCGTAATGAAACTAATTTGTTTACCCTTGTTGGATGTTAGGGACGGAAGAAATAAGTCTCGAACACAATTTCAGTCATATTTTTGCTCTAAACCTAGAAAAAATAGTTAACGGAAGCTCTTTTCCTACAGGACCTTTCATAACAGATTTTTACAGCACAAGGGACGTTATAAACTATCATTTGGTAACAGTTTAATCCACCCAGAACGATTGCGAAAATATCATTCACCTCGATACCACCTGAATTTAATATTTATATCCGATTAAGGCCGAACCCCCAACCACAATTATATTGGATTTTGACCATGAACATAGCAAAAGAAGTTTTAAGTTTGGATGTAGCATAACAACAAACCTGACAATTTTTCCAACTGTCATCAAACATCTTTTTTATAAAGTATTGAGTTGATCTACGCTTAATTCAGTTAAATCACTCATAATAATTAGTTACAGTAAAATAGTCAATCAGGATTTTGGGAGAATTTCTTCAAAATCAATTGTGAAAAAGAGTATAAATAATATTTAAATATCATCTTTTGAACCGTATGTTTCTGATGAAGGAAAAACGAAAATCAGTAAGCATTACTTTGTGCGTTGGGTAAATACGCCACGGGTGAAATTGTATTCTCAGAAGAAGAAGTTCCTTCAATGTTTGTACATGAAACGACTTATACAATATTTTCATGTATACCTACCGGTTTTTAAATATCACCTTTTGAACCGTATGTTTCTGTTGAAGGAAAAACGTAAATCAGTACTTCTCTTCTCAGAAGAAGTTTCTTTAATGTTTGTACATGAAACATCTTGTACGAAATTTTCATGTACACCTACCTGTTTAAATATCACCTTTTGAACATTAGGTTTCCGTTGAAGGAAAAGCGTAAATCAGTAAGCATTACTTTGTCTGCTGGGTAGATGCGCAGCTGGCGGAATTGTCTTCTCAGAAGAAGTTTCTTCAATGTTTGTACATGAAACGCAAACGACTTGTATAACATTTTCATATATACCTACCGGTTTAAATATCACCTTTTGAACCATATGTTTCCGTTGAAGGAAAAACGTAAATCACTAAGCATTACTTTGTGTGCTGCGTACCTACTTGATTGGCAAGCTGTCTGATCAACATCAGTCACTAACCCGCTAATTATTGGAGCCATTGTTGACAGTGTTGCCTTCAAAATATCCGTATTCTTGAGACCTTGATGCACAATCTAGCATACATCAATGCAAAGCGCAGCTGGAAAATATCAGAATTTACTTTAGAATTTATGAATTGCTTGCCAATTAAGTAGGTACCTGAATAGAATTAAAAAAATATTAAGTGTTGATCCCTCTAACTTTTCAATTCAATATTGTCTTTCTTATAGAAATACAATTTTTATCTTCAGTACATACCAGGTATTCCACGACGATTTGACAATCCATTAATTTGAAAACAGTTCATGACAAATATCAAATTTGCCAGTTATGGACAGTCAAAACTGATGCTTAAATCTATTGTAAAACATTTCCGATTTCCTTTGCATAACCGGTCACGTGACCATAAGTTCAGTATTTTGATGGTATAACATGTATTTGGGTAGACCTCTAAAAAATGAAATCAACCATGCCAAACTTGTTATTTCAAGTGAAGTTGGTAAAAATTCTAGGTGGCTTAGAAGCAGCATAGTTCACAGGATGTGATTAAAAGTCAGGTAAAAGAACGTCATTTATAGAAGTTGGTAAAAATTCTAGGTGGCTCAGAATCAGCATAGTTCACAGGATGTGATTAAAAGTCAGGTAAAAGAACGTCATTTATTATTTTGAAAATGTAGCATACTCGTAAATCGGGTGTCCCATTGTAAGTAAAAAATGAAGGTTTCTTATATGTAGGCTTTTGTTTGTTTTCTTAAATTTGCCGTTTATCTTTAAACGAAAAGGTTGAAAATCCTTTAATTTCATCTAGTTTTTATTAGCAACACTGCAAGCATAACTCGATAAGCGCGCGCGAAAAATATTAAGCTACTCTTTCAGTTTTCATCACCGCTTGAACCGACCACCGTATTAGATACTATAGATAATTTGTATTCCTGGGACTAGCCTGAAGCCTGGCACAGACACGCGGTATGCGGCGAATAGCGATTATTTGCTATTCGGGTAGCAAACATTCGTTAGATGGCCAGCATGACCATACACACATACGGCGTAAATGCCGAATGCGTTTATCGACTGCAAAGGGTGCAAAGCAAAATATTCGTTCACTTTGTCGCGGGTTAAAATACCAAAACGCAATGGGAAAAGCGATTATTCGCCACGACCAATTCATCCACACTACCCGCTACTTGGCGAACAGCATTTCTCGTTATTCGGGATTCACCGAATACTGCATGTCTGTACCCGGCAGAAGCTGTTCAATCCACGGTCGTATATACAGGTCTGGGAACTCGTATGTTTGGCATGAGTCTCTTACGCGTCGCCAAACTCGTAGTCCCTAGCTCAGCCACTAGCTAGCGCTTGGATCGAAGTTTGATGTCAGGATTAGGCGTCATATCGTTCAAATTTCAAGCCCCACAATACAAAGATTGATAGATAATAACCGCACCTTTTAAGTAAAATAATTTTTTTCGTGACGCAATATTTACTATTCTGATTTGAGAGAGGAATAGAACTGTTACTCTTGTCAAACTCACCTTAAAAATAACTTCATAAAAGACCTCGTTAAAACGATTTCTATCCGGAATGGCAAGCATCCGCTTTTTTCGGATTTCCGCATCTTTCGGCACTTTAAAAACAAAAGTTTCTTGCTTTACACTTTCGTACCGCCATTTCGGCAAAATGCACGGTTTCGTGATTTTTTTCTAAAAACGCAGGTATTCCTTGTGTTTACAAGTCAAGAATGACAGTTTTCAGAGATCAATCTTCGACTACTGCGCCACCCTTTTTGGTACTACGCGACAGTTGACGTTAGCGGAGTCACTTCTCACATAGGAAACAGCCTCGAGTTCCCAGACCTGTATGTACGGCCGTGGTTCAATCATAGCGTACAGCCGCTCACTAGAGTTAGTCAGTCTATTCGTAACTACGGAATTTTGTATCGCCAACATGACGTGTAGAAATCCAGTACGGATAGAGGAATAGTACCCCACGGCATAGGCGTGTATTGTATAGGGTATTTTAAACATATTTCCAGGGTACCCTACGCCACGGGCGTAGTATTTATAAGGCAGTAAGGTACGTTTTTTTTAAAACCGTTAAAACATCAAAAATAAAAACTTTATAACCAATATTAACAGTGTAGCTGTAGACATAGAAGAATGTTAATGACAAATGTGGGTTTCTTCCATGTTTTACAGAAAAAGACTGGTATTTTGGCAATTAAACTGATTCACTTACTGACCACATTTGTATAATAGTATGGTCGTTTCTTCTTTTGGTGATTGCCATTCACCGATTTATGTGTGCGTGCAAGTAACTATATTGAAGCGCGGACTATGAGCTGCTTATTACTTTGTTCATCTACATCTGGGCAATTTTTATATATTCTTAACCAGTGAAAACATTTGTTTCTATCGAGGACATTATTAGATCACAATTATTTAATTTATATTGCAATACAATAATAGTTTCACTTTTTTCACCACTACATCAACCTATAATTTGGTTTCAAATCATATCTGTATAAAATCCATTGTTGGGCCCTATATGGAAAATTTCATGAACAAAAACTTCCGAAAGATGTTTAACATGATTATATACTTTTATTCTATTCTGCCTACTGATATTAAAGTACAGTAGGTATATCGCCACTACAGCATTTTTGCTTTTATTTCATCCGTATTACCAGGAAGCATTTGCAATAATCGGACTATGAGGTGGGAGCAAAATATGCGTTGATTTTCTTGATTTCACGATGTAAGATGGTATATAACTAACAATATGAATGGGGAACATACAAGTAAGAAAAGTTTCAGTAAAATTGTAAACGTTTTATTTAAATAAAAAATTGTCAATTTATTTATGTGAGAAAGTATATTGTATATTGTTGAAAAGTTTTCTTGCGGAAAATATAATTCTAAAAATGTTGACGTATTAATAATAAATATTAACAATTTATTGTTCCTGTAAATTCTAGTAAATCATTAGTACATTCTTTAAAACATGTTTTAGGGGGATATCTAATCTATGATATTAAAAAGATAAATACATAATTTAATCAATCTGTTGCCCTTCCTTGGTATTACAAGCAACCTCTTCAACAGAAGCTTGTGAGTTTTTTATTTTTCACCGTTGCTTCTTTGCAATTTTCCAACTGACATGTGCTCTTGCTGGATTGTCCATATCTGATGTAGTACAATCACCAAAATAGCGTTTACACGAAACCTTCTGAAAACATTAATATTAATTAGATGTTATAATGGTATTATATTTATCAACTTATAAACAATTTGACACAGTATATAAGGGTATTAACTAAATCCATGTCATAACATAAGGGGCATATTTTTTTAGAGAAATTTAGCTCAAAAATTCTTAATAGTTCATGGCCCCACTATTGACAAGTTTTGGGATACAGGTCATGAAAATGTTGATGAATATCAAAAACTATTAGATATAAATGCATGAAATTTGCACAACTCATTCACCTTATACATTGCACTATGCTGATACTAGCAAAAGCCTGTAATACTACAGGTGGCCAGTTTTAGCAGAATTATATACAGTATTGTGAACTTACTTCTGTGGAACTACTGCTTCTACTATTTGTTGATATTTCCCTTTCCTCCTTTCTTTTGGATTACTGGAACTACTGGAAGTTGTTGATGAAGACCTTGCTAATGGTACAGCTATAACGGATTTTTTCTCAGAAGAGGTATCCGATTCTGGTGATTTGCTAGATACAGTTTTTGGGTAAGGCTGCAGTGGCTGTTGAAATGTAGTAGTAATTGAAACGGAAACTGATTCAACTAAGGGCTCCTCATTACTACTAACCATGATATCCTCATTAGCTGGTGCAAACCAAACGCTGCTTTTGGTCATAGATGTTGACGCATATTCACTTTCTGAAAGTTTTGCTCTAAAATAAATAAAACCATATATTAGTAAAACTGCTATGCTCTTAATTAAACATTTTACCTTTTAGGTGCTGAAACATCAATATTCTCTTTGTCGTCTTCATCATGTCTGAAACAGTTTGCAATTATTACTACCATGTTCTATCCCAACATATCTGGAATTACTTACTCAGGGTAAATATGTAGGCGACTTGTACTGGCAAATGCTGGTGTAGCACCACCTTTGAGGTCTTTCCTGCCGCCTGGCCTAGTTACAAAGTCACATTCAGAGAAATGATCAGAACATACCAAATGTGATCTTTTTATTGCTTCGACATCTAATGCCAACCTGTTGCACCATATTTCCTTTGATGCTTGGTTTGATGGAAATCTAACAAAAATCAAGCAAATGAATCACGAGTACTGGCATAACTTTATGCTATAAGATTGTAATATTGATTAAAACATAAAAATGTTCTACTATACAGTATATAACAATAAAAGCTAAAAATTTTAATGGCATAGTAAATGTAGGCACAATTGGGAGATAGAATAAAATGTAATAGTGATATTATGTGAATGTTTCCTGAAGCAGACCACGAAAATATATACAGACTTCTTGCTAGCCAGTAGAAATTATGAAAATTATATTTAGAATGAGCCACAAACTGGAAATCTCACAATATTACCAACTACACTTCTTGATGCAATTTTTCCAAGCCCCTCAATTACTTTGTTGTGCCCTTCTTGCTAATGAAATTAACTTATATAAACATTATTATTGATTAAGGTGATACTCACTTATAAAATCTCCTTTTTTCATTTTCTTTAGCATAATGCATTCTGCATACAATGCAATATTTCCCCATACTGAATTATATACAAAACAACACTGCCTAACACTTTATATTTCGATTAACAAACAGGTACCTAAACGCTGCAAAGTACTAAAAGTAAAGAAAATTCACAAATTTAGAACACTATTAAGTCGTTAGCTTCTTGAATTTTCTAGAAAGTAGAAAGAACAAAGAACTGTATCACCAAAATCACTCAAAAATTTGACGGGTTAAGTTGATCGGAACTCGTTAACTATACTTTCAAATAAATGTCACTTTTCTTGACAGTAGGTACACGATTAGCGGCGGCGAATTACGAGTGCCAATATCGGAGATCTCTCTATTCAATCTTTATTTCTCCACACGATTGCTGAGAAGCTAGATGACAGTATGGTGGGAGAGAGACATGTTGGCGATACTCAAAAATGACTTTAGCTTATTCTAGTATATCCGAATTCGTTGGTACAGCCGCTCACATAACGTGCTATGTAGGAGGGCAAAGTGAAAAGTCCCTGAAAAATAAAACAGATGGCGCCACAATCGAAAAATCCCTTGTGGCATTTGTGATGTACCATCTTCAACTAGAACGCATACAAATTTTCGGACTGATATGTCATTCTGTTCTGTTGTGACACCCTTCGAAAGCAAACAACCTTGAAGATTTTTGTAGACATGGAAAAAATTGAATTTGGCGTCTTGAACATTATTTCTCAAGTGGAAAAAACATTACGTAAACCAAAGCATCGCTTGTTAAGCATTATAGGTAGGTACTCCTCGCCATCGATTGGAAGGATTCACAAAGTAGTTTACTGATTTTCGTTGTGGTAGTAGGACCACAAAGGCCGCCGAACGTTCTGGTCGTCCAATTGAGGTTACAACGCCAGAAATCGTCGATAAAATCCATGGTATGATATTAGACGATTGGCGAGTTAAAGTGCACGAGATTTCTGATGTTCTGGGCATCTCATCCGAATGGGTACGGAGGAGCATTTTGCATAAATTGTTGAGTATGAGAAAGTTATCTGCCAGATGGGTGCCGCATTTGCTCTCTGTTGTCAACAAGCGCGACCGTGTAACAACTTCAAAGGAGTGACGATAAGGACTTTTTGCGCTGTTTCGTAACCGTGGACGAAACATGGATCCATCACAACACACCAAAGGCCAAAGAACATTCGAAACAGTGGATTTGTCCTGGCGAATCGAAGCCGAAAAAGACCAAAGTGGGTTTATCGGGCAACAAAATCATGGCGAGTTTCTTTGGGATGCACACGGTATCGTCCATATCGTTTAC
The DNA here is from genome assembly GCA_958510875.1 of Endomychus coccineus. Lineage (NCBI taxonomy): Eukaryota > Metazoa > Arthropoda > Insecta > Coleoptera > Endomychidae > Endomychus > Endomychus coccineus. The sequence goes on from OY294067.1 coordinate 78,849,902, forward strand.
CTTGAAAAGGGCAAAACGATCACCGGCGTATATTATGCAGAGCTGTTGGATCGATTGGACCCCGATTTGAGGCGAATGAATTTGACAAACAAAAAAAGTGCTCTTCCACCAGGACAACGCACCGGCGCACACATCCGCAGTCGCAATGGCAAAATTGCATGAATTGCGCTACGAATTGGTTCGTCATCCACCATATTCTCCAGATTTGGCCCCCTGCGATTTTTATCTATTTCCAAACTTGAAGAAATGGCTCGGCGGAAAGAGATTTGGCTCCAACGATGAGGTCATCGCTGGAACAAACGCCTATTTTGAAGGATTGTCGAAATCGTATTATTTGGAAGGGATCGAAATTAGAAAAACGTTGGACGAAGTGTATCGGGCTAAAAGGAGATTATGTTGAGAAATAAAATAAGTTTTGGCCAAATAAATAATTTCTTGTTCCATTTTTCAGGAACTTTTCACCTTGCCCTCGTAAGTGGTACAAGTGAAATCTATTTGAAATAGATTCAATTGGCATTGTTGCCAAAATGTTTTAATTATATTTCAGAATAAGTTTGATTAAGCAGTTTTTTAGAGGGATTTAAGTTTTTGAAGTTCAATTCATCTTAAGGACATATTATGTGCTTCCCTACATTTAAAAGGGGAACACACCACTGATACATGGTACTTCATATTTCCCATTAGTACTCACCTTTCGCCTTTGACTTTTCGAGGAACCTATTGGAGTATTGATCAACATATTTCAATATAAAATTACTGTTTGAAACTGGGAGATAAATGAAACTAAAAATCTAATCCAGTATTTATTGGGCTGGAAAATGTTCAACCACAACATAGCAGGCCAAACAGTAAAGTATTAATAGAATATATTTACAGAAACAGATATATAGCTACCGCACATGCTTCTTTCATGTGACAAGTAGCTCTAACACTGGATTATAGTACGACATTGTATTTGTAGAGTAGTTCAATAAAAGCTACTCTACCAATGCAATATATAATGACACCGGTTATACAATCCATATCTGTGACACAGAACAGGTACCTATTAAAATATATACATAATAAAGGCAAAATAAATAATACAAAATAGCAAATTCATGTCCACTGGAGTGATGTACCAACTAAATGCATTCAAGCATTAACTTCAAAGCGGACGGCTATTCACCTAATATTAATTATTGTGATGCTATTGTAAAACATTTAGGTAATCAAATTGTTATTCCGAAATTAAAACTTGCAAGTCTATGAAAATATTCGAATACAGACCACTTTCATTAAGATTAATCCAAATTTATCGTCTTAATGAATAGAAGTAGGAAGTATGAACTCGTTTGGAACGTCAATGTTGACAATGAAGATGAAACTTTGTATATGTACAATAATTTAACGCTTTGCGCACATAATTGCTAGTTTCACAAATATGAACTATTCTCTCCAAAATAATCGGCACTGCACGAAATTAATTTTGAACCTAGATTGAAGGATATCTTGCAAAAATTCTAAAAGTTTAGAAGTTCTCTTATTCCTTAGGAACGAAATTAACTGATGCTGATCAAAGACACAAATATGTGTTAGTACGTTTATGTGTTATTTAAAGCAAACGATTTCCACAATAAGAAAATTAATAAAACATCAATTCGCAATTCTGACGAGTCGATTCAGTTCGATGCGATGTATTATTGAATTTGATACAATAATTGAAACTTGGGGCTTCGATGAAAATTTTAAATGTTTTAAGCAAATTTAAGTGAATATATTCCGAAATACATTTAAGAATATTTGTAGGCAACCATTACAAAAATCAATTTACATAGTACAAATACTTTCATAGATTAGTGAAATTTGACGTGAATGAAATAAATCAATATGTGTAAGGGGACACTCGAACGCATGGCCTTCTTCACTTCGATTCATTTTGGGGGCGAACGGGTGAAAATAAATGCTTTAAATTCAATGGAGAAGGAGCACTCCTCAATTACAATTTTTTGTTATTACAGTTTTCCCAAACAGTATCTTGCCCCCACCAAATTTAGCACAGGTCATTCGTTAATATTGCGGTGAATTTGAAAATGCAAATAAAAAATAGGGAAAACAAACAGTAGTAATATACTTGATTAATTAGAAAAATTTAAAATAGGGAAAAAAATAGTAGTAACATACTTGACAAATTAGAAAAATTTAAAATAGGGAAAAAAATAGTAGTAATATACTTGACAAATTAGAAAAATTTAAAATAGGGAAAAAAATAGTAGTAATATACTTGACAAATTAGAAAAATTTTAAATAGGGAAAAAAATAGTAGTAATATACTTGACAGATTAGAAAATTTTAAAATAGGGAAAAAAATAGTAATATACTTAACAAATTAGAAAAATTTTAAATAGGGAAAACAATAAGTAGTAATAAACTTGACAAATTAGAAAAATTTAAAATAGGGAAAAAAATAGTAGTAATATACTTGACAAATTAGAAAAATTTAAAATAGGGAAAAAAATAGTAGTAATATGCTTGACAAATTAGAAAAATTTGAAATAGGGAAAAGAAACAGTAGTAATATACTTGACAAATTAGAACAATTTAAAATAGGGAAAAAAATAGTAGCAATAGACTTGACAAATTAGAAAAATTTAAAATAGAGAAAATAAACAGTAGTAATATAATTGATTAATTAGAAAAATTTAAAATAGGGAATAAATAGTAGTAACATACTTGACAAATTTAGAAAAATTTGAAATAGGGAAAACAAACCGTAGTAATATACTTGACAAATTAGATAAATTTTAAATAGGGAAAACAAACCGTAGTAGTATACTTGATAAATTAGAAAAATTTAAATTAAGATACCAGGGCTGAACAAAATTGGTCGTTACTTTTTACTATCAAGATTTTTAACAAAGAGAAACATTATTTTTCACTGTTAAGCAATCTAATGAAATGAGCTCAACATTTACAATTCCAAAGAAACGCATATTCCCTTGTTTAATAAGGAAACTCGACTTCTACGTTTTTTCCTTAATCATTCAACAGAGATTGGTCTATGTTTAACGTTATTCTATGACAGTATTCTTTTTCATCGACATTCGTAAACAATTCTAGGGTGTAATAACTTTTCTCTCTCTTAAGGTGCATATTCAGATGCAACAAAACACTGCGAAGAAACCGAACGCGCACAAAGCGCTGCGCCGAACGTTTTATGTGCAAAGCTTGTGATGTTTGGGGATTCACAACATTCGCCACGTTCCCGGCTCCTAAAGCTTGAAAGAAGACTATCCATTTTAAATTTAGTGTTTTAGCTTTTTACCGTACTGACTAGAGTATTTGTTGCAGCGCGTTCGCATTGTTTTGTTGCTAGACTCACATCATATAATTTAGAGATCAATTCGGTGATTTTGAACAAGTGTACTTTTGCCTCGTGAATCGTGACACTTCGGATCGAAGAGCGTTACCTGGTAGACCGTACTAGAACTATCAAGTACTAGAGTACCGTGCGTTAACGGCTGAATATCCAGGATAATGAGTGGGAGAAACTATAACATCACAATGAGAGGTTTATGAGCTATCAGAGTAAATAATGTCACGTTTGTGCATTAACATTGACTGAAATTCCTGAACATGATGATTATTCACGGTTATACTGCAATGGCATACCAATTATTGAAATGTGCCCCAATTTCAATGCGATTCCAAAAGTAAATAACAAAATAAATAATCAATGGAGAAGCATCATGGTCTTCTATTGATTTTATTTTATTCATTAACGACGATACTGTGAAGAGAGTAGTGATGTGTGTCTCCATAATTACAAGGGTAATTATGGAGACCCGGAAACTTAAATTACCAAATAATTCTCAATTGAAATGTATAAAACATTGGTTCAACATGAATGAAAGTGATCCTGCTTATTTGGTTCCATACAATTATGAGTCTCATTTCAACCATCAATGGATAATCCCAAATACAATTTAGTTTACTTCAAGTGTCGTCTGTCATTGATCAACAGAGTTCATACTAATATGCTTTACATTCCATTTTATGAAATTACAACGTTGTAAGCTTACCTTTACATATTCCACAGTAAGGGAATACATATTTTCACAGACTTGATCAAAATTTTACAAAGGACTTAAAAATAATACTTGCTATCATTTATACAAAAATCTTTAGAACTATATTCTAGGTAAAAATTTCAAATACCCCTTTTTAGGTTTCTTCAAAACTAATAAATATGTTATCCTACTAGAAATAAAAAATCTATAAACAATAAATACATTTACAAAAATATAATGTACACTTTATACTTAAACAAATTACTTAATATAAGCATTATTCCATAATTTGATTATGTTCTGTATTTATTGTAGATAAAATTCGATAGTAATTAAAATATACACAATTCAAACAATACAAAATAGAAGTAAAGTATAAGTTTGAGAAACAAAATATCATTATTTTACAAACTTATTACAAGTATGGCTTACTCATTTCGAGCTAATCGAAAAATGGCAAGTTGAAAAAGTTGTTTCTGTCATATTAAAACCCCAATGTTGTACAAAATGTAACTTTGGAAATAAATTATACAGTTTTCACTTACTGATGATTCAATGTGAAATTATTGTAATACCTAAGGATGAAGTGCGATCGTTAATGAATATTTAATTAAATATATTGAAGCAGCTTTAGATGTTCTTTGGTTTCAACAACATGAAAAAAAATAACTTATTCTGATACTATATGTGATATTACTGTTGTGTACTTAGCTAGTGAAAGACATAAAACTTACATTATCACTTCTGATTATCTTGGATGTTCTTCATCTTTGTTGTTATTACATTACAGAGCAAATAATCATTCTATGAAGGCAAATAAATCATGTCTACCTTTAGTATTTTCTAAACTAAGCAAAATATTCTGTTTGGCATTATTGGTTTTTGGAATATCCTTATAACACATTCGCTCTAAGCATTTCGGATGTTTATTAACTTGAAACTTGTGACATTTTATGTTTGCCACATAACTCAGTCTCACATTGTACATCTATTTCAACTTATTAGTTCCAATTCCTTTTTATAAGATCTATAAGTATTTTATTTTTCATGTTTAAAATGTTCTTATACATAGTATATTGGGAAGTATTCTAATAATATTGTAGTTATTAAGTAATAAAGTAAGTAAATCTTATGTAAGGAAACGGAACGGGAATTAACTCCAGAGGATTTTCATTAAGCTAAAAGTTGCCATATATATGGAAATATTTAAAATTCAATAAGAAAACTTATTACTCCTGAGGATGTCCCTGAATTAGCGAATTGTAAAACTCGTATAAAAAAAATTAAACCCAGGTATTTAACTCATGTATTTTTTATGTGAAACCTTTAAATGGGTAGAAAATTATATTATCATGTAAAATATTATAAAAACAAGATATAATTTTAAAAAATTTACTTTTGATCTACAGAGAACCGTTATTCTTTATAAAATTTGAGAAAATTACATTAAAAATTTTTATTACATACACGCGCAGTTCACGTAAAAAAATCGCGTGCCAATCGAAAAAGGATGCATTCATAGAAAAAAATGTCTAGTTTGTCCTCGTGTTTTTCAGGTTCCTTTCTACCCGAACCTCCACCACGTGGCTGGTTTCCTTGTTTGAAGACTGAGCTATCGCCCCCTTTGTAGCTCTCCTGAACAAATATGACCTCCTTTTGAATATTGTGAAGTAAAATAAATATTCTAAGCAATGTTTCATTTATTTGCAGTTTTAGTTTAATTCATATAGTGTGAAGCTCTGGAAACAGTTAACAAATTCTATCATTGATGGAAAAATCATCTTCAAACAAGATTATCAGAATGTGAAATGCTTGCTAATATGTTTAGTCGTATGGAATTCTAAATCAAGTTCCCTTCAGATTAATTCAAAATGTCATCACACTTCTATCAGAAGTAGACAATCAATATATTGTTAAAAGTTAAAAATGATAAGTAAAAGAGTACTGTTATATATTGTACAACATATAAGATCGTGATAGTTATATAATTATTAAACAATTAGTAGAAGTACATGCTATCTAAGCCATTCATAATTTGATACAACTCAGGGAGGTAGTTGCATAATCAAAGAAACAATTTCCACAGACAATGAAAAATGATTCGTTGAATTAGAGTACCGAAACAATAATCAAATACACTTATTGTCGTTAAATGTCATCTTTTAAAACATTGACTAGAAATACAAAAAACCTGTGAGATTGTGTCCTACTCGTAAATGTTTTTATTTATAATATGACCCGCAATATATTTTGGATAATGTCTAAGCCCTATGTACTTAAGTTACATATCTAGACAAACAGTATTGAAAGCCCAATTTACGTCATGATTTTATACACAAATTGAATATGTGTTAGTATAAATTGTAGATGAGGCTTCTAATGTGCCTTAATTCCTACTTTTAAAAAAGGCATTTGAAAAATATCTTTAATATGTGTGACGATTATATTATCATCTAGGAATCAATACCAGGCAGATAACACCAGCCTACATATATATAATATAAACATTTAAGAAGCATTAGTAAAAATGTCTATTTTATCTAAACTTTATAGTACTTAATTCCAATTAAATATTTTATACAAGTTTTTCGATGTTGGTCCATACAATTTTGATATTTGCTAGAAAAGATACATTCATTTCTGACTGCTTCTCAAACGACCTACCAATTTCCCCTCCAAATCAGTATTTTGTAATGTGTTCCTTGATTTTGGGATAGTATCTTCATCCACTGTGTGCTTATCTAATTCAGCCATTGCCTCCTGTATAGCATTTTCCAACTGAGCGTTTAGTTTACGGCTTCTGTGATAAAAGAAGCTACATTAATTCTACTTGTTTTAAAGTAATAACAGTGTTATATTTGAAATCAGTAATTTCTAAACATGATTTATAAGCAGAACAAATGTATTTCTATTGATTTATTAATTCATAAGCTTTTAAATTGTAACAACCTATTTAATGTTTTGTAACTCGTGATAAATTTCCACTCATAGAAAAATGAAATTGTTTATTTGTTAATTCTCGATTATGTGGGTCAATTATTATTGTTACCTCTATTAATATGCTCCCCTTTACGTACGGTTCAGTCCTACGATCATCACAATTTTATAATTAATATGAATTTCATGTCTGTTCCAATTACCCATTCCAATTTTTTAATAAGGCATTGTTTAGCTTTGAATCAAATTAATTATGTATTAGAAATCAGCTAGAACTAGTATATGCAGATCGAAACTTTTGAATACGATATAGAGAAGTTTGAAATATTTCAATTGATAAGTTGATACTTTTCACGATTTGAAAATTCTAATACAACATCTTTAATTCTTCAAATGATCTACTTAAGGGTCATTTAAACTTTAAACTTAGTAAATTGAAGTCTGTTGTCATTGTTAAATTAAATCTTTTTTTAAAAGACCACCCAGAAAATCTATAATTTCCTTAATTTTTGGGAATACTACATTTAAGTATTTCTTATACCAGGAGTCGGCAACGTTGTAGCAGTATCGTGCCGCAAGTATGATATAGAATCATTCTACATGCCACAGTATGAAAATTATTACTATATACCCTGCAAGGGTGGCAACTTGGAGATCTCAGAAACTATAGATGGTACAACGTGGGCGAACAAAATTTTATAAATAAAGCGGCCAAGAGAAATCGGTGTAAAAGTTTCTAAAACGAATGAAAAAATTAAATTTTCTCCAAAAATATTTAAGATAAGGTACCATTTTGATGAAGTCAGCGGAACGATAGACCAATTATGTGTCAGATTGGTTATCTCCAATAATAAGGGTGAGGAAAGATGATAATTAATTTAATTTTTAAATTATATTACCTCCTACATTTTTTATCCAGTTATTTCAGTGAGGATTCGTTTGAAAGAAATTTTAAGACTGATTTAAATGCTACATTACATTGATGTCGCTAATTTTTGGGTTACTAACTAGAGGGCGTTGTTTAAAAAGGATTCGGTTTTTCACGATTTTCTCCAGAAATTTAAACCGCAGGGTATACTTCTTTCACGGGATATTAGAAAAGTATAACGAGTATAATTTTCTGGCGAAAACCATATTTCCATATATATATAAATGTTTTAGGCTCATTTTCATTTATACGGATACATTTCAAATCTTAAATACGTGCCATTGAAAATCATATCGCCTGCCATTGATAATCGTGCCATAGGTTGTCGACCCCTGCCTTATACCTTAAGTACATTACAGTATTATTCGTTTCCCTCCATATAAGCTCCCAGTTAGTAAATTCAACATTTTCAATATTTTTCATTGCATATTTTCAAGAATTCGAAGTTCGAAATTGCAATAATAGTGTAGTAGTGTAGGTAGTATTTAATAAGGTATTTAGAATATTTCAAAGTAACGAACAAATCAATTAATTTTTCCTTGAGTACAGTTTCTAATGGATATAAAATGCGTAATAATTACAAAATTGTGTTGAATTTAACTTCTTTTAATGATCTCAGGACCGTAACATACATAAATAACAGTATCAACTTCCATCATCGTAGTATTGCAACTTTAGAATCATTCTTCAAGAATTAAGGGCAAGCAACTGCTTGATTTAATGAAATTGCATCAACAAGTAGAGGCATGAGTAGAATATTTACTGTGAATGCGTAAGGATTCGTTGACTGATTTCTTAACGGGGCCTAATACTGGCAAGGAATTCAGTAAATATGTCAAAGGACCACTCGTGCCAGACCGATTATTGAAATTTCCCTTAGATAGTCTAATCAATTCAAGGTAGGATCATTTAAACAAAACATTACGGATTGAAATAAAATTGTAGTCAATGAGTTGATTATCAACATATTTCATCGAGCATGCCGAAGAATTTCTAGCTACACACATTCCCTACAACAATTACTAGTATTTCTACATAAAAAACAGCTATTGTAATACCATAGAGTAAAATATAATCAACCAATATTGTTAATCTTGCACATAGAATAAATAATGTAGAATGTAAAGTCCGGGTGAGATGAAATTTTCATCTGCTGCGGAACAATATATTAGGCAGTTTTCCCCTGGAGGAAGAACGATAGGACTTACTGTATGGAATAGTCTGATCAACTTTTTTTCGTTTATTCTTAAGGTAAATAAATGGTTTAATTATTGCTTCAAACATTCAAATTCTAACAATTTGCAACAGTTGAATACACAAACGAATTATATTTGAGTATGTATCTATTTATTCATTCAATTAGAATTTCGAAACTATTCATCCGACAATTTGGAATAGCCAATTCAGTAGACTAAAAACTAGCAAAGAACAAAACTCTGGCTTTGTTAAAAGAAATCAATTTGAAACCTGCATTTTATTCAATTTGTTACACTTACGAACCATTATTATTGCACCCATTATTCATATACGTCACATCACTATAGTCTATTCAAATCCAATTGACAGTGGCCGTAAACAGTGATAAGAGCATTATCGGATCGTTTGATTGATTGATTGTTGGATATCATACGTAAAACGCCGGATGGGCGTTTCGCAATATCGCGTCAGAGATGGATTTTAGACTTTTAGTATAATTTAGTTCGGTCTAGTTTTATTGCATTTATCTGATTTTGAAAAATGTCGTGACTTTATGCAATCGTATTTTGTTTCAATAGTTATTCTATTTACAAAATCTTGCCATCAGATAACATCTTTATTAAATAGTAAATACCGATTTAATATAACTAACGCCCAAATGACAAGCCTGACGACTATTAGAGTACACATGTCCTATATTTTCCTTCCCTCACTATATATACAGGATGTTCATTAATGATATACGAATATTTAACAGGTGATTCCAGGGTAAAGTTCAAGTAAAAAAGTTCCTATAAACAATATAAAGGGTGGCAAAGTTTTATTTTGTCTTTGTTTTTTTTCTAGATTTTTGAAAAACCTTAAAAAAAATTAAACTTTGCCACAAAGCGTTTCAGACAGGTTTATAGGAACTTTTTTACTCAAAATTGACCCAGGAATTACCCCTTAAAATATTCGCATATCATTAAGGAACAACCTGTATAATATAAGGGAAGTATTGTGATGAGACCAAAAAAATTTACGGATTTTTGCAGATATATCCGTTTAGAGCATTTCTGAATCGATCTAGACTATTTTTGACATGTCTGTGTATGTTTGTATGTGCATGCGTAACCCACCATGGATACGACTGGGCCGTTCCCATTGGTCATCGATTTGACGTCACGATCTATTTGTCTTTGTTCTGTGCAAGAATTCCTAGGCTTGTTGATTCTGTGGTACATTTTGATGGTTCATGAGCCAGCAAGTGTCAGTATAAAAGAAGGTTATATTATAGTGTGAATAATTGCGGTGTCAGTATGAAACACATATAGACAATTTCAATGTAACAGTCTTTCATTAGCGGTTTCTAAATCATTTCCAATACATTTTCTGTGCCTACAATAATTTACATTTGACCCGCAGGACTGTCCGAACTCTATGTTGCTGACAAAAGTGATCACAGCTTTTTACATTTTCTGTCAGTTGGTTTTTAACGAACTATAGATAGTTTCTTTAGAAAAATTACACTTGTAGTTTTGAATTCTCCGGAAACTTTAACTCTCATCTTAGCTACATTCCAGGAATCAATCAACCAAAAACCTCTTGTTCATAGTATTTGGTATTCATTGTCGTTCAGATCGAAAGCGACCAGGTTCAAAACACACTGTTTCAAATTGAGTAATTTTCGAGTGAATATATTATGACCAGGTCCGGAAGTGATAATCTGATCGAACTACAATGTTTCGAATTGAGTAATTTTTGAGAATGAATATATCATATTCAAGCATTAAGTACATGAAATATAATAGCTTACTTACTGAAACAATATCAGCAACATAACTGTATTTAGGGAAGCAACATTTCCTGAAATATTGACCGTGATAATTCAATCAAAAATAAACAGATAACATAATGATGAAAGACTTGAATTCAAATGTGCAATAAGACTTTTCCATGAAACAACGAATGCTATATATTCCTACAAATTCAGAAGATATTATCTGGAAATTCTTGCTGAAAGTTTTCATATAATATGTGGCTAAAGGCAATCATGATTGCACTCACTTTCTTATTTTTTTTCGAGCCCTGTGGTGTGCATCTAATCCCTCCGAAAGAGTCTGTAGAGCGGTTAAGTCCAATTTAGAAAAGGATTTATCATTACCATACCATTTAATTGTAGCTTTTTCATCGATTAACTCAACAATTTTACCTGGCCACGCTGAGCAACCTTTGGATTCGCCCCACACTAAGTCGCCCACTATGAAATTTTCGATAGATGATTCCCGTTTTTCATTTGAGTCTGCTTCTAAAGTTGAAAATAATAATTTTTCACTTTTAATCTGGTGAGTTGAAGCAGCAGCAGAAATTGAATTGAAGTTGAGAATGGAAGTAAATGTGAACTAAGATGAAGTGTATGTTGTAAAGAAATTCATATTTACAAAAAATATAACTAATTTATAATTCTTATAGCCACACCAAATGAATGTTGAATAATTTGTCAGGTTAACCAAAATAATCCCAAATTGAATGAAGCAGATGATAAGAAGAACTGAAATGTGCGCTACCTAAATAATTTGATCTAAATAATTTGATCAACCGGCATTTGATTCCAATTGATATTATGCGGAATGCCCTCTTCTTTCTAATGAATTCGTAATTTGTGAATGTTCTCACTATTTTGCAATCATCTTCATATAGAAATGCTGAAAAACATATGCTAACGAGGAAATAGCTCCGAAAATAACAGTACCATTATCTTTGTTTCATTCTTTCAAACTTGAAGCTTGAGAAATTAGTATATATTATGAATTCATCATTAAAAATTCCTTTTTTTGAGAAACTACTATGAAAACTACTGTTTTCTAAATGAGATTACCCTCAGTTGGAGATAAATCTGAATTCATTGAATTGCTTTTTCGCTTATACATTTCCAACAGGTATTCTTTGCAGCTTATATCGGGGATAAAATATGCAAAGAATACGTGATCCTTACATCATTATGTCCTATAAGCAAACAAATAGATGTGCAATGGGCATTCCACTGTCCCCTTTTCGGCTTTAAGCCAACTTAAAACCTCAAAATCTAAATTATATCAGTTTCTACAACTTCGGCATAGATATATCGATGATATTTTCACCACTGTAAGTGAAGATTCTGATTTACATGGCCTTTTTAAAAACGCTTAATAGCCAATTCACTCAAATTCACTGTAGTAATACCGGGATATCGAAAAGTATCTTGGTCAAGGGTGGTTGTGGAATCTAAAACGTATGTCTTAGTTTACGTTTGAAATAATTATGTCACTGTCACACTGACATCATCAATAACCTACAAATTTCATACCTATTTATTTCAGTTGTAAAACAATAATGAATACAAATTAATATAGTAATAAAAATTGTCGAAATGTTAACTTTGAACCTTTTAAAGGTCGGGATAGCCACAAAACCGGGTCGAAAACGGTTTTAAAATAGTTAATTTTCGATAAATGGAATGACGTTCACGTGAGAAGCCCGTAGCTCGCGAGTTGGAAAAGTGCAAAAGTTAGGAACATAGAACTTCTTTACGAGGGCTTTTTGCGTACCGTTTTCGCTCCATGTAGTTGGATTTAGTCGTGATACGCACCCGACGGCCCTTCTTTTTTCCAAAAATTCCGTTTAAATAGGAAAATTTAATTAAAATAGAAGCAGGTACTCTCAGGTCTCAACTGACGCGTAGCGAGCTTCTCGAGGGAAACGTCAAAATGATTTCGTTCGTAGCTAATTACATAGGACGTCTGGCGTTCATGCAATTATGTTTTTAGATAATTCGAACCTTCTTATTTCGATAGGGCAAGTGAAAATCCCGGAGTCTGAAGCGCTAGAGACTTCTGAGTTATAACATTCGCATAAAATTGCGAAATTTTGCACTTTTAGAAACTTCACAAATTAATTAATTTGACACAAGTAAAGACACACGTTTTAGATTCCACAACCACCCTTGACCAAGATACTATTTGATGTCCCGGTAGAAACAAATAACCAGTTCGTTTCTTTGACATTCATTATTATACAGAAAAGAATTGCTCCTTCTAATAGTCTTGTTCATAAAGTATTAAATGTTCATTTGACCCAGCGACACTACAACAACGAAAGTGAGAAGCTTCAACAAATAGCTAACGATAATGGTTACGACAAAACTTGAATCAATAAGTTAATCTCTAATCAAAAACCGAAGATGGAACATAATCAATCAACCAAATTTAATAAAATTCAGAAATTTCCCTTACCATCCCTCAATAATTAATAAATTGCACAATTTGTTTTTTAAATTTGCAATACAACCCGTTTATAGATATAAGAACAAGCTGAAAACCGTTTGGGTAACACATTTCATGAAGTTGCCGACTTCGACAAATCCGTGATTTACAAAATTGGTATTAAGAACATTTTGTTCATATAAAGGTAAATATTGGTGGTAAATCTGCATTAGCAGAACATATTTGAAATACAAGTCAGACAATTTCTCAAAAAAGTTCACTCTTGAAACATACTAACGACAAATATTTAAGTAAATTGGAGGGGATGGAAATGTATAAGCAAAAAAGCAATTTAATGAATACAGATTTACCTTCAGCTGTTAGGATTTTGATTTCTAATTTAGTTTACATCCCTAGTATTAAACAGTATTTTTACGATGCAAACAGTTCACGCTCCAAAAATCAATTAGAGCCATAGGTTTGTAGAATGGCAACGGCCTTGTGTGAGAGGAATTGAACTTGTTTCATAATTTTGACCACACTATAATATTCTCCATCGAGTGTTCTAATTATTCCTACTAATTATTGGTTATTTTATAAATAATGCTACTTCTTACCACAACTCTAATCATGCTCTACAGATTCCACATACAATAAATAATAATGCTGGTAAAATATTATAATGCATAGCAATTCATAATTTTTAAGCATAATAGTTCATTATTTCTCATAGCATATTTCGGCGTTATTTCTATTGAAGACGATTGAAATTTCATTTCTATTTATATGGATTGTTTATGATCAGTCTGTTTCCAAAATTTAGAACTTATCTGTGAACTATTTCATTTCACATGTTAATAGAACGAATAATAACAAAGATAGTAATTTTCATGTCTAATATTATACTGAATTATTTGTTAAACTAAAATTGAAGAACTGTTGACTGAAATTCGTTCTTCGAACTATTTTTGTTATTCTCTCCAGGTGTGAGTAGGTCATAAATGTAAAAATGAAGTTATAAGCTATAATAGACGCTGTGTGTAATTTTAGGAAATAAAGAGATGTACGCCTGAAAATTAATATCTCAAATAATGTTGACAATGCTTTGATCTTTCTCTGTTAACTCTCTTATTACCTATTTTGAAGCGAATTGATATAATTATTGTTCATTATTTTTTAAGCAGATCTGAAATATGTGAAAAGAGATATGCACTGAACTCATACATTTTTAAAAGGAACTCTTGCTTTTCTTTGTAGAAGATATTATTTGCACACATCGTGACAGTTCAATTAAATGAATATTTTGTTGAAAATATAAATTCTGCCATTCACTCTAGTGGGATTAACTGAATTGGATATTTATTTTTCAAAGTGCCAAAAATATTGAGATGTACCAGTGTCATTTTATTTTATGTATTTGGTTTGACGAATAAGCCTTTAGTGGAACCCTCAACGGTTTTTAATTTTGGATATAATAATATCATCGTTATGCCTTCGAAATCAGTCATGTGTAATTTCATATAGACTATAAATTTACAGAAAACTAAATGAATATTACGTTTTTTGCCTACTTGTCGCCATTGACATTTAGTTTCTACATTATTGTAGAAAGAATGAAATTTTCATACATAATAGGTCTCTCTATGTCGGTCAGTAACACCACAACTAAATAGCTGTCGCTGATCGATCTAGAGAGACCTATGCTACCATTGTGGATCAGATTAATTTCTAGTATGTAATTGTTCAATTATTGTCTTTATGCATTGATATTTCTAGTATTGAAGTGACTTTGGATACAAATTAATAAGGTCAGTTCTATTATAATTTCCTCTATGTTGTGGAAGTATATAGTATGTTGTACGTTGTGAAAGTGTAGCATAGGTAAGTGATGTGTTATCAAAATGATGGATGAAATATGGTTGCTCGCCTCTTGCCTCCGGCGTTCCACTAATCTTCCAGTATGGAATGTCTCATTATTTTCCAGGACCATTTCCAATACTCTATTTTTGTTCGGATATGAACATTCATCTGAGGTAAGAATGAATATCTAGGGTTACTCTTGATAGGGTCAAAGATGCATGTTGTCGACTCAGTAGATGTAACCATTTCATCTCCTTCATGTATCAATGAACAAGAACATTCTTATTATTCAAGACATGAATTGTAAAATTATGCAGTTGAAGTTATTGTTTATAGTACTGCATTGGCACCTATAACTTTGGACATTGTAAAACACTTTGTACATCCATAATTACCACCAAAGTTGTACCAGAACACACAGAGCATGGTTGTTTTTGGCGATACGTACTATAGTATTTCGTGTTTCAATACACCTTCCTTTAAAAACTATATGCATGTGAACACGATCGGAAGTTAGGTACAACCTCCTTTGAATTGAGGACAGTGTTGCCAGGTTAGAGGTTTTCCCCCTAAATTTGGTGTTTTTTTGGCTTTGGTGGGTATTTTAGGGAGGAAATTTATTTAGGGGTTTTGTGGGGTAATTTTATTTGGATAATTTCTTTTGCTTATTTTTAAACATTACAAATTGTTAAATTAATGAACCTTTACAAGAGGGTAAGAAGCTTAACATCATTTTCGTTATTCAAATATGCGCGGTTATCTGCGTCATAGTCATAGATAAGTAGAGGGCGATACACGATTACCTGGAATCACAGGCCGGAAGTTTAAGACTCACATTTTATAACGTGTATATTATTTTTAGAATATTTAAATGCTTAGGGTTTTTTTCAAATTCTAGGGGGAAGCTACCTGGCAACTCTGATTGAGGATCTACTTTAATGGCTTGGAACTTAGGCAATATTTCTAATCATTTGAAAGCAGACAGATTTACACTCAAGTATTTTCTTAGCTACTGGTTAATTTCAGTTCTTCCATTAGCTTCACTGTAATATACTTTTTTACATCCTTCTGTCAAGTCTGTTACCACAACTCCTTCGTCATTTTCTTGTACCCAGGCAGCAAAAGAATCTTTGGTTATGGCAAGGGTAGATAAAATATTATTTCACATACATTGTCGGGAACAAACTTATTCATATATTTTCCTTTAATACTCTTCGTCATTTCCTTTCCGTTTTCTTTTAATTTGTCGATTATCCACTAGAGCACTAGACCAACTTTGTAGTTTCCAAAAGTACTTAAAATGTTTTTTTCGAATTACTTCCTCTATTATCCATCAATAATTGGCAACCATATACCAGAATCCACATAAGTTCATCAAACTCAAAATACACGATGTGTCAAAGTCTTACGACTCCTAACGATCATAGAAATGATTAAAAACAGCTATGTGTCTACACCTTGTAGCACATAGAGCATCTTCAAGGCACTGTTTATTCATCAAGCATATACGAGGATTTTAATAATTTTCATAAGTACCGGGATATCAAAAATTATCTTGATCAAGGGTGGTTGTGGAATCTAAAACGTGTGTCTTACTTTACGTTTGAAATAATCATGTCACTGTCACACTGACATCATCAATAACCTACAAATTTCATACCTATTTATTTCAGTTGAAAACAATAATGAACTACAAATTATGAAATAATGGTTTTAGTAACAAGAAAAACTAAATTACAGTAATTGTTGGAAATGTCCCCCGTTTTGTTCGATGCACAAGTTGACGCGCATTAACTAGCGCACCCGTTCGAAAATAGACTTCAATCATGAAAATTTTGTGCTGTGTGGTAAGAGGTATGATTCAAAAACTTGATTAGAAAATTTCAGCACAATGACTTAACCAGATTCTGACACAACAAAACATATTCAAAAATTTAAAGTAAGACACACGTTTTACATTCCACAACCACCCTTGACCAAGATAATTTTTAATTTGTAGTTCATTATTGTTTTACAAACTGAAATTTTGTAGGTTATTGATGATGTCAGTGTGACAGTGACATAATTATTTCAAAGGTAAAGTAAAACACACGTTTTAGATTCCACAACCACCCTTGACCAAGATAATTTTTGATATCCCGGTACAACACTTTCACAGTCATCCTACAGAAGACTTTTCTAGTATGATTTTGAGCCCATATCTGTACATAACTGATTGTAGACAAAAGCTGCATGTCGAACGCGCAGCGACGATATTTAAATATAATATATTATGAAATTAGCATGGAAACAGTGTTCCTATGAGCAATTACTCGAAAATTGAAAATAAAAGGGTGTACACTGAAATAGTATATTAAAGAACGAGTTTCCTAAGACTCGTCTTAAAGCACGAATTCAAGTTTAAAAAACGAGTGGCGAAGCCACGAGTTCTTTTAAAGAATGAGTGCTTCAAGGTCTTAGGAAACGAGTTGTTTATACTATTTTTTGTAATTTGCCCTTTTTATGCCGTTTTTAAACAAAAATGTTTAATTTAGTCCATTTAGGGATTTTTATGGTGGTTGGTAACATCTTAATTTTGAAAGTCAAAATTTGATTCAGTGGTTCTGTGATCGCTTTTGTTTCCGTAATTTTAGTTTCGTCTCTACTGAAAAGAGCAATAACACTAGAAAACGACTATTAGTACAAATATCTAAACCATATTGTGTATTAGCTGAAATCAATTCTTCCACTGGACACGTCGATGACTTTCTCTTCTTGAGTTGTTGATGCTCGACACTGTCATTTAAACTGACATAATGATGACAAGATAATTCCGCATCAAGCTCGCCATCCTAAAAATGTAAAAAGTTCCGTGCTTTTTTTGGATATTAAGACACGGCAAGTGATGACGTTGCGTTCGTTAATGGGTCTATTAGAAAATCAAAATGGAGGCAAATTACAAAAATCATTATTATAGAACAGCTAGTAAAAATATTTACACTCTTTATGGCTCCTCAGTACCATGTGCTAATGAAATTATGTAGGAAATGATTAATTTGATTTGAGATTAACTTTTGATAATTTCATTCCGTGACTGGTTGTAGAAATAGGCAGCACTACATAACAATGAAAAAAAATATTCGTTTTTGACGGAATACTGAGGAAAATTGTAACAATTTACAATCTGCCAATGCAGAATTCAATTGAAAGAGTTGGAATATTAAATTTTTAAAATATTACTAGTTAAGTTCCTGACTAAGCGATATCTATTCAGTAACAGAGTATTTTTAGAGTTTTAAATATTGGACAATCATTAGTTTTGATGAATAGTACTGATGGCAGTTCGTAAATTCCAGTTATTAGGGTGGCTGCTGGTACATCACAAAAAGTGCAAATTTTTTCGATGATTCATTTTGAACAACATTCCACCTACGGGGCTCACTGGCCCCTGGTTCTTGATGTTCCGAAATAATCGTTTACAGAATACATACATCGTGAAGAGAATACGCATTTTTACAAGTAGGTTGAGATATACAATTCTAGGATTTACATTGTAAGCCATGCAAAAGCACTACAGCAAATATCAGTGATCGAAACATGTTTTTTTCTACTTACCCTCTTCATCATCAAAATGCATATGATGAGTTTGCATGACCAGAAGGGAATCACTGTTTTTACGCTTGTGCATCAGTTTATCAAAATTACGTGAGCTCACTATGGGTTCTTGTGGCTTCGTCTGATCTGTAACAAATTGTAATCCAGATACCATCGTAGAAGATTCTGCATACGCTATGTGAGTGGGTGTTGATTTCTTGTTGTAATGCAATTGACCGCTACTTATATCTAGGTACTCATTTTTTTTGCTTAAACTCAATGGTTGCTGATTTCTTAAGCATTCGTGTTCAGAACTCTGCATACTTAAATCTGCCGAATCAGGTTCACTACTTGATATACAATGAACCATAGCCTGAAAAACATTGAGAAAGATTTTCAAGTAACGATATTACGTAACATAATTATTATCTAAATACAAGCGACACAAATGATCTAGATATTCAAAAATGAAGAATTTTTCATACTTGAAAAAACCACAATTAGGCAAACTGTTTTGTATTAATTGCCATCGAACCCTATCTAGTTCCATTGTACCGGTATATCAAAAATTATCTTGGTCAAGGGTGGTTGTGGAATCTAAAACGTGTGAAATAATTATGTCACTGTCACACTGACATCATCAATAACCTACAAATTTCATACCTATTTATTTCAGTTGTAAAACAATAATGAACTACAAATTATGAAATAACAGTTTTAGTAACAAGAAAAACTAAATTACAGTAATTGTTGGAAATGTTCCCCGTTTTGTTCGATGCACAAGTTTACGCGCATCCTCATGCAACACAATTTGTAAGGCACGCATAAAAATTGTCCGGTAATATTGCCACGTTTGGGAAGTGCTCTCGAAAATTGTCCAAACACAAACGTTGACTGTATTGCCAATTTTCATTAACTAGCGCACCCGTTCGAAAATAGGCTTCAATCATGAAAATTTTGTGCTGTGGTAAGAGACATGATTCAAAAACTGGATTAGAAAATTTCAGCACAATGACTTAACAGATTCTGACACAACAAAACATATTCCAAAAGTTAAAGTAAGACACACGTTTTACATTCCACAACCACCCTTGACCAAGATAATTTTTAATTTGTAGTTCATTATTGTTTTACAACTGAAATAAATAGGTATGAAATTTGTAGGTTATTGATCATATCAGTGTGACAGTGACATAATTATTTCAAACGTAAAGTAAGACACACGTTTTAGATTCCACAACCACCCTTGACCAAGAAAATTTTTGATATCCCGGTGTGTCCAGTATTATCCAATATCCACTAAAAGGTTAGCTGAATCCGACGTATTTTTATTAGAGGTTATAAGAAATCCTATTAACAACTAGCTGTTAGCTTCAGATGTTGTGAATGAATTTCGGTGGTCCGAAGGTATCAAATGTCATAGAATGTTGGCATTTTTTATTCGGATTATTTGGTCATGATTAGGATGTCACCATAGAATTTTTATATATATTTTGAGGGTTAATTCTCTTATCGGTTTTCAAATCAAACACAATGAACTATGTGATTGATCGATACTGAGAGAGTGGAGGTTTAGAATACTTATTGTTTGAATAATCGTGCAAGTTCCAATCATCAACATGACAAAAATTATTAATTGTTACTCTTCATACATTAATCCTCAACTTACAAGTGATATGAAACTTATATAACATTCCGATTGTATATTATTATAATTTACATATTCAGAACTTTTTAAATTTTAAATGGTCCAATAATTTAAATGATTTCTAATAGCAGGTTGTCTACCATCCACCGCTGTATTTGCTTTTACAGCAACAATTAATCCAGAAACAATTGAAAACAAAGTAGTGATATGGATGTACACTAATAACAGCTACCATAACTAATAATAATGGTGGTTTCAAACGCAACCGGGCTGGATTAGGAGAAATGGAGAGATACATAGACTGGAGATAACCGCGTGATCAAATAGGAAATGCTTATTTAAAGATTCACATCTGTTCCACTTAAATACAGGATGGTCTATTAATTACTAATTTTTTTAATTCTCTTGATAGAATACTTTGTTAATAGCATCATTCTGCTAGTGTTTAATGAACATACATGCATAATGTATGTTATAGAATTCCATGGCCAATAAAAGATATATTCAATCGCGGATTTCTGTGTGTAAACTTTTTAAATGAAATTAGTATTTAGTATACTTTCAATGCACAAATTATTCATAAATGTTACAAGAGATGACACAACACCGAACTAGAAGACAATATTTTGTACTTGTAAAAGAAAACAAATTTTCAAATGAGATATATATGCTCTTACTAAGCTATCGAATTGGGCGAGAGGAACATTCAAACAGGAAATGTTGGTATTGGAATATTTAAAAAAATGTCCTTTGACTTTCTAATCATTTGGATGTGAGGAAGGAATAACACTCATAATTTGAAATTACCTAGCCAGTTACTAGTATTTTCTTCTTAAACCTTTGGTAAAGAAGTTTCTTCTTAGAACTTGTCTTTTTTACAATGTAGTTCTTAAATAAAGATATGAACTGCTTAAATCAGATCTAATATTACATCCAGCAAAAATCAATATGATGAACCTCTTTGTACGTAACAGGAACTTCACTTTGCTTTTAGTGGGTAATATCTACATATAATAAAGATTCTTGATCCAGGTATGAATTATATATAAATTCTCGGGAAATAGGTCACATTAACCCTTATGCTCTATATTTTCTCGTCGACATAATAAGTATTCTGATGATGGTCGTGAGACCGAAACATACGTATTATAAGACGAGAAAATATAAAACATAAGTGTTAATGTGACCTATTTCCCGAGAATTTATATATCAGTAATTTCTACATAAAGTTTAAAGGGACAAGCGCTTCAAAGTGCTTGAAACTAGTGCGAAAAATCGAAAGAGCAGATGGAAGTTTCGATTCTTATTGTTTACTAGAAACTTATAGTCCAGGCAATAAGCCGAGAAAAAGGCCATAATAAAAAAATATATATAGTAAGCTAGAATTTCAAATTTTATTTTGCATTTTGTTCCTAATACCCCATAGATCATTCATGACTACCAAGACCGCGGGGGTCGACCTTTCTACCCCCCTAAACGGAGTTTCAACCCCTCAGAGGAGCATTCTTATAAAAACAATCCAAAATGTATGAATTAAGAGCCGAAAATGACGCCTAGTATGTTTTTTGGGTCGCTGATCACGATTCCGCAGTTAGCCTTCTCGGAAAACTCCCTCCAGATGGTAAATTTGGAAAATGTATATATAATATATAATTTATAATTTTGTTGCAAAACTGACCTCTAGTAGGTTTTTTGGGCTGCTGATCACGATTCCGCTGTTATTTTTCCCAAAAAAACTCTCTTCAGATGGAAAATTCGGGAAATTTGAGATATTCCTGAGACGTTTGTGAATAATAAAATATAATTTTGTTGCAAAAATGGCCTCTAGTAGGTTTTTTGAGCTGCTGATCACGATTCCGCTGTTATTTTTCCCAAAAAACTCTCTCCAGATGGAAAATTCGGGAAATTTCAGATTTTCCTGAGACGGTTATTGATAATAAAGTATAATTTTGTTGCAAAAACAGACTGGAGGTCATTTTTGCAACAAAATTATACTTTATTATTCATTACCGTCTCAGGAAAATCTCAAATTTCCCGAATTTTCCATCTGGAGAGTTTTTTGGGGAAAATAACAGCGGAATTGTGATTAGCGACCCAAAAAACCTACTAGAGGTCATTTTTGCAACAAAATTATAAATTATATATAAATTTTCCAAATTTTCAATCTGGGGGTAGTTTTCCGAGAAAACTAACTGCGGCATCGTGATCAGCGACCCAAAAAACATACCAGGGGTCATTTTCGGCTCTCAATTCATTAATTTTGGATTGTTTTTATAAGAATGCTCCTCTGGGGGGTTGAAACCACGTTTTGGGGGGTAGAAAGGTCAACCCCCGCGGTCTTGATAATCATGAATGATCTATGGGGTATTAGGAACAAAATGCAAAAAAAAATTTGAAATTCTAGCTTACTATATTTTTTTCCCGGTTCGTTGCCTGGACAATTAAATAATTATCTTAAATAGAAACTTAAATAATTATCTTAACAATCGTCAAAGGCTAGTCCAGGCTATCTAATGGTAGACTATTTTTCATACATCTGGGCTATTTATTAAAATTAATTTTAAGATCTACTAAGACCCTCAGCATAAAAAACGACACAACTGCAATTTGTTTTTTACATAGTTTTAACTGAATATGTACTTCCTTTGTGAGTAAAACTATTCAGAATAATAGTATCAAGTTTTTCCAACATAAAAGATGATCAAAATATTATCCAAGAAGTACAGTACATAAAAGATTCTACGAAAATAAACACACTTTACCAGCTCTGGTATTCAATAACTTTCAATATGCACGTGGACCAGACAATTGCTTGGAGTGAATTAAAGGTAAAAAATTGGATCAAACGATATTGGATATTGGCCTAAATTAGCAAATCTCTAGTAAATCACACATTTGAAATTTCCATTTATCAGAATTCCGAGAAATCTTCAATCATCTTGATTGTCTCCGCTGCTACAATTAATAGAAGCACAAACACATATTTATTGCTGATAGAAAACATTTATCATTACATAGCGAAAATTTTGTTCATCGGTAGCGACGCCTTTCTGTTTCTGTCAGATTTTTTGATAATGTACAAAAAGAAACTCATGCATTACAAATTATCTTGAACTAATTCCTGGATTGAGAGAAAATTATTTTAATCACTACAATTTTTTTTTATGGATTATCATCATTGAGAGCTGAAATATACAGATATTGCGTACTCACCATTGTACAAGATTGATGTCGTCCTTGTGCGTTGATGTCGCTAAAACTTGCAGAACAATTAGATGGTGCAGGAGACAATCCATCATCTGTACTTCCTGAATGAGTTGTGGTATCTGCAGTGTGAGGACTTTGACCTCCAAGAGCCATAGGACTATGCGTTGTAGTGTCCGGTGGACTACTGGCCGAAGCAGTTGATGTTTGACAAAAAGTATTTGTAGTCACCGAATTACAGTTTTGATTTGCAGCGGTCTGCGTGGATACGGACTGTCTGTACCCAGTTGAATTTGGCGGATTCTCACGTACCAAAACTGCCTGTACCTGTTGCTTATTATCATTTGAACTTATGATGAAATTTTGGTCAACGTTTAGTGTAGTAGTCCTAGCTAGATTTTGTTGGTTCTGTTGTTGCTGGTTCTGATGGTAATTTTGCATCTGTTGGTTGTTTGAAACCATAGTGGTTTGCTGTTGCACTATCGTAGTATTCTGTTGTACATACGTAGTATTTTGCTGATTGGACGTTGATGCTGCTATATTTCCTGTTGGTGTGCAAGGAACCATCAGAGTTTGACCCATCTGTCCACATTGTATGTAGTCTTGTTGGAGATTTGAAGGCCTAATTTGTTGCGAAGGTGCACCGAAAGTAACCTGTTGTGATGGACTGACACTCGCTACCAATGGACTCAATTGACCACTAAATTGTGCACTATTCACAACGAATTGTCCTCCGTTTGGCGATAGAAATTGCGCTCCAGGGCTATGTTGTTGCTGTTGAATTAATTTGCCCTGTGACGTAGCTGGAGCACGAATAACCATGCCAGCCGGACCTGCAGCTAAAATACTCTGACTACCGTTGAACATTCCACTATTTTGTACCGGCGTTAGAACATTTTGACCATTAACATTCTGTAATTGTAACTGCATACCTAAATTGGAAGTGTCTTGTAGAATCGTAGCAGTTCCATCTGGATTCATCACCATGCCTCCTAGATTAGGTACAATGAATTGTTGTATAGTTGGGAAGTTTTGGACCATACCGGTAGTACCGTTGATTAAATTAACGGGTTGAAGAAGATTTATCTGTTGGGTTGGTTGTGAGTTGGTTATGAGTTGTTGAGTTCCCAAATTTGCATTTGTCATCTGTGCTTGTCCGTTCATGACCAGCTGGGGAGGACCACCATTTTTACCCGGAACCATCGTAAGTGATTGCATTACGGGACCCGTTGCGATAGCTTGAGGACTATGAGCCATTTGAATTTGTTGGGGAAAACCTTGTTGTGACATGACCACTCCTGGATTCTGTTGCGCCGCCGCGATATGTAACATACTTGCAACCGTTTGAGATGGTACTTTTCGTTTCTTCCCTTTCTTCTTATTTTCAGGAGATATCAAGGTTGGAACACGCCTTGAATCAGAATCGTCGATTTGAATTTGTTGTTGGATAACATTCCCGACAAGTTGAGGAATCTGCATATTTTGCCCAACAGTTACTCCGTCCATAGTCATAGTCATGCCTGGTTGCAGAACGAATGGAGCAGGTAAAGCGTTCACGAGGACAGTTTGTTGTCCAAGAACCTGTTGTGCCACGGCTGGAATCATTTGAGTAACAGCAGCTGTAACATTTGTAACCATTGGGGAAACGGAGATCGGCGGCATCCCACCCTGATTACCAACTAACTTTGGTGGTGGCGGGGGCATGACGTTTGGTTGACAATTTCCAGTACTGGCCATGATCAACTGCCCTCCTGATGACACCAATATATGTCCAGGGGGGAAAGCTCCAGAATGTTTCACTATGTGGGTGGGTGATATTTGGGCATTACTGTGTGCAACCGAGTTCGGAAAGTGGTGTTGCGAATGTGGGACTTGAATACTACTAACTACACTCTGAACCATTTCCAATGGCGATTTCGAAACTTTTACTGTTACAGCTTGTGTTGGCATCACATTGTGTTGTCCTGGACTCGACGTAGGCGGAGAAGCATTCGGAATGTTTTGTGGACTATTGACAGATACGGTTGCGGTGTTAGCTCGACCTGCCAGAACCGATGTTATGGTATTGCTACCCACTGTACGACCACTGGCCATTGTTGTTACGATTCCTTGGATATACGGTAATCTTGTAGATGTCATTGGGTTCGTCATATTCGCATGAAGACAGTAATCGGCCTTAGACATCGGAATTGTCTGATAATTCAATGCGTTATTACCGTCTTTTATATGATTCAGTTGATGAATTTGGTGTAAGTTGTTATTTGAAGAATATACCACGAACGGTACATTATTTGCAATATGTGCTGCTTCTGATATTCTTTGCGGTATACTTTGACCATGTACGTTAGAAATGTAAGAGTTCGACTGATTAGCATTCACCATATGAGGGGCGGATGTTTGGATGTTAAAATTATGTGGCATGGACATATGGGAATGAGGGATCTGAGAATTTGAAATATATGCATTTAGCATGTGATGATTCTGAATCAGAGGATTAGATGTAAGAGAACTGGGAATGTGGGAATTAGGGATATGAGAATTAGAACTGTGGGGATTCGCTGTATGAGGATTTGGTGTATGAGAACCTGGTGTTTGAGGATTAGAAGAATGTGGATTGGGTGTAAGTGGATTAGGCGTATGTGAATTAGGTGTCAGTGAATTGGGAGTATGTGGGTTGGGTGTTGAAGGATTAGGCGTAGGTGGCCCTGACGGTATTCCATCTGCCGGAGATACGTTACTAGTGCTAACTGTTCCGCCTTGAATAGGTCGATTATCAGGTGAAGCATGACTTATTTTATCTGAATAAGTTGATGATATTACAGGATCATCTAAATTTCCTGAAGAACTGGGAGTTCCTGGTTCACTATTAGGCCTTGAATGTCCTAATTTAGGTCCTTGTTGTTGTATTTGCTCTCTGTTGATGTAATGGTTTGAATTTACACTATCGGCAATGCAGCCTTGACATTGCATATGTTGTTCATTCAAGGCACTACTGTCGGGCATACCTTGGGCTACCATTTGATTAAACTGCTGAGGAATTAAAACGTTATGTGGAAGTTGACTTTTCATCATGTTTACACTTTGATTAGTTCGATTAGTAATATTGTGAGTTTGCTTCATCATTATATTACTAGGTAAAGGCACCTCATTGGTTTGTGTATTGGAAACTGATATAATACTGGGATTATGTATAGAATGCATTGATGTTGAAGGACTATTGCAGATGTAGCCACTGCCACATGAATTTGCACCTGCAAACAAAGTAATTATATAGTAACAGTAATTTTATTCTAAGATACAAAATTATTTGTTATTGTTAAACATCACATAATTTTGGGGTATGTTCAGATCTGGGACACATATTATCCTAAAGCTGGATATTCGAAAAGCGATGAATTCATTCCCGAATTATTTTCGATGTGGTTTTGGGAACTAGCTACAGTGTGAATGTACCATTGCCATTTTGAAAGATTATTCAACTTCAAATCAAATTCACTAGTCATAGAAGATATGGGAATTATTCCCTTCGACATAATCAAGTCCAATTTAGTTCTTTTTTTCATGTTTCATGTAGCATCTGAACATACAGAAACCCAAGGGTCACCAAGTGGGACTCCTACGGCAAGAAACTACAAGAGGCCCTTGAGGACTGCCCAACGAAGGCAGCTACAGTGCCGGTGTTAAACATAATGGTAACAACTGTTACTTCAGCGATAATAACAGCCTTTGAAGCCTCATGCCCACTCAAAGCGGAAATACAGGGAAGCTGTGCCCCTGGTAGAGTTCAGGGCTGTCCGCAATGAGGAGGACGGTGAGAAAACTGTTCAAAAAAGCCAACCGGACTAGCACGTACTTGGGGTGAATATCGCTTGTTATTGACTGCATATAACAACGCTATCAAGAGAGCGCGAAGGACCTCGTGGAGGAATTATTGCCAGGGCATAAAGGATATGCCCAGCTACGCTAGACTCCACAAGGTACTAGCAACCGGACCACGACAAAAAGTGGGCTCCTGTGTGAAACCACAAGGAGGGTATACCAAAACAGAAGAAAAAACGCTGGAGCTGCTGCTCCAGACCCACTTCCCTAGATCACGTTGTGAAAACGACCGTAGTATGACAGAACCAGAAGACCCCGTAGCTCAAAAGAGAGCACGAAAGGAAAACTGGGCTCTGGCTGCGTGTATCATTAACAAACCAAAAATCAAATTAGCAATAAATTAATTTCAACCATATAAGTCGCCAGGAACCGATGAGATACTGCCAGCTTTACTGCAGCAGGCAATCGATATACTGGCCCCTATTCTGTGTGAAATGCTGAGAGTCAGCCTGGCACTGAGCTACATACCGGAAGAGTGGAGGGCGGCAAAGGTGGTATTTATACCAAAGCCAGGGCGAGATTCTTACGCCCAGCCAAAATCTTTCCATCCGATCAGTCTAACATCGTTTCTCCTGAAAACTCTAGAGAAACTGATCGACAGGTATGTCAGGGATGGAACTCTTATAAGAAATCTCCTGCATCGCAATAAGTATGCTTACCAAACCGGGAAATCCTGTGAAATGGCAGTATACGAGCTGATACAGAGCAGAAAAATCGCTGTAATGCGAAGAAATTGCGCTAGCGCGTTTTCTGGCCATAGAGGGAGCTTTCGATAACACCTCCTTCGAATCAATTGCCCGACCAACGCGAGAGCGAGGGATGGGGGATCTGCTGTGCAGATGGATCCACAACATGCTCCGATGCAGGACAGTCATAGGAACTCTCAATGAGGTAGAAAAGAAGGTACGGGTCGCTGAAGGATGTCCGCAGAGAGTGTACTGTCACCTCTGGTGTGGAGTCTGGTAGTGGATGAACTTCTGAGAGCAAAGGATTCTGCGTAGTCGGATATGCGGCTGATATCGTCATTATATTACAAGGGAAGTTCGGGAGCACAATAGCATCTCTGATGCAGCAAGCACTGAACACCGTGAAAAAATGGTGCAACAAGGAAGGACTCAAAGTGAATCCTTCGAAAATAACCATTGTATCCTTCACGAAGAGAAAGGACATTGGAAAGTCAAGTACCTTGGGGTAAGCCTAGATAAAAGGCTGACCTTTGGGAAGCATCTGGAGAAAACTACTAATAAAGCGATTAGGGCCCTGTGGACCTGCCGTCGTACAGTCGGAAGAACCTGGGGACTCACTCCACGGATGAAGCACTGGGTGTACATAGTGAGACCCATTGTAACATACGCCGCAATCGTGTGGTGGCCAAAAACAAAAACGAAAGTGTCCCAGCATTCCCTGAACAGAGTTCAGAGGCTGGCATGCTTAGGAATAACAGGTGCAATGTCGACCACCCCAACGGCTGCGATGGAGAGGCTGTAGGGGTTGGAGCCACTTCACCTCGCCATTCAGGCAGAAGCCATAAGCGGAGCGTATCGATTCGATCTTTTTGGCCAAGGAAAGGCCGAAGCATTTTTGGATTGCTTAGATCACCTGGGCCATTAGGGATGTGATCCGACAGGATCAAGGTTCACAGCACTTCATCATACCTTTCACGATTCAAACCTTGATTGGGCGGGAGAACGCTGGGGGCAATCTTCATATGGTACCAGGGGATTCCGTATGGTTTACGGAAGGCACCAAGACCGAAAAAAGTACAGGTGCTGGAATAGTCGAGACAACGGACCAAGGAGAAATAATTTCTTTGAATCTAGGGTCACTTGCGACAGAATTTCAAGCAAAAATAGTAGCAATTACAACATGTTCTCAAATTATGAGGGAGAGAGCCTATGAGAATAGTCAAATTACAATCATAGTGAGCAACCTGACAGTGCTTAAGGTACTGGAGTCACACACAATCACCTGACAATGTGTACTCGATTGTGTGAAAGAGCTAACGGCACCCCAATAGAGTGATACTCGCATGGGAGTCAACCTCGCTAAAGCGGGGGCGGAACAACCACTGATTAGACAAGAGCCAACCTGTGGCATTTTTCATGCCACAGCAAAATCTGTAATCCCAAAATGGCTCGGAACAGAGCACCGTGCCTACTGGAGGGAATTGCTCCGTATGTCGCACTCCAAGCGACTAATGGAAGATCTCCAGTAGCAACGAATGAAAAATCTGCTGACGTTCAGCAGACAAGAAATAAGGAATCTTGTTGCATTCCTGACCAGACACGCCCCATGCAACAAACATCTCTGTACGATGGGTCTTGTAAATCAGCCCACATGCAGGGTTGCGGCGTGGAAGGAGAGACACCCATGCACGTGCTGTGTCAGTGCACGGCATACGCGGTTGGTCGTCGGACATACCTCGGAGACGATAAAACTACACCCGAGGAAAACTGATGAGGAAATAGCAATATGTGAGGGCACAATAGGACTTTAATGACCGCAGTGCAGTGGGGATTCCCCTGGGAAGGAGATCCAACCTCACGGGGGGGGGGGGGTTTAGTCAGTAAGAATCCGGTACAAAAAAAAATCTTGACTAAACTATAATTATTATTATTTAAAAGAATAGGGTCCCCTAAGGGTACCACTCAGAGGCCTTTTTTGACGCTAGCTCCACTCTACGATACCAGTCCTCTCCCAAAGGCCTAGAACTGCAGAGGAGCCTATTATGTTCTCTGGGTTCACAGTTACTGCTCCAAAGCAGTCCCACCTGAGTCTACTTGGAGCCTCGCAGTCGAGGGAGCAGTTAGAATATGGGCATGGGTTTCCTCCTCCTCGCAGAGCCTGCTTTGTACTAAACTAAGCTGCTATTGCATTTAATATTTTTTAGATACGATTGCAAGAATATTGAATATATCAAGACTATTTTACTATGTTGTCAACTGAACTCTACGAATTCATAGAAGTCTGACATTCCAGCGACCGCTCTTATTATCCGAGCATGTATACTTCAATGAAACAGGTTTTATTCAAATCAAGGTAGATAAATATTATAAGCTATTTCTTATTGCAAAAAGTTTTATTGAATAAGATTCCTAAACCAATGCAACGAAATAGATGTCAATCAGCAGAAAAATATCTCACCTGTTTGCCTATTTATGGTGTTATTTAACAAAGCTGTTTGCTGTGCCAAATAACCGCTGGGATCTTCCATGAAAGACGGACTAGGGGCACTCTGGTTGACCTGCGGTAGTTGATTAATAATAACTGCCCTAGTATTTTCATTGGGTATTTGCCGGACATCAATATTGGGACACGGTACTTGAGATGTTTGACATTCCATCATATTGTATGGTCTGTTTTTCCCAATTTTGCTCAATTTAACCTTCTTTTTCTTCATTTCCTCTTGCCAAAGTACCGAAGCCGGAGTGTGTTGGTGGAGGGGAGGCACTCTTTCATAAACGTTCGGTATGGTTTGAGAAGTTTGCATAGGCATTGTTATTGAATTTGGATGATTCAAATTTTGTGGAGGCCCTCTATGTTGCCATTGAACTTTCTGCTGCTGATTCACCATAACCGGTGTCATTTGATTACCCTGATTCACAAATCCATGAGGTCGGAACCCGTTAACTATTTGATTGTTTGGAGGAACGAATGATCGAATATTTTTACTAGGATCAAACTGTACCATTTGAGGGTATGGTGGTTGATTGCTATAAAATTGCTGTTGCTGCTGAATCCTTTGTTGAACATCATTGTGTCTCTGTTGACTTTCCACGTTAATGGGAACCATTTGAACATTAGGCCGCCCTGGTCCACTCGGCTCATTCGGTTGACCGTTCACATAAATTCTATGCTGATTACTTTGATGTGCAGATTGCGTGAAGGTTTGGTTATGTGGAACAGTATTACTATTGGGATTGGTAACCACGGAATTGTTAATAATGTTCTGGCTGTTTATTTGCATCTGGTTAGGTTTTTGTAGGCTTACTACTTGACCATTGGGTCCTATAATATGATGATGATGCACTTGGATATTTTGATTGGTATTATTAGACATTTGTTGAATCTGTTGATGCTGATTCTGAATCTGCTGGTTCTGATGTGATATGTTTCCTGGTATTTGTTGTTGATTCATCATCTGGTGCTCTACGTGGTTTACAGGTGAATCAGGCATAACTCGATTTTCTACCTGTTCGTGATTTGGATACCTCAGTTGAGTATTGTCGGAATAACCCGGTATGCGACTTGCGATTGGCGTATTATTCGTATGAGGCTGCGACCATACCTAGAAGGAATTGCAAAACAGTGTGAACTACTTTTTCAATCATAATGGTGTTAATACTTTAATATAGAAACAAGACTCAATGATGCAGAATCAATACGGGTTGGAGTTCTTTAGTCAGCCTGTTTCTTTTACTTTTTAGAAATCCTTGCTAATTTTCGATTGAGATATGTTACATCTCCTCACTAATTCCCCACTAGTACATGTACTATATCCAAAAAAAATGTTGGATTCCGGATATATTCCGCGTCACAATAGCACGACTTGATGCCGACGTTTCACCAACCATTACAGGTGGAACCTTCAGGGCAGGCAAGAGTCGAATGCGACTCACCATCCTAATAAAAAAATCTCTCCGGTATACCTGGCTCAGTTTGATTCTTTGATTTTGATTACTCAAGAATTCATTACATTATTTTAGGTAATTACTAGAAATACTACATACAGAAGAAAAATGAAACTAGAAATATGTTATAAATAAGACTTTTCTATGCATCTGTACTGTTTTATGCTTTTATGAATCTGGAATTACCTATATATATGTATCAAACTAGAAGGAACATTTTAACTCGTCATAAAGAACATTTTGCTTATATAAAGAAGAATAATAGGGAAAAATCAGCATTAGCAGTACATATTTCATATACAAGTAGTACCATTTGTCAATAAAGTTATCAAATTTGAAACACAGTACGGACAAATATCTAGGTAATTTAGAATGGATGGAAATGTATAAGCGGAAAAGCAATTTACTAAATTCAGATTTAACTCCAGCTGAGGGTAGCCAGTTGTTTGCATTGTTAACCCCAAATAGCATTTAAATAGGTATATTTTGTTTTCTAATTTAGTTTACTCGGATGATGGCTACTTGGTAGCTGAAGTGTCCTTAGTACTTTGATAGTATTTTAAGTGAATATGGGTGATTATTTCATTGTTATTAGTAAATACAGATATATTCATCATAATTTACAGAAATGAATGTTATAAGACTCCAACAACAAATCGCCAGCCATTACAAGCATCTACTAAAACTGCTTAGTAAACAATCTTCATTGATCGGAAAGGGTTGCTGTAATTAAAATTTCACATTTGAATTCTATAGAATAACTAAGTAGTAATGTTGAAGAAATTGACTAACGTTGAGTGCGCAAATAGGGGATGGACCTGCTTGTACAAATTACTCTTCCATTGTTTCGCTTAAGGTTGATCACCAACATCCCCTCCCAATAAAAATAAATAAAGTACAAAATGACAACGCTGCTCAGAGATATGGGAGCGCGATGCACAATACAGTACGTGTAAAGCTTCATTCTATGTAGTGTGTATATTCGCGTTGCCAGATTTCAGAAGAATAATGATTTTTTAAATTATTTATTATTTAAAACTACCCTGTATGCAATTTCTGTTTTTCAAGTGATTTATTTGTAAATTATACACTATCTATAAATATTTCATCGAATTTTCAATGAGACTTTTCGAGGAATATACATAAATATGTATATCATTTACCATAAGAGACAATCTAAATTTTGAGAAATTTATTTTATTAATTTTTTTAGAAAAAAAATCCCTGGTGAACAATCTTGTCTTACGCAGTAGTTGAACCAATCTTCATTACAAAACATTGTCATTATACTTATAGGAAGTTGATTCAAGATGAATCGTTACCTATATTATTGCAAATTCCAACGAATTACCAATTGCTGTAACTCTTTTTGTTGCTCAGTATCCTAACTTACTATGATGTAATTCAGTTAATAACCTAATATTATTCTAATTAATTTCTCATTACCTGCTGGTTGCCTACATTATCCCTATTGAAGTTACGTCGATTTAAAGCTAGCTTCTCGCGTTGCGCTAATATTTGTGAAACAGAGACTCCACTGCCATAGGGTACTCCAATTTTTCTCTTTTTCTTTTTGACGTTATAATCTGAAACAAAAATTGGAATCAATATTATATAGTTTCATTATTAGATTAATGATTTCTTGTAGATATTGTTATCATTAGAATTCGTAGCCTAAAAGATCATGATTATTATATGCTTAAGTTTATAGTTCATCATCTGATCTATTTTGAATACTTATATACAAACTATTTTCCTTATTAGCATTTTCTACTCTTCTAAAATAATTTACAATATTCATATTTTCATACGAAACACTGTTTTTAACAATTTTATTCCTTCAGCGCTAGTTATCCAACAAGGGTATAGATACTCAGCTGAGAGAACAGCTTGTGAATATTCGATATCTTATTTCTTTTATAGGGAAAAGTATTTTATTTGTCCAACCTCAATTCTAAATGTTCATGGTGACCTCTAGTGTCGCAAAGCGTTTTATCCGGCCAGAAGGAATGAATTATGTGCAATATCAGTTGCAACGTGAATCGAAAATACATCCCTAAATTTTCGCTATATTGAAAGGATTTTGTTTTTCAATTCTTCAATGACATTATTCATGTACATCATATGAAAAATGGTTGTATTATAAGTATTGCCTTCAATAACTTCAGTTATATTCTGCGTAGTTGTTATAAACAAATTGGAATTTTGAAAATGATAAGAAGGAATAAAGCAACCTTTCAGATTATGTATCACTTCAAACCCGTTGCTATCGATAAAGATTGAGACGACAATAATAATTCAAATTCGGAAAATTGAGATTGCAACCCCTTCGGAACAGAAACTTTCGAAACTTGAAGAGAAAGTCAACATGAATGGACCTCCCGGATGATATATAATATGGCCCAATGTTGACTTGCAGCTATGATAGATGAATAGGAAAATTAACGTCAGCCAAAAAGTGAAGACCGAGCAACAAAATTGAGGTGGTCGAGCATTCGTTTCAACGAGTACTTTTTAGAAACTTTATGATGAATATTTTGTTCAAAAACACATGGTGCATAAAATGCCTCAGCATTTGTCGTTGGGGATCTTTCATTGATTTCAATAATTACAATACCAATTTAGTAATAATTCATTTCGATGATGTAATTTATCAATGTCTCAAATCAAAGAAAATATTATTCCCAGTTAGTATTCCTAATGCGTTAAACATAATGAACACTCACTCCAATAAACCGGATTTAATATCTTTCGAGTTCGTACTAAACACGCAACCATTAGTTTCTATTAGTAATTGTTTTTCACAGCACTATAAATCATGCACGAATAATAGAGCAATGAGGATCTGTATACATCGAACATTTTCAAAGATATCATCAGAATTGAATGCCCAGCGACTTCTAACAACCATTATTTATATACAACTAATCAACTAAGTTAGAACTTACACGTTTATGACAATAAGACACGACCAAGAAATTTGAGATGACCATATTTTTTCCACTTTCATACGATTCAACTCAAGAAAACCACGCTAACATTGTACCTACCATAACGTTCGTCATTCACTGTTAGTGTGATTCCAGCCTTCAAAGAAGTGCGGCGGCGAGTACAAAAAGCGCACTAAGCTGTGACTCGTGGAGGGTGCATTGGTTTTTCACGTTTATAATAAGTTTCCACAATAACAAAGCATCATTCCATTGTATACCATTCCACGACTGATAATCGCAATATATCTGCATAACATCTGAAGCTTACTATGACCACAACAAAAATGCAGCAAATATTTAAATGTAGGTCATTTCGCGACGCCTTTTATTATGGTATTTCCTGTTTAGAAGTAAACAAACATGAAGGAGGTACTTTTTTCTTATTTTCCAACGTTATTTATGCAAAGCTGGAAGTTTTTGCCAGGATTTCGATTATATTCCAGACGTTTCTCCGAAAATCAGGAAACGCAAATTCCTAGGAATATGAAGTTCTGAGTTCTTTAAGTTTTTTTTTTTGAATTGATAACCTAAGTATTCTGTAACTCTATGTTTTATATTCTTATGCATTATTATATTTTGCTGTCCGGTGAACAGTCGAAACCATTGACACAAAGGACTATGTCAACCTTACTTTCATGATATCACAGAGTAATTAATTTATTGTAGCTTTATTATAAAGTAAATATGATCCATGATCTATAGATTTTAGGAGTATTTCTATGACGAGGTATGTGAGAATTGAAGTAATCGCCACTACGATGGCGATTACTTCAATTTTCAAATTTTTAAATATAAATTTCGGACATTTCAGGTCAAATGCATGATTGATTGTTATATATATCTTATAAACAGATAAACATTGTTCTCATAATGATAGAAAAAGTACTATATATTCATTTTGAAATATTGATTCCAAAAATGCCACTTGAAAGGGGGCTACCGCGTCCAAGTACAATACAGTTCTCATTTTCACCACTTTAGAGCGATTTGCAATGTTTCAAATTCGTACGACCAATAGGAACCGCGCAATCGTATCCACAGTGGTTGACGTATACACAGGCAGCATCTAAAAATAGCTTAGATGGGTTTAGAATGGTTCTGAACGGAAATGTCCACGAAAACCAGGAGAAATTTTTTAACGTAGAATACGTTTTTACAGAGGCATCCTACTAGACGAAATCGTCACGAGCGAGATCGTCACGCGGAAATCGACACACGCATGCGCTTGTGGTAGGTGGAGCCATAACGAAATTGTCTAGCATCCTCAGTAGCTGGCGTTCTTTCAAGTGATAACCGGTAAGCGCGAGGTGCTGTATCAATTTATTTGATATATAAAACACGTTCCGTGTTAATACTGATCATAATGTCTGACAAGAAAAGCAAACCAGCGGCTGAACGATGCAAAGAATATCGTCAATGTCAAAAACTAAAAAGACAACTAGAACAAATTGAAAATGAACAACAATCGCCTAGTACTTCGACTACCATATGTCTATTTTAACAATTTCAAACTAAAAACGTATTCTACGCATTTTGTTTTCGTGGAAACTATATCTTTTTTGACGGATTACACCCTCTTGATACGAATAGTGAGGAAAGTAAAAATAAAAACATCACGAAATTTTTATGATCCCTCAGGTTGTTGTTACCGCTGGATCTAGAGAGGATCATTTTCAAAAAAAGTATCTCTCCGTGTTTGTCTGTACTAGCATATAGCTAACTGCTAGATCGATTGTAATTTTGGGTTACATCCACAATACAACCTTCCGAATCTAATAAGGAAAATTCAAATACGGGGGTTGGTTATTTCACACTTTGTTATATAACTGCTTTTTTAGTTGGAAGCTTCGGCCGAGAGCGTTTCTTATAGAACGGATGGATTAAGCGAAACTATATCTTTTTTGACCGATTACACCCTCTTACTACGAATAGTGAGGAAAGTAAAAATAAAAACATCACGAAATTTTTATGATCCCTCAGGTTGTTGTTACCGCTGAATCTAGAGAGCATCATTTCCAAAAAAAGTATCTCTCCGTGTTTGTCTGTACCTACTAGCATATAGCTAGATCGATTGTAATTTTGGGTTACATCCACAATACAACCTTCCGAATCTAATAAGGAAAATTCAAATACGGGGGTTGGTTATTTCACACTTTGTTATATAACTGCTTTTTTAGTTGGAAGCTTCGGCCGAGAGCATTTCTTATAGAACGGATGGATTAAGCGAAACTATATCTTTTTTGACCGATTACACCCTCTTACTACGAATAGTGAGGAAAGTAAAAATAAAAACATCACGAAATTTTTATGATCCCTCAGGTTGTTGTTACCGCTGAATCTAGAGAGCATCATTTCCAAAAAAGTATCTCTCCGTGTTTGTCTGTACCTACTAGCATATAGCTAGATCGATTGTAATTTTGGGTTACATCCCCAATACAACCTTCCGAATCTAATAAGGAAAATTCAAATATGGGGGTTGGTTATTTCACACTTTGTTATATAACTGCTTTTTTAGTTGGAAGCTTCGGCCGAGAGCATTTCTTATAGAACGGATGGATTAAGCGAAACTATATCTTTTTTGACCGATTACACGCTCTTACTACGAATAGTGAGGAAAGTAAAAATAAAAACATCACGAAATTTTTATGATCCCTCAGGTTGTTGTTACCGCTGAATCTAGAGAGCATCATTTCCAAAAAAGTATCTCTCCGTGTTTGTCTGTATCTACTAGCATATAGCTAGATCGATTGTAATTTTGGGTTACATCCACAATACAACCTTCCGAATCTAATAAGGAAAATTCAAATACGGGGGTTGGTTATTTCACACTTTGTTATATAACTGCTTTTTTAGTTGGAAGCTTCGGCCGAGAGCATTTCTTATAGAACGGATGGATTAAGCGAAACTATATCTTTTTTGACCGATTACACCCTCTTACTACGAATAGTGAGGAAAGTAAAAATAAAAACATCACGAAATTTTTATGATCCCTCAGGTTGTTATTACCGCTGAATCTAGAGAGCATCATTTCCAAAAAAGTATCTCTCCGTGTTTGTCTGTACCTACTAGCATATAGCTAGATCGATTGTAATTTTGGGTTACATCCACAATACAACCTTCCGAATCTAATAAGGAAAATTCAAATACGGGGGTTGGTTATTTCACACTTTGTTATATAACTGCTTTTTTAGTTGGAAGCTTCGGCCGAGAGCATTTCTTATAGAACGGATGGATTAAGCGAAACTATATCTTTTTTGACCGATTACACCCTCTTACTACGAATTGTGAGGAAAGTAAAAATAAAAACATCACGAAATTTTTATGATCCCTCAGGTTGTTGTTACCGCTGAATCTAGAGAGCATCATTTTCAAAAAAAGTATCTCTCCGTGTTTGTCTGTACTAGCATATAGCTAGATCGATTGTAATTTTGGGTTACATCCACAATACAACCTTCCGAATCTAATAAGGAAAATTCAAATACGGGGGTTGGTTATTTCACACTTTGTTATATAACTGCTTTTTTAGTTGGAAGCTTCGGCCGAGAGCATTTCTTATAGAACGGATGGATTAAGCGAAACTATATCTTTTTTGGCCGATTACACCCTCTTACTACGAATAGTGAGGAAAGTAAAAATAAAAACATCACGAAATTTTTATGATCCCTCAGGTTGTTGTTACCGCTGAATCTAGAGAGCATCATTTTCAAAAAAAGTATCTCTCCGTGTTTGTCTGTACTAGCATATAGCTAGATCGATTGTAGATTGTAATTTTGGGTTACATCCACAATACAACCTTCCGAATCTAATAAGGAAAATTCAAATACGGGGGTTGGTTATTTCACACTTTGTTATATAACTGCTTTTTTAGTTGGAAGCTTCGGCCGAGAGCGTTTCTTATAATACGGATGGATTAAGCGAAACTATATCTTTTTTGACCGATTACACCCTCTTACTACGAATAGTGAGGAAAGTAAAAATAAAAACATCACGAAATTTTTATGATCCCTCAGGTTGTTGTTACCGCTGAATCTAGAGAGCATCATTTTCAAAAAAAGTATCTCTCCGTGTTTGTCTGTACCTACTAGCATATAGCTAGATCGATTGTAATTTTGGGTTACATCCACAATACAACCTTCCGAATCTAATAAGGAAAATTCAAATACGGGGGTTGGTTATTTCACACTTTGTTATATAACTGCTTTTTTAGTTGGAAGCTTCGGCCGAGAGCATTTCTTATAGAACGGATGGATTAAGCGAAACTATATCTTTTTTGACCGATTACACCCTCTTACTACGAATAGTGAGGAAAGTAAAAATAAAAACATCACGAAATTTTTATGATCCCTCAGGTTGTTGTTACCGCTTGATCTAGAGAGCATCATTTTCAAAAAAAGTATCTCTCCGTGTTTGTCTGTACTAGCATATAGCTAACTGCTAGATCGATTTTAATTTTGGGTTACATCCACAATACAACCTTCCGAATCTAATAAGGAAAATTCAAATACGGGGGTTGGTTATTTCACACTTTGTTATATAACTGCTTTTTTAGTTGGAAGCTTCGGCCGAGAGCGTTTCTTATAGAACGGATGGATTAAGCGAAACTATATCTTTTTTGACCGATTACACCCTCTTACTACGAATAGTGAGGAAAGTAAAAATAAAAACATCACGAAATTTTTATGATCCCTCAGGTTGTTGTTACCGCTGAATCTAGAGAGCATCATTTCCAAAAAAAGTATCTCTCCGTGTTTGTCTGTACCTACTAGCATATAGCTAGATCGATTGTAATTTTGGGTTACATCCACAATACAACCTTCCGAATCTAATAAGGAAAATTCAAATACGGGGGTTGGTTATTTCACACTTTGTTATATAACTGCTTTTTTAGTTGGAAGCTTCGGCCGAGAGCATTTCTTATAGAACGGATGGATTAAGCGAAACTATATCTTTTTTGACCGATTACACCCTCTTACTACGAATAGTGAGGAAAGTAAAAATAAAAACATCACGAAATTTTTATGATCCCTCAGGTTGTTGTTACCGCTGAATCTAGAGAGCATCATTTTCAAAAAAAGTATCTCTCCGTGTTTGTCTGTACTAGCATATAGCTAGATCGATTGTAATTTTGGGTTACATCCACAATACAACCTTCCGAATCTAATAAGGAAAATTCAAATACGGGGGTTGGTTATTTCACACTTTGTTATATAACTGCTTTTTTAGTTGGAAGCTTCGGCCGAGAGCATTTCTTATAGAACGGATGGATTAAGCGAAACTATATCTTTTTTGACCGATTACACCCTCTTACTACGAATAGTGAGGAAAGTAAAAATAAAAACATCACGAAATTTTTATGATCCCTCAGGTTGTTGTTACCGCTGAATCTAGAGAGCATCATCTTCAAAAAAAGTATCTCTCCGTGTTTGTCTGTACTAGCATATAGCTAGATCGATTGTAATTTTGGGTTACATCCACAATACAACCTTCCGAATCTAATAAGGAAAATTCAAATACGGGGGTTGGTTATTTCACACTTTGTTATATAACTGCTTTTTTAGTTGGAAGCTTCGGCCGAGAGCGTTTCTTATAGAACGGATGGATTAAGCGAAACTATATCTTTTTTGACCGATTACACCCTCTTACTACGAATAGTGAGGAAAGTAAAAATAAAAACATCACGAAATTTTTATGATCCCTCAGGTTGTTGTTACCGCTGAATCTAGAGAGCATCATTTTCAAAAAAAGTATCTCTCCGTGTTTGTCTGTACTAGCATATAGCTAGATCGATTGTAATTTTGGGTTACATCCACAATACAACCTTCCGAATCTAATAAGGAAAATTCAAATACGGGGGTTGGTTATTTCACACTTTGTTATATAACTGCTTTTTTAGTTGGAAGCTTCGGCCGAGAGCATTACTTATAGAACGGATGGATTAAGCGAAACTATATCTTTTTTGGCCGATTACACCCTCTTACTACGAATAGTGAGGAAAGTAAAAATAAAAACATCACGAAATTTTTATGATCCCTCAGGTTGTTGTTACCGCTGAATCTAGAGAGCATCATTTCCAAAAAAAGTATCTCTCCGTGTTTGTCTGTACCTACTAGCATATAGCTAGATCGATTGTAATTTTGGGTTACATCCACAATACAACCTTCCGAATCTAATAAGGAAAATTCAAATACGGGGGTTGGTTATTTCACACTTTGTTATATAACTGCTTTTTTAGTTGGAAGCTTCGGCCGAGAGCATTTCTTATAGAACGGATGGATTAAGCGAAACTATATCTTTTTTGGCCGATTACACCCTCTTACTACGAATAGTGAACAAAGTAAAAATAAAAACATCACGAAATTTTTATGATCCCTCAGGTTGTTGTTACCGCTGAATCTAGAGAGCATCATTTCCAAAAAAAGTATCTCTCCGTGTTTGTCTGTACCTACTAGCATATAGCTAGATCGATTGTAATTTTGGGTTACATCCACAATACAACCTTCCGAATCTAATAAGGAAAATTCAAATACGGGGGTTGGTTATTTCACACTTTGTTATATAACTGCTTTTTTAGTAGGAAGCTTCGGCCGAGAGCGTTTCTTATAGAACGGATGGATTAAGCGAAACTATATCTTTTTTGGCCGATTACACCCTCTTACTACGAATAGTGAGGAAAGTAAAAATAAAAACATCACGAAATTTTTATGATCCCTCAGGTTGTTGTTACCGCTGAATCTAGAGAGCATCATTTCCAAAAAAAGTATCTCTCCGTGTTTGTCTGTACCTACTAGCATATAGCTAGATCGATTGTAATTTTGGGTTACATCCACAATACAACCTTCCGAATCTAATAAGGAAAATTCAAATACGGGGGTTGGTTATTTCACACTTTGTTATATAACTGCTTTTTTAGTTGGAAGCTTCGGCCGAGAGCATTTCTTATAGAACGGATGGATTAAGCGAAACTATATCTTTTTTGGCCGATTACACCCTCTTACTACGAATAGTGAGGAAAGTAAAAATAAAAACATCACGAAATTTTTATGATCCCTCAGGTTGTTGTTACCGCTGAATCTAGAGAGCATCATTTTCAAAAAAAGTATCTCTCCGTGTTTGTCTGTACTAGCATATAGCTAGATCGATTGTAATTTTGGGTTACATCCACAATACAACCTTCCGAATCTAATAAGGAAAATTCAAATACGGGGGTTGGTTATTTCACACTTTGTTATATAACTGCTTTTTTAGTAGGAAGCTTCGGCCGAGAGCGTTTCTTATAGAACGGATGGATTAAGCGAAACTATATCTTTTTTGACCGATTACACCCTCTTACTACGAATAGTGAGGAAAGTAAAAATAAAAACATCACGAAATTTTTATGATCCCTCAGGTTGTTGTTACCGCTGAATCTAGAGAGCATCATTTTCAAAAAAAGTATCTCTCCGTGTTTGTCTGTACTAGCATATAGCTAGATCGATTGTAATTTTGGGTTACATCCACAATACAACCTTCCGAATCTAATAAGGAAAATTCAAATACGGGGGTTGGTTATTTCACACTTTGTTATATAACTGCTTTTTTAGTTGGAAGCTTCGGCCGAGAGCATTTCTTATAGAACGGATGGATTAAGCGAAACTATATCTTTTTTGGCCGATTACACCCTCTTACTACGAATAGTGAGGAAAGTAAAAATAAAAACATCACGAAATTTTTATGATCCCTCAGGTTGTTGTTACCGCTGAATCTAGAGAGCATCATTTTCAAAAAAAGTATCTCTCCGTGTTTGTCTGTACTAGCATATAGCTAGATCGATTGTAATTTTGGGTTACATCCACAATACAACCTTCCGAATCTAATAAGGAAAATTCAAATACGGGGGTTGGTTATTTCACACTTTGTTATATAACTGCTTTTTTAGTTGGAAGCTTCGGCCGAGAGCATTTCTTATAGAACGGATGGATTAAGCGAAACTATATCTTTTTTGACCGATTACACCCTCTTACTACGAATAGTGAGGAAAGTAAAAATAAAAACATCACGAAATTTTTATGATCCCTCAGGTTGTTATTACCGCTGAATCTAGAGAGCATCATTTCCAAAAAAGTATCTCTCCGTGTTTGTCTGTACCTACTAGCATATAGCTAGATCGATTGTAATTTTGGGTTACATCCACAATACAACCTTCCGAATCTAATAAGGAAAATTCAAATACGGGGGTTGGTTATTTCACACTTTGTTATATAACTGCTTTTTTAGTTGGAAGCTTCGGCCGAGAGCATTTCTTATAGAACGGATGGATTAAGCGAAACTATATCTTTTTTGACCGATTACACCCTCTTACTACGAATAGTGAGGAAAGTAAAAATAAAAACATCACGAAATTTTTATGATCCCTCAGGTTGTTGTTACCGCTGAATCTAGAGAGCATCATTTTCAAAAAAAGTATCTCTCCGTGTTTGTCTGTACTAGCATATAGCTAGATCGATTGTAATTTTGGGTTACATCCACAATACAACCTTCCGAATCTAATAAGGAAAATTCAAATACGGGGGTTGGTTATTTCACACTTTGTTATATAACTGCTTTTTTAGTTGGAAGCTTCGGCCGAGAGCATTTCTTATAGAACGGATGGATTAAGCGAAACTATATCTTTTTTGGCCGATTACACCCTCTTACTACGAATAGTGAGGAAAGTAAAAATAAAAACATCACGAAATTTT
Organism: Endomychus coccineus; assembly: GCA_958510875.1. Taxonomy (NCBI): domain Eukaryota; kingdom Metazoa; phylum Arthropoda; class Insecta; order Coleoptera; family Endomychidae; genus Endomychus; species Endomychus coccineus. The sequence goes on from OY294067.1 coordinate 78,893,735, forward strand.
TATGATCCCTCAGGTTGTTGTTACCGCTGAATCTAGAGAGCATCATTTTCAAAAAAAGTATCTCTCCGTGTTTGTCTGTACTAGCATATAGCTAGATCGATTGTAGATTGTAATTTTGGGTTACATCCACAATACAACCTTCCGAATCTAATAAGGAAAATTCAAATACGGGGGTTGGTTATTTCACACTTTGTTATATAACTGCTTTTTTAGTTGGAAGCTTCGGCCGAGAGCGTTTCTTATAATACGGATGGATTAAGCGAAACTATATCTTTTTTGACCGATTACACCCTCTTACTACGAATAGTGAGGAAAGTAAAAATAAAAACATCACGAAATTTTTATGATCCCTCAGGTTGTTGTTACCGCTGAATCTAGAGAGCATCATTTTCAAAAAAAGTATCTCTCCGTGTTTGTCTGTACTAGCATATAGCTAGATCGATTGTAATTTTGGGTTACATCCACAATACAACCTTCCGAATCTAATAAGGAAAATTCAAATACGGGGGTTGGTTATTTCACACTTTGTTATATAACTGCTTTTTTAGTTGGAAGCTTCGGCCGAGAGCATTTCTTATAGAACGGATGGATTAAGCGAAACTATATCTTTTTTGACCGATTACACCCTCTTACTACGAATAGTGAGGAAAGTAAAAATAAAAACATCACGAAATTTTTATGATCCCTCAGGTTGTTGTTACCGCTGAATCTAGAGAGCATCATTTCCAAAAAAAGTATCTCTCCGTGTTTGTCTGTACCTACTAGCATATAGCTAGATCGATTGTAATTTTGGGTTACATCCACAATACAACCTTCCGAATCTAATAAGGAAAATTCAAATACGGGGGTTGGTTATTTCACACTTTGTTATATAACTGCTTTTTTAGTTGGAAGCTTCGGCCGAGAGCATTTCTTATAGAACGGATGGATTAAGCGAAACTATATCTTTTTTGACCGATTACACCCTCTTACTACGAATAGTGAGGAAAGTAAAAATAAAAACATCACGAAATTTTTATGATCCCTCAGGTTGTTGTTACCGCTTGATCTAGAGAGCATCATTTTCAAAAAAAGTATCTCTCCGTGTTTGTCTGTACTAGCATATAGCTAACTGCTAGATCGATTTTAATTTTGGGTTACATCCACAATACAACCTTCCGAATCTAATAAGGAAAATTCAAATACGGGGGTTGGTTATTTCACACTTTGTTATATAACTGCTTTTTTAGTTGGAAGCTTCGGCCGAGAGCGTTTCTTATAGAACGGATGGATTAAGCGAAACTATATCTTTTTTGACCGATTACACCCTCTTACTACGAATAGTGAGGAAAGTAAAAATAAAAACATCACGAAATTTTTATGATCCCTCAGGTTGTTGTTACCGCTGAATCTAGAGAGCATCATTTCCAAAAAAAGTATCTCTCCGTGTTTGTCTGTACCTACTAGCATATAGCTAGATCGATTGTAATTTTGGGTTACATCCACAATACAACCTTCCGAATCTAATAAGGAAAATTCAAATACGGGGGTTGGTTATTTCACACTTTGTTATATAACTGCTTTTTTAGTTGGAAGCTTCGGCCGAGAGCATTTCTTATAGAACGGATGGATTAAGCGAAACTATATCTTTTTTGACCGATTACACCCTCTTACTACGAATAGTGAGGAAAGTAAAAATAAAAACATCACGAAATTTTTATGATCCCTCAGGTTGTTGTTACCGCTGAATCTAGAGAGCATCATTTTCAAAAAAAGTATCTCTCCGTGTTTGTCTGTACTAGCATATAGCTAGATCGATTGTAATTTTGGGTTACATCCACAATACAACCTTCCGAATCTAATAAGGAAAATTCAAATACGGGGGTTGGTTATTTCACACTTTGTTATATAACTGCTTTTTTAGTTGGAAGCTTCGGCCGAGAGCATTTCTTATAGAACGGATGGATTAAGCGAAACTATATCTTTTTTGACCGATTACACCCTCTTACTACGAATAGTGAGGAAAGTAAAAATAAAAACATCACGAAATTTTTATGATCCCTCAGGTTGTTGTTACCGCTGAATCTAGAGAGCATCATTTTCAAAAAAAGTATCTCTCCGTGTTTGTCTGTACTAGCATATAGCTAGATCGATTGTAATTTTGGGTTACATCCACAATACAACCTTCCGAATCTAATAAGGAAAATTCAAATACGGGGGTTGGTTATTTCACACTTTGTTATATAACTGCTTTTTTAGTTGGAAGCTTCGGCCGAGAGCGTTTCTTATAGAACGGATGGATTAAGCGAAACTATATCTTTTTTGACCGATTACACCCTCTTACTACGAATAGTGAGGAAAGTAAAAATAAAAACATCACGAAATTTTTATGATCCCTCAGGTTGTTGTTACCGCTGAATCTAGAGAGCATCATTTTCAAAAAAAGTATCTCTCCGTGTTTGTCTGTACTAGCATATAGCTAGATCGATTGTAATTTTGGGTTACATCCACAATACAACCTTCCGAATCTAATAAGGAAAATTCAAATACGGGGGTTGGTTATTTCACACTTTGTTATATAACTGCTTTTTTAGTTGGAAGCTTCGGCCGAGAGCATTACTTATAGAACGGATGGATTAAGCGAAACTATATCTTTTTTGGCCGATTACACCCTCTTACTACGAATAGTGAGGAAAGTAAAAATAAAAACATCACGAAATTTTTATGATCCCTCAGGTTGTTGTTACCGCTGAATCTAGAGAGCATCATTTCCAAAAAAGTATCTCTCCGTGTTTGTCTGTACCTACTAGCATATAGCTAGATCGATTGTAATTTTGGGTTACATCCACAATACAACCTTCCGAATCTAATAAGGAAAATTCAAATACGGGGGTTGGTTATTTCACACTTTGTTATATAACTGCTTTTTTAGTTGGAAGCTTCGGCCGAGAGCATTTCTTATAGAACGGATGGATTAAGCGAAACTATATCTTTTTTGGCCGATTACACCCTCTTACTACGAATAGTGAACAAAGTAAAAATAAAAACATCACGAAATTTTTATGATCCCTCAGGTTGTTGTTACCGCTGAATCTAGAGAGCATCATTTCCAAAAAAAGTATCTCTCCGTGTTTGTCTGTACCTACTAGCATATAGCTAGATCGATTGTAATTTTGGGTTACATCCACAATACAACCTTCCGAATCTAATAAGGAAAATTCAAATACGGGGGTTGGTTATTTCACACTTTGTTATATAACTGCTTTTTTAGTAGGAAGCTTCGGCCGAGAGCGTTTCTTATAGAACGGATGGATTAAGCGAAACTATATCTTTTTTGGCCGATTACACCCTCTTACTACGAATAGTGAGGAAAGTAAAAATAAAAACATCACGAAATTTTTATGATCCCTCAGGTTGTTGTTACCGCTGAATCTAGAGAGCATCATTTCCAAAAAAAGTATCTCTCCGTGTTTGTCTGTACCTACTAGCATATAGCTAGATCGATTGTAATTTTGGGTTACATCCACAATACAACCTTCCGAATCTAATAAGGAAAATTCAAATACGGGGGTTGGTTATTTCACACTTTGTTATATAACTGCTTTTTTAGTTGGAAGCTTCGGCCGAGAGCATTTCTTATAGAACGGATGGATTAAGCGAAACTATATCTTTTTTGGCCGATTACACCCTCTTACTACGAATAGTGAGGAAAGTAAAAATAAAAACATCACGAAATTTTTATGATCCCTCAGGTTGTTGTTACCGCTGAATCTAGAGAGCATCATTTTCAAAAAAAGTATCTCTCCGTGTTTGTCTGTACTAGCATATAGCTAGATCGATTGTAATTTTGGGTTACATCCACAATACAACCTTCCGAATCTAATAAGGAAAATTCAAATACGGGGGTTGGTTATTTCACACTTTGTTATATAACTGCTTTTTTAGTAGGAAGCTTCGGCCGAGAGCGTTTCTTATAGAACGGATGGATTAAGCGAAACTATATCTTTTTTGACCGATTACACCCTCTTACTACGAATAGTGAGGAAAGTAAAAATAAAAACATCACGAAATTTTTATGATCCCTCAGGTTGTTGTTACCGCTGAATCTAGAGAGCATCATTTTCAAAAAAAGTATCTCTCCGTGTTTGTCTGTACTAGCATATAGCTAGATCGATTGTAATTTTGGGTTACATCCACAATACAACCTTCCGAATCTAATAAGGAAAATTCAAATACGGGGGTTGGTTATTTCACACTTTGTTATATAACTGCTTTTTTAGTTGGAAGCTTCGGCCGAGAGCATTTCTTATAGAACGGATGGATTAAGCGAAACTATATCTTTTTTGGCCGATTACACCCTCTTACTACGAATAGTGAGGAAAGTAAAAATAAAAACATCACGAAATTTTTATGATCCCTCAGGTTGTTTTTACCGCTGAATCTAGAGAGCATCATTTTCAAAAAAAGTATCTCTCCGTGTTTGTCTGTACTAGCATATAGCTAGATCGATTGTAATTTTGGGTTACATCCACAATACAACCTTCCGAATCTAATAAGGAAAATTCAAATACGGGGGTTGGTTATTTCACACTTTGTTATATAACTGCTTTTTTAGTTGGAAGCTTCGGCCGAGAGCGTTTCTTATAGAACGGATGGATTAAGCGAAACAATATCTTTTTTGGCCGATTACACCCTCTTACTACGAATAGTGAGGAAAGTAAAAATAAAAACATCACGAAATTTTTATGATCCCTCAGGTTGTTGTTACCGCTGAATCTAGAGAGCATCATTTTCAAAAAAAGTATCTCTCCGTGTTTGTCTGTACTAGCATATAGCTAGATCGATTGTAATTTTGGGTTACATCCACAATACAAACTTCCGAATCTAATAAGGAAAATTCAAATACGGGGGTTGGTTATTTCACACTTTGTTATATAACTGCTTTTTTAGTTGGAAGCTTCGGCCGAGAGCGTTTCTTATAGAACGGATGGATTAAGCGAAACTATATCTTTTTTGACCGATTACACCCTCTTACTACGAATAGTGAGGAAAGTAAAAATAAAAACATCACGAAATTTTTATGATCCCTCAGGTTGTTGTTACCGCTGAATCTAGAGAGCATCATTTTCAAAAAAAGTATCTCTCCGTGTTTGTCTGTACTAGCATATAGCTAGATCGATTGTAATTTTGGGTTACATCCACAATACAACCTTCCGAATCTAATAAGGAAAATTCAAATACGGGGGTTGGTTATTTCACACTTTGTTATATAACTGCTTTTTTAGTTGGAAGCTTCGGCCGAGAGCATTTCTTATAGAACGGATGGATTAAGCGAAACTATATCTTTTTTGACCGATTACACCCTCTTACTACGAATAGTGAGGAAAGTAAAAATAAAAACATCACGAAATTTTTATGATCCCTCAGGTTGTTGTTACCGCTGAATCTAGAGAGCATCATTTTCAAAAAAAGTATCTCTCCGTGTTTGTCTGTACTAGCATATAGCTAGATCGATTGTAATTTTGGGTTACATCCACAATACAACCTTCCGAATCTAATAAGGAAAATTCAAATACGGGGGTTGGTTATTTCACACTTTGTTATATAACTGCTTTTTTAGTTGGAAGCTTCGGCCGAGAGCGTTTCTTATAGAACGGATGGATTAAGCGAAACTATATCTTTTTTGACCGATTACACCCTCTTACTACGAATAGTGAGGAAAGTAAAAATAAAAACATCACGAAATTTTTATGATCCCTCAGGTTGTTGTTACCGCTGAATCTAGAGAGCATTATTTTCAAAAAAAGTATCTCTCCGTGTTTGTCTGTACTAGCATATAGCTAACTGCTAGATCGATTGTAATTTTGGGTTACATCCACAATACAACCTTCCGAATCTAATAAGGAAAATTCAAATACGGGGGTTGGTTATTTCACACTTTGTTATATAACTGCTTTTTTAGTTGGAAGCTTCGGCCGAGAGCGTTTCTTATAGAACGGATGGATTAAGCATAGTGCTCCTGTGGAGCGGTATCCACCCGCAACCAAAAATTGTTTAAGAATTTAAATTTTGCTCCTATGACTGAACGTATTTCCCAAATTTAATATATAAAATAGCGATATTTTCATTGTTCAGTTTTTGCATCACTTATCAATAATTTCATAATTGAATATTGTAGGCAGAATAATTTCCAGAATTTTGCCGGTAGGTTATTCAACATCAGCTGCTAAAAATGTATTCTTATTTGGCAATCTTCGAGTTTCTCAATGTCCTGGATATCCGAAATGTGGCAAACATTGGAGAATCATAATAAAGTAACCAGTCGTCATTGGTTATGATTGGAATAATTAACGATAAAGGATTGTTAATAGCTATGTTTTGAATTAAAAGACGCTAATTAGAAACGAAACGTACTGACATCGTAGATTTAGCGGTCCGTGTAAATTAGTGCAATTTACTCACAACAATGTTTATAGTGGGCATTTCGGCATGCAATCTAATAGGTCCACGCAGCCAGTCCAGTTCATCTAGCCGAACGTAGTGACATGTTGAACACAAACAACTACTACAAAACATACAACACATTTCACGCATAGCAGCTGCCCGTCATATTCAACTTTATGTTACCTACTTTGTATCTCATACTCTCTTAGCCATTTGTTAAACCATCTCTGCTATGTAATTTGATTGCTCTGGTACAGCGGAATCATTTCATCCCGCGTACTAAAACTAAAATAAAAGACAGACTGAAATGAATTGGATGTAATGTTGTGCACTAGACAGGGTTTTTATACGACAATAGACAACGACGACGACATAAAATTATTATACTTCAAAGAGAAATGTGAGTTTAGTTTTTTAGTCAGCATTAATCTGTGTAAGCCTTGTGCATTTGTGCACGTCCTTGTTAACAATACTCACGAATTGACAAAGTTTCTTTAGATCTGTCTCTTTCATTTAGAATCAGACGAGCTTGAATATCATGTTGAAATCAATACCTTCGACTCCGTTCAACTGCTTATAAACCAAAATCTTCAAATTTTTATAACGTTCATCCGATTTTTTATTATCTTGGTTCTACTGGCTTATCCAAATTAAGTATCCTCCATTGTAACTTTGTTATTATGAACGATACAGAATTCCTTATTAAATTATCAAACTAGTATTGCTTAACCCTCTTCAGAATATAAGAATGCATTCAATTGAACAACGTGCTTTCTATATTGGAAGTGGAATACCTACCATTTCTTCAATGGAAACATGTTTATTATATTTTTTCTATTGAAACTGTGTATTTTAAAGAAAAAACTCACTATGAATTTTCTCCTAGGATGAAAATTAATGATGCTATGAAGCCCAAAGTGAACTAATTAAGTTAGACTCTAACTTACTGGCTTTGGTCCTACCATCTTTTTTATCTTTTCCCTAGCTTTAGGTTTCTTGTGAGACCTATGATTTTGCTGGTTGAGATTATGTTCAGATCTTCTGGTAGGAGATGTCTCTTACCGAAAATCTCAGATCTGATTCTTTCTCCAGATGCACATTCACAAAGAATGTATTCCGTTTCAACATCCTCGAAACATAGTCGACATTGAGCCGAGTTTGTGTAGATGGTTCCCTAACTGAAGTCTTCAATGCGTCAACCTTTGCTTGTGAATTTTATTCTTAAAATAAACCAGAAATAGGAATCAAGGAAGGCTCTGTTGGTCACTGAATAGGACCATTTCTTCATATCCATTGATCATTAAGAATAGTACTTAATAGTTGATAAGTATCTCTGTAGTTGTGAGAAGGTGCGTCATCCTGCTGGAAATCCACATTGTGTCACCTTATAAGGTCCAGTTCGTCTAAGAAATTATTCAGAATTCCGGTATTAAATTTGATGTACCTTCCAATAATTAGGATGCTCTCATAAAAAACAAACCAACAATTCCTGAAACAACTAACAAAATAGTTCCCTTGACCATTAATAGTTTCTTCTATTCTACATTCCAGAATTTGAAGAATTTTGATTTATGGGTCCATAAAATATAACGAAACTTATCTACTATTTGGCGAGATAAGTTAAGACACCAATGACAAAAAACCAGTTCTCTCTGGATTCTCTTCCACAACCACTTGAACTGGTGGTTACTTGGTGGAATAAATGTATACTTGTTTACAATCCTCTGAACCGTGTAGTACGTACTGAATTAACAATAGCTTCTTTAGCTGACCTTTTTTATATTTTTGTACATGATGTACAAGAATTTGTGATGTCAAATAGCGGTAATGACTACTATTGACGTGTAACATCCCCACAGTACGCTCGAGTATGAGAATAAAATATGAATGAAGCAAAAATTCACACTTCGTTATCAATGGTTCCATCCAGTGGCATTCTCCGATTGAGTTACTTATTCTGAGAATTGATAATATATTGTTAATAAAGTGTAAATTTGTGTTCTATTCACATTTCATTATTATTCAATAACAAAACTCGAAAATTGTAATCAAATACTTAAAACTGTGGAATTAATCTATATTTATTGAAATAATTATTAACCCCAACTAATATATCTAAATTCATGAAACATGTTTCCGAATAAATATAGGTTACTAGAAATAATACTTTCAAATTCAAGGTTCAAATATAACATCTTCAGATGAATATGCGATTAGTTGTCTTTCTTTTATAAATAGATTTAGATGTTGTTGCAAGAATAAATCATCATTGGCGAGTTTCTCTAAATCTGTTTTGCTTGATTTATTAGTACTCCCATGCACAATTAGGTATATAAACTGTTCAGCAGAATAACATGTGCAGTTTTATACAACAATATTACGAGCTTTTTACGTTTTAGTAAAAGTTTATTTCTGAATATTATTTCGCGGAAATATAATTGAGCACAATGTTATATAGGAATGTTCTTTGTTCTCATTGAAAGTTTCATATTCGACGATATAATGAATAACCAAAATTTTTATTCTATAAATCATGAATCAGTGATAATATGCATCTTTGGTAACATTACATTCTTTCTCGCTATTTATTCTAGTAAATCGTAATGATCAAACCGGTTGAGGGCGAAATACACACCAAAATTGGGTAACAAATCTTTGGTGAAATTCTCTGTTTAATTAAAAAGTCAATTCATCATCAATCAAATAATCTGACAGATTTAAAGCAAGTTTCGGTTGATATTATAAAAAAACTGGTATATTTAGTGATGAACAAGATCAGAGGTGAATTTTGTCTTGATCTTGAAGAATTTTTAATTTCAATACTTTCTCTTGGTTAGAGTTGAAGATATTTTCCTCGGTCTTGTTTTGGTGACGCATTTTAAATATTGTCTATGGTTTTGTCTTGTCTTGGTCTTGATCATATATGAACATATAAAGCTATCTTCTTTGTAACTGATACAATTCTTTCTCACACTTAATTTGTAATCTTCTTTAATATCATGTATCGTTTCAATGTGAGCGAGCTATGCCTTGGTTTTGATCTAGAGAAACGTTGGAATTCACAATTTTAATACTTTCTCTTGGTTAAAATTGAAGATATTCTCTTCACTCTTATTTTGGTGAAGCATTTTAAATATTGTCTTGTCTTGGCCATATATGAACATATGAAGCTATCTTCTTTGTAACTTACAATTTTTTCTCACACTTAATTTGTAATCTTTTTTAATATCATGTATCGTTTCAATGTGCAAAAAATTTACGCACCAAAATATTGAGCGAGCTATGTCTTGGTTTTAATCTTGAGAAACGTTGGAATTCAATTCTTCTCTTGATCTTGTCATGTCAAGACAAGATACCTATCGCTAGGTATAATTGAACGAAATCCCAGACACTGCGTACAATGAACTCAAAACTGTCATACTAAATGGCATCGAGCATTTGGCATATTATCATTTTTATTACGGGCACTTTTCGGCAAAATTCATAAACGTCAGGTGTGAAAAATAAGACGAAACTTTGTTTTTTTTTGTCTAGAAATGTCGATTTTTCAACTACAACATCTTGATGTAACCATATTCATAATTCTACAAAAAAAAGTAATATGTACAACATCACGATCATTACTTCTAAAAGTGAAAGCGATATTTCGCTCTGTGGGCGATCGATTCTTGAGAAGAACACTTATGCGAGGCCGCAGATAGTCTGAACGTAATGCAAACATATTCAGTTCCAACAAGATGACGCGAGGATGATAATTCAAATTTATTGGTAACAACTACCTCAATTTCAATTCTCGCTGTCATCATTTCGATTATAAAGCTTCCAGTTCGTATTATAATGTTATTTAATTCCACAAACTGAAAACAAATAAGTATTCCAGTTTTTCAGGTTCAAAACTGTCACACAAGTATCTTATTGGCAAACCGAACCTTCTGCGTAATACGAAACGACCTCGTAAAATGTTATATTCGTGGCTATTGTTCTCACCCATATTTTACAATATATCTATATCAGGACGCAAGACAGCAACCGTATCATTGGATGTCGTTTTTGTGGAAGTAACTCTTGTCATTCGAAATACGTTATACTGTTCCGTGCACATAAACCTGTCATAATAAAGATCTGCAACTTTCCTAATGGGTTTTACGCCTTTATTTTGTAATTCAATTTCTCATTTCATGTCGTTTTTGCACTGAAAACGTTTCACGTTTTAATGCATGATAAACTTGGACAAATGTTAACTTGGAATTAAAATTTCAAGTCACGAACCCGATAAAATGGCCAATACGGCATAATAATATTTTCGTTTGCTGTCTTCTCAATTTACATATTATAATCAGAGAATATTATGATCAATAACACGACTTCGCCAGAAGATGCTAGAAATTGAAGGAAAATTTCCAATGTTTTCTCTACTCATGACGTTTTCGAAAGTGTCAAGAATATCGATAACGTGAAAATAAAAAAGAGACATTATGTTTGTACTACACCTTTTAGTTTTTAATTTATATTATGTTTTGAGTAGGTTGAATTATTCTACTTTAAAATGTGTTCGGAAGTATATATTAAGAAACCCCTGTCGTATATTATTGTTAATTCAGTTTCATACAATATTTATCATAATAAACATTATTGACCCAGTATGAATTATATAAAAAAATTCTCGGGAAATAGGTCACATTAACACTTTGTTTTATATTTTCGTCTTCACGTAAGTTTCAGTCTCACGACCATCATCAGAAGACTTATTATGTCAAAAAGGAGTTTTTTTAAACTAATTATAGCATAAAGCGTTCATATCGCACCAACTTCAATCAAAAATGCCCACGTCGTCGAAACGAACAGAACCACGAATATCGAAATTGTACTGTCAATATTTCAAGTATAAAATTTAACAAGAATCCACTATTCAGTAAACAATATGTATCTCATTCTTTGAAACACTGCTTTAACTGGAAATATAAAATGTCGTCATCTAAACAATGAATGTAAACGTAGTACTGAAATGAACCAAATCCTGTACTACTGAAGTTCGAGGTTATTTAAATAACTTTCAGTAATAGTACTTTCAAATAATCTCGATCTACTAGAAGTCCACAACTGATTGAAAAATAATGAGGGAATTACCCTTAAGCCACAAATATTGTTTAACTACACTCCTATTATCACAACAACAATTTAATTAATTTCAAAAACAAGTAATAACTTCCAATTCCAAATAATAGTTGAATAAATATAAAAACTTAACAATAGAATTGTTAACTTATTGAAATGTCCATAGCTGCTAATTCCTTATTAACAATATGTGATCAATTTTTAAGCCACCGTTAGATAACATAATATTCAATATTACGTTTTATATTTAAATTTCTACATCAAATTTTTCATCAATGTTTTCTGTCGATACAATCTTTCGTTTCGTTTCACCATAAACTGTTACAATATGTGTTGTCTTGAACTTCCTAACATGTTTACATCGTTATGAATTAGTACAAAATTATTTCATACAATTATATGTTCGGTACATTTATGTAGTTTTATAATTGTAGAAGTTTTCAACTTAAATAATGAATGTAAGTATTAAATATGTTTGCAAGATCATTATTCTGTACAATTTATTAATATGACGGAAAGGAATTGAAAAAGAACAATTTAATTCAAATAAATCAAAAACTGATACATACTTTTTAATTATTGTAGTCCAATAATACTTAAAGGGGTGATATTTATAGAACCCAAGCAGTAATAGACAACATGAGATTTTTTTACCAATTAATCAAAAAAAATTTAATTTATGAAGAACTCACACTTGGGTAACACTAATTTATATTCTAATTTTGATTAATATAGTTATATATAGCGTAATATCATGAGTGTTACAAATTGTTAAATCATTCGCAATGATTGTGTATTTGAAGAATTATCGTATCTATCGATTCAAATAGCACTATAGACGGTGTACAGAATAAAAATAATACCACAGCATTAATGTTATTTTGGTCATAAAATTTAATTAGCAACTCGGCAGAAGAAATTCAAATTAAATTCATTATTAATTCGGAAAATGTACACCGCACGAGGACATTTATAAGCATTATATATAAACAGAAACCTAAATTAGATATAAAATGTAATCATGTTTACGACTGATAACATTTCAACTAAGTATATTCATGAACGATTCGTTTTTTACACAACCAACGAAATTAGGAACCTCTGTACAGGTTCATTGCACGCGAAATATCTAGCCTCTTTATGTTACATATTATGTAAATACAAAATAATAACAGAATGGATATACAACGTTTTCAACTTTTTATAGTGGTTATCTTATAGCACAATCATGTTGGCGTGTTACTTTCAACTAATGTACAATTTTTATCACGATTTATCACGAAATTTAGGTCCAAAACCTTCTCAAACGACAATGATTAATTTCGAGATAAAGCTACTGCAATTTCTATGAACCTTAGACAAAATTATCTTTTTGAAAAAAGCACTCCCTGTCATTTCAATAAATATTAGAAATAATAAATAAGTTTCAACACTAGACGTGTCATCTTCAGACGAAAAATTAATTTAACAAAAAATTTTGTTGAATTCATTTTTCGTCTGAAGATGACACGTTTAGTGTTGAAACTATAGTAACGACTATATTAAATATCAGTGGTAGTAAAACAAAGTAGTTTTATTTAATATTTCGTTAAACTGATAAACTATCACAAAGTAACGGCTTCCACAATTGAATTTTTGAAATATTAGAAAACTCCTATCTTTATTAATCGCTTATTATTTGATTAGACAAGGAGCATTCGTTACTATTGATTCCTCTCAATTGTTATCACTTTGCTGGTTATGTTGAACTATAATTGAGCTATATATAATTAGAGTATTATTATTAGGTAATAATGTCGAGTTCGGCCTTTAACGTTTAATGTGCTAGCATGTCATTAAATTCAAAAAATTTAAGATTTCAAGCAAAAACAAAAGTTTGACATTTATAATTGATTTTGCCATCCTAGAATTCTAAAGGACAGAGGATTATTTTATATTAAAGAGAATAGTCTATGACAATGACGGCAGTAAGCATACAACATAATATTTTGTTATAGCATTTAGCCGTTTTGTATTGAGTTGTAGTGAAAATTTTAGAAGAAGAGAATATTTCTGAAGAGAAGTATTGTTAAAGACTGTCAAAGAAACCGAGACACTTACTTGTGCGTCATAAAACCATAAAGGTGCTTCGAAAATTTTACCTTTAACATTACAAAATAGCTGGTATGACATCTATATTTGGTAAACGTATAGTGTACAGTGTTCTATCAAAAATTGATGATTTTCGAAGAAAATTTCTTTTGGTAACGTATTTAGATAGCTCTAAATATGAATAACCGGTTGCGGAGCTCAAAAATTCCATCAGGAAATATTAAAAGTACATGTTTTTATGAAAATTCGGAAGTTAACTTTGTAAATTGAATAAATTATCAACTTATGCGTTAAATAAAAGAGCAGAAAAAGGAATCTACTTTTTCAAAAAATAAACAATTTGTAGGTGATGCTCCTTTTAGATTATATCATAACCTGTTAACCCTCAAACTACGACAAATTTTCCTCTGTTGAACTTGAACAACACTATCTCGAGATTAATCCTCCCAGAAATACGAAAATATAGTGTCTAATGTGAAGCAGATGGCACTAAATACGTTACAGGTCGCTGTAAGTCAACAGTCACTCGGCGAAGAAAAAGGACGGTTAATACTGAATATTATCGCGTAGTTTAAAGGAGTATCAGGGAGAAAGTACAGAGGCTATGGAGGTGGTTCAGGTATCGTTCGAAAGGGCTAGACAGTTGATTTCCCAAAACTCTAAAAATTAAAATAAGTCGCTGTAAATCAACTGTCACTGAGCGTAGAGACAGAATGGTTAGTACTGAATATTATCGCGTAGTGTAAAAGGGTGTAAGGGAGAAAAGTACAGAGGGTAGGGTGGTGGTGGAGGTATCTTTCCAGAGGGGCTAGACTCTAGATTTGGCAGAAACTACAACTATTTAAAAAAAGTTATGACGTTTGGCCTAGGTGCGCTTCTGAAGTTCGAGGTTGCGAACTTAGACAAAACACTTTAATCTATGATGGGGGGTAGATCGCCAGATCACTGTAACTGGACGAAGAGAAATGACGGTTAGTACTAAATATTATCCTGTAGTGTAAAGGGATGTCACGGAGAAAAGTACAGAAGGTTGGTTGAGATATCGTTCGAAAGGAGCTAGATTGTAGATTTGCCAAAAACTAACAATTTTAAAAAGTTATGTCGTTTGACCGGCGTGGGCCACTGAAAATTAGGGAAAATTTGATTATAAAGCTTACAGTTCTTTGTATGGCCGATGTCGGCAGGGTACGCTAGTTTAATTTATATTGAGATGTTGATAAAGGTTACTTGTGATTCTATGTTGAAATTCATTTATTTTTATGGTGATAATGCGCTAGGGTAATATAAATGTTCATGATGCTATGAAGCATTAAGGCATCATTCTTTATGTAATGTATCTCAAAATAAGGTAATTATTGGAAAATAACAGATTAGTAGGACTCTTTGGCTGCATCATTCATTCAGGGTATTGATGGTACAATAGAATATTAGGAATTTATCAAATACCTATATATAATCATTCAGCACGAAACAAATCATATGCATGCGGGAGCGATAAATCGTTCTGCTTGTATAATTTTATTCATCCTATGTATGATGTGTCATCGTTATCATATCGAAATCAGCTTTAATCAGTTCATCACATCATCTACCTCATACACATATAGCCAAAAATAGTGTCTAGGAACTTTTCATTCAGTTTCCGTTTGTCGCTCATCGAACGGACACGGACATAAAGATTTAGATTTTGAGCGGATACCTTGATTATTAATTATATGTATAACAGCTGACGCCTGCATTTTAGGGGCATCGACACGTCGATGTAGGAAATGGTGAAAGTTGGGAGAAACTGTCTCTTATATCCTGTTGGAATACCCAGTTTTGGCATACCTCAGGTACCGATACTTTGGCGAAGTAGAGCTGCTTCCAAAGGGATTTACGGAAACCAGCGTCAGCAATATTCTGGGTTTCTGGTGGGCCATAAAACTCCTAAAATAAAATAGGCTACTGATTACGCAGCGCACAATACGCTCGACCCGGTTGCCTACGTGCATTTTGAAAATCATGTTGATGGTGATGATCTGGCGATGACCAGCTTGAGCTCCCTACTCCCAACAAAAGAATTGCATCCGAAACTAGTTCACCAACCAAATAGTTACAACAAATTCGGTTTCACACATGGCGAATCTAACCAAAATACCACAAGGCTTTATCAAGTATTTACATACTTTCGTTTAAACTTCTATCAAGTACTGTCGTAATTTTGAACCCCAACGATTGATAAAGCTTTGTGGAAAACCAGAAAAAGTTAAGGGGTCGTAAGTTTAATGTATCTGAAGACTCCAATCTCAAATTAGTAACCCACGCTTTCTTGTATAGCACGCACAAAAATTATTGACTAGATAAGAATATTGGATAACATATACCAACCACCTTAAAACTTATTACTACTACTACTAGGTAAACAAATAAAAATGGAATATTATAAAATAACGGACCAACAATTCAATTTTTACTATTAGTAAGCACAAAATCAAAAGGTTCGCATTTGTTTGAGAATATCAATAAGTTAACCGCACTTACTTAATTCATGTAAATAGTCTACTTGGTTAACAATTAAACTTTGTAGCAACTCCGAAATATGTAACATTGCACTAATGGTAGTTTTCAAGTAGTTTCGTTAACATAGAAAGATTATGTTCTGCCTGAACGAATACGAGCTTTCCTCGGAACAATGATGAACTAACTCAACTTTTAATGATAAAAATCGTTTAATTTCCGGTTATAAAACAGTCCTCAGCTCCGCTACTGGTAGTAAAATCTTTAAAGCGACCTAGCAAGTTCATTTTTAGCAAAGGACTAATTTGAAATAAACGATTAAGTTTTTTCTACTTCGCTCGTCAACTCCCGCCGGTGTCCAATTACGTTGACACAATACAATGTACTTGAATTAAGAAAATGCTTTCGCGACTTGTTACAAAGTAAAATTAAATTTTACTGTAATGGAGTTTTAACTTGTTCGAAGCAAAGTTAGAACAACCCGGGAAATTACAGGTCTGCTGTTCTTATTTCGAACAGATTGTCTCATCTAAAGTTAATTCTTTTTTATATGAATATAGAACGGTGCACTAAGTTAAGCACAAACTTCTAATGACTTTCGTCAATTCATGTTGAGGGTTGTTGACGTTTCAATCCCGATTCGGATGCTTTCCAAATTGGTTTAGGAGAATGAAATTCAGTGAAGTTATTTCACGATCTACCTCAAATGAATATAGTGTGTTCTTACGTATTGTAGTCAACCCTATTCAGCTTGAAATATCAGACAAACTGAACAGTTTGTTATGAATTTATTTTCTCACATTGTTATTTTTTGCCTATTAGTTTCAGAAGATGTGTTTTCTTTTTTGTTTCAAGTTAGATTTTACGCTTTATTTTTTATAATTATGATTGTTGCAAATTGGATTTGTCATTGGTAAATACGTAAATAGATGAACAAATTATTTCTAGTTGCTGTACCTCATACCAATTCAGAATATCCAAATGAACCAAGTATCTACGGTATCTACTGCAGTACAGAATAATTTAATAAAGCAGTAACTTGTACATACAAATTTAGTTTAAATCAACTATGTATAGGAGTCTTGTGAGTTAGAGCGAGACAGACGCATTGTATTATTTTACAAGAGGAATAAGTAAAGCGCAAGCCGACTGACCAACTTCATTCGTTCTATGAATAATAAAATAAATTCACATTACCTAGTTCAATTCAGTTCTAGCACCATGTTTAGATAATTATTTTGAAGACAACTGTACAGAATCTTGTATATTTATACTCTATACCCAATAAGAGCATAAACCTGATTATATCAATTGGTTTTAAATATTGTTAATTAGTTCATTGTATTTGTTTATTATTAAGTATGTATAATTTAAAGTAAGTGATATTTCCTATTCTTGTTTAAGTTAGTTATAAGTTATGGCTCATGCCCCTCCATTATTACCACTCTCAACCCGGATTTACCCTCTTGTCGAGGAACCAGGTAGAAAATGTGTAGTTAAGAAAAGATGTAGCAGCCTGCTAGTACAGTTTTTTAAAACCTCTTGAAAGAGTCCAAAATTATCTATTTAAATAAATGTTATTGTTTGAAAACAGTTTTAATTAATCCAGAAAAGACCCATGAAAATACAGTCCACTCGATCGATTTATGGTGAAAACGAAACATTGGTCCTACGATACCGGATGCGAAAATAATTAAGATTTCCTGCCACGTGATGATGTTTGATGTTTGAATGCAGTTGGCGACGATTATTTTCTGATATAAATGTGAGTTCCTTTGTTATCCTTTAGATTTGTGTATGTATTCAATTTGTTTAAAAGGGTTTACAGATTCTTCAGGTTAAGATTGTTTCTCGATGCTTTATTATTACATGATTAATATAATATGATTTATTAATGCTTCTGGATTTACTTAAATAGTTTATAGATGATAAATTGATATATAGAGGCTGATTAGATTGATGATATAGATTTGAATAATGATTCACAGATACGTTTGTTTATAAAGTTTATTACTTTAATTTAAGATTTGATTATAAGATTAACAGTTTTTCTGTTGATTATTTAAAATTGAGATTTGTAGTAAATGAATTACGTTTAATCAAAATGGATGCCTTGATTAGGAAAAGGGGTTGCATTAAAAGCAAACTAACCACTCTTTCAAAATCAGTAGATTTATTATATGATCAGATAAAAGTTGATAGAAATCAAGATATTGAAAAGATTACGATGTTAGAATTGAAAATTGAGAGACTAAAACATATTATTGTTGAATTCGATCAAGTTCAAAATGAAATCGAAAATGAGTGCGATGAGCAATTATTGAATGAACAGTTAGAAGAGAGGGAGTCATTTTGTGATAAATATGAAACTATTTTGGCGAGAACAGCATGTTTATTAAAAAGTAGATCTGATTCTGATCTAGCGCCACCTTCTCAAGCTGCTCAATCAAAAAAGCTACCTATTAAATTACCTGTTATAGACTTGCCACATTTTGATGGCTCGTATGAAGGATGGTTAAATTTCAAAGATATATATCAGTCCTTAATTCACGAAAATGTAGAAATTAACGATATACAAAAATTTCATTATTTACGAGCAAGTCTCAATCCCTCAGCTTTCAAAATTATAGGGTCTGTTGAATTATCAGCAAGTAATTATGAAGTAGCTTGGAGTATGTTATGCAATAGATTTGATAAAAAGATGTTATTAGTGTCTACACATATCCAAGGATTGTTTGAGATACCATTGATTAGAAAGGATTCATTTGTAGAGTTGCGAGAATTGATAGATACTTTGTTCAAACATTTGGGTGCATTGAATAATCTGAATGTAGATACTAAAAATTGGGATTTGTTGTTAATATATATTGTCAATTCAAAACTAGATAAAACTACCCAGTCCGAATGGGAAAAGATGAAAAAGATGAAAAAGAATGAATTTCCCACATTAAATGAATTTACTACGTTTATATCAGATAGAGCTGATACAATTGAATCAATAGCTTATAACGTTAATAAAGATATTAGTAAATTCAAAGGTCATGCAGATGTTAAACAAAAATCAACTAAAAGTTTTCTTAGTAATCAGAGTAGTTCAAATAAGATAATTAAATGCAACTTTTGTAGCAAGACAGGTCATAAAATTTATACTTGCAAGATGTTCATTGATTTAGATGTTTCCGAACGCGTGAAACGTATTAATGATTTGAAATTGTGCCACAATTGTTTATGTAAAGACCATAGTGCAAATTCGTGCAAGTCAAAACCTTGTTTTTCATGCAACCAAAAGCATAGTAGATTACTACACACAGATGTTGAGACAAGGGTCGCATTTACAAGCACACTCAAATCTCATGTCCTTTTACCTACTGCGAAGGTTTTCGTTGTTGATTTTTATGGCAATAAACACGTTTGTTATGCTGTATTAGATTCTGGTTCCCAGTCTAATTTTGTTACACAAAATCTCGTTTCGAAACTGAATTTACATCAAACAAACATAGATATTTCAGTTTCAGGTATCGGTTCAGGAATTACTATTGATAAAAAATGTATCGTAAATGCACAATCTATGATCAACGATTTCTGTTTGAATTTGGATTGCTTAGTTTTACCCAAAATTACTGACTATTTACCTAGCCAGTATTTAGATATTTCAAGTTTAAAAATGCCGACAAACATTATGTTGGCGAATCCTGAATTTTATGAGCCCAATAATATAGATTTGTTGATAGGGGTCTCGACCTTTTGGGACGCTTTAAAATCTCACAAAATAGTTCTAGGTAAAGGTTTAGTTCTACAACAAACCATATTCGGTTATATTGTTGGCGGCAATTTGCCAGATGTCTCTACAGATTCGAAAGAAACCAAATGTTTATTATCGGTAGATTTCGTAAACTTAAATCAATCATTACAAAAATTCTGGATGGTTGAACAGATTGATGAGAAATGTAAATTATCTAATGATGATTTGAAATGTGAAAACATATTTAAGGAGACATTCTCGCGAGATCTAAACGGTAGATTTATTGTTAAAATACCGTTAAAACATGACGTTACTAGTTTAGGGAATTCAAAAGAATTAGCTGTAAAAAAGCTAATGTCTCTTGAAAGAAAGTTTGAAAAGTTTCCACATTTTGAAATAGACTATAAGGATTTTATGCGTGAGTATTTGGAAATGGGACATATGAGTTTAATTAATGACGATGTTGATAAAAAAATATCATATTTTATGCCCCATCATTTAGTTATGAAAGAAGATAGCCTCACAACCCGCGCTAGAGTTGTATTCAACGGTTCAGCTCCGACATCAAATGGAGTTTCATTAAATGACATTCAATATGTAGGTCCCCAAATTTTGAGTAGTTTATTTAATATATTGATCAAATTTAGACAATTTCCGTATGTAGTTTCATCGGACATAACGAAAATGTACCGACAAGTCTTAATTGATCGTGAGGACAGGTGTCTTCAGAGAATTGTTTGGAGATTTGATAAGTCGGAAAACATTAAAGTATTCGAACTAAATACGGTTACCTATGGCACCGCGAGTGCACCTTACCTAGCAATGAGGTGTTTACACCAACTTGCCGATGAATTTAGAGATGAATTTCCTGTTGCAAGTCAAATGATATTAGAGAATTTCTATGTAGATGATTTTATAGCTGGATTTTCAGATGAAAGGGATGCAATTGAAATTTGTAATCAGATTTCTTATATTTTGGGTACGGGATGTTTTGTTTTAAATAAATGGCGGTCTAATAGTGCACACATTTTAAACAATTTTCAATCAATTAATAAAACCACAGAAACTCTTAAAATATGTGACAAAGATACAAAATGTTTAGGTATACAATGGTGTTGTACAAACGATCACTTATCATTTAAATTCACTGATGATGAACAGATTTCAGAAAAATGCTCAAAACGAAGTATATTGTCACAAATTTCGAAGTTATATGATCCGTTAGGTTTATTATCACCTTGTATAATAATTGCTAAAAGGTTAATTCAAAGATTATGGTCGTTAAAACTTGATTGGGATGATGAACTTCCCGATAATTTAATTAGGAAATGGCATTTATTTTACAAGGAATTGATAATTTTAAATACCTTAAATATTCCTAGATTTGTCATGATCGAAAAACCAGCAAAAGTTCAATTATTTGGTTTTTCAGATGCTAGCCAACGGTCTTATGGAGCAGTAGTTTATATGAGATCAATCAATGAAAATAATGAGATAAAAGTATCTTTACTTTGTTCAAAGTCAAAAGTAGCTCCATTGAAATCGTTGACTATGCCGCGTTTAGAATTGTTAGCTGCATTGATGCTATCCCGATTAATGAAAGCCTTATCGGAATGCGTAATGTATGAATTCGATTGTTATCTATGGACAGATTCATTGATTGTCCTTCATTGGATTCATACAGAAACGTATAAATTGCAAACTTTCGTATGTACACGTGTGACGGAAATTCAAGAATTAACAGCAAATTACAGTTGGCAGTATGTTGAAACTAAACAGAATCCTGCGGATATTGTTTCACGAGGTAACTACCCAACTGAATTGATGAAAAATGAACTATGGTGGTCCGGTCCATCATGGCTTTACGATTTCAATGTCTCTAGTTTTAATTTCAAGTTTACTCCTACTATAAAAAGAGATTTGCCAGAATTAAAAAAAACTAATTGCGAGATAGTTTTACATACAATAAGTCAAAACTGGCAAATATTTGATAAATTTTCTAATTTAACTCGATTACAAAGAGTTATTGCTTATTGTAAAAGATTCCATAACAATAGTAATTCGAAAATACGTGGTACCAATCGCGTTAATGGTAGATTAACGTTAATCGAATTAGATGATGCCCTTAAATGTTTGATTAAAATGGCTCAGATGCAAAGTTTTAGTAAAGAATTCAATTATTTGACAACAGGAAATGTCAAAGCGATCAAAAATAAGTTTAATGGTTTAGCTGCTTTCATTGATAATTATGGAATAATAAGAGTCGGTGGTAGACTCAAACATTCCGATTTACAGTATAATTCTAAACATCCTATAATTCTAGATTCAAAACATATGTTAACTAAATTAATATTTCAATCTGAGCATATTAGACTACTCCATGCTAGTCCACAATTATTGCTAAATAGTGTCCGTCAAAATTATTGGCCTTTAAAAGGAATTTATTTGGCTAAAGAAACTGTTAGAAAATGTTTAACATGTTTTAGGTTCAATCCTAAACCAATGTCTGTGACCATGGCTGATTTGCCACATAATCGTGTTGCTAATTTAATACCCTTTCAATGTACAGGTCTTGATTATGCAGGACCCTTTTCCGTAAAGGACCGCAAGATCAGAGGTTATAAAGTAACTAAAGCTTACATTTGTTTATTTGTTTGTTTAAGCACTAAGGCTATACATATTGAGTTAATTTCTGATTTGTCAACCGATGCATTTATAGCATGCTTGAGAAGGTTCTCGTCAAGAAGAGGATTTCCAAGCGACTTGTATTCGGATAACGCCACAAATTTTGTAGGTGCGAATAATAGTTTGAATGATATGTATTCATTTCTGAAATCAAACAATGATCTTATATGTGATTATACTGATCAAAATAGATCTAAATGGCATTTTATTCCTCCAAATTCACCGCATTTTGGAGGTATTTGGGAAGCCAATGTGAAAAGTCTAAAGCGGCATTTATACAAAGTAATCGGCGAAACAATCTTAACATATGAGGAGTTTATTACTGTGTTGACGCAGATTGAAGGCATACTTAATTCTAGACCCCTTTCTCCTCTTTCCGCCGACCCCAATGATCTAAATCCGCTAACCCCCTCTCACTTTCTAATTGGCAAATTACTGACATTACCACCAGATCCAGATGTTCATCATATAACAATTAATAAGTTATCTCGATACCAACTTCTTCAACAATTGCAACAAAGTTTCTGGAAACGTTGGTCACGTGATTACCTGACTTCATTACAACAGCGTAAGAAATGGAATGCAGATACTGATGTTATATCAATTGGTGCAATGGTTATTGTTAAGGTGGACAATTTACCACCATCCCAATGGGTATTGGGAAGGATTATAAAACTACACCCCGGAAGTGATGGAAAAACTCGTGTTGTGAGTGTTAAGACCAATAAAGGTGTTTATAAACGGCCGGTTGTAAAGGTGTGTCCACTCCCTATTACCTGAGAAAACAAACATTTTTTGTTAATAGATGAACTCTCAATAGTTTTAAAGATTTCTAATTCAAATAGTTAAGTTAATTTTTCCATGTTTTATATTTTATATTTCTATCTGATGGTACTGGTTGTTGAAGACCTGAGGTCTGCCAAGGTGGCCGGTATGGTTTTAAATATTGTTAATTAGTTCATTGTATTTGTTTATTATTAAGTATGTATAATTTAAAGTAAGTGATATTTCCTATTCTTGTTTAAGTTAGTTATAAGTTATGGCTCATGCCCCTCCATTATTACCACTCTCAACCCTGATTTACCCTCTTGTCGAGGAACCAGGTAGAAAATGTGTAGTTAAGAAAAGATGTAGCAGCCTGCTAGTACAGTTTTTTAAAACCTCTTGAAAGAGTCCAAAATTATCTATTTAAATAAATGTTATTGTTTGAAAACAGTTTTAATTAATCCAGAAAAGACCCATGAAAATACAGTCCACTCGATCGATTTATGGTGAAAACGAAACATCAATGTATAGTTGAAGTTGAACTTCAGGAAAAAAACTCCCTTTCCTACAATCTTCGAGTATTAATGGTTACTTTCTCCGAAATAGAATTATTCAAAAACATTTTCATAGAGAAAATATTTCCCAACAATTGGCGATAGGAATTTAGTAGCTGGTGGTCTTTCTCAGAGAATAATGTTGTGTTACTAGGTATTACATATTACTAACCTGAAGATTAACTGAATTATGATTAATGTAATTGATTTATTTACTATTTTCATGTTTTATCCATAGACTCCAGGCATTTAGTGTCATAATCGTGATCAGCGACCAAAAAAACCCGCAATACCCAAAATTTGTTTGCATATTGAATAGAAAAATATCAACAAATTCCCAGATGATGACCTTACACTTAAGTCGTCTAGGTCCCCAGGGACCCTGGAAATGAGTCTAGGTAATTTGGGGAACTTTTGAGTGGCATAATCGTGATCAGCGACCTCAAAAACCCCGACAGCCAGAATTTCGTGCATATTAGGAAGAGAAGTGAACGAGTTTCTAGAAGATGGCCTAGTTATTAAGGTCCCCAAAGACTTCGGATGACCCCAGACAATTCCTAAAAGTTTTTGAATGTCGTATTCATCATGAGAGACCTTAATAGCCTCACTATATCAGTTGAAAAAACATTAAAATAAGATTTTTAATGAAATTAATCGGAATCCAGGGCACCAAGACCACAAGATACCCCAGGGATCGTCCAGGGAATTTTTTGGACATCACATTCGTGTTCAGCGACCACGAAAACCCCCCGAGACTGATTCGAGCCAATTTTAGTCGTTATCCAACGAGTAATTTTTTTTACTCACCTCAAATGGTGGCGATTTTGGCGCCAGAAAATGAGGTCCAAATACCAAAAATCACAAAAAAGAGGAATAAAAATATCTTTTTACCAAAACAGAATATGAAAAAAACAAAAACTCTGACATACACTCAATTTTTCCATGTGCTAGAAAGTACACAAAATGGGCCCTATCTTGGCCCCGCGACCTCAAATCGACTTTGGACCGAAGTCAAAAATCGCGTAATAATTCTTCCAACAACTTTTGTTTTAAACATTTTTTCATACAACCCATAGTTTTCTCGCGAAACGCAAAAAATTGAAAAATTACCATTTGAATGGGTCCAAAAAATGGCCATAGTTTTTCGAGCACAGGGTTAATCTAAATGTAAACTACACCACCGTGTTCAGCGCGTTAAAATACATAAGAATAGACCAAAATTAGAACTTGCCGAAATTTGGGCAAAAAAATTCCTCAAATGCCTAGGCTAATAATATAATCTGAAAAAGGACATTCACACAATATCTTCGTACTTCGTACTTTGTTATTACACCATATATAATATGATTATCTCATCGCGAACTTCGAAGATTCTTTTTGAATGTCAGATGTTGATGATCAACAGAAAATATTGTTTCACATCGTGTTTTTGAAAATGTTAATGAAGAATAATTTCATCTATTCTTATGAGAAAATTAATACCTACCGATGCTAAATTTTCAGGCCGTGTTAATATGATATTCATTCGATAATAGCACAGTATCCAGTTTTCAATAAAAATTAAACGACTTGATTTATGTTCAATGTTAAACATTCCTATATTTAGAATTAAGATATAGATTGTATACCTCCTCTTATAGGCCATTCGGCGGAGATTTTTGCCTGCATTTTCCAGGCATGTTTCGATTGATTCTTATGTATATTTTGCCGTAGGATACGATTATCGTTACCCGTGCTTTGTAAAAGTTGTGCTTCATTTTTAATTTAACAATTTGTGAAAAAAAAATTACTTTTTTCTACATTTTCCTCATATCTCCTTTCCTGTGCATTTTTAGCTATATGCATCTATATAGTTTTTTGTTCCTTAATTAATTAATTATCTACAAAATGAGATTTGGTGCGATATCCCAAATTCCATTGTTAATCTGCAAATTGCGTAGAAAGTTGAAAAAGCGTGTTTTTTTCAACATTCCATATCTCAACAATTAAAATATCTAGGACCTTGAAATTCTCAGAAAATGTTGCTATTACTAATATAAATAAGTGCACCAAATTTCAAAACGATCGCTTTTCAACTTTTAGAGTTATTAGTGATCAATTTTTTTTCCGAAGTTTACTTTCATAAAGCGCCAAAGTTGCTGTGATCGTCTGATTTTGATCCAACTGGTCTCAATAATTCAAAAAAGTATTCAAATTTCATATCCCGTTGAAATTTTTAAAAAAAGTTAATTAGAACGATTTGTTCTACACTATATAACTTACAAAAAATAAATATTAATGATTCTTGTTTGCATAACTTCAAAGCTGATATTTTTTTACAAATTAAAAAAAAATGTCCTAGCATGCACAGGAGCGGAGACATTTTTTTTTAATTCCCGAAGTTATAAAATCGGTTCTGATTAACTTCTTTTTTTTTAATTCCAATGGAATATTAAATTTGAATATTTTCTTGAATTTTTGAGACCAGTTGGATCGAAATCAGAAGATCACAGCAACTTTGGCGCATTATGCAACTAAACTTCGAAAAAAAATTTGATCGTTAGTAACTCTAAAAGTTACACAGCGATCGTTTTGAAATTTGTTGCGCTTATTTATATTAGTAATAGCAACATTTTCTGAGGTATTTTGATTGTTGAGACGCAATTTGCAGGTTAACAATGGCACTTGGGATATCGCACCAGATTTCATTTTGTAGATAATCAAGTTAGGAACAAAAAACTATTCAGGTGCATAATGCTAAAAATGCACAGGAAAGGAGATATAAAGGAAAATGTAAAAAAAAAATTTTTTTTCGCAAATTGTTAAATTAAAAAATGAAGCACAACTTTTACAAAGTACGGCTAACGACAATCGTATACGGCTAAAAATACATAAAAATCAATCGAAACATTGCTACCAGCCCGGAAAATGCACGTTTTCATATTATTTCGTCCCCGTCGACTGGTCTATTATACTAAACTCGAGACTGAGCCATACAAAAGATCTTTTTCGGAAACGACGATGGTCAACTGAATTCAAAATTGGAAGTAAATCCCAATTCATGGTAATTAGCTCAATTCAACATAATAGCTGACAAAACGGCAATTGAATTGATGAGCATTATGCTTCCAACGTGTTCTAACAGAACTTTTCAATTAGTCTTGGTGATAGTATGTTCATTATTAAGATCTGTTTCCCTTTTCTGAGAACGTTAGTTTGAATTCATTTTCAACTACAGACAACCCGGAAAAATTATGTTTGTGATTAGAAATCTGATCAGACTTTCAGGGTGTGACGATTTCAATTACAATAAAACTAATTTAGTGATGGTAACTTATATTACTTCACTTTAATTTGATATTCTATTAATTCAAATCTATGTTATAACAGTGAAGGTAATTTAAAACTTTAGAGACTGTAAGCGTAAGTCATCATAATTTAAACAGGTTTTTATAAGTCATGTTGGAACACTTATACTGGATTTCAGATCTGAACGATTCAACACGAACTTAAATTATGGTTCGAAATGAAGTTTGACCCACTTTATCGGTATGTACCCGCTTACAACAGCGTAACTCAACCGCTACTCAATTTTCTCGACTAACTTTCGATCCATAAATATTCACGTCAACCAGAATCGTGCACTAAATAAGTACGTACAGATTTAATTACTAAAATTATTTACAGTTATTTTCTAATTTTCTTATCCATTGCACTTTCAAAATATGTTTAAATAATAATGAATCAAGGTAACTGGGTTATGATGCGAAATGATTATGTTTAACGATCGATACGTCTAGCATTGAAATAAGAATTACCACGACTAATGTACTCAATTAAAAAAGTATTTTTTTATACGTAATAGAAATTGTACCCTGTGAGCTGAATTTTTGTATACATTTTTACATTCGTGTATTATTTGTTAACATATAAGTGTCTCATTCGGAACTATAGGTTTTGTTTGATTTTGAATAAAACAACATAACATGTAGACTTATCGGCTATAAACGGAAAATGATATCATTCATATGGGCGTCTCGATTCATCTGCCATGATATAATTCGTTTAGCAAAATTTTCGGTAACACTGGCACGTAAAGCTTTTTCAATTTTCCAATTAACACGTTGAATGTTTGCTTTGACATCATTGATTGTTACTGGGAGGTTGATGACACTTGCCGCTTCATTATAACTCCAAGGAAAAAAGTGTAGTGTGGTTAAGTTAAATTATTTTGCAGGCCAATAATTGATGTCAGCTTAATGTACGCCACTTTCCATCATCACGTTGGAACCACAAAATTCATATCATCAATTTAGTGGAAAAAGAATTTTTTCAACATATCACATCAGCGTTCCCGTTTAGTGTGATAGCATTACCAGGTTCGTTTTCAAATAAGTATGGTCGACATAATAACGCCACCACTCCATAATGCGCACAAACAGTGAATAGATCCATTTCTTTTTCTGGTAGAAAATGTGGACAATTGTCTTTTATTTTTAGTGGTGCTATTTATTTTTAGTGGTGCTATTGAGAGATTCAATTGTTGTGAACGACGTCAAATTGATGTTGAAATCCTCAGGTAACTTTTCTATCACTACAGCAATATTTTCATTTGACCGACAGCTACGAGGATGTGTTGCATTTCCAATAAGAGAACACGTCTAGTCAAAAGTGTGAAAAAATACGGATCATTACTGAAATTCCAATAACAGACTGAAATTTTTCGAAAAACAAAATAAATAATAACTTTGTCGTTAAGAAATGGTAAATTTTCATTTTCGGGAGTTTTCCAGAAAACTATCATCAATTTTGATTTTATGATCACAAAATAATACTCAGCGACCACGAAAATATATGATTAGACATGCTGGACGAGGACCGAGATAGGAATAAGGAAAAACGTCGCAATTTTTAACCAATTTTCCAGAAGTTTTCTTTTAGTGAAAATTGTACCGAGAGACATCACGGCATCTTATTATTTCAATACCACTCGAGTCCGAGAAAAAATGTTGTTTGTTGCTAATATTTGGTCAAATTTTTCGGGTTTTCCAGCAAATAGAGCGGATTTTCCATTTTCCTACTTCAGGTTCGGGTTCAGCGGACCAACAACACACCAAATTTCAGAAGCTTTGGATTAAAAGAGCCCGAGATATTCCATTTGTTATAAAAGACATTTCATTTGTTTATTGATAGTAATAATCACGTGCTCCCTTTTTTTTCTGACTAACGATGTGTCAGCCATCCTGAACAAGATGCAAAAAAATTTTTGCATTTTCGTGCGGTCTATCTTGATCAATTTATAGACTGTTAAATATGTAAGCTAACTCCATCCTACTTTTGTGCGAATTTTTCTTAATGTGACTGAAAATCATAAGACAGTTTTCCTCAACTGCAATTCAAATTCTATAGTTCCAAATAAGATACCCTATACAACATAATGCTCAGAAAAATATGGGCTCATGTGCCGGTTATATCGTTTACACCTATGAAATAGCTCAGATGAAAAAATCAATTCTGTAATTTGCTATAAGTAATACAATATTTGGAATAATTAATTAAGTTGTAGAAGCCTATGAGATCAATTAATCAAAAGGAAATAATGAAGCGAAATTCGAATAATCAAGTAAGGAATCATCAAGTGCTTTCCTCAATGGAATTATAGAGATGCCATTTATCAAACCGGATCTAGACAAGATTCTCAATGAACCAATACAATTTAATGATCGTAATGAATTGTCAATACGAAACTGAATCATTTTTTCCATCTAATATATCGATTGTACATTCACACATCTTCATTTTCACATCTTGAATATTTTGAAATCCAATTTAAAACCTGTGGAGAAAAATCGAGAGTTTTTGACATTTGTTCCTTGCATTACAAACAAAAAAGCTGCTGAATCGATTTGATGGTTTTCACGAGGATCATGAATTGTAAGTTATTAATTTGGCGGATGCGCAGGACGAGTCCGACGTACTCATAAATACCGCTTAGCTTCTTTAGAAGGCGAATCTCAGTCATTGATCAGATAAGCTATTACGGAAAGTTCCAGTGTGAAACATACACGACTCTAAAACCTCGCGAGTTTTGAGAAATAATGACACACTACCATAACCTTGCTTATCCAATAATATTCCTAAATTAATGGTCTGATGCCAATAGCAATACTGCACTATGGTGGTTAAGATAGTTTTGTCCGTAAAATATAAACAATGTCGCAGGTATTATTTCTGATAGCCTGTATATCAGAAGAATGGTAAATTTGTAAAAAAAAATCGTAAATAGTTATTTACTCATTCATGTAGTCGATAACTATCCAAAGGGTTACTGTATTAACTCTAATGTACTTTGGGAAGTGATTTTCTTCACATCATACATAATGGAAGATCAAGAAGTATAAGGTTAACAATTGCAATTAAAAGATCCAAACTCCAGATTTATAGAGAATCATGTGGAGAAGATTTGGATGTTGTTAACAATAAGTTAATTTCCAAATCTTAATCTGGGCCATGAACAGCTAAAGCAATAAAATTCGAATAAACTAACAACAAATCTAGCACGAAAGTGAATTTGTTTGACACCATAACTACTTCAAAATTAACGATCACATTTGTTACAATTTTCAAGTTACGACTCGATAAAATTTTATTTATTTATTTTACAGTCCTATTTGGATTCGTTACTAATGTGAAATATTCATTAACATACAAATTGGTTTTTATAGAATGGTTGAATGCCTTAATATGATTGCCTTTTTAACGATTCCAAATTTAAATTCCTTTCAGTAAACTACTTTTAACAGGTGTACAATATATGTAGGTACTTCATACTGCATTAATCGGGCTGAAATATACAGCAGAATGTTTAAACAGAACGTCAGTTGAATTCGATTTAATGTATGGACATGTGTGACATAAAAATTAATAATGCAATATTCACAGCTAACCGCATTTGTTTTGGGATCAAACGAAAATATTAGAAAATCCCGATTTAATAGCTAACAGTATACTGCTAGTGTGAAAGAAAAGATTTCCAAATTTTACCAATCTCAATTGACAGTTTTTGTCCAATGGCAAATGTAAAAAAAACAAGAAGTATCCCTTATATCAGGCTACTGAATGCCATAGAATACACCGAACTGATATAGCAATATGTGAGGACACGATAGGACACTAATAACCGCAGTGTAGTGGGGCTCCCTCTGAAGGAGGGAGAACCAACCTTACGGGGGGGGGGGGGGGGTAGCTTGTAAGAATCCGGCACACTCGAGAACACGGGCATCAAAAGATCGAGTCAGCATAACATACCCTCTCCACAACGCTACTGCCATGATTCAATCTTCTAGTGAAGATTCTCATCCCTTCTTCCTTTTAGATCTGGAATCATAGTAGGTTTGTTGACATGAACTCTTTCATTCGAACAGCCCTATACAAAAAGGCTAATGGGGTTATATTGCAAGACGAGTGGCTACAAGATGTTAGCCCACCGAGAGATAACATGACAAAGACATTTGATTTGTGGTAAAGTGAATGTTTCACTTTCTGTGCGACATGTGACTCCGTCATTTTAGAGCATGTAATTCAACTTCAAATCGTTGGTCACAATAGAAAAATGTCCTGATAGCGAATACCGTTAACAGTAATAGCTTTGCAAACTTCGTTCTCAAAAAAGTCAATAATTCCTCAAGCCCACAGATCACATCAGACAGTGCATTTTTGATTTTTCTTGAATACTTTGTGGATTTTCACTTCCCCAGATCTGACATGTTTGGCGATTCACTAATTCATTTAAATGGAAAGATTGCTTGACGTCGATATCGAGAGCTTCCATTATAAATTACTGCAATCATATGAATAGATTACATCGCGCAAAATTAACCAATGAGGGAAAATGCTTGCTCTACACGAGATTAATCATACTTGGTGGAAGCATTATAAACAGAAGTACTGAATATGCACATTTACAGTCACAGTCGGGTAGGTTGTCATAATATTGCGGTTCAAATGAACTTAATTCCACTTACGGGCTATAAAGTTATATTGCTCGCGTCTGATGGAGTATTTGTTTCGCAGGTACAAAATAAAACTTGTTTTACAAATTCCATCAATTACAGCGGAAAAGTTTTGTAGCGGCTGCTTGTAATCATAAATATGCATACATTATTACGTTCCTTCCTCACACCTTTCGAATCGGATTACTAATCACAAATTAAAACGGACCGATTCATCATTATGAACATTTGGCAAAGAGCGAAGAGGTTAATCAAATTGTAGAATTTCGTTATATTTCCATGGCTTGAAATGTCATTTATAACGCAATTATCAACGAATACTAGTGGGATAAATATCTCTATATACATTCGGAATGATCATTAACAATTGTATCATTTATAAACTGCTAGCTGTTTTCTGCGGGCTACACCTGCAGAAACAATACACGTAGAAAAAAGCATCGGCTTCACCGTCACCATGTCACCCCCAAGTTTCAATATTTAATAAAAACGTTTCTAATGAGTAGAAACTGCGTTTGGGATTGAATTTCGAAAAATCCGTTCTTAGCGGGTATCTACGTCGTGTGAGGTAGGTACCTATCTGCCAAGTTTCAGGTCTGTTCACTTTATAGTTTCGGAGATTTCGTGATGAGTGAGGGAGTGGTATTTGCCTTACATACTAGGGCAAGGTGAAAAGTCGCTGAAAAATGAAATGAAATCATTTATTTGGTCAAAACTTATTTCATTTCTCAACATAATCTCATTGTCACCCGATCCCTTCCAAATAATACGATTTCGGCAATCCTCCAAAATACGCGTTTGTTTCAGCGATGACCCCATCGTTGGAACCAAATCTTTTTCCGCCGAAACATTTCTTCAAGTTTGGAAATAGATGTAAATCGCAGGGGCCAAATCTGGAGAATTGGTGGATGTCGAACCAATTCGTAGCGCAATTCATGCAATTTTGCCATTGCGACTGCGGATCTGTGCGCCGGTGCGTTGTCCTGGCGTTATCTTTGCCAAATGCGGCCGCTTTCGCTTCAAATCGGCGTCGAATCGATCCAATAACTCTGCATAATATACGCCGGTAATCGCTTTGCCCTTTTCAAGGTAATCGATATGGACGATACCGTGTGCATCCCAAAAAACTGTCGCCATGACTTTGTTGGCCGATAAACTCACTTAGGTCTTTTTTGACTTCGATTAGACAAGGGGAAGTGCACACTGTTTCAACTGTTCTATGATCTCTGGTGTGTTGTGATGGATCCATGTTTCGTCCACGGTTACGAAACGGCTTTTTTCGCACTTGAACATCGCCAAACACTACTTTGAAGTTGTCACACGGTCGCGCTTGTTGTCAACAGAGAGCAAATAATGCGGTACCCATCTGGCAGATAGATTTCTCATATTCAAAAATTTATGCAAAATGTTCCATAGCGATTCGGTTGAGATGCATAGTCCTCAGCAATCTCGTGCACTTCAACTCGGCGATCGTCCAATATTCTACCATGGATTTTATCGACGATTTCTGGCGTTGGAACCTCAATTGGTCGACCACAACGTCGTCCTTTGTGGTCATAATACCACAACGAAAATCAGTAAGCCACTTGTGCATCGTTCCAATCGATGGTGAAGACTCCCCACAAAGTTTAATAAGCGATGCTTTGGTTTGCATAATGTTTTTTCCACGCAAGAAATAATGTTTAATCAAGACGCGAATTCACTTTTTTCCATGTCCACAAAAATCGTCAAGGCTGCTTGCTTTCGATGAATGTCAAAACAGAGCTGAATGACATACTTATCAGTCTCAAAATTTCAATGTGTTCTAGTTGAAGATGGTACATCACAAATGTCATATGAGATTTTCGAATGTGGCGCCATCTGTTTTATTTTTCAGGATCTTTTCACCTTGCCCTCGTATATATAGATTGAAATGAAATTATTAGTTCATTATGAAACAATGGATATGTTAGTATCAATAACTGATTACATGTGAGTGATGTCTGTGTGTCCCTATGTCCGTACCAAATTTGATATACCATGAGAACAGACTTTTTGTTACAAGTAGATATATGATGATTTGCAGGTCTCTTTTGCAAATAATTGATTATTGGTGAAAACTAGGGAATATATTAGGTATAAAGAATCTTATGAGAGTTCACCTAATATTTCGAATGAACCGCTCATACCATATCCCCAACCTCCACGAGACTTATCCCAACGAGTTAGCCGGTGTTACTTTCCACGAGTATGAAGGAATTTAGGATGGCTGATAAGTGTATATGTCA
Source organism: Endomychus coccineus (assembly GCA_958510875.1). NCBI lineage: Eukaryota > Metazoa > Arthropoda > Insecta > Coleoptera > Endomychidae > Endomychus > Endomychus coccineus. Next base: position 78,927,867 of record OY294067.1, read on the forward strand.
TATGTTAGCTCTTCAAAGCTAATGCTTTGTGAGTTTTTTGTTTCTCAAACTACATAAATAACATTAATTGAGGATCAAATTGTGATGGTAAGGGAAACATGGTCGGCCAAGCCACCGGTATATAAGTGACATCAAATCGATGATAATTACAATGTTATTGTAAAGATCAACTTATGTATAACACTAGATATCATGAGTAAATCGGAAGTTAATACTACTCGCATCTTGATAGTGGCGTTAATGATGTTGCAAACACATATTAAAAGGACCCTGTAGAAATAGGAAAGAACTGCAAGTGTAAATGGTTGACATGCGTACTACTTCGCTTGATTTGAAATTGATTAAATTTACACTTTAAAAGTGCTAGAGGAGTGTGTATAAAATTAGCAATTTCGCTAGATTGAAATAATGACCTATTCGTGACTCTTATACGTTAAAGAACTGAAACTATAAAATGACATATAAACTTAGTACTTTTATATGAAAATGAATTATGAGATTTTAATCGACAATCAATTCATCCTATATTCCTTGCGACAAAGCTATGGCTTTCCAGATTGAACAGTGACAATACACAGATATTAGTTCCAGACAGCAGTATCGCTCTTTTCATGAGCTCATCCGCGTTCACTGATGAACCAACCATCTCCGGCAGAGGTAAATAATCACTGTCCGAAAATGTTCGGAGTACCTATTCGAACACCATCTGTAGCAAAGCAGATGTTCCACTGAGAAAGTTATCCACACTGCCACGCATTGATAATACGGATCTCGCGATTCACAGAACGTCAGGTGACGGCCCCAAATCAATGCAAAGTGATATTACAAACACATTTCGTGTTGAACTCAATTGCTGCTCTAGGTTGAATCGTAGAGATCTGTATTATCGAAGCCTGGCATTATGAATAACATTATCAGTAGGATATCTGCTTTCCGGTAGATGGTGTTGGAACATCTGGGTTCTCCAAACATTGTCGACAGTATTAATTATACCTCTGCCAGAAATAGTTGATTAGTGACTTCACTGACTGGATCGTTCCACTGATGAGATTATGAGAAGAGCGAAACAGATTTCTGGAACTAATAGACATGTTGTCACACTGTTCAACCTGAAGAACCAAAAGCCCGTAGCACGCGAGTAAGAAAAGTGCAAACTGGTTGTACCTAATACGGCTTTACGACGACTTTTCGGGTGCCGTTTTCGCTCCATGTAGTTAGATTTAGTCTCGGACCGTGCCCGACGGCTCTTCTTTTTTCGATAAATGTCCATTAAATAGGTAAATTTAATTAAAACAGTTTAAGCTATTCTCAGATATCAGCTACGTGCGTCTAACGTGCGACGTACCAGTGGGAATTTTCTCGCGACTAAAATATACACGAAGCGGGTAAAAGCTAGCGGCCCATAGCCAAAAGCACTTTATTACAACTGGCGCCGGTCGCACGGGGCAAGAAACGGCCCCAAATTAACAAGACCGAGGTAAAATGTATAAACTCCAGCTTACGCGCAGCGAGCTCCTCGAGGCATATGTCAAAATGATTTCGTTCGTAGCTAATTACATAGGACGTCTGGCGTTCACGCAATTATGTTTTTAGATAATTCGAACCTTCTCATTTCGATAGGCCACGTGAAAATCCCGCAGTCCAAAGCGCTAAAGACTTCTGAGTGTTACAATGTTCGTATAAAATTGCGAAATTTGGCACTTTTAGAAACTTCAAATTAATTATGACATAATTATTTCAAACGTAAAGTAAGACACACGTTTTAGATTCCACAACCACCCTTGACCAAGATAATTTTTGATATCCCGGTATATCGAATCCCTTTCGAGTTTCGGAAAATTCGTTCGTAACTGGTGCCTACGTTGTATAAAGAATCTATCTTCCTAGTTTCCAAGTCGGTCGGCTTTATAGTTTCGGAGATTTCGTGATGAGTGAATCAGTTAGTGGTATTTTTCTTTTATATAGATCACATGGCTTAACCACCTTAGATAACCTTGTTCTATCGTTGTTTCGACAAGGGTAATATTTACGTTTTCTCCGAATACTTAGTTTGTAATTTTATTACTTTCTTGTTTTCTTCCTAATCTTCTCAAGAATCTAATTTCCGTACATCTTACTCTGCCTCTTTGCTTTCATGTTTTTGTCCACACATAATAGACTAGGAGCCAGAGCGATATTGATGGTCTGAACATTAACCCGAAGGCACTATGGTTTATCGTTAGAGGACCGTTCAATAAACAATTCATCTCACAGACCGAATTTTCCCCGACTGCTAGATCTCGAGATTCAGCATCCGCATTTGTTTGTTTTTTTGACTGGAGGTTAACCCTTTCCAAGTTGCGGTTACTTGAAAAGCATGCCATTCTTATACACTTCCACCATGTGCCATCATTTTTTTTCGTGTCCGTTTATCAGGCCGACCAGTTAAAATTGAACCGAAAATGGACTGCAAGTTAACCCCCCCAAACCTGGTGGAAAATGTTCATTGGTGTTGGCAATTGTTAACATATCCTATGCCATCAAAAGTTATCGATCCATTTCCGAGTAATTGGCCATTATTTGGACCACAAATGTTTCTTTTTTTCATTTTGTGGATACAACTTGCGGGTTACAAGGTAACATGATGGTACTATGTTAAATAACTTTATTGGAGGTCAAATAAAGATTTAAAATTATTTCCATCACTCCTTGTTTTGGGGGGTTGAAATAGGCAATGAGTGATGGCAATATTTTTAAATCTTTATTTGACCTCCAATAAAGTTATTTAACATGGTGCCATTGTGTTACCTTGTAACCCGCAAGTTTTATTCACAAAATGAAAAAAAGAAACATTTTTGGTCCAAATAATGGCCAATTACTCGGAAATGGACCGATAACTTTTGATGGCATAGGGTATGTTAATAATTGCCAATACCAATGAAATTTTCCACCAGGTTTGGGGAAATTAACTTGCAGTCTATTTTCGGTTCAATTTTAACTGATCGGCCTGATAAATGGACATGATAAAAAATGATGGCACATGGTGGAAGTGTATAAGAATGGCATGCTTCTTAAGTAATCGCAACTTGCAAAGGGTTATCCTCCAGTCAAAAAAAAGAAAAAATGCGGATGCTGTATCTCGAGATCTAGCAGCCGGGGAAAATTAGGTCTGTGAGATAAATTGATCATTGAAGCGTCCTCTGACGATAAACCGTAGTGCCATCGGGTTAATGTTCAGACCATCAATATCGCTCTCGCTCCTAGGCTATAATATGTGTTTCGGTGATAGAATTATCTTAACTACATTTGCAGATTTTTATTCGTTTTGAATATTTCATCTATTCTTTGGTTGGTATTTTTTTCTACACTTTAACTGTTTGTGCTTATTTTTCAGCATACCAGTTTCGCTATCCTGCAGTTTATTTCGTGTTAATTCTTTGTTTATTACTACTCTTAAATAGGTACATTTATTTTTCTTGTATTTGTATCTTATATTTTGTATCTTGTTGTTCGATGGTGTTGTTTTGGTTTTTTGTGTATTCATATTCATATTTAGCAACATGAAATGCTTCATTCGAATTTGATAAAGTTGGCTTCGACTGGACATGTTTCGATTGCGCAGCCTCATAGTCATATGTATTTCCCAACACTAACAAACTATAGATATAAATGCTATTTATACTAATGAACTGTAAACACATTGTATATAGGCCGCAAAACAATTTCAGGGATTCAAGGCAGGGAAGTGGTACACTCAGTCATTTCATCAAGGGTATGGTTATGCCAGGCATTTGCAAATGTTTTTGACTTTCCAGTGATTCTAATAATCTGAATTTAAAGTTCTTATAATGTTGAATATGAAATATTTCGGGGTTTTAACTGTAGGCATGTTGAGGCATATGTATTGCCATTATATGGACTAAACAATGATAAAATATCTAGCTAATTTAAAGGGTGATCTCGTTTTTGATTATTTCAAAACATTTCCTTAACTTAATGTTAATATTATTTTGTGTCTAAAATGTAATCGCTTACCTACATCGAAAAATAGTCGAGTTAAAACGGAGAAAATAAAAGAAGTTGTAATAATGAATTATGATAACAGTGAGAGTTTCTCGTTCTTAAGACAGATGATGCATCATATTCTTAATGCATACATTGATTGCCTAGTTCCGTTTTTTTGAAAATCAATGTTTCCTATATACGAGCGCGTACGAAAGAGTATTGTATTGTAATTTGAAGAATACAAATTGTTTTACATGACATTGACACATAGAAACCTAAGAGAAATGTTATCTATTTACAAGGTGGGTGTGCAGGTTATTAAAATAATGCATTCTGTTCCCACACTTGGAAGGCCCCGAACCATAAATAAAACATAACCACCTTAATATTGCTATACGTTTATGTAAATGCCCCAAACGGGCGAAACTGTTGTATACACCGGTTTGACCTTTTAACATTCTTAACGTTGAAACACCAGCATTCGATGAACTTATTGCTCACGATTAACGCGCTCTCTGTACCTTATTATTTACAAAACGTTCAGCTTTCAGTATTAACCTATACAAGATTTATACTTTTATAATCTCCAATTAAACGAAATATAAATGCCATTATGTTTATAATGGCACGCAATATGAGTGAAACCTTCTTTACAAAGCTATAATTAAAAGTCTTTCTGAAAAGGTCTTATAGCTCCGATGATATTAGGTATCAGGTTAGTAACAGATGATAATATTATATCATTTGGAATGTATTGAACTCCTGGAGTTGTTTGAAAAACAATCTATCGTTTAAATTAGACTTTAGAGAATAATGCAGAGCTGTTTCATAGACATAACATTCCTATTTTAAAATGTATCTTCGAATCTTCGAAATCTCTAAAGAACACGTTAAATATTTTACATTTTATTCAACATGATTATTATTGTCAACAAAGTACAACTTTATTCAAATCAAATTATTATAACCCCTGGATATCGCTATTTCAAACATATTTGCAAATTTGAATGTCTAGTGTTCCATCAAATATAGAAACGCCAAAATTAAATATTGTAATATGATACTAACCATGAAATGTTGTCATTTTCAGTGAAAAGCAAACATTTGATAGCAGTTTATTTTGCGGCTTTAAAACATGTTTTGCCGAACATATTTTAAATGCACGTCACAGACCATTTATCAAGAAAGTTCATCACTTTTAAAACACAGTACGAACAAATATCTAGGTAAATTAGAAGGGATGGAAACCTATAAGCGAAAAATAAATTTGTTAAATTCAGATTTATCTCCACCTGAGGGTAACCCCTTGTTTGCATTATTAACCCCAAAAAGTATTCCTTATAGTGTTATAGTGTATCCACAGTGTGAATACTTTTATAGTTTATCACTGATTATAGGCCCATTCATTTTATCTGATGTCAGTAAAATCTTCAAGTCCATTGTAACGGATGCCCTATTAAGTACTTCCAAAAACTGTATTGTATATCAATAAGGTTTCTTTTCTTATTCTCTAAAAATGTCGTATAGATTGTGTAGTTGTATTAAGAGACAACTCGTGATTTTCGTGCTGTAAATTACAAAATATTATTTAACTCTTTGGTAATCCAGTTTGATTTAGAACCCTCATAAAATTCATATAAATCGCATTAAGAGAGTTCACAGGAAATTAGTGAATTACTTTTAATTACTATTTAAATTGAAAATGCAGATGATTCTGATTATGATGCACATTTAAATTTGGTTAGTCTTAAAATTTTACTAACTATTATATTAATATGATATTGACATTGTTGTTAATATATCGACATCCAATTTGAAAAATATATTAACGTCGAATCTAATGTATATATCATTCGAGGCTTTGTTCTGTAAGTAAATAAATGAATGAATGAATAAATTTGCGATTTACGAGATTGTTTTTTTAGGTTTAAAAAGTTTTGGGTCTGAAACAATATCAATTTCGAACTAAATTAATTTAAATCTCAGCATGTCAAATAAGTTATTTTCGAATTCTCTACAAAATAATGATTGTATTTTTAATAAAGTTTACTACAATCTGAGAATTGCGCTTTCTAAACACTTCTTCATTAATTTTATGAAGTTCAAACCACCAAAACTGTAACGCTAACTTGCATACAATGTTTGATTTTCTGTCTATGTGACTCGCATACTGGTGTTCTTCGGCAAACAAGGACCTAATGTTCCTTTCTTTGAACAATGAGAGCAAATATAATAAGGAGCCGGTGAACTGAATCAACACTAACAACACTATGCAAGGTCGATTGGTCTTGAAGAGACTTGTTAAAAACTATAATAAGATAGGAGACTGCTTTCTAAATAATTTGCGAGTTTCAAAAAATAATTATTCCAACTAATTGACAATTAACACTCGTGTATCTTAGAAGCTTGGTTGAAAATATTCTCTTCGTTAGGTTTTCAAGTCAGAAATAATCCTACCATTTCAATTTATCTTTGGTACTCACTACTTTTTTAATAATCTATGGATCAACATATATCTTAGGAACGAATCAATATTATAGTTTGCTATACTTAATTATGCGTTCAATTTATCACAATTGATCGTAGCAACATGATAATCTTCCAAACATAATAAATCGTTTCAATAATAGGGAATCTCCTAAAAAACAGTCCTATTTTTTTCCTAGGATCAACACGTTACGATGCACAGATGGTGGATGAACCGCGAATTTTGCAAAATCGTGCTTTAAACCCTAGAAACCCATTTCGCCGATGGTTGTAAAATAGCAACTTTACATTTGTATACCAGTAACGCAACATGAGGGGCAAAATATTATTCAAAATATTTAGAATGGGATTGACTATATCTGTTACGCATATCGTGCCGATTCCTGTATGCTCTCTAGTCACTTAAAGAATTCGTATTAGTAGATCGTTATACTGATATGTTCAGTATACATCAGGGGTATTTTGTTTGCAAAGGTAATTTGTTACGTGACTTTAGTGGTTTCGATCCAAACTTTTTCCCCAAAATCTCCAGTGACGAATATTATGAAAAGACGAGTGGTGCACATGATATTCGGGGTAGCATAAGATTCCGTAAAATTGGTATTTAGAGAAGAATGGGAAATCTGGAATGAGTCTCAAAAGTTTAATGGTATAAAATGAAAGTTTAATGTTCCGACTGAATATTAATGTAAGTGAAACATCTAGCTGCAATAGTGCTAGTAGTCCACCGGAATTACGAGTTTTGGTCGAAGTTTTTTAAAACAGTTTAGTGACCTAGTAAAAGATGAAGGTTTTGATATCTGGAACATGTGTATCATGATACCAGTATGCGTGCTGATATCAAAACTTTATAGTGGTTTTTAATGCTTAGGGTGATGATGGAAGGGGGAAGATGGAACCAAAATTGTTCAGTCTTTGACGACAGTGACGCCGATCCAAACTTTTCCCCCAAAATCTCCAGTGACGAATATTATGAAGACAACTGGTTCAGGTGATACTAAGGGTAGCATTATAGGATTCCGGAAAATCGGTATTTGAAGGTATTAACTGTTTAATGTTAAATGAACTCTTTTCCGACCGAATATGTATGTGCAACATCTAGGTGCAGTAGTGCTAGTAGTCCACCGGAATTAGGAGTTTTAATTCAAGGTTTTGTGCAACAGTTTAGTGATCTAGTAAAAGATGAAGGTTTTGACATCTGAAACATGTGTGTGATGGTACAAGTATGTGTGCTGGTGTCAAAACTGTATTGTGGTTTGTGATGCTTAGGGTGATGATGGAAGGGGGAAGGTGGAACCAAAATTGTTCGTTTTGCTTGAACTAGTTTCCTTCTACACTGGTATAGCGGATACGGCACCTCTGCCATTCACACTAAAAGGAAAGGAGAAATAGTTCAGCTATTCAGCAAGATTCCCAGCGAAATGCAGGAAATAACCGACATCTTAGATAACCCCACCATAACTACACCACAGGCAAGGTCGTCCAGGCTGGTGAGATGGTTTTAGTGATCTACCAAGCGACTGCAGGTAAACGATATTTAAATAGACACCGATATACTGCGGTCATATAATCATCCACCGAACCAAAACCTGATCTAGCCACCAAACAAAAAAGCGGCGCAAGAAATCTCTTGCAGAGTTCACTAATATTTCTTGTTACAACGGTTCACTTACTTGCGGATACAGGGGTTTCAACAACCCACTACCCCGAACCAGTGGTGATGGAACCGAGAAGACGATGGATCACTAACCCCGGTTACCACCAAACACCAAGTAGCTCCTGAAGCGATCTTGTCAATCTTTTGGTTGATGTTCTACTTGGTGTGAAGATGTTGTGGACGCCAAAAAAACCAGCATTCGTTGCTCCAGTATGTACGGCATCTGCCATGGTACGAGTACGGACTATGCACATTAGACGATAATATTGGGCGATGATTATGAAGATGATTTTGATTCAGCTAAGTTTTAAAATGTTTGGATTCAAGATAATGTTCGTGTACTATTAGTAATATTGGTTTGTATTAGATTTAAGTTCATTCTGATTCATAATTTCATTTGTCAATGAACTCGATTGTTTTTCGACTTCTCACAAACTATTGATCCCAGGAAAAAAATTATGGAACCGTTTTTGTAGGAATTTTACCTAGATTGATTCTTCAATTTGGACGGTTTTTCGCTTGAAGTTGTAGTTGTCGAGTTCTAAGAAAAACGTGAAACGGGGACCATTAAACTAAAAAATGAAGTCAAGACTTGTATATATTGTTCAGGGTATTCCCCAAGAAAACTATACTAAAATTAAAATTGGCCTCTATACAAATTATTTTTCATATTTTTCTTACGTTGACTGGACTATAATATCTGTTTAGTTTTTCTACGGTCCTAGACAAACTTGATGACCATGAACAATTGCTATACATATACTTTTAGACGAGACCATATGAACGAAGCCTGCGACTTTCTTTGGAGTTGCATGCTTTATAAAACCAAAATATTGTAGATACAATAGTATTGGCTCGTTATCATAATATGTGCATGTTTATGGCACAGGTATTATCCAGGAAAGTGGCAAAGCCGTTGCTCGAAGTATATTACAAGTGCAAAACTTGTATTGTTCCCATATAAATTCCAAAAGCCATAAGTTATAAACGAGACATATGAAAGAGCGGTGGACGCGTGAAGGTAAATAAAAAGTCGGAGTTCATATCGAGCTATAATAATTGTCTGGAGGCCAAACACGATAAGCCGATGAAAGAAGCAGCGCCTTATAAGGCAATGCCCACATTGAAATTAAATTAACTGATTCCCGGTGGGTGTGATTCCAGTCACGACACATTTTCTCCTCTATGGCTGCTCCTCACGCTTTTACACACGCTCTATATGCCTATTTTCAGCATAGTTGCATGAGCGTTTGATATTGTGCTCTTCAAGGCATTTACCACCGAAATAAGAATGAAAATTACCAAAGATTTCATGTATACTTGGTGAGTTTCGAAAAGGCTCGATAGTGCTCAATTGTACGTCAGATTTAACAAATTATGTTTTCGTTAAAAGTAAAACGTAATAACGTCGATAATAATTCAACAGTATTTATGAAGAATTCTCATACCACTGACAACTCGAGTTATCTTAACGTTTCATTTATACAGTAACAGTAATAATCCAATGGGAACGAGTGTATGAGATAAGTGTTGTGGCAGTTTGTTGAACTGGTGTGGGACCATCATTCTTCTATCTAATAGAACGACCTGACGCATTAGACAAAGTTTTGACATTCCAAATTAATAAAGTATACTTCTCAAATCAGGCGTTAGAGTAACTGGTTTGTGGTAGCTATACTTTCACATTACATATTTTTTTACTCATATAATTTTCGACCCTATTACAAATTCCTTTGAAATGTTTGCCACTGTATGTAACCTCAACGCAACCAAATACAAATAAAAAATACGGAGTTTGATATTACATGGATATTGACCTAACGATAGTTTTTGGTGCTTTTTCATTGTTTGTGAAATTATTAAGATCAAAATAACGATAGCTTAGATATCTATTAATTTTAGACTTTTTCCCCTATCCCACTCCATTTTCAATGTAGTATCTATATTATTTATGTTGGTATGTGAATAATAAACTTCTGGACGCATCAAGAATCGTTACGAATACTGCGAACAGAGCGAACATACCCAATTCCTGTCAACTGAATGTATTCGTTGAACAATAAGCAATTCTACTTTACTAAAAACATTCGGCGCGTTCTATTCGGCTCAAATATACGTCCACACTACGCGAATTTCGTTTGGTTTATAATTCAACGCACATTAGAAGAACTTTGACTTTTAATTATGAAACCAATCTGAAAATTTGAACACAACCATAATGGATTATTTGCTGTTCAATGAAAATATCTATGTTCAAGATGGTGATACTTCCGGTTATACCTGAAGTGGACATCAACTTCCTTGTTTTAAGCGGAAATCTTCATTTTTTATTGTGTTTTTAATTTCCTCGTGGTTTTCGAAGATTATCTCTGTCAGCATTCCATATAGCTAAGTCTAGTCGTTATAGAAATATGTAAATAGGTTTTGTAGCTTCCTCTTCGAAAATAAATAACACATTCTTGAATATTTCGAAATCGTTTCGAACATCAACATCTTTTGCTGTATTTATTATTGGGGCAAATTCACACCAACAATCTCTCTAAATCATCCTTTGCAAATTTGCAAACGAACCTTCGGGATGCTGGAATTGTATGATTTCATCGATATTCTCAAAATAAAATTTTGCGAATTTTTCACGATTTTGATTCCAATCCTACACCTGCAGCATCCTCATTCCTAGATCGATTTAAATAATGATTGATAATCGTGGATAACGATGAAAATCAATTGCTTCGATAATTCATTTCATATTTAAAAAAGTATATTTTAAGCGAAATGGATAGTTTGGAGTATTGTAAATTTTGAGATCAGTATAAGTGGGCTTTCGAAATATCGACAAATTGCAAAGTCTACATCTCGAACTGATTTAGATATAGGTTGACAATCGTGGATAACAATAATACCGCCAGGAAGTAAGAAAACAAATTGATGAGACGCTCGAACAAAAAATTATTCAGCCCTCCTATTCACCTTGGTCGTCCCCTATCTGGGTCGTTCCAAAAAAATCTGATGCGTCCGGGAAACAAAAATGGCGTATCGTCGTGGATTATCGAAAATTGAACGATAAGACCATCGACGATAAATATCCGATACCAAATATAACAGATCTCTTAGATAAGTTAGGGCGCTGCCAGTACTTTACCATACTGGATTTAGCATCAGGCTTTCACCAGATAGAAATGAATCCTGATATACCAAAAACGGCATTCAATACCGAAAACGGTCACTTTGAATATCTGCGAATGCCTTTTGGGCTGAAAAATGCCCCTGCAACTATCCAACGGGCTATGGAAGATATTCTTAGAGGACTCAATAATGTCATTTGTCTGGTTTACTTACACGACATAATCGTCTTCAGTACGAGTCTTCAAGAACACATAGAAAACTTGAAACTTGTATTTGAAAGACTTCGAGATTCGAACTTTAAGGTACAACTAGATCAATCCGAATTTCTTCGGAAGGAAGTCGGCTATCTAGGTCATATAGTTACACCCGACAGTGTAAAGCCCAATCCCGAAAAAATCAAAGTTATTTTAAACTACCCGATACCAGCTACAACAAAACAAAACAAAGGATTTTTAGGATTATTGGGGTATTATTGGAAATTTATACCCAATTTTGCTAAAATTACAAAACCCTTGACAACGTGCTTGAGAAAAATGCTGTAATTGACATAAATAAACCAGAATACCGACAATGTTTTGAATGTTGTAAGAATTTGCTTACAAATGAGCCGATACTTCAGTACCCCGATTTCAACGAAGTATTCCATCTAACTACAGACTTTTCGAATTTGGGGAAAATTTCACGAAATTGAAGGATACGTTTGGGCATGTTCAAGTACCCATATAGCTCAGACATTCAATATATCACGCTTTTTTCGCACATTCTTAGACCCCCGTCCCTGGTTCTCATATTTCGTCACATGTCAATTGTCCACCCTTAAAAATACGTCACACCTATTCTGATCCCCCTGTTTTCAACAAAAAGTATTTATAAAGTTGAAATGTATTTATTACATGATAAAATGATTCATTATATTCACATATTAAGGGTTTGTTGATCAGTGCTGCTTCAACTGTTATGACCCGAGGATCAGTTTGCAAATCATTATTTGTAGCGCACGTAAATCAGAAGACCACATACCAACCAGTTGTCTCACACTTCCTCTACTTCCTCTTGAATATCACATCCCACCCCTGTCTTAAGATAGGACTCCTCGATTCGGAGAAACGAATTTAACACAATACTCTAGCGTCTAGCGCGTGAGGTGATGAAAGATTATGAAGTATGTGTCGTAACTATATCATTGGCCCGTTCTTCGGCATTGTCACGCGTAATCACATTTTATGTGATCCTTCCTCCCCAATACTTGCTTGACGTATTAAATGGAACTATGCGAAAATAAATCTCTCAATGTCAATAAGAAGTCGAGTAGTAAAAGAAAAAAAGGTATTCCATTATTGGAAAAAATGAGATAGCCTTCTATTCGAATGTGCAAAATATCGGGAGCATGAGTGAAGTTACCATTAAATTCCAAGAGATGGTTGGCGTAATTTGAACCCTGCGTCGGGTGCTTCTTAGGTGTTCTTGAAATCTTAGCTGGAAGTTTATGAACATCAGAAATGATGAAGTGGTTTGATGTTTTATACGTAACAGATTTTCCTTTTAGTTGAATGAATGCAGCTATGATAGCTAAAGGTTTGCCAATATAAGTCACAGATGTGAATTGCCTGATACCATTATACAGATATTGTGAATATATTAAATTTAGATTTGTTTTGTTCATCATATTTGAGGCATTATCGATTGTAATTGGAAGGATAGTGGTGTATTAACTAGTTTGTAAATCATTGATGGGTACGCTGTTAATTTATGTGATTTTGGATGAAAATATTGTGTATACCTTCATAAAGAAAGAAAAAATTATTAGTAATTCGTACAATTGTTAAATCTAGAAACCTAATTGAACTGTTGTTTTCTTTTTCTGAAGTAAATTCGATGCCGAGATGTAACCATGCTAATAAACAAATATTTCTACTGAAAAGTATTTAATAGATTAATCTTTAAAAGTAATGTACTTGATAGAGTGAAACAATTGTTAAGATTTATATATAAATTTTACAATTAAAAGTATAAATTGTTTTCAGTGGACAGCCATTGTTTACAAGAATTAATCTACAAATCATAACAAAAACTCATATTTTTGGCCGAAAATCTTCTAGCTGGATAACTCACAACGGTTGCTTTTCCACCATTAGTTTCAAATATTTCACATGAAGCAGAGTTTAGTATGATTTAAGGATAATATCACTTATATTCAAGTAGTTTTGACAAAATTAGAATATTTATTTATTATTTACGTTCGAGAACTTTCCAAGTATCCCAAGTTTTAAGTTAAAATATCGTGTGTCGTCTTCGTAACTTATCGTACTTTCGGGCCCGAAAGGACGAAGTTCAGGAAAAGGCGAGCTTTCAATGCGAATCGGGCTGCAAGATATAGCAATATTAACCAGGCCTGATCAATCAATTAAAATTCAAGTCTTGAAACTCGGAGAATACCTAAATGTTTTTTTTTTAATTGAATTGCGGTTTAAAATGTAAGAAACCTCTATGTTTGGTTTGGTTTGATTTGTTTCTTCTTTCCTCTTCTGTTGACTTTCGATTTATGTAGTAAATGTCAAGATATATGATGAATTATATTTAAAAATTTTTATTTTCGTCTTTACGTACGTTTCTGTCTCACGACCATCATCAGAAGACCTATTATGTCCAAAACGGGATTTCTTAAAATTAATTTTATTAGCACAAATAGTCCATATCGCACCAATTTCAATTAAAAATACCCACGTCGCCGAAACGAACCGAACCACGAATAATCGAAATTGTACCACATCATCGAAAATGAAACAAAGTGTTAATGTGACCTATTTCTCGAGAATTTTATATATAATAGCAAATATTAAATTGATGGCATTCTAAATTTCTAGCTACATAGTTAAACAATATTTCTTCACAGGTTATAAAAATTATTTATGCTTACCACAAACTATTTATGTGTGATGAATCAATCGAACGCATCGTCTATGTTATATCGTTGATTGAAAGAGATTCCAACCAACTGTTATAGGTACATAAGGTACTGACGACATGTGCGTTAATGAAGCACGCCCATCAAATCCCCATATTTTTCAAATCTATCGCCCTCATTAAATCTTAGTCTCTCAAAACATAACTTGTATTATTAGGTCAAATTACTTCAGAAGCAAATGCATTAAATTGTGATTATTATTAGGGTACCATTTCATACCCATTCCTGATCTTTTTTCGCAGTTTGCAATATCTCCTCATGGAGATTTAGAAACAATGTTATGATTGTTTCAAAATTCTCTTATTTACTACTAAAAGACTTTTCGAAAGAACTATTTGAATTAACAAAGTGGGTTCCTGCAATCAATCCTCGCCCATGATTAAAGCAGATGCAATAAACAGAGCAATTATGTTCTTCAGAGTATCTCTGATGGGGAATTTGTACAATTGAAATCTGGAATTTATCTAGATTTGTTTATTCAATTTGTGAATGGGCTTATACACGCACAACTTAATGCAATGCAATCCATGAAGAATAAACTAGAGATGCTATCATTTGGAAATTAATTGTATCAAAGAAATTTACATGAGTCTCTCGGCAATTTGGAATCGTATGAGTTGCTACTGGTAATCGAGAGAAAACGGTTAACGAGCAATAAACTGACGACCGTCCCATAAATAATGAATTACAGACGAGATGTATTTTTATGGCTCTAAACTCATATATAGATGAAGTAAGTATACTGAAAGCTACAAGGATAATTAGAAAAATGCTTGAAATGACTAACCATAACTACATATCAAAATATGTACAATAACCTAATTTTTCTTTACCTATATCGGAAAGTAGTTCGGATTTCACTGACCAACGAGGAATCTACATCTAAATGTGTTTGTGCAAATTGTAAAATACTCAATAGCAATATAATGATCGACCAAATTTGATTGACTGATGAACATTACAATGCTAACACACTTGAACACATGAGATACCCTATGAATAAGGAAGTTCGGAATGAATTTCAATCTAAATTCGACGGAACACTATAAAAAAAGTTGATGCTTAAATAAATAAGATTTGAATTCCATCAAAGGATCCTGGAAGTCTAGGCAAGAGTCGAAAGTTCTAAGTATATCCTCCCAAACCATTTTGTATTTTCAGGGACACACTTAGTTCGTAACGTATGACCGGATTCAATTCATTGATGAGGCTAATTCCCGCAATGGTATGCATTTCGGGATTAGTTGTGTCCTATTCTCATTAGATATAAATTTATTCCGAATAATTCTGAAATTAACTGATCCATAGATCACTAGCTTCCCTCATCATACTTTTGTTAGCACTATTTTTCGCTTTCTAAGACTTTAGCGGGTAAAATGTAAGATTACTTATATCCCCAGAAACATCAACTCCCGTAGGAACAATAATATACCTACTGCAAATAATTGAGTTAATAATTTTGCTGGTACTTTTTGAAAAATATATATTTGCAATTTCAAGCACTTCCCTTTCTGCACCTAAGATTTTATTTGAACCAAAAAATTCGAAAATCAGGCGAAATAAAAATGTATTGCAATTTAAAAAAAATTATTCATTTCATTCATCATTTACATCAGCCGTAGTGAACCAGTTTAATATTTCATCATAAAAATATTCTTCAGGATCATATTCTTAAATTTTCTTGAATCATCAATTTTTCATATTAGTGGGATTTTTCCCACTAATATAAAAAAATGTGTCTTATTTGAAGACATTTTGTCACGGCCGATTTTGCTTAGGAATAAAATGCTTAAAGAAAATAATACACCACGCAACAACACACCGGGTAAAGTGGTCAGGTTTGTGCAGGGAATAACTACTGTAAGTCTTCCCTTTCTGCACTAAACTGAAGCAGGTTTCCACCGTAAATTAGTTAAGTAGTAACGGCACAACCTCCTTTTATGCGCAGTACTTCCCGTTTTGCACTTAGCCATTCCATTAGAAATAGCTAAAGACGTGAAAAGACGTCAAACTATATTATGTCAAAATTATTGACATATAGAACTATGTAAACGTTTCATGATTCCACAGATTAAATTAATGTAATGCAACATTATTATAAAGTAACTATGGTTTATGATCTACAGATTTTAGAATTATCTCTATGACGACAAACACAAAAATGGGACGTCACTACTTCAACGTCTTCTTTTTTTTAATTTCAAAATATTAAATTAGGATAATTCTGCAAGATAAATGTTTGCTTAACCTGAAAAACACTCTACAAATACACTTTAGGTATAATTATATACGAGGGCAAGGTGAAAATTCCCTGAAAAATGAGACAGATGGCGCCACAATCGAAAATCCCATGAGACATTTGTGATGTATCGGCTAGTTAAAGTGCACGAGATTGCTGAGACTCTGGGCATCTCAACTGAACGGGTACCGAACATTTTGCATACATTTTTGAATATGAGAAAGCTATCTGCCAGATGGGTCCCACATTTGCTCTCTGTTGACAACATGCGCCACCGTCTGACAACTTCAAAGGAGTGTTTGGCGATGTTCAAGCGCGATAAGGATTTTTTGCGACGTGTCGTAACTGTGGACGAAACATGGAACCATCACAACACACAGGAGACCAAAAAACAGTTGAAACAGTGGACTTGAAGGCCAAAGTGGGTTTATCGGCCAACAAAGCCATGGCGACCGTTTTTTGGGATGCACACGGTATCGTCCATATCGATTACCTTCGAAAGAGCAAAACGATCACCGGCGTATATTACGCAGACCTGTTGGACCGATTCGAAGCCGATTTGAAGCGGAAGCGGCCGCATTTGGCAAAGAAAAAAGTGCTCTTTCACCAGGACAACGCACCGGCGTACAGATCCGCAGACGCAATGGCAAAATTGAATGATTTGCGCTACGAAAAGGTACGTCAGCCACTATATTCTCCAGATTTGGCCCACTGAGATTTGTATCTATTTCCCAACTTAAAGAAATGACTCAGCGTAAAGAGTTGGCTCCAACGATGAAACAAACGCCTATTTTGAAGGATTGCTGAAATCATATTATTTGGAAGGGACCGAAAAATCAGAAAAACGTTGGACAAAGTGTATCGGGCTACAAGGAGATTATGTTGAGAAATAAAAGAAGTTTTGACCAAATAAATCATTTCTTGTTTAATTTTTCAGGGACTTTTCAGTTTGCCCTCGTAGTATAGTATAAAAAGTACAATAGATTCCATTTGACTGAAGATGGATGCCAAAAGTGCACTTGAAAGAGGGGCACCCAAAAGCAATACAGTTCCTATTTTCACTACTTAGCGATCTGCAAATTTCAAATCCATACGACTAATAGAAACGGCGCAATCGTGTGTGCACAGTGGGTTACGTACGCACGTATGCACACACAAACGCCATCTCAAAAATAGTTTAGATGGTTTCAGAAAGACTCAAAACGGATATTTTCGCGAAAATACATTACAATACAGTATACCCTTATACTATTTGTAGTGAGGGAAGTAAATTGTGCAGCAATATTATAAGCTAAAATTAGTCACTGCAATTAAATAGTGATTACCAATTAGTGGTAACAAATAGGTTCAGTTCATCTGTATCGAATAAATATCAACACTAATAAAATCTTTCAGAACTAGATACATTAACTATTCGAGGACCTAGATGGGTGGTTCGTACAATAGAATAACGAACTGTATAACGGATATATTATTATGCAATAAGAGAAATGCCCCGCTAGTGTTTTGGGCTGGTGTCGGACCATCGCCAAGAGCGGTCGGTGGTCCTTGCAGGGTCACCGGTGAACGACCCGACCATCTTACCGATTCCGTTCCTGCGGGATGCTGCGCTGACACTCGATCATTGAAGGCCATCGACCCAAATAATGTATGGTTATCCAACAGAGGCAAGTTAACCCTGGTCTCGTACGATACAACTTACTACGGTTACCTGCCGGCCGTAGCTAATCTTGCTCTACCCTTGATTAAATTTACACGAATATATCGTGCACGCCCATACAAAGTTCAAACGAATACAAATTTCTGCAACCGTTGATTAATCTATAGACCTTCGGGTTACAAGTAGCGAGTAATAAATCATCTTTAACATCATATTAACATGCGCTCTAACTCATTTGTTATAGCAATATATTGCACTCCTAATTGCTTAGTTAGCCGTAATTAATTCTAGAATTTCAATAAACTCTTTAGGTTATTTATTCGTTTAGATTATTTCCTTCTTTCGTCAAACAAAACAGTTTCATTTCAAAAGTAATAAAAATTCAATTATCAACTGAATATGGACAGATACTTCTGCAAAAAAACGCAAATACTAACAACTGTCATTTTTGAGAATGTTTAATATTTGGGGCCATAGCTTGTGTTTGTTAATATCATAGCAAATACAACATTAAAAAAAAAACATAAATTTTTACTACACGAGAAGAAAATGAGGTCTGCTAGAGAAGTTTTGCAGGTCTCGATCCTCACAGTTAAGAATATAAAGGGGAAATATCGCCCGATCTTATATATAAAATCACCAACTGATGATATATATCTTATATAACTGATGATATATATCTTATATATAAAATCACCATCTTCTGAATTAATGATTCTGAACCCAGGTATGAATTATATATAAATTCTTAGGAAATAGGTCACACTAGCACATATGCTAATTATTTTCGTCTCACGACCATCATCAGAAGACTTATCAATGTCTAAAAGGGAATTTCTCAATACTAATTGTATCATCACAAAGTGTCCTTATCGCACCAATTTCAATTATAAATGCCCACGTCGCCAAAACGAACAGAAACACGAGTAATAGAGGTTGAAACACATAAATGTTTCAAGTATATGAATATGTATTAAGAATCTCTTTCTTAGTAATTTTCTTAAAAAATTCGAAGTCATTTCAAAGTAATGTTTGAATACGACTGAAACCCAAAAATATAAGGCTCAAGTATCCACATTCGAACCAGATGTTAAAGATTCATGAGGCAATAGAAAAAGGTTGTCAGACCTTATTTGAAATATTACTACTTCTACCTAAGATATACTTTCAACATTATAAAGACACATGTAGGAATTTGCAAGGGTTTTAATTAATTAAATTAGTATAAGCCTGCCTTAATGATTGAACGTCTGCTCTATTTTATACAGACTTGGAGTCACGTTTTATGTGAATTATCTCCAGAATAGATTTAATAATTGGTTTCTTTAGTTAATTTTGTAATCAAATTGATGATTATAATCAAAAGAATGTTTAGCAAACAATTTAATTTATAAACTCTGTGGGTTCGTTTACCATTAGATATTGAAGGTTTTAGATTTGAAAAATATTTTCCAACACAGTAGGTTTATGCGCAACATTTATGTCATAGTTTTTAAACATTTCTTAATGTTCTTTGAGGTCTCCGGAATGTATGGTATTATCATAAAGTTATCTGTATTACCGTTTATGTTATTTATATATGACGTTCAATCATAGATTTTGTTTATTCTTTCTTTAATGATGGGATTGAAAAATATTTTTGGGTAACCATTCATTTCCAGTGTATTAAGAAAAATTTTCAAATTTTTGGGACGCTCCTCTGGGTGGGACAATTTAACAGCGCTATCTGTAAGGCTGTTTATAACACTTTTTTTATAACTTGTTGGTGCAATGAATTGAAGTGAAGATTAGTAAACCACGAACTTTTTATTTTTCCATCTGAATCATTTAAGACGAAAATAATAAACATATGTGTTAGTATGACCTACTTCTCGAGAATTTATATACCTGTATAATCTCTTCTGAATATCGAGAAACTTACTAATTCTGAAAACGTCGTTCATATAGAAAGCGACAGAAGCATAATTTGAGTAATGATTGTGCCATGCCCGATGAACTAAACTTTGTGGAAAACAGTTCAATGATTAGATGCAAAATTCTTTTTTTAATGGTACACAAGATCCCATAAACAAAAGTTGTCATTATTTTGTTTGTTTTCAACATAGATATTATATATACATACATGGATAGCGCATGAGGGATTTTCATTGACTCCAACATATGAAACAGCTGACAAGTGGCAAAACATCGTTCTAACCATAAGAGTACATGTTACTGTAATCTATCATATTATGTTGTTTTCAAAAGAAAATAGCATTATTTTAATACAGAAAACTTCTTTAGTGCTTTGTTTTTTAGTTGTGATTAGTTGTTTCGCTTTTTACTTTGATTTTATCGAATGATATTGTGTAATAACTCTTGGCGACAATAAGGTTATAATAGTGAAATGTGTGATTAATTAGTTTTATTGGATACTTTTAATACATCTAAAATATAACAATGGTGAAATCGTGTTCCGGATTTGGATGTACAAATCGGTATCAAAAAGGAGGACCTAGTTTTTACTGATATTTACAAGTTTAGTATATACTGGATAGTAGTAGTAGATACTTAATTGACAATAATGTAATTAAAGCGTAGACGTTAGAATTACAATTTTAATCGACTATTCACAATCGAAAATATAAACTAATAGTGTAATAATTACTTCTCATTTCAGTTTTCCTTCAGATGAAAATATGAAATAAAAATGGGTAATAGCAATGAAAAGAAAAACTATGTGCCCAACAAGAGTTCTCTTCTTTGTAGTGAACACTTTACAGAAAATAATTTCAGGTATTCATTGGTTCATTGGGAAGGCAATCAGTAAAATACCATGTAGTTCCTCCTAGTATTTAAAATTTTCCAGAGAATGTTTTGAAACGTAAGTTAAAACCCAGAGAAACTAGAAATCGGTAAACAATATGAATTTGTCATAATTTTTAGCTGGGTATATGTTATTATCATGTTTTTACTAGTGATTATGCAAACATTATTTGTTGTGAGGGCACCTCATTGGTATATTATATGCTAAGTAGATTTATACCATTTTGATACAATCTTTTCAGTCCTGTACCTTCATCTTCTAACATGTACATAATTTTTCAAATTACGAAGCATACTATTGATAAGCAAAGAAAAGTAATGAATTACTTGACTACAAGTAATCGTCGAATGAATGCAAAAGTTAAACATCTCAAAAATGTATTAAAACATGTGAAGGAAGGGCAGGATAATTCAGAACAATGTTTACTTTTATTCTCGAAGAATTTGTATTTTTAACAGTAACTGTACCTGATATTATTTCATAATGTTCCTCTGTTGGTAAAATTTAAGTTCAAAATTAAGGTTACCGATAACGTTAATGCTATGTTTATATCACTTTTATTTTCTTTAGAAACCGTAATATTTTGTTAATGTTTATTATTATAACAAAAGGTAAGCTAGCAATTTGACATCTGCGACTAGCCACAATACCAGAAGATCACCACTGAATAACAATAACTGTTCATTTATGTAATTTCCAGTTCTTCTTATTTATATTTAGCATCTTGAGACACAATCAGATCAGTCTCTGGCTTAGGAAAAATCCAGGTTTGGGTTATATAGTAACGAATTAGATCAATAATTTTAATAAATGACCTACTTTTTTTTCGAAATACTCCAAGAAATAGCAAATATTATTTATGTCTAATCATTTGAGGATTTTGATATTTATAGACATATTTCTGTTAAAGGTTGCTTAATTTTGAATAATGGGTATATGTTACTTGTTTTCCATATTATAATTAAATCTCCACGGCATTATGAAAGATGTTTTATTTATTAGGTCATGTATGGTAATGATTATGTAGTTGCACATATGTATCATTTAATAATTGAAGCTGTTAAAAACAAAATTTGTCATTTAATGTGAGTACAGTAATTTCAGTTGATTATATACTAAAATTTTCCATTGAAGAAATACAAAACAAGTTGCATATAGATGCTTCATGGAAATATGATTAAATTCAAAATGAACGATGATTAATTCTATATCGTTGATGTAATTTTGTACATAATACTATTATGTATTGTTGCTGAATTATAAAAACCGATCAAAGACGATTGTAACTTGATAATTCATGAAATTCGTAAAGTGCTCCATTTAAATCAATGTAAATTATTCACGTTCTTGCCACTTGTCACGTGGTCAGAATTATCTTCATCTCTGTCTAATACCTTCAATCAATCAATCAATCAGAACGGGGGCGGACGAGTCCGGAGCACTTAGACCGCTTGATTGGGTCCATTGCGCGCCCCTTGATACGAGAATCAATCCAGCAGGCCCAAGGCCGTGCCAAAAGCTAAGATTTTGCCTGGACTGATATCTCTTATTGCTTCAGGCAGCATATATGTACTGCCGAGGTGTTGTAGCCTGAGAGAAACCAGTGCTGGACATTCTGCTAGGATATGAGAGGCGTCTAATACCTTGCTGGAATAGGTCTTCTGTCTCTCTTACGTGTTGGAGTCATCGACTGAACAGCGGTTCGTATACCATGCGCTATCCATGTATGTATATATAATATCTATGGTTTTCAACACCCTCTCTGATGGTTGCAAGAGTTGCCAAATTAGTGAATTTATTCTGTAAAAAGAAAAGTGGAGTTTTGTATGAAAGAAACTCGTGAATAAAAATTCGTTTGCTAGAAAATCGTAAAATAGTCATTAATTAAAAACTTATTGAAGAAAATTTTCTCCATAAGTTATTTTTAATCCATTCCACTCGTATAGCTAAGCCTATGTTTACCCCTACACAAAACATTATTCCATGATCTGTAAATCAGAAAAAGTATAATATTTTGGAAATGAAAAAAATATGGAGTGAATAATAAATGATTGAACCAATTATAGCTTGAGTTCATGAACGGTGCAATGTTTTATAAAACGCATCAAATAATTAATTGTAAGTATCATATGTATATCATTAACTGGTATGCAAAGTGATTTTGTAAATACACATTGGTGTGGCTACTTATTGTAAACATTAGCATACAAAATTCATATATATTCACACTTGGCATGACAGGGCGCGTCTCGCGTTAACAATATTCGTAAATATATGTAATTATATTGTCTTTAGTTTCATAAACGCTATTTCTAAAACATTACTGTCATCTATTAAAAATAATTCACGATACATTTGAGGTCTCTACGGAATTATAATTACAGGTTATGCGTGGAATATCCTACCTGCTTTATATTCTATTTGTCAAGTTGAATTCAATATTTCATTCCTTGAAGTATGTTCGTCGGAACGCCGATTTATATTACGGTTATGCAGTGAACTTCGTGATAGATATTTGGCACTTTGGAGAAAATGAGAATAACCCTGTAAACTATTAGTTCGACCAATGAAATATAATTTGAAATTCAAGTTTTATGATTTCAAAACATCAAAATTTGTCAATTAAACTCATTGCCACGATGTAAATCGTAGAATAATATAAGTACTAAGTATTTTCATAACCTTGCAGGGCTCGCAATTGTATTTCGCTAATATTGCCTGCAGTTATTGTCGAGTCATATTAGCAAAAAAGCTGGAAAAATTTGCGGGCAACTTCAATCGACTCCGGGTTTTTTTGCAAAATGTTCCTGAACGGATTTACAACATTCCCGAAAAAAAAACCAATATATGCTTTTCCATTTTTCAATTTATTGGTCAGTTAATGGCCAATGTTGGACAAAACGCGGAAATTTTGCAATTTTCAACGAAAATGGCTAGAAAATTCAATTGGACTATTGTTATATGAATTTCCGGTGTTGTTAATAATGGTTCTGGATTTGAGTATATTACCAACACCTTGGCTACATTGTTGTGAAAATATGATTCAATATTCACTGTTAAATGTTATAAAAAAAATTTTGTAATCATACTATTTCGATGCTTCTATCAGTATATTTGATGACTTGAAAAAACTTGGATACTATACTAATAAATGATTGATCCGTAAGAATGATTTTTTATTAAGGACTGGCAAATAATTAAAAACAAACAAATTTTGTAATACAGAAAGAATAACATAAACAGACACGTTAAAATTTTTAAACTAATTTTTTCTTATTATCATTAACATATATTAAAATTTTGGTAATATAAAAAATATTTCACAGTCTTTTGAATAATTAACTTTAAACTAATATCTAACTAAATAATAACTAACCTAAAAAATATATATACATAATTTTGCAATAAATAGAATATTATTTTTATTACTATATTTACAATATTTTACAAATGATTTTTCCATATGACTAACCATTTATATCAATTATTCGCTTTCCTGATTTTCATCTTCATCATCATTTTCCTCAATTTCATCATTAAAATTAGAACCAGTACAAAAATTTAAATCAGTCTCATATAAATCATCTACCAGTCACCTCGAAAACCCCCGAGTACAGTTTTCTAGCCATTTTCGTTGAAAATTGCAAAATTTCCGCGTTTTGTCCATCAACATTGGCCAATAACTGGCCAATAAATCGAAGAATGGAAAATCCGACTTCGGAATCGTGATCAGCGACCTCAAAAACCCCCCGAGTACAGTTTTCTAGCCATTTTCGTTGAAAATTGCAAAATTTCCGCGTTTTGTCCATCAACATTGGCCAATAACTGGCCAATAAATCGAAGAATGGAAAATCCGACTTCGGAATCGTGATCAGCGACCTCAAAAACCCCCCGAGTACAGTTTTCTAGCCATTTTCGTTGAAAATTGCAAAATTTCCGCGTTTTGTCCATCAACATTGGCCAATAACTGGCCAATAAATCGAAGAATGGAAAATCCGACTTCGGAATCGTGATCAGCGACCTCAAAAACCCCCCGAGTACAGTTTTCTAGCCATTTTCGTTGAAAATTGCAAAATTTCCGCGTTTTGTCCATCAACATTGGCCAATAACTAGCCAATAAATTGAAAAATGGAAAAGCACATACTATTTTTTTTCGGGAATGTTGTAAATCCGTTCAGGGACATTTTGCAAAAAACCCGGAGTCGATCGGAGTTGCCCGCAAATTTTCCCAGCTTTTATACTTTTTTCGTCTAATTTGACCCGACTATTAGTTCAGTCAAAATAATGCATCCGCATACAGCAATTGTTATTCTATCACTCATTATACAAACATCTTACCACTACACCGCTGATCATATGACAATAATTACGAAGCCCTAATTTCATACACAATACAACAACATACGTCATTCTGGATATCGCAGCATTTTTCAGTACTCCAGTTACTCACCTGAAACAAGAGATATATACATGAGTATTATATCTATATAAAACAAGTTCTAAAAAACATAGTTAATATGGTATACAGTAAAACATTTTAGTTGACTGTGCTTTCCATTTCTGAACTGACAAATTGATACATCTCATTACAAATAATGTCATAGGGCGTTAATAACATGTAAATTGCCCTAGGGCATTACGGATTTATAACGAATTATCATAGCAATAAATGAATTTTAACATAGATTTATCTTTATTAACATCTCAATACCGATTAAATGTCAAACCAGCTATTTTGTAGTTTCGAAACAGCTTTCCTTCCTCGAACATTTCCACTACCACTCAACTCTAAGCTAAGTGGTCTAGCGTTATTGACAATAAATACTTTATATCAAATAATCGATACTTTTATGGAATTTATAGATGGCATATTATGATATAATTGTCAAAATTTTGCTTTTATTTGAGAATCCTGATGAATATCGGACTAGTAGGACTTTGAAAGTTGAAGGGTGTTATAAGGAGAATAAGCCCTCTGACGACGTACATTCCCTAGAGCCAGAAATCCTTGGGAATTCTGCCGATCTGGGGACGTTATTGTCCTAATAACACCCGTGATACCTTAATAACTATTCGATTCCAAGATAACACAAACTCAAACATATGATCACAATTAATGAGATCAATAGCATGTGTTCTGAAAAGTTTTGCGGTACATAATTCAATTTAGCTAAGCTCCTTATTTTTCAATTAATTGAATATTTTTCGGAAGATGTCCTTTAGTTTCCTATGTGGAAGTATTTGGCATAAGTTAACAATTCTGCTTAGATTCTGGCAATCGTTCCATTCCGGATTATCGTTTTCATACTATTTTCTCAATTAATTAAGCGGATGGATGAATCGCAATTAAGTTTTGTTTGAAATGCACTCGGGGCATCTGGAATTATCAGACGGTTGAGGTTTGTTCACTACGTAATGACAAGAAAATCCTTTTTGGCTCGTCTAGAAAATTGAATAGCACGCCAGTTTGCATTACAATGAACTGAGTTTTTATTCATTTTTCCTCAAAGTCGAGCTGTTGGCCCTGCGGGCTTTAGCAACTCACTCTTATACTCTATAATGAATTCATAAATAGGAAAATTCATTTTAAATGCAAAATATTCAAGGGATCACAAATGACAATTATTTTATTCCATCATTTACCTGAGTCTGGAAGATAAGAAATTCAATTGTTTACAATGCCTTTCGACTGAATTTTCTCGAACATATGTTTACGAAATAAACATTGATAAATACATAGGTATGAGTAGATCAACTTTTTGAAAGAGTTTCCTTCATTTACTTGCTATTTTATAGATAGGTAAAAACCCGAATATTCTAAGTGCTATACCTGTGTACCATTCCTATTACCCTTGATTCGGTGCTAGCTAAATAAACAATGTATATATCTTCGGATATATTTAATGATAATATTTTTTGATCTACAATTTCATTTAGAGCGATACACTACATAATTTAACCCTTTTTCGGTACCTCCAGCATCATCAGTCAATCAAGAACTACAAATGGCATTGGGAGTTGACCAGTATCAATCAAAGGACTTACAATTCTATAATAGCACCACCTGACCCCTTTTTGACAGAATATCAATAGCAAATATCAATTGCGATCAAATACATTGAATTGTTTCATTTTCCATTATTTATTTCTGAATCTTTTCTAGTCCGAAAATTCCATATTATATAGTACACATAATTAATGGCTCCACAAAAGTAATTTTTTAAATCAAATTTGGGAAATATTTACTAATAATAAGGTCACTCTATAGTTTTCTGGAAACAACCAACATGAGATAAATGAAAATATTCATATATTCATTTATACCCAATTTCTTCCAAATATTTAATACATTTTTGTCCAACAGTTATACAATTTCTACATTCCAGAATGAAACGAAGCTAGAAATTGAAATACAATTGAATTAATTTGAGAAATTTAACCACATTTTTATCATTAGTACAGAGGAATGTATGACAGATTAAGATATTTTTGGAACAAGTTTTCAAAGAATCCTTGTAGAATTTGAACTCATCGATTCGAAAGCAAATTTCGAAACTGTTCAAGAGTTTCTGGTGGATTTCATACAAGGCTTTCAAAGGTCCTAGAGCTATATCAATTTCTGACAAATAGTTGATGGTACCTCCTGCATTTGGTGATTCTCTCCCACCTCATTGCGACCCCCGAAACTGAAGTCACGACACGCCTACACTGAATTCTCTTCAACGGTTTGAACTCGCCTTCGAATGCTACACTCATATGCCGAAATTGCCCATTTCCCGAAATAAATACTCAGTTCGCGATACAAGCAAAGTCAAATAAACGGTTGCCCAAAATATGTTCTATTTCGACATTTGTATTTGTTCAAAACTCCGAGCGGAAACGTTACCGCAGGTTGATTTGCTGAACTTTTCGCAGGTTAGTATGTTGAATTTTTATATATTTCTGGAAATACTAGGTTAGTATATTAAAATTCGGCATTTCAGCAAATACGAATAGCTCAATTCTCGAAATGGGTAAATCACCTTGAACATATTTTTGTCAACCGATTATTTGACTATGCTCATATAGCGAACTGAGCATTTATTTCTAGATTTGGGCGAATCGGCAATTCAATTCAATTCAAGTGAGGTTTGACAATGGCATTGAAAATGCTCTATGAATCATTGAGTGATATGCTACTAATTTATGGCTACCACTAAACGATGAATTAGGCATAGTCTGTAAACGAGGGTTTTCTGTTAATGTTAAAGTTTATTCTATTATGGTAACGTACGTTCAGTATGAAAAGTTGATTCTCCTATGTTTTCTGTTTCCAACGTAAAATGAAATGCCCCTTTACGACATGTAGTACCTCACATTAATAGTTCAACACGAGACTTTGCAGTTAAATTGAATCAGAATTTCAAACCTAAATTTACTGTTAAAGAGTCAGCGGAATTGTCAAAAAATACCGCTAACCAACGGGTTTCTAGTTCCTTTTGATATTTCCAACATGTTTTCAAATATGCGAACTACATGATATAAGTCTCTATTCAAGAAAATTTTAGATACATCACATATTAGCCCTTTAATTCATAATGAAATAGAACTTCTGTTTGACTATGCTTAAATCAAAACTATTGTCAGTTTAACAATAAATTTTATGTACAGAATTCAGGTCTAAAAAAAAATAATTAAAATTTGACATATTTTCACGACAATATGTAATTTTTATTTTGTTTTTCGAAACATTTTAGACAATTATTATGATAAAGAATTTCAAGTATCTTTTATGATGTGTACAGTACTTCTTCCAAAGCAGGTAAAAAAAGAGCAATCTTTTTGAAGCATCAATGATGATGCGGCGTACGTGTACCATAGAGATCCTATACACAAGATCTCTATGACGTGGACAAGTCAACGCGTACGTATTTGAGTGTGGAGGAAAGGAACTGGTATGCTGGCAATAAGATCAGGTACTTTTTTCTAATAAAACACGTGGAATCTATGAAATGTCTATTTGTATTAAAAATTAGTAACCGAAAATAAAATAATGTAAATTAAATCAACGAATATGTGCATTCGAAAAAAAATTGTCAACCGAGTAATACCATCATTATTATACAGATTTTTCACTACAATTTTCTGAAAAAAAAAACAATATTAAAGTTTAATCAGATATTCATTTCCCAGAGATCTATAGTTGCTTTTAATTTTATAACGATAAAATAATGCTCAGCAAACAACAAAAACCTAAATTTGACACGTTGAACGTAGACCGTAGACAGGAATATGAAGGAAAACGCAATTTACCACCAATTTTCCAGAATTTTCCTCCTTTTCGGGAAATTTTGTACCGAGAACCATCACGCGGTACCTTATTATTCCAATAACCCTGACTAACATTTTTCGAAAAACAGAATACCTAATTAAAGTTTGTCGTGTGGAAATGATAAATTTTCATTTTCCGGAGTTATCCAGAAAACTATCGTCGGTTTTGATTTTATGATCATTAAATAATACTATATAATTACACACGTTGGATGACCGAGATAGGAATATGAAGGAAAAACGACGCAATTTTCCTTATTCTGATGAAAATTGTACCGAGACACATCATGGCATCTTATTATTTCATTACCACAGTCCAAGAAAAAATTTCGTTTGTTGCTAAAATTTGGTAGAATTTTTCAATTTTCGAGTTCAGCGGACCAAAAAAACTCTTGTTACCAAATTTCAGAAACTTTGGATTAGGGGAGCCCGAGATATTCCATTTGTCAATTGAAAATGGTTTTACATTGTTTATTTATAGTAATAATCACGAGCCCCCTCTTATTTTATATGACTGATGATGTGTAACCCATCTTGAATACGATGCAAAAAGAATTGTGCATTTTCGTGCGATCTATAAAATTTTAGATAATTTTCATTCTTTTGACTGGACTAAGAACCCATTCCTAATTTATCGTTTAGTCATAGTCATAAATTAGCAGCATATAACTGAATGATTCATATAGCATATTCAATACCATTATCAAAAGGACACATCACTATTAAATTGGTCACAATAAAACGAATAGTTATCAATAACGGTTTTTCTGTAGATCAAATAATAAAATTAATTAACTGCAAACAACTACAATTAACTTTTTCTATTCCTGGACGCTTATGACTTTATAACGATACGCAAATGCGTATATGCAGTTATAAGTATCATCATAATCTTACGTCGTACGGGATAATTACCAAAGACCCTTGAAAGATGACTTCGCCTAACTCACTAACTAAAACGCCGGAAATAAAGAAATCTTGGACGGGTTACTGAGAACCATCCAGGACAAAGGATACAGAACCCTTGAAAATGCCGGCGACATAGTTGCCATGGTACAAGGAAAATACAACTCCACGGTCAGAGATCAAATGTAAAAGGCTCTGAACCTGGTAACAATATGGACGGATTCAGAGGGACTGAATATCAGGCCCCACGAAGCCACCATAGTAGCATTCACTCGTAAACGAAAATTAGAGGGCTTGGGACCTCTGAAGATTCGAGGAGAAACTATACAGATAAAAGGGGAAGTCAAATATCGAGGTGATATACTAGACTCGAAACTGACTTGGAACCAACATCTAGGAAAAGTAATTTAAAAAGCGGAGACCTCATTATATGTGGCCAGACGCTCCTTCGGGAAAAAATAGGGCTACGACCGAATATGCTCCACTGGTTTGGTATGGTGGCCTAAAACACAACAAAAAGGGACCATGACAAGACTGATCAAGGTCCAGAGACTTGCATGTCTCGGGATCACAGGAGCCATGAAATCTACGACCACTGCAGCAATGGAGACACTACTGGGATTACCTCCCCTCCTATTGGTAATCCAAGGAGAGAGAAGGCTTGGTGCTTTCAGAATACAAAATACATTGGAATGTTCACATTGGGCAAGAACACATGAGAATCGTAAAAAAAAATCGTGACTAGGACGTGTTAGGCATGACAGCCGATCACATTCACATTCCAAAGCGATATTCTTTTAACAACACATTCAGGGTATCAATACCAGAAAGGACTTAATGAGAACATAAAACCTTGGGCGACATTCTCCAGGGAAATATCTGGTATACAGACGGGTCTATGACTGAAAAAGGTGCAGGTGCAGGAGTATACTCAAGAAACCCAAACACTGGCTTGAGCTTGAGTAAACACACCTCTGTCTTCCAAGTAGAGGTATATGCAATCCTCCAAAGTGTGAAGGAAAACAATCGAAGAGCCATCGACGATGAGCAGATCCACATATTGACAGACAGTCAGGCTGCACTTAAGGCAATGCGAAGTCAGGAAGTGACATCCCGTCTGGTATGGACATGCAAAAAAGAACTTGAAATACTAGCAGGCCGAAACCGCGTTAAGCTAATTTGGGTGCAGGGACATCAGGGAATGACAGGCAATGAAAAAGCCGACGAACTTGCAAAACGAGGGTCGGAGAGCGCTCCAGATCCAGAACAGACCACGGGGTACAAAAACGTACAACACGAAGGTCTGAAGAATACTAAGAAAAAATCCCAGGAAACGAACATGAGAAGAAATACATCAAAGTCCCGTGTAACAAAAGAACGGCAGACCTATTAGCAATGAATAGGGAAAAATAAAAGTCGTAACAGGGCTCATGACTGGCCATGCGCCAGTAAAATGGCACCTAAATGAAATGGGACTGAATAATGGCGACCTGACATACAGACTTTGCGGTAAGGATATAGGAAGAGTGACACCACATACTGTGTAAATGCGAGGCACTGGATCGCAAAAGACAGTCAATTTTTGGAAAGCCTAACGGCGAACCAAAATTATACAGTTCCCACCCAGTGAAGGACTTGTAGAAACTCGTACAAGATACAAAAGTACTCGAATGGATACCGTAAAGAAAAAAAACATAGGCGAGATATAATGGGCCAGCAGGCCTAAGTGTCATCGAAGGCAATAGCCAGACAAGCCTACAAAGGGGGTGAATTTTTAGTGAGTATGCCTGGAATGGTGACTCTTACAGTAGACCATGAGACTCAAAGACTCATAACGTCCCCATAAATGGTTTTCTTCACCTCCGCAACAAAAAAAACTCACTAACTAACAGTTCAATGCATACCTTTCATCTATATTACTTTTTGATTAGCTATAATGACGAAACGTACAAACGACTAATCATTATGATTTTTCCAACCCTTTACCGAACAATTTTCTTCGATGGGAGATAAAAAGTATTATTCTACTAATATGAATAATTTAGGATATTGGTGATCAATATCCATAGTAACTGTAGGTAATATTCAAATTCAAATAATGATAATGACGGCTGAAAGCGTAATGAAAGAGACATTTTATTTCAGATGTCAAAGATAGCTGCACTAATCAAATTTGATTATATTACAACCCCTTCAGCAAGTTTAGTCACCAGGTAGGGCGTGGGTGATGGGTGTCATGTCTGTGCTGTCCGGCGTTCGCACCTGGTGAAGTTTACAAGAAACTATCCGGCCAGCTATCCATTTCGTCGGGCAGCTGTTTGAAAGCAGTTATCGTGTAATATGCTACGTAAGTCTGTAATAATGGGAACAGACCAGAAACAATGGTCTCCATGTCATGGCTCGCTGCGCGGCTCCCTATTTACCACCGCCCGTCTGTCAGATCGCGCGAGCCATGCCGCCCGACATGCTATTGTTTTAAGTAACACTACGTAGTGGTCGAAACTAGAACGCCTTTATAAATATAAAAAGTATTTTCAAATGGAACTGAACCATACCGTCACATTTTCAAGCATAGCTGTTAATCTTTGTGATAGTTGAATTAACAAATTTTTCAATACGAAAAACATATTATATCCTGATACAACCATCGTGATGCCTTCAGAATCCCGAGAATCATTATCGTCCAAGAATTGTTGGCATGACTGATGGCATATTATATGGTTGATATCAGAATTAGTTAAGCTTTGGTTAACCTGCTAGGGTCGGTATAGAAATATTTCTGTATGAAATAGTATATAAACTCTTGCTGCAGAAAATGCCTTAGATTCCATATACATAGAAACAAACGAACTAGATTATCAGCTTTGGCCAACCTACTGGAACTGGGATTTGGCTTTGCTATAATATAATAGAAAACTATTCCGGCAGAAAATGACCACTTGGCTGTTCAATTAAGTTCATATCATCTAAGGTTATAAGGTATTCAATAAAAACCATTAGTGGTGTGGAATCACTTCTAACAGTTCGGTTAAAACAATAACATCATTAAAATACTAAATTAGACCTTGAAAATTTTCATACGTGTTAACTTAAATTGTCATTAAAATACTAAATTACACCTTGGAATTTTTCATATCATGTTGCATAAGCCAATTAGATAACTAATTTCCTGTTTTGATCTTCTGAATGATGTAACAATTTAACATGATATATATTGGGCATTTATTATATTCCAATCGAGTTATTAGCTTTCAATATTTCAGGACTAATTATGAACTGTATTATTTGTTTCACTGCTATTTTATATCATCACAAGTGTTGTGAAAAGTTCAAACGTTCTGTAAAAGTTAATTAATTTTATATTATTTCCCGTGTCGATACCTTCAAATCACAATTCTCCGCAAAATTCTCATGGTCATATGAAAAGACTTGAATCAATTAATTTAATATTTTTTGAGACATTTCAGTTCACAAATGCAGAAACCTATCAAGGCTGATTTTAAAATGTGATTTTTTTTATTTGATTGTTTTCTAATCTACAATGATATCAAAATCCAGATTCGTTGTTTCATTATGAGTACCAATTTCTAGTTTATAAATTTGGAATATCAAACGCAAACTCAAAATATTGAATGAGGCAAGACATTACCCTTTACCAGCAATTGTTGATCTAAGCCAGAGGTCCACAAACTTTTTTGTTTCGTAGACCACTTGCCATGTTTTTCGGTTTTGGGTAGACCCCTGGCTTACCTAATATTGAATTTATGCAAATTCAACAAGTTCAAATGTGTTTTTGACAGCTGGTATAGTGCTACTCACTTTTAAAGATTTAGATTTCTATCGGTAGTGAAGTGTAGTGTGAAAAACTTGAAAAGAACACATGTAAAGTTTTATACATTTATTAATTAATTTAATTAACCCCCTGGGTGTCAATATAGACCACTTTGGGCATCACTGATCTAGGCGTATAAAATTCGATTTCAGAAGTGAATTAATTCATTGAATCGAAATATTCTGGAGTTCAAGAAACTAAGTGATAATTATGATGAAATATCAAGTATATCACGCAATAGGAGTCACCCATAATTTTAATTCTTTTGAATTCAGCATTTCCAAACAAAACAGTTAGTTATAAATTGCGCAAACCTCGCCAAGTAATAAACTGGTAACCTAGAAAGATAAGTTTCAATTGTATCGTAAATATTCCGGTAATCTAACATCAAACAAACACATCATATAAAAGTTATGTAGCGCAACCATCCAAGATAAATGCCTCAATGTTGAATTGAATTAAAAATACTGTTCGCGAATAGAGTTGCAGACAGCTTTATCAATTAATTCATCTTCGTTATGAAGCAAAACTAGATGAAGACGGAATTACAGATATTAAAGAAATATAAATACATATAGAATGAAATAACAATGTATAATTATTAAAATTCTACGTTTAACTGCTTTTGTTTCCAGTGGAAAAAACTCGGGCATAATTGAAATGCAGTTGCGCGTAATTATCACAATGGTCGTTCCCAGACATAACTCCTTTAATTTTTAACGCATGGCAGCGGCCTAATTAACAAACAAAGGGTTATTTTCTTATATGTTACAGACGGCATGTCAAACTTTTACTGCTTCACATCCTCCGCGTATATATCAGACCAGAGAAAGCAGTTTCATAATAGATCACTTGTCGACGCGCCTTGAAACAAATGTTCGCTCTTGTCATCGCGAATAAGGAAGTGCAGCGTTGGCTCAGAAACTACCTACCATAGCAATGCAAATTTTGTATGAATATGTTTGAATTCCCCCACAAGTTAAATCCAGACAAGTTATTGTTACAGCTCTAAAAACGAGATCGAGATGTATGCTTTACCTTCACTAATTCAATAACTGTTTTATAAACTTCTAAGAATATTGAGGGTGCCCAAATGAACATTGAAAACTGAAGATGCGTCAAATGAACATACGATTTTCAGAAAATAGGTCATCACCAACACCTACATCGAACATTAGTTCTTTTTGTTCCTTCAGACCTTCAGAAAAATCATTGAAAATAATAAATCTCATAAGTAATCCAATAGCTTCATTTTTTGAAAGCTATACTACTCGGAAGAAAAAATACAATTTCCTAGTTGAATTGTTGCAGCAATTTCGCTGGGAAGTCACTTATAATAATTGCAATAAAGTTCATGTTCTACAATACCTAACCGCCAATTGCAGTTTCGTCCGCAACCCCATTTGCCGGTCACTAAAATTTCAAATGTAACAGGTAAGGAAATCATGGATTTGACCATAATTTAAAAAATTCCTAGCTATGTAATGAAAATAACATTTATCATCTAAAAGTGAGAATTCTAGGTTAGTAGGTGATTTCTAAGTTTATTTTTGGATAAAATAACATTAACTGAGCACTTAAGAGAACATATAATATCATATCCAAGCGGCACTTCTAGATTAGCTTGTTATTTGCAAGTTCATGTTGTGATGCTAGATTTAGGAGTAGGTAAGACGGACGAAAGTGTATATTCTGAAAATCAGAAGCGGAGGAAAATGTATATATTCAGGAAAAGAGTTTTCTGAGATTTATCCATTAGGTAATGCGGTTAGACGAAACTGTATCTGTCCTTCCAAACTGAGTGAAACGACAATTTTTTGTTTTTAACAAATGAAACGACAACAACTTGTGTAATTGCAGATACAAATGTTTGCTATCGTACTCAGTGTATTCTTCCTACATTTTTAAAATATCGCATTCTCACAATATAATTCGAATTTTGTATATCTTGATCAAACCACTATATGTGTACCTCAGTCTTGTAGTAACTGAATATTATCTCGTTCTACGTAAATCAACAGCAGTATTGATATATCCCAGTAATTCATTTCTTCGGGAGAAACATCGACTTTTTTTATGTCAAATTGGTAGTTATCATCAGAATTTGATAGTAGGTTCGAACGGCAAAGCAGGAAACGGATTTTGCATAATTTCTTGCAGAATAGATTTAGGAATTTCACTTTTCTTGAGCTGAACACCTCGAGTAACTCTAGTGAACCCAGGACAGACTGGAGAATGGCGAAAAAATTCAGCATTTATAAAGTGAATGAGCACCACTTGATAGTTTACAAATCACCTGGACCCGATGGGGTGAACGAGGAAACATCTGGATCCTTTCTTTTCTCTTTTCCATGCGACAAGAATTTGGCGGAAGGAAGCAATAGGAAACAACTTCAGTATGTCCTTGGAGAGTATTCGACCGATCTCCAACCTGCAATCTACGCCAAGCTGCCACATGTACAGGAAAATTTCGGGAGCTATACAGGAACTAACAATTAGGCTAAAGCAAAGGCAAATACCATAAATCAATTCTGAACTGGTTGGGGTAGTCCTAAGGTTTGGAACTTCTGGGCCTAACCAAAGGAACCGTTTTAACATTTGGCACCTTACGATTTGCTTGAGGCAACTGTCTCTTATAATGGGTGTGAACCAACAATATCAACTAAACAAGCACACGATGTTTTGTTAGACTTTATACTATAGCGTATCAAATCAAAATTCATGTATGAAATATACAAAAACTGACATTGAAGAATCTTTTGCAGATGGCGTAAATTTGTATATGTAGCAAATTCGATTGTGGGAAGAATTCATGAAATACTATGTCTATTCGAATTTCTGTATTTGCATATTCAGTATTACTGGGAAATTATCAAATACCGTGAAACCAGCGTATGATATCCCACATGCATTTCTGTTTTTCAAATGCAAACTGTTCTTGCTACGCCCTTGATCTCTTTGCCATTGGCACATTCCATAAATATATATTTGATACCCAACGTTACAAAATTATGGAGAATATTTGAATATTCTCGAGTCAAAAGGCGAAAATAATGATGAATGGAATTGAGTAAATTCTGAAATAAATACCAAAAAATGTAATGAATATTAGACGAAGTTAATGCTACCAATGTAAATTTGTAATCGCAACATCGAGTCTAGAATAAATAGAAAATGACACGAAAACCTTCTTTATCCACGGAATGGCGTGGAATTTCTTTTCTGATATCTCATGAATTTACGATTCCGCCGTATTCATGATTCGGTCGCCCTATCTCATCCGGTCCTTTTTGTGAGTGTCTAAATGTTATCGAGCAAAATGTAATTGCCGGGCGTTCTCTCGTTCGTTTTGATTCATTATATGACAAGATAATAGTCTTTGCGAATATCACTTCAGTTTCTAGTCGAGCCATGTCCTTTTTGTTTTTATAGAATATAATTTATATGTCCAACAAAGACTGCTTGGAATTTATGGCAGCCATTTTCATGGTAGGCAAAGAAGAATAACAGTACCTACGAAAGTGATTATAAAGGAATCCATGTATGGCTGCTTTCTGGTAATTAATCGTTCGATAAAATTTATATCAGTGATCAAATTTTATCTTGCACTCTTAAGCAATATATACTTTATGTGAACGAAGAAAGATTCTGTATCAAATAAATAATGAAGGATGATCGATTACATTTCATAAAATGAATATAAATGATTTCGTTTTATACACAATATAATGCATATAACTTAATAAATGACATGAAAGAATATCCACTGAAGTGGCCATTGCAGCTTGTAAGCTGTATCTACTTTAAAAAAATGAATCATGAAAATGGATGTAGATTCATGAACAGCACTGATGATGAAGTAAAATGTGTATAACATGTACCTAATGATTTTGAAGTATGTCAATTTCATACAATAATAAAGTAATTAAACAATTTTTGAAATGGCAAGATATGTAAATGCAGATTCAAGTATAGTTTATATAACTTTGGCCAAATAAAATGAAAATTAACATGATTAATGATAATTGAATAGAATCAGTCATTACGAGATGCAAATCCATTCAAAACTTAAAATAAAATCACCATTAAAAGTTCGATTTTCACTCATTTAATAAATAAATGTAACTATAGTTCCGCTAACATCGTAGTATATCCAAACAAATATTACAAAGTAATATTTATTTATTAAATTAGTGAAAATCGAGCTTTTAATAGTTATTTTATTTAATATAAATGATAACGTTAAATCTAAGGTTCTAATGAATAATGGTATATGTAAATAACCAACATAAATTCAAATCTGAACGTTTACGAGGAAAAATTTTGAACTAAAAAAAAGCAATGAAGTATTCTTGAAATATATTCTCATTTTAGTTATGACTCGATTGAACTTCTTGGCACACTTAATATCCATTTGTTAAAATATTTTTTAAATAAAGAATGAATTGGACAATTTCTCACAGCTTTTGGCAACAAATCATATTTGCTAATATTCGTTTCTGCGGATATTATACTCATGGTTCGGGTAGGTACGTAATATAATTGTTATTATTTTTATAGTTAAATTCTAACATAGTTTTACAAAATATTTTCCGAAGATCAAGTATTTAGGAATATATTGGTACTGGAATATAATTTGGACTTTTTGTGAATAATTTTCGAGAAACATTTTCGTAAAATGTCTAAAAAACACATGTGTATATCTATAAATTCGACAAAATATTCAAATTTAGCAAACAGAGGTCTTAATTTATTGGTTACATTTTTTCTCGTATTTCATATTTCAAATGCCGATCGATTGTAATCCAACGTATATTCATATTTTTTAGTTTACCAATATTTAAGGATCATATATAGGATAGGTTACTACTAAATGCTTATGGCAATAATATAAGAATAAAAAGTAATAAAAAGATTCTTGACCCAGTTATAAGAATGTTATTTTCAAATTCCCCAAACGAATGAAAAAAAGACCCATCAATCATTCCATAAATAATATTGGTTACGGTGTACCGCATATTCGAGGAACATTTCTGATGAAAATAATGGTAGATTTAGGATTGTTTTGAAAGTTTTTTCTTTTCAATATTCAACAAAATTGAGCTTTTACAACACAATTGAGGAAAACGTATCGGTAGTAGCATCTTGACGTGTGTTATAAGACGAGAAAACATTTGTATCTTCCTTCAATTTTACCCAATACACTAAATGATATCAACAAAAAGTTATCTTACGCAGATTTTAGTAGACCTTATTATTCATGGTCTTTGAACTTATCATAGTAGTAATAAACGTGGATAATATATTTCAGCTCTTTCAAGGGAACTTCAAATACTTCTCAGACATAATTGACAAAGACCTATTCTACCTACTCATTAATACCATAAAGCGCTTGATGATTACTAGCGGGATATAATTAGGTACATAACAAGTAACTAACAATATTGAATTGAATGGTATAAGCTGAAAATGCCAAATCGCAGAGGCGGCTGATGACAAACGTTAGTTAACAAACATATGGCAACATGAATTATTTTGGTATCCCTCAAGACTTTTTTACATTTATCGAAAAAGGTGCTAATAACTATAATAATGTATGAATTGACGTTGAGACGTTGATAAATAAATGTTGTTCAGAAAAAACAGTAGGATACTGACCTTTTGTTGATGTGGAGTTACTTGGACAGATTTCACTTCATGGTTTTTATTTCATTTAGATGATTTTGCAAGGTGGAGGATGCTATTTGTGGAACATAAATGGTAGGAAGGATTATGGTCAGCAATGGTACCCATTTTACTACTATCACAGTCTCGAGAGAGAACTACATGGTCCGGATAACTCCGGGAGTAGATTCAGCAAGCAACGTCATTTGCGCGGGTCTGGAGACCCTCGGGGCGAAACTAACAGTTGTCATTGCAAAAGATCCGGTGAACTGTGCACCACATACATTTCACTACTAAAACCATGATATTGTGCCTTCTCATCCCAGAACTCTGGCCGAAATGGATTCACGGGCTTGGTAGACATATGCGGTAGGCTACTTGAACGAATCCGAACGGTGACTCGTCATACGTTGCTGGTAAAACAGGTAACACGAGGAGGTGGAGTTAACTATAGCCCAAAAGGAGCAATAATATGTCTAGCAAGCAAGCGCCCGTAGTGGTCCCGCGAGGGCGAATAAAAATGTTGCCCCGGCATGGGTAAATGCTGAACCACATGGCTCCGGTGTCTGTGCTTCCTATCCCAGGTCTCTGGGTAATGTATTCGCGGCCATGGCAATGATATGTGGTAGGCCGATGAAATGAATCCGACGGCTACTCGTCAAACGAAAGCTATTTAACACTGAACACGAGTAGGCAGGGTGGAGGGGCCCAGATGGTTCAAAAGATCGTCTCCTCTCCAATTAACGCGTTGGTCTCTGCCGGGCAGTTGGCATGCTGTTGAAAGTAGGAAAGGAATTTACGACGACATGTCTAAAGTCTGCTGGATGGGAAGGCAGGGGGCTTAAAAACCCCTACAGTTATCATCATGTGTATCACAGTGCATATAGCAAGGGACCCAGGCCGCTACCCTGCAGTAGTCCGGACTTGATTGGTATCATGTCATATACGTCTCCATTGACGCTTGTTCTAAATTTCTTGTCGCATAAGTAGGAGTTGCAAAGAATATAGCAAGTGATGGAGAAGGATATTGTTATCTTGATAAAGTATTTGAATATGTTCTAATTTTAATGTGTTGTTAATTAAATCATAGAACTAATGTGACATGCTGAACCATCCACAATAACATTGCCACGGAAATTCTATTGTGGAATCAAATGTCAATTTCTAGGAACGTGTTTTATAGATTTAGGTAGAATGAATGGTTTCAAATGTCATTCCAATTAGATCTCGTCCAATCATACCAGAAATATGACTCTGTGTAATTGAAGCACCTTGTTACGCTGACTAACTCAGTTTGCAACAGCACTTCATATGATGAATTCGCTGTCGAAATGGAGCTTTCTGCACATCGCAATGGATATTTATCGGAATATATACAATACAACCAAAGGGATCTTTTACATTTTCCTCAAAATAAAGATTACAAAATAATCGTGTGATATTACTTCAAATACCAAATTGTTATTCTATATATTTGAGGATAAGTTGCTTTTCAACAAGAGTGTAAATTACTCAACCGGCGCATTCACGATAGGTTAAATAACAAGCACCAACGTTTGAAATATTATGCAAATTACATCACAGATAGTTTCTCAGGCTAGATTGAGCTATCATTCTTCTACACCACTTCGATTAAAAAGTCATCAGCAATCAAATATTGTGGAAGGTGGAATTCTGGAGAACGTAACGGATGAGTAAGAAAAACCGCAAATGATGTAAAGTGGACCAGCCTATAAAAGAAACAATCTCAATTTTTATAGTGAAGCAAAATAGAACGCATTATGAGTAAAAATGTTGATTTACATGGCTTTTAGAAGATGCTTAATAGCTACTTTGATTCACTGAAATTCACTGTCGAATTATAAAGATAAGCAGCTTCCTATCCTTGATATTAACATTACAAAAGATGGTAATCACTTGGAATTCGACATATACAGAAAACCCACTCAAAAAATTGCTCCATTCAATAGTCTTGTTCATAGATAAATAACGTCTCTTTGAGTCAGCAAAATTATAACCACGAAGTTGAGAAACTTCAACGAATAGCAAATCTTTGATCAATAATTTAATTTCTAAACAAAAAAGGAGATCGGAACGCCAACCAACTAGCCAAATTAGTGCCACTAACCTTCAAATAGTTCAATAAAATTCAAAAGCTTCACTTATCATCCTTTAGTAATTAATAAATATGATTTGTTTTCTAAATTTGCAATACAACCTGTTTATAGATGTAAGAACAAGCTGAAACACAGTTTAGGCAACACAATCGATTTGGTAAATCTCGGATTTGTCGAAGTCAAAATGCGATGTGGTTTAAACTAGAAGGAACATTTTAACTCGGCGTAAAGAACATTTCACTCATTTAAAGAACAATAATGATGAAAAATCAGCTTTAGCCGAACATATTTTAAATGCATCACACCATTTCTCTAGAAAGTTCATCACTGTTAAAACACAGTACAGACAAAATTCTAGGTAATTTAGAAGGAATGGAAATGTATGAACGAAAAAGCAATTTATTGAATTTGGATTTATCTCCAGCTGAGGGCAATCCTTTGTTTGCAATAGTATCTAGAATTTAAACAGGAACATTTTGATTTCTAATTTAGTTTATTCTGATGACATCTACTTGGTCTAGGATAAAATTTCAATTTTTTTAAATTATTTTGAACATATTGATGGATTTCACCATCCTAGGATCACTCATTAGCAGTAGTTGTGTTCTATACCTATTTCTTCCAGAATACTGATTCCTACATTTACCAAACGTAGACTGATTATTTATTGGTATAAGGAGGTATCTATAAAAACTTATAGAACGTAATTTAATTTATAAATCACCATTTTTGTACTTGACTTTTTCAATATACAGGGTGTCCCAGGTTTTAGTTGCAGAACTTCAACAGTCGATAGGAAATTTGATTTTGAGAAAAAAAGTTCCTATTAACATATATGAACAGACGCTTAGTTTTTGAGATACAGGGTGTTGGAATTGAAAAAAAAAATTTCGTTTTTTGCGAATATCTCCGGAACCGCTTATCGTATAGAAAACAGCTTTTGCAAGCATTTTCAACTCATAGTAAGCTATGTTCTGTGTGATAAAATTATTTTTTCTCTTGGTTATAAGCTCTAAAGTTGACTGTTTTCGAGAAAAATCAATTTTCATGTTCTTACTAATTAAACAAAATTTGTTCAAACGTTAAAACAAGTAACAAAACCAAAAAATTGACCATGTTTTTCAACATAAAAGTTGATTTTTCTCGAAAACGGTAAACTTCAGAGCTTATGACCAAGAGTACCTTTTTTGTGTAGAAAACATTGGCGGTTCAAATAGTCGTCTCAAAACACCCACTACCCCTTCAAAATCTTCACCATTTATGATTGAAAAAAATTTTGTATCACACAGAACATAGCTTACTATGATTAGGAAATGCTCGCGACAGCTGTTTTCTGTACGATAAACGGTTCCGGAGATATTGGCAAAAAACGAAATTTTTTTTTCAATTTCAACACCCGTATCTCAAAAACTAGGCGTCTGTGCATATGTTAATGAGAACTTTTTTTCTCAAAATCAAATTTTCTATCGACTGTTGAAGTTCTGCTACTAAAACCTGGGATACCCTGTATATTCGATAATCAAAAAAGATAATGCGCGTTTCTTCATATTCCAATTTTTGTTTCATCCAATGTGTCAAAGTATGAAAATAAACTTCTCATCCGCTGAAAATCAAATTATAATTTGTTCGAAGATAAAAACCAGCAACAATTTTTCACATTATTTTCAATTGATATTCCTATATCAGAAAAAATAACAGCTGAGATGAGGCAAAAGTAGGAACCCAAAATCAAAGTGGGCGTAATGACCTACTCTTAAGATAATATAATATTTCAATAAGACTATGAGATTGCTGACAAATATTTATCAGATAGCGCCAACCCTGTCTTTTATGTAAAACGTCTGAAAGATTTGTATCAGGAATAATTCATCATAAAGCGTCATCCGATCGAATTGAAAATATGACGGTATATAGTCGAAGCGCCGTGTTTTGTTTGGTAACTTGATTCAGGGGTTTTCAATATCACTTTAAATGACAAATTCGCTGTCGTCGCGGCTGGCGTCTTGCCGCTCCGGCGACGGACAGTTGGAAGGCCAAGAAGCGCGAGAGTGATGACAACATTTCACTCTGATACGAATTTAACCCTTATCAACTGACATGACGTAGAGATGTCGCGCTCCCCAAGAGACGAATTATTGATCCTCCTACAGCAAAGTCTCTCCCGTCCCGACCAAGATATTCAGACAACGGGTATCATCCCTACCAGATTACATCTTGCTCCGTGTCTTCTAGCAAAGAATAACCCAGATAGGTGAACAATAACGCAACTGCAGTTTTAAAACTCTGAGCGCTTGCTCAACTTCTGTAGGATTTCTACTGTCTACTTGAAATGTAGTCAGCAAATATCTATCAACTTTATTCCTTTTGTTCTTTCCAGTTAGTTTTCTCGGCCGAAACAGAATGAAAGAATATTTCTTTTATGACAGCAATGGCATTTATATACTTGACATGATATTTAATGAAACATAAGATGAGGTGAGGAAGATCGGATTCATTTCAAATGTTAAGTTATTGAATTGTTGCTTGAATGTTTTTCTATATTTTATGAGGAAACTCATATTGAATACGATTCGTATTCGAGATTTTATTGTTGCGTGAACTGAAAGAGAGCAAGAAATAAATTCACAACTTCAATATTAAGATTCGAAGATAATATAAGGTATTGAACGTAACAGTCAGTGGAAAATATTTGTCAGTTGGCAATTGGCAATCCAAGAAATATGAAATGAGCAGCA
This sequence comes from Endomychus coccineus, assembly GCA_958510875.1. Classification (NCBI taxonomy): domain Eukaryota; kingdom Metazoa; phylum Arthropoda; class Insecta; order Coleoptera; family Endomychidae; genus Endomychus; species Endomychus coccineus. The sequence goes on from OY294067.1 coordinate 78,972,355, forward strand.
ATTTGTTTAGAAACAGATTCTGACATTTGGTATATCGAAGATTCCGAATATGGGTCTTCCTTGAAAGAGCTATTTATTAAATAAAAACGTCGTGATCAATTGATCACTCGACTTCCCTCACTTTTGTAAGCAAACTTCCTTTCGGACACTCCAGCGGATCTAAAGGAAATCTCAGTATTTCGTTAAGTTTAGCGGTTTGCAGACTTTGTCGTTGATTCATTTATGTATAACCTTCATTCTCTCGGAAATGATTCAAATCAAATGCATTTCCTACAGAAGTAGGTTTCGGATCGTACGTACTACGCCAAATAAACATTTTCGATGAAAGGTAAAACAGATTGCGCGTTATTTATTTTCTTTCGGTGCCAAAGAGTGACAAATGTTTCTTAGCTGGAACTCTAAAGCGATATAAAAGCTCTCTGCAGTTCAAAAACAAAAGATTCAGCTCTTAATAAAATAAAACTGAAATGTCCGACGAAAAAACACAATAGATAAAATACAACACTTGACAACAATAAATTCAATATGCCTTCATAAGATGCCAACTGTAAAGAAGCTCTATTTTCATCTAAAAAAATACTAAAAGATCTAATCGAACTATTCACTAGTGATATAGCTCTCAATGTGTGATTATTATGTGTTTGATAGTAATAATATTCTACATCGACTTATACAGAAAGCAGTTATTCCCAAAAGTGAGGTGAGGAAAACGATATATTCCATTAGAAAATGTACTGTTATCAAATAAAGTTGAACCAACAAAAATTAAATATTAATCGATTCCTCAAATTAGATAAATTCGAGAATATTCAAATTAAGCTTCACTTTACTTCATTTTTCTATCGAACAACAAAGTTGCGGAACTCTTTACCTAATGAGGTCTTTCCTTTATGCCTATAACCTCCAAACCTTTTAAGAAAAATTTGAATGTCTATCTCCTCTGTCAACATTCCCCAGCGGGCTCACACTATAGATTTTCCTCTCGTGTAGTCAAAGTATAAAAAAAGGTTCCCTTATGTACTTTTTTGTCTAGGTCGTACCAGTAGGCATATTTTACATTCAACTGACCACACAGTTCAGGTTTGCAATGCAACATAGATCTTTGGAACAAACGGCAAAGTTAGAACAAGTCCTGGACAACTCACTAGAAAAATAATTAAGTGTATAGTATATACAAAAATGAAGAATAGTTTAGTATATAATATGTCGAATGTGTAATTAGTCGGAGCCACATGTACTAGAAACTTGTAATGAATTTAAGAAAAATGTACATGTGAGCAATGTCGACAACCTAATTTTCGGTGAGATTTAGAGAAGTTTTCAGCTGCAGGTGTTGTAGTACAACACACAGTTAAACCTTAATTTTCCCTCCGCTATTTTGTTCAATACAGAGAATGAACAAACATGATGTATAAACAATTTCATAAGTAGTCCACTGCATTTCGTCAAAAATGGGTTCGATCTTCGGGGCAGATCAATGCGAACAAGGTAGAATGTGATTTTCACGTTGAAGCAGTCATTTCGTCAAAAAGTGTGAATAAAAAGCTATACTATAAGTAGTGATGTAAAATTACCGGTAATTTGAAAGAGGGTACACCTGATCATCAAATAAAAAATTTGAAGAGAAATATTGTACAAAATTGTCTTCACCGCTAAAAAATCAGGATATTGCTCATGGATGAACAGCCAAGCCGATGTCCTGAAGAAATCCAAAATATCGAGGACGAAATCCTGCAGTAACTATATGACAAACAGTTGTACATGTCCTTTCTATCGACTCTGATTTTCCTTTTCTATTTCTAAGTAAAAGTTGATCTACTGGAATATATTTATTTGTATTTAAACAGTGAAGTGCTTGGTCGATACATATTACTTTTACAATCTACAGTACATGCATTCTTACGCAAATGCAAAAATTTCTGCAGATGTACCGAGGAGAACTCATTTTTCCTCAGACTGACTATTTTTTCTAACGAACCACGCCTGACTTGATATGTTCGGATGAGTCTCTCGAGTTCTTATTTTTTTAGGGATGAAAAGAATTTTGTACAATATTTATCTTTAAATTTTTAATTTTATAATCAGGTGTACCTTCTTCAACTCCGTCACTGTGATCTCAGTTTTCATTGTTATCAATGAAATAATAACTAGGAGGTTGGTCAGTTCGATGCATGCACGAAGGGTTAAGACGGAGTAAGCGACGGACAGGTTGATATAATAATTTAGCGAAGATATCATAGAATGTGAAATATAGAATAGTGTAACTTCGATACATGTTGATGTGAAAGTTCGAAATGTGATGGAATTTCGGAAAACTAAAGCAGCAAAAAATTAACCAACTAAACTGCGATAACATATATGGATCCAAGCGACATTTCATCGTTAGTTTCTTGAATTATTCGCGGTGACAACTTAGACTCGCTCTATCAGTAAAATAATTAGTTCGTTGTTAGTATGGATTTGGTCTTTAGTCAGAAATAATCAAATATAATAATCAAATTTCATTCTTTGAGGTTTCAATTTTATTCTCATTAGAATGCATCCGCCTAAGGATAAAGTATGGATATTTTAGAGATAAATAAAGTTTCAGTGAGATGTAAATTGTGCTTAAAAACTATCAAATCTTCGACAAATCTTGTTTGAATGAATGATTAGGATTATGTAGTACGTATGATGTTTTATTATTACGTAAACACGGATTGAATGAAATTATTTTCTGAAATATCAGATTAACTGAATGATTAATTGATCGATTATTTTGTGATAATTTGATCAGTCAAGGATAACTACAGTTTTATTAATCAACCGATGGATTAATCGATTAATTCATATTTATTGTCATCTCTATATTCTGTTCACGTAAACGCCGCACGCATTTGTCTACGTCCTCTCTATCTTGGAATTGGATGGTATATTAATTATAGAAGACTACAAATCCATGAAAATGAATCAGTCGGCATCAGAAAAGAAATCAGGTTTGACACACGAAGTACAGACATTTGGGAACCCTCGTTCTGTCAACGGCCGCCCTACATTGTCGATAGCGCTCCGGTACAAATCGCCCTATTACTCTTTACAATCGGCCAAATAGTTAGCGCACAGAAAGACGCGTGAACTAAATCGAATAGCGTCGAGTATTTCGTCGGACCGCTCTGCTCAAAAACTCATAAACGGCTGAAGGTACTATTTTGTTCCTAATACCCCATAGATCATCCATGACTATCAAGACCGCGGGGTTCGACCTTTCTACCCCCCAAAACGGGGTTTCAACTCCTCAGAGGAGCATTCTTATAAAAACAATCCAAAAGTTTAGAAAATTAATGAATTAAGAGCCGAAAATGACCCCTAGTATGTTTTTTGGGTCGCTGATCACGATTCCGCAGTTAGTTTTCTCGGAAAACTCCCTCCGGACGGGAAATTTGGAAAATTTATATATAATATATAATTCATAATTTTGTTGCAAAAATGACCTCTAGTAGGTTTTTTGGGTCGCTGATCACGATTCCGCTGTTATTTTTCCCAAAAAACTCTCTCCAGATGGAAAATTCGGGAAATTTGAGATTTTCCTGAGACGGTTATGAATAATAAAGTATAATTTTGTTGCAAAAATGACCTCTAGTAGGTTTCTTGGGTCGCTGATCACGATTACGCTGTTATTTTTCCCAAAAAACTCTCCAGATGGGAAATTCCGGGAATTTATGGTTATGAATAATAAAGTATAATTAATTATAAATTATATATTACATATAAATTTTCCAAATTTCCCATCTGGAGGGAGTTTTCCGAGAAAACTAACTGCGGAGTCGTGATCAGCGACCCAAAAAACATACTAGGGGTCATTTTCGGCTCTTAATTCATAAATTTTCTAAACTTTTAGATTGTTTTTATAAGAATCCTCCTCTGACGGGTTGAAACCCCGTTTGTGGGGGTGGGGTTACTGAAATTCTAGCTTACTATATATTTTTTTATGTTATGGCCGTTTTCCCGTCATAAAATTTCAAGACGATTGCTTTTACCGTTTGGCCGCTACACGAAAACATACCTTGTGCAATATAACCCAATTCAAGAGATGACTTCGCTCGCTACGCTCACTCCGTCTTAATCAAACGTCGACCTTTAAATACGATCGATGGATTTTATTAGTCCTAACCGCTTTTCGTTTCCATTTGTAAATTCCATAATATTATAACGACGCGGTTTATCGAGCAACGACGCAATTTGATTGGTAACAATTTAGAAGTGACAAACGACACAGCAAACCGAATGAAATCCACTCTGATTCGATCCGGTTAGTTGTATAACAAGAACAATCCGCCGCCGTCCAGCAGAGCTTCGCCGCTTTCCACAAATAAATTTCGCCGGTAATGGTCGGTCACGGCAAACAATTTATCCGGCGGAATCGATATAAAGTGGTCGTGATGCGGTACAACGCGTCGCAGACGAAATTACGTTACATTCGCACGGGCCGATTCGGATGCTTAAAGTCTTGAATACTCGTTAAATAATGGAAAAAGGAAAATCTAAACGGAACATTCAACAATGAAATTATACGTGAGAAAGGTCATAATTAATGGAAAACACGTCATTCCTCATTTGCACAATAAATAAGATGCTTTAAAAAAAAATGTGTCGTTATTGTAAACTATCTGAACAACGTGAACTACAAAGGATTTTATACTACAAATTAGCGATACGTAACTTGCATCAATTAATAATTTTAGCTGCATATTGAAAATATTTGAGAAATATTAAAAGAACTGATTTCGAAATTGTTGAATCGTTATTGAGTAAATGAGATCTTGGTTCACGATTCACAAAATATCGACCCTCCGTTGATATGAACTAGTATTGACCTCTCTAAAACATCGTAGAGTAGTGCTGATCTCTGTCTTTGTTAAAGATATTTCCATGGCCGGTGCTCATCGAAAATCTCTCCCGTTATTAAATCTTGAGCGATTCCAGGTGAGCAGGCTAGACGACCTCAGGTTGGTCGTCCCTTCATTTTTAATATCTAGACTGGTTTTACGGTTTCGAAAAATAACGGGAAAATCTTTGTTTGGTTCGTTGGAAAAATGGAAAAAAATTAATGTGTGATGTGATAAAATGAAAACTACATAAATATATTTTCTCAGTATCTTGAAGTTAGATTCGATAAAAAACAGAGACCACTTTTGAAAGAAGAGCTGTCAACGTTGTAAATGTTTGACGATGGATAGCGAATTGCCAAAGGTCCGTACGTTGCGTGGCAGCTGAATATTTTCGGAGATTTGCCAAAATGCGGACAGGATTTAACGGTGAATTACACAGCACACAGCCATGCGCGGACAACAGTTCATGAGTGTCGCAACCAAATGATACGCACTTTTTGATCAAAATCTATATATATGAAAGGTGAATATCACTCACTGACTGACTGTGACTGCCTCACTCACACACTCATCACGAAATCTCGCAAACTACGAAGTCGTCCTTACATGACGTGGAGCCCTCTAAGAATGGATTTCCCCAAATTCTATCTTAAAGGGAGTAAATGGGGTTCGATATATTTCTACATTTCTGACAGGTAATACAATCACATAAAGTTTTCAAGACAGACAACTCTATAGATCGATCATTATCACGGTTCAGACTATCTAGATAGACCACACATAACACCATAACAAATGACCTTTCACATGACAGAGTATAATTTTTGACATCTTTCCACGCTTTTAGTTGTGTCTACTCATTTGTAATAACCATCTAAGTCTTGAAACTTGAGGAATGACATCGTGGCGGCCCAGATGTCTCTGGCCAACAGACAACAGCTAGTAATTTATAAATAGTTTTATGTAAAACTACTAATATTTAATAATATATTCGGAGCATGTCTAGCAATTAAAATACTTTTTTCTAGTTCATTGCAGAAATTTTACAAAATGTTTCCGGTGCTCAATTTTTCCGGAAATTTTAAATCTATCTATTTTCTATATGAAAAAAAGTTACGCACGCACACACTATGGTCATCAGGTCATCCACAGAAAAATGTAATTGTATATTCTCTGATCCGATTCTGTTTCGCCTAAGAATGTTGCAATGGAACTTCATGAAAGTTTCACAAAATAGAATTTGCAAAAAAAAAATTTTATTCTCGGAAGAATTCCCTATAATTTTTTTCAAACACTTCCTTATACTTCCATACACTAAAAGATAAGAAAACATTTTCATCACAAGTGCTCTACGTTTCATATACCATATAGGCTCAAACCTGCTTGGAAAGCTCTTTGGAATATTTTTAATAAACCGAAACTTATAATAGTTATTGTTGTATCAAGTGCGAGAAATGAAATGAAATGATTTTTTTAATGGCATATGAGAGTGTTCTCTCGAATGTGTTATCAAGACACGAATTCCATAAACGAAATGCAAACAACATTTTTGTACAACTGTAACTTTAAATTAATCGCTTGAAATTCTATTTTATAAATAAATATTCCCTATAAAATTTCTCAGCATTAAAGTTAACTTGCTCTGACGTTACTGTAGAAACGGTTTGATGCAGTGAAGAATAGTTATTTGTTGATTAAGTATGTCAAAACTTATTTTATTTCTCAACATAAGCTCCTTGTAGCACGATATACTTCGTCCAATATTTTTCTAATTTTTCGATCCCTTCCAAATAACACGATTTCGCAATACTTCAAAATAGGCCTTGTTTCAGCGATGACCTCATCGTTAGAGCCAAATCTTTTTCCGCCGAAACATTTCCTTAAGTTTGGAAATAGGTAAAAATCGCAGGGGGCCAAATCTTGAGAATATGGTGGATGACGAAACAATTCGTAGCGCAATGCATGCAATTTTGCCATTGCGACTGCGGCCTTTGCGCCGATGCGTTGTCCTGGTGGAAAGGCACTTTTTTCTTTGCCAAATGCGGCCACTTTCGCTTCAAATCGACGTCGAATCGATCCAACAGCTCTCCATAATATACGCCGATCGTGATCGTTTTGCCCTTTTCAAGTTAATCAATATGGACGATAACGTGTGCATCCCAAAAAACTGTCGCCATGACTTTGTTGGCCGATAAACCCACTTTGGCCTTTTTCGGCTTCGATTCACCAGGACAAGTCAGCTCTTCCAACTGTTCTTTGGTCCCTGGTGTGTTGTGGTGGATCCATGTTTCGTTCACGATTACGAAACGGTGCCAACAGTCATTATCGCGCTTGAACATCGCCGAACAATCCTTTGAAGTTGTCACACGGTCACGATTGTTGTCAACAGAGAGCAAATGTGGCAGATAGCTTTCTTATAATAATAAATGTATACAAAATGTTTCGTACCCGTTCGGTTGAGAGGCCCATAGCCTCAGCAATCCCGTGCAATTTAACTCGCCGTTCGTCCAATATCATACCATGGATTTTATCGACGATACCTGGCGTTGTTGTAACCTCAATCGGACGACCAGAACGTTCGGCGTCCTTTGTGGTCATACTACCACAACGAAAATCTGTAAGCCACTTGCGAATCGTTCCAATCGATGGTGAAGAGTTTCCATCAGTAAGCGATGCTTTGATTTGCGTAATGTTTTTTCCACGCAATAAAAAATGTTTAATCAAGATGAGAAATTCATTTTTTTCCATGTTTACAAAAATCTTCGAAGTTGCTTGCTGTCGATGAGTGTCAAAACAGTTAAAGATGGTACATCACAAATGTCATGGGATTTTCGATTGTGGCGCCATCTGTTTCCTTTTTCAGGAACTTTTCCCCTTGACCTCGTTTGAGTGTTGTTTTCACTAGCATGTGTCATTAAAACAAGAATTTCACAAACGAAATATAAGCAATATTTTTTGTACAGCTGTAATTCAATTAATTGATGGAACTACTACGTTTTTAATGAATACTCTCAATACAATTTAACAGCTTTAAAGTTAACTTGCTCTGTCATTACTTTAGAAACGGTTTGTTGAAAAGGTCAACTTATCGATAGACATGAAAACACAATTCGACAGTTGTACAAAAACGTTGTTGTAATATCAACACTTCGCAATTTTTCGCTTAGAGTTGTCATTCTGCAAATTGGTCAAGAAAAAACATAGAATGGAGTTTTGGTCTTATTCAATGAGAAATTATGTATTTGTTGTGGCCATTCAAAGCAGTGAATTCCAGAATCGATTAAAGTTTCGGAAACTTTTAGAGGACACAAAGTACACTTACAAAATGTGAAAACTCAACAAGTCGGTGGCTACAAAATACTTACCCATTGTTTACATTGAACGTTCAAAAAGTAAAGGAATCTATATTAGAGTATTGTTATACTCTCCACAAGATACACTAGAATAACGAATAACGAGCAGTTTTTATTGGAAAACCCTTCTTCGATTGCTTAAAGAATACTTCAAACCTACATCCGCAGAAGCCTAGATTGATTACATATCTAGACAATATGATGCAAAGAAATTAAAACGGACTCAATAATATACAATCTGTGTTTTCGACACTAACAGTGATCATCACTTGATAGTGAGTTTTGAATTCATATCCAAACTATTATTATTTTTTAATGAAGAGTTTGTGACCGTCAACCTTTTTTTGTTTTGGAATCTCAAGTTGATAAACATGCTAAGATAAATATTCCCTTACCTTTAGGTAGCTTCAAATTTGGATTTGAAGATTTTTCTAAAGAATTCATCATTGCGATTATTTTTCTTTTGTGGTTGCACAATTTTGTCAGGTCACCCGTATTTGTATCCGGCGTCAGTGTCCACGGTTTACCAGCCACCTGAAACATAGTTATTCATTAAGTTCATTTAATATAGAGTTTTAACTGGTGAAAAGACATTTGCGAAAACGAAACGATGGTGTTTTTAGTTACAGGAACAAATGTTTTTACATTTACTATCGATGAATTCATGACAAGAGGTGTATGATTGACATATGCAAGACATCTATAGTATAAGAGTTCGTTTAGACTTAAATGAATATAGTTTTTATTATTTCGTACGTTTCCTAATTCTCTTGAATCATGAACTTTAGTTTGCTCTGTTCCATCAAATCTTTTATAACTTCTGTATGAGGTTGTAAGCAAATGACTTTCCATTCTAACAGCACTGCTATCAAATTATAAATTATCAAAACTCGAAGAATACGGAGTCGCACAATTTGCACGGAAGAAGAACGCCTTGCCATTCCGGCAGTAAAATGAATATTATAAATTTCCAGCTTGAATATGACCCGTGATGAATGAGGTTCCAGAGAATTACTTAAAAAAAAGCCGTGCCCGTCTTCAGGCTATCATTTATCCTCGAATATGAATTTAAATTCGCGTTTAAAGAAATTGAATAAGCCTCGAAACCTTTCCAAGGTATTACGGTATATCCTTCTAAACATGTAGAATCTAGATAATGAATAATATCATATTTCAAAAGATGGATTGATAATAGAGGAATAAAGTTTCGAGGACCAGAAGGGTGTTATATGGATTGTTCGTGTACGCTTATAACATAACACATGCCGGACATGGTCCGAATAACAAAATAACTTTTTCACGACTCTCCTTTCGAAATGCAGGAACCATTTTCATCCATAATTTATATGAAATCGGAGAACAAAAAACGTTTTGCTCCTTTTTACTTCACTCACAAATACGTAGTATATAGTGTAAGGGAAGTATTGTACTCGGGGCAAGAAAAATGTACAGGATTTTCGCGGATTTATCCGTTTTGAGCATTTCTGAATCGATGTAAAGTATTTTTGCCATGTCTGTGTGTGTGGGCGAGCGTACGTGCGTGCGCAACCCTCTGTGGAGACGATTGCGCTATTCCCATTGCTAGTATGGATGGATGGAAAATCCGGAAAAAATTTTGCCCAGATTACAATACTTCCCTTACACTATACTCCGTATAGTGAGGGAAGTAAAAATAGTCTAGATCGACTCAAAAATGCTCAAAACAGATACACAAATCCGCGACAAAAAATTTTCCCCGATTACAATAGTTCCCTTACACTATATACTACGTGTAATGGGGGAAGTAAAAATAATATAGATCGAGTTTTACGAATCGATATATACCTTCGAGTCTTTTGCGAGTTGGAGTGAGCCAGGCCAAGATTTTACTATTATTACTATTGATAACAGGTTAGCAAACTTATGTAGCATTATACGGTGCATGCTAACGCAGCATGGTCCTAACGTGAAATGTTTTCGTATTATTACAGCTCTTGATGACATGTTAGCAAACTTATTTAGCATTATACGGTACAAACCCATAAGCATGCTCACGTAGAAGATGGTTACGGCAATCACTCAATATTATATAGATTGAAGATGTATTTGCATACATGCGTATATAAAGAGCAAGCATCGTATGAACGTGATTGCCAAAGTAATAGATAAAATTTGACGGCATATCGACTTGTTGATATTGAACAGAATAAAAAAACGCCGAGTGCTAAAGTGAACTCCACGGCGACTAAACAATATTCCCAGTCATTGGACATTTGACGAAATGACATTCGGGTGCGATGTGAAGGGTGTACTGTCATATGTCAGTGTACGAGCAGATATATAGATATATTTGCTCCTTTCTGTGTGGTAAATGCCCATCACCGAACCGGTATAGTTGCGACGTGTATAACTAAGAGGAACAAAGTATTTTCGATGCGGCAAGCTAACGAATAAAAAACAAAACAACTATCAAATGAATGACGCATTACGTCTATCTGATGTCTTTGAAACAAAGTCAGACGAATCATATTAATTCCCGAGCATAAAACTCATTCCGCGTAAATAACATGACACACAGCACTGAAATAAACATCTGTAAACAACTTTCGACGGAAATAAAATTATTAGGAATCATTCATTTCAACATGGTTATCTTCGATACACATTTTCTTCTTCATGAAATGTAGAAAATTTATTGCAACCGATGTTTCGTGACACCAGATAATTGAATCGAATGTTTTCAAGAAACCGAAGATTGGGCTACAGCCTAAAATACACTACGGAATGTGTTGAAATTTTCCAACCTCAGCGGAGGTTTAAATTGAGGATGATTTCGGCTAGCGGAAACTACTTCCTATTGTTAGAGTTTTTAAAGAAACCCTCATCAAATAAAAGTTTATTAGATTCTAAAAGAATTACAATCTAAGAATGGCTATTTATAATTAATATTACGTCAATAATACGTTCGATAGTCTCTTATGCTAAATGCGTAATTCCCCTCTTGCCTTCCTCGCACTTTTATATACCTTCCTCATCGCCCACGCATCGAGGGATCTTCCCTAACCAACTATGGGACTTCCCCGCACCGTCCTCAACAGTGCCGTACTCTAACACTATCAACGTTGGAAGTGGCATTCGTACCCCAAAGGAAAGCGGATCCCACAATCTCTCATATGGTGAATGTAATGTACAACTATCCATATGAAGTCCTCAAAATCCAAGCTCGTTATGGCCTTATGGAGCTCAATACCTACTCTAAGATCTCTATGGACTCGAGACCTTCCGAATTCCTCTCTATACCAGACTATATTTTTCTTCTATCGAAAGATGAAGTTGTATTTCTTTGTCTAGTGAGATGCCTGTAGCCTCCAAACTTTCTAGAAAAATGCCAATGCCTACCTCTCTCTCTACGCGCTCCACCTCTGGCTCACGGTTTCTACGAACATTAAAACGTTTTCCTCTAGCGTAGTCGAAATATTTATATAAAAAAACAACATTCACATACGGCATAATCTAGAATTATCATGTCAGAGCTTTACAATTTCCTGGTGTTCGTATCAGTGGCGGCTCCTCGAAGGAGGCTAAGGAGGCTCAGCCTCCTCACCAATTTATCTTAATGATCATTCTCCATTTTATTTCCTGTTTCTCTGATAATTCTTTAAATTTTACAATTAATTCCCCGTTCTCAGTAGTTATTTTCAATCCGACAACAGTGGTCAGAGGCTAGATTCTCTATATATCTCAAACGCTGAGTTGTGTTGTTCAACACAGTTGCCGTTTTTCCGACCAGTCAATCGCCAAATAGCGTGAAACGGCGGAAACGGCAACATGGTAGGGAGGCTAGCTTTTCGTATCCATTCGTCGGTCGAATGAAATACGATTACTTGCGCTCCCGCCTACCATTACCTTATTCCATGAGGCGTAGTAAGGTTAAGTAGTTAATTTTTAAGTTATAATTTATCTAATCGGAATCGGTGAACGTTAAAATTATGAGTGACTTAGTTGCAAAGTTCTTAGAAAATCCATTTAGTGGATTAACATATGATAGAAAAGTGTTCTTCAAAAACAAACGGCCTTTACCGGATTTGAAAGGATTAGTGATAGCAGGGAAGTATCAAAATCGATCGTTTAATACTGATAATTATAAAAAATATGTATGGTTAACGGGATCTGATGTACACAATAAATTATATTGCTGGTATTGCTTGCTATTCACATCAGATACAACTTCATGTTGGGGGCACTTGGGTTATAATGATTTGAAAAATTTAGCTCGTGGCCTAGAAAGACATGAAAAATCGCAGGAACATATTACATCGTGTATTAAGTTTAAATTAACCGGTAAACAGAATATTGTTAATGCGATTGATTCTACACGAACACGCGAAATCGAAAATCATAATAATACAGTTAAAGAAAACCGCGAAGTTTTAAAAAAAATCATTGATTTCTTATTGTATTTATCATTTCAAGATTTGGCTTTTAGAGGGCATGATGAAACTGAAAATTCATTTAATAAAGTTAATTGTTAGATTTGTTTTGTGAATACGACAGTAAGCTTCGCGATTTTATGACTAACGCGTCAGTATTTGCAGGCATTTGTTTTGTTTTATGCGGGTATAATGGTTGAGTGACACCACGCGAAATAAGGTTAGATTAGAATTCGTCTGTTCGGTAAATTATTAATTGTAAAAATGGACAACTAGTGGAAAGATTTTTAGGGTTCTACGATGTTAGTTCGGGAAGAACAGCGGTCAATTTATTCAATTTTTCAATGGAAACATTTCAACGATTCGACTTTGCGAATAAATCAGACTTACGACGGCATCTGTAATGGCGGGACATTTAAACGGTCTTCAAACAAACGTAAGTTTTAAATAACATAGTAGGAAACAGAATTCCCTGTAATGCTCGAACTCGATGGAATTTTACATCACATGCAATGTTTAGTTTACCATCCATAAAAATAAAGACAAATTAATTGAAATATTTGATTTTATATTAAATAGTGATGACTTTTCAACAGATCAGGTTTCATTGAATGCTGCTGTTGGTTTAAAATCTTATTTAGAAAATGAAGAATTTTTGTTATTTCTTGATACTTTTAAATTAATATTTGAACAAACTGATCTTATTTTTCGAATTTTACAACATAAATTCACTAATATAATTCATTCAAGAGATCGTTTAACACATCTCATTGATAAAATTCAAGTTTCCGTTATACAGAATTTCATTTTAATATTTTATTTGGAAATTATTCAACTGATGAGAGGCTTCTCCCGTGAAAAGGAGGAAAACATATAATTTGGTAGACAAGAAACTACATTATAAACAACTTTTTTATGAAATTTTAGATACTATTAAAGGTCAAATATTGAGATTCGATTTTCCGATTTAAGTTTTTCGATTTGACGAATAGAAGATTTTTCGAATCTTTTTCAAAAGAGTTTCTCAATACACTTTCAGATAACTTAGTTCTAAAATATAATTTTTTTGATAAAATAGCGCTGCACAATGAATTATGCGTTGTATACTGGGATAAAGATATTTTAGGCCAGTACGACAGTCACGCCGATATAATAAAATATATGATAGATAATGATTTGCAACAAGTCTTACCTCAGTTTTATAAACTACTTTGTTTGACAGTCACCATTCCTGTCATGTCGGCATCGGTGGAGAGATCATTTTCTACTCTCAAACGAATTAAAACATACATGCGAAATACAATGGGCCAAAATCGTTTATACAATGTTAGTTTAATATCTATTGAAAAAGATTTAGTAAAACACTTAAAACATAATGATACATTTTATGATAATATTATTGATCATTTTTCGTAAATTAAAGACCGTAGAATTTCGTTAATATATAGAAAAGTTGATAAAATTAATAACAAAAAACAAAATATGAAAAATTCCAAAAAAAAAGAAAAAAAATTAAAAATCCAAAAAAAAATAAAAAACAAAAAACGAACGAAAAAAAAAATTGTGAGCAAGAGAAACTCTATACGTCCACGTTGGTTCTTGCTGGGTAACAATTAATTTTGTCACTGAATTAGCTGGTACGGTCGCTGCGCGAAGGTTAAATTAATTGACTGAATATAGTATATTTTTACAAAAACGTTTTATGTCCAGCCTCCTCTCTCAAAAAGTTCACGAGCCGCCACTGGTTCGTATGGCTTGCAGAATAGCTGATCCGTGGATCACAAACTTCCCTCTCTCTTCTTTTGTTGGCACAAGTTTTTGGGAAGCTGACCATGTGCTCTAATGCATTATATGATCACCTTCCCATATATTCACCTATACTTAATACTTTTTCTCCATGACGGGGAATACAACTAGTTCCGTCACTAAATTCGATGACGTAATTATTTAAATTCAAAAAAAAAATCGGACACTTCTGAGGGTATGATTTTGATATATATTTAAATGACCTGAAAACATTGGTATGAAAATAGTTCAAAAAAACGATAGCATTCATTTGAAAAACTGAAATAGATGCCAAAACTACCACGTGTAAAGAACCTGCCGCACCTCAAAACAATACAGTTTCTATTTCCACCACTTCAAAGCTATTTGCAAATTTTCAGATCTTTGTAACAAATAGGAACATCGCAATCGTTTCCACAAAGGTTAATACGCACATACATAAAAGAGATTTATAAAGCGTCAGTCGAGATTTTACCAATATAAACACTATTATTCCCCTATAAAATGCGCTCGTTAGATCCTTTCTAGGATATGGTTGTATTATGGTGAATTTATACCATAATATTTATATTGATCATCTAGAGAGTGAAAAGAAAATAGGAATGATTGTGAATATCCCGATCGATAAGTTATTAGGTCTTAAACCAATGAAGAATGCAGTAGCTATTATTTAAATAATCATATTGCTGTTGACTCTCCACAAATCTTATTTTTATTTGGTATAAAAGTGCCAAGCTATTCCTTCGACAATTATACTTTTTACTTCCCTATCTGTAATTAGCATATAGAAAATATTGAAATATAAACAATTTGGACCGGCAGATGTTTCCAAAAGCTATTTTGCTAAGAAAAGTGAGGGAAGTCAATGATCGATTGGTCACAGTTCATTTTAACATTCGACCACATAAGAACTGACCATATTTATCATGCACCTATGAATGAAATCTTTAAAGTAGTAAACATTTCTTTCAAATAGCCACTGAGTCTAGGAACCATCAGAACAGATGTCAATGAAAATGGGCCGGTTTATGGTGGTTGAACATACAGGAATAGCTGTAGCATTACATCACTATAAACTACTTCGTACTGGCAAGTACATAATAAACCAATAAATCAATTATTACGCGACACGGCATCTCAAATAGACCGTCATTTATTGCGCGTAACGGTGTTCACGCTGAAACCGATACAAACCTACGCCGCGCTTCAGTCTTATAGCCTATATCCTATAACTACCCTCCCCAATTGGTACTTGGACTTCATATGCGAATACTTGCAACCGTTGTGACTGTGATAATCGATTAATTAAACTTTCGATCAGAACTTAGTTATCTCATAATTCCATGTAAGATTATCAGAATTCAAGGTGTATGGCACAAAAGATTATAAAAACTAAGCGGTTCGAATCTAACCTGATCTTTATAGAGGGTGAATATTTTAAGCCGACTTGGACTGTAGCTCATTTATTAATAGACTTTTTTAATGAGAACATAGACATTTTGGACATTTAAAAATGTTTTACAATCTAACGCACAGTTTTTTCACCAACTTAGTTATATTAAATGATAACCTGTACATTTTTTAGGTAATTAAAATTAGTGATAAAATTTGTAGTTCAATAAGATATGGGTTAGTATACTTTGCTCTATCACTTTTAAAAGAAAATGGATGTTTGATTCGAAAAGTCGTTGCCTTATCGGAATAAATTAGCCATGGTTTCCTTCGACGTGCAACAAATCTCCGTAAAGCTAAAATGTAGATAAACTAGATACCAACTCGATATATACAGCTCGTATGCTAAATCATACAAGCAATGACATCCAGCATTTGGGAATTGATCCACCACGACCCCTACGATTTTTTATAAAAAATCGGTCTGCATAGTCAACATCTGTAATCTCAAATGCGGCGTTTGATCACCATTATTGGGAATACCCTGTGGGTTTTGATTTGGAACATATTATGCAGCCAGGCACAACACACCTGGCTCATTTCGGCCCACCTACTAGCCAAAACTCTTCTCTTGTAGACGCTCAAAGCATTGAGCACCACAATGGAGCAATCGTTTATGTTCAGGCGCAATAACTAATTTTGTGTCTGCCTGAAACTTTCAGAGAAATTTCGAAATTATTTGAATATAAGTTAAAACTAATGTGACTTTTATTAAATAACGGCAAAACTAAATAAAGTAATCTTATGAAATTTCAACATTGTTTTATTATGTAATAGGTTTGAAAATAAAAAAAATGGTAAAATATGTGAAAAAAACTATTTTCTGACTACGTAGTAATGTATCTATTTCGATATAAGCATTGATTGAAATATCCTACAATATTTTAATCAATGATGGAACACATCCAGATGAACAAATCCGAATCTATCAATCAAAGAAGTTGGTAAAATAAAAAAATATATGAGGAAACCGAATATCTTAGCAAGGACGTTCAAGATCCCGCATATCTGTCCGCGCTAAAAGCAGAATACAAAGCATTAGTCAGTGTTCAATTACCTACAGAAAACCTGAATTTAAATAAATTTCACCCATTCCACGTTTATTTACTTCAAAATATTGATAACAATGACCGACAAAAACCGGTACAGATCTGTCAATGGGCCAAACAGCAAAAATAATCTTGATTATGCGATGTTTACAGATAAAGTACCTTCTCACAAATACAAATTCAGTAATCAATGTACTTGTTATGATACCGAAAATTCCAATTTCATAAGATCAATTGATCAACAACATAAATCCACTCAATACTTGTTAAAAACTGTTTAATTTAGTATTAATTTTACATAATAACCTTCCATTTTTCCAGAATGAATTGAAAGAGTTTTTATTTAGTTACGCATTCTAAGGTTTTTTGCAAACCAACTAAGGCGATATTCTAGTATTTTTATTTTCGAAACCTATTACAAAATAAAACGTTTCAACTCCGACACTGTTAAAAATACATCCCAAACAAGCCACATCAATTGGAAGCTAATGAAACTACTATAATTTTTCTAATGTCATGCTAATAACAAGCTAATGACAAAGCGTCTCCATCGGTTTCTCATTAGGGGTCATGAAGGGGGCGACCCAAATATTTTGGTAGAAGTTCCTATCGAACCATAGTAAAATACCTTCACCGATGTTACCAATTGTAATGTTTTTAGAACCGAAGTAAGTTCATAGAAGCTGATTCATGATGATCCAAGACGTGAGAGCTGCAGTGATATTTATGACATATGCAGGTGTTGAAACTCCTTTTTTTTATATTTTGACTACACGAGAGGATAACACGGTTCAAATTGGGAGAGAAGATAGGCATTGGAATTTTTCTCGAGAGTTTGGAAGTCATAGGCATTAGGAAATATTTAAAAAGAATATTCTAAATTATTTGAATAATAATAATTAAATAAGTAACTTTTATTAACATAACACAACAAAGTTATACAGTTCATTGAAGATAGGTCAACATAAATAATAATATAGACGCCCTCAAAAAATATGGATAAGGGCAAAACTGAATAAGGTAATCTTATGAAATTTTCAAATAAGGTGTATTTTAAGTGGCAAAGAGTTCCACTATTCCGCCGTTCGATAGAAAAACGAAGTCCGGTAAAAAGAAGTTCAGCAGGTCTCAAGCTTGACAATGAAGAGGTGACTGGCTTGAGCTCGTCTAGGCCACCTACCTGGAATCTGTCGTGACGCAATAATAGCTGCCGAGATTTTTGATGGACACCGAACATAGGAAAAATCTAAAGAAAAGATAGAGAATTCTCCAATCAGATCTTCTGAATAGAATGTAAGAGCTACATATTAAAGTCGATTTGCTCTTCGTTGATACTTTCTTTGAAAATATTGAAAGATCATTATTGTACACATTGAATTAAAGAACCATTGGAAATGTTCAGGTATGGCACTGGGTAGATTAAAGAAAAAGTAGAACGTATTTTCAAATGGAAAAGCAATGATATGTTCCGATGTTTCATACTCCTCCATACAGAGGTGACATATCTTCCTTAGCAAATGCTGATGAGGTTGAGATGACATCTAAGATATTTAATATTGTGTGTCCAATTGACCTCAACCTTATTGTTCCCCAAGTATTAATGAACTCTATCACGTTTGTAGTCCTTTATAAAATTCGTAGGTTTTGTCATACAGATTGAGTCAAATAGCCCGGTGTATTGCCAGTTAATAAGTGCAATGAAGAATCGACGAAGATGAGAATACCATGTATCCCCAACCTGAAACAAAATGAGCGTTTTTTCTAAATAGACATACCATAATCATAATACCAAGTGCAATTACTGCTATTTCTATCTCAAATCTCAAAACAACTGTTTTGAATTAGAGGTACAGAATAGCAGTTGCTATTTGATATTAGACAAAATATGCTACAATCACGGAGTTGCTTTTATGAAACAACATTTGGTAAATAACAACGGATCGTTGAATAGCAACCAATCTCTAATTCTTACTAACTAACAATTCGACCTGTCCAATGTAGGTTCCTCTTTCTCTATCGCAGAACATCATTTCTTCTTCTGTTTATCTTATTAACAATACAATGCGTCTGGCTCTCTCTTAGTCTCATATTAATCCTACACACCGCTCGATCTGATTCAGTCTGTATACTTGTATCATGGGGTGGAATTTTGTAGACAAATTTTCTCGATTTTTCTGAAAGATGGTACCATGAAAAGTCTATTCGGTGGCTCGTGTGGGAAAAAAACTGTAGAAAGTAACAAGCTGAACTATCTCATGGTATTCAAGAATTGTAATTTCAACAGAACTCATAACGTTATTAACATTATTTCGATTTCAAAATATAAACGGCTATACATTAACAGTATTAATAACACAGAAAGTAGTAAATTACTAAGTTGAATATAAGATTATGCATTGGGTAAGCTGCAGAAATCAATTAAATCTGTAAAAATTAGTTCGATTTGCCGCACCATTTCAATGCATCATTACTAAGTTGCAGGATTGTTTGCAAATTGGATTAATAAATAACTCAGTTGGTACTGTGTTCTATACAAGTACGTGTAATTATTTACGAATTTAAACTGTATACCAATGCATACTTACTTGATATAATTAGTTGTTCGAGGATCGCTATTAATTATTAATACGTTCGAAGTACAAATGCATCAGCACTATATACTCTTCTAATCTCGTATCTGCTGTGATTAAGGGAATTAATCATACATCACTAACGATGTTACTATCGCTGTTGAAATATCAAGGATTTCAATAATTAAGTAATTAAGTATATCAATAAGTGCATCTGATATAAGATGCAGCCATCACGAATACGTATTCAGTTGCCAATTGAGTTATATCAATTAGGTTCAACGAATCCGACGAAATTGGTGTGTGATGTGTGAAGTTATATTAAAAAAATAATCTAATGATTTGTTCTATGTCATCACCTAGAACTACCAAATAATATCCTTAAGAAAATTATTGGGATATTTTGTTGTGCGAATTTGAAATGTTGCGTTTACCTGAGATCTGTGCAATAGATTGTATGCAAACACTAATATATGTATGAAGCAAGGAAACATCTAAATTCGTTTTGATTAATCCTCCGTCCAAATCCACAATAAGTCATAGAAGACAATGAATAGTGTTCTTGATTCATTGTGGGAAGTATGTCATGATTAAAGAGCTGATGAATGCGAATATACCAACTGACCTAGATATGATACGCTACTTTATTCCATAGTAGAAGCAAACTAACGTTACATTTATTCAATATTCAATACTATAAGTATGCGAACATAATTAATTTAGAAGAAAGAAATAGTTCTTCATAAATTGAGATACGGAATTGTAAAGGAATAAATTCGATTCTTGTTAAAACTACGATTTGAGACTAATGATACATGAGCACAGCAGTACCAGAAATATATCCACGTCAATTGAATAAAAAGCAAAATACAATTGTAGGACCGACCTTCCACAGACACGAAATATATATTTTATGATAGAAGATGATTTAATTTGAAACTTTAAACAAAGGTGTAACATAATCTGAACCTGGCGCATTCACCAATTTTTAAATATATACAAACATACAAATATTCCTGTGCTTACAATTTGCTACTACTTCATTGTAGAAAAGTACGAGAAAACACAGGATAGAATATTTTTGCGATTTGTTTCTGGTAATTTGAGTTTTCACATTATAGACACATCACGAAATTAATCATGTCCATCTTCAACTTCATACACAGCCATCCCCTGAGAAATTTCCAAATGCGAAGGAATCAATTGTAATCATTTCGAAAGATTTTGATTCATGTTTTTTTTTTTGCGACTTGGATGCTAGACGTTTTCTCCAGACGCACATAGGTCGGTAGGGCTTTTGCGCATATTTTTTATGATACTATGTTATGCTCTTTCAATGTTGTCGACTTTTTGGTGAAATAAAAAAACACAATCTAGAAACAAATCACTAATGATGTTACTTCACTTTAAAATTCACGTTTTTCGACCAAATGTACATTCATATCAAAACATAAGTCAATATGCACTGTAGATACCAATGGGTTGGAACCAATTCATATTCAATCAATGAGTAGCATACTTACAACGTATCAATTGAAATGGTGGGTATTTATTTCAAGGGATCACAGTATAATGCCGTTTTTTTTGTAAATAACTCGATTGGAGCAAGGAATTGAAAAAGATAATTTTTCAAAAATCAGTTACATATTCTCTTGGAGAATTAAAGATCTTACAAAATGCCGTTCATCGAATCAAATTGTGCTTAGTGTATGAATAATATGTATCTCATTTTGAGCCAATCAAAATGACATTACATGGTGATATGGAGAATCAAAGCAACTGCGGGATAAAGTCTCAAGAACGCAACACCATGGGCAAAAAGACTTTTTGGTATGAACTCATTCTTGCTCATTTTCAACTTTTAGATCGCAACAAATGAAGTCTGTAAAGATGTGTACCAAAAAGGTGGGATTCAGAGGAACGAAGATCTATAGTTTGGTGTATGGCTATGTATTGTATGGAACGTTTTTATCGATAGCTATTGCTGAAAATATTGATGTAAATGCCTCATTGCCCATCGCTTGTGTAATACTTGTTCCTTTTGGTACAGTGCGTGGATTTTATTCTTCGTGGTGCATTCTCTATTTATATTATTTATATCAGATTTCTTAGTTATTATTTCGCTAATTTTGCTTTTGTTCAACTGTTTCTATTACTTACATTGCCCTAATAACAAATATAGAACACACACAAAGAATGCGGTATTTTTCTGAATAATCTTTTAGCAAACAAAATTATGAATTTCGATAGCAGGATCACATTGCAACCAATGCCTGCCTATATGCAGAACGATTCTGTTTTATATTCGAAAAATTAAGCCGACATAATATTCTTACTCACCCTTGGAAGAAGAGGAATTTGGAAACATTTATCAACTGATACTTTAGATAAATAAATTTAGTTTTAATTCTCTTTATACATAACTGGTTCGAATTATATATAAATTCTTGGGAAATAAGTCATATTAACACATATGTCAACTATATGTTCGCCTTTACCACGACCATCATCAAAAGACGTGTAAATACTAATTCACAACAACCAAAGCGCAGGATTTCTTAAACTAATTTTTACTAAGCACTGAGCGCATTAATTCAAATTAAAAAAGGTCTACGAACGAAACACGAATAAATTGAAATTCTAACACATTCATGTTTAAAATATAATACTATTTTATGTATTACAAACCCACTACACAGTAATGTTCCTATAGTTGAAAACGTCATATCTCGAGGAAGAGGCAAATCAGTCTGACCTGGGCCTGATAACAAAAATCCCTTTGCGCCAAATAACTACGATGTTAATTAAACAGATGTGTTTAAAATCTAATAACTACCTACTATAGAAAAGGTCTTTGCTGTATCAAAATTACTGATTTCTACATATAAACAATTTCAAACATTATAAAGAAGAACGTTTAACTTGTGTATATTTTTTTTGATAACTTCGGTGTTGGAACTATAGTAACGTTTTCATGTTATTATTAAAAGTGGTATAGAGGCAAAGTAATTGTTATTTCATTTGATCACATCTGTTTAACATCGTACCTACTTGGCGAAAAGAGATTTTGGTTGCCATACTTTTTTGCCTCGTCCTCAATATATGACGTCTTCAACTGTAGAAACATTACTGTATAGTGTATTTACAAATTAATGTGTAGCAATTTCAATTATTCGTATTTCGTTCGTTGTTGAGACAGTAGATATTTTTAATTGAAATTAATGAGATAAAAACGCTCAGTACAATTAGTTTAGGTTGATATAAATTACGTTTTCAGGTCTGATGATGATCGTGAGACCGAAACGTACGTAAAGACGAAAATATAGTAGACATATGTGTTAATATGACCTCTTTCACAAGAATTTTCATACAATTCATGCCTGGGTCAAGAAACATTATAATACTTGTTCGAATATAAATATTGTAATCTGTTGCGAACTGTGAAAAAATTACCGTCTCGGTAGTGCCAGATAAAAACGATTTTCGCGGTTAAAGGTTAAGCAAATCTGGTGTTATTGAACGAGAAACAGAGCGTGAACGTCTGATTGCTCGGGACCGGTTGTCATTGCCGACATCACGATCCTCTTCCTTCGTGGGCAAAGGTCACAAATGAATGTTATTTATCTTGATCAAATCGATGTACTCCTTCAAGAGTGTAGCACCATTTACAAAAACTGAGGTTGTTAAACAATACCATTGTTTCATTGTTTTAGAAACCATTATTGCACAATAGATAAATAGATGTATTATTAAATTTCTTTCTTAGAACATTCCCTCAGTCCCTAAATTCAAATCTACAATACATGCAAGATCGAAACGATTCTCCCAATCCGTGTATAGTTTTCCAGCCGCATACATCACTAATATCAAATGTAAGCAGTGTTTCTCGAACTTAGTGAACTCCATTGTTTGAACCTAACAGATGTTGGACAAATTTGGCCCCTAATACATTCCCCATGTGAAAATAAATTCAACTCTTCTACACTGGATACAAGATCAACACTATTCTTCCAGCAAGACAAAATAATAATTATCTTCACTACCAATTCCAGCAGAATAATTGGATTCTGTCCTTGATCCTGAGTGGTCTCAATTTGACGATGTAATTAACAATATTTTAGCTAACAATCTCAATAGCATTTTATATACCAAAAAAGACGATCTACCTGACATAACTGCAATATCGGATTACGCCTTTTAGTAATAAAGGATTCCCGGTCAACATATCAATATCACATGGATTACGTGGTAACTAACTTCCAAAGATGGGATAAGACAAAAAAGAGTATATTCAAGACCCAAAGCAATACAGTTATATAATAGCAATATGGTTGGCGTAGACAAACTTGATTTGACAGATCATATGTCAGATCAAAGAAATGAATTGTCACGATGGTAATGCGTGGTGTGGATCTTGCGTTAGTAAACTCTTGGATAGAGTACAAATAGCAAGCTGATCAACTAGGTATTCTACAAAAGCATAAACTAGATCTTCTTGCATTCCGAAAATCTGTGGCTGAGAATCTCATACTTACAAAAGGACCCCCTAAACGCGAAAGGCCTTCTGATACAAGTTGTCTTTGACCCACAAAAAAACCTTGCAATGAAGCAAGACCGATCAGCGAGTTGCGATACAATGGTTATACTCATATTTCATAGTTTGATAAAAAAAAGATAATTCTAGGTGTGAAATGGAAGGATGCAAAATGAAATCACATTTGTTTTGTACTGAATGTCAGGTGCACTCAAGTTTACTTAAAGGGAGAAATTGTTTTTATAGGTTCCATTCTATAAAATAAAATTATTTTTGCTTACGAAATTAGTTTTGAAATATTAATTTTTTCCTATGGACTGTATTTGTCCCTCTCAAGGGACAAAACCCAAAATGGGGGAGGTTGAGAAAAAAGTGATTTTTTTGATAAAGAATTTCTATTTATATTCACCGGATTATGAAAAATATATATATTACTTTTTTGGGAACATTTTATCAGGGGTACAGCGAAAGGGTTACGCAACCAAAAGAAAAGAATTATTACGATAGAGATGCGAAAACACTAGGTGGATTTAAAAGCTGTGATAAAGTAAGAGTAAGTGCGAGATCTTACAAAATTAAAAAGGAAGGTATGATAATAGATAGGAATAGGAAATTTAAATTACCTGAAAATGAAAACGAAGATGCACTATTGATACAAGCGAAGATGCCAGTATTAATGGAATACGTAGTGACGAATGAAATTTCGGAAAATAATACATCAAAAGATGATAACATTAATGATTCATTGGATGAGAACTATTTATATATCACCAATTCAAACTACTAATGGCAGCGGATTTGTAAAAATAGATAATAAAGTGAGTCGTAGGTTAATTAATATTAAGTAATTTTAGAATTAGTACAATTATATATGAATAATATTTTGTTAATTATGAAGGGGAAAGATAAAATATATAACATAGTATTATAATTTGAAACGTGTATTTCTCACATTTTTATATTATTATATCCAAATTCTCGAGAAATAGATCACACTAACACATATGTTTATTATTTTCGTCTTTACGTATGTTTCAGTCTCACGACCATCATCAGAAAACGTATTATGTCTGAAACGGGATTTCTTAAAACTAATTGCATCAGCACAAAGCGTCCTTATCGCACCAATTTCAATTGAATATGCCCACGCCGCCGAAACGAACAAAAACACGAATAATCGAAAATGTGACACCTCAATGTTTTAAGTATATGTATATGTATCAAGAATCCACTTAACAAATTTCTTATGTTATACGAACTCATGTCAACAAAGTCTGTATACGACTGAAACAAAAAAATATAAAGCTCAAGTATCTACTTTCGAACCAGATGTTGAAGATTTATGAGGTAATAGAAAAAGGTTGTCAGACCTTATAAGAAATATTGCTATTCGAGCATTCTACCTAAAATATACTTTTAACATTATAAAGAAGCATGTAGGAATTTCCAAGGGTTTTAATTAATTAAATTAGTAAAAATTTGACTTAATGACTGAATATCTGTTCTATGGTTTACCGACGGCGTGTTATTTGAATCATCTCCAGAATCTTTTATAGTAATTGGTTTCCTTGGTTAACATAGTACCATTTTTGTAATCGAATTGATGGTTATAATCAAAGCAGTGTTTAGCAAGGGAGATGGAATTTTCTAAGTTTTTGTTTCTTGTACTGTACTTATGGCAAAACATTTTTTTTTGTATACATTGTGTAGAGATTCCTGTAGAAGTTCCATCGCAATCTAAACAATTTGATTTGTATACTGTGTGGGTTGCTTATCTTTAGGTATTAAAGGTTTTAGATTTGAAAAATATTTCCCAACACAATTAGTAGGTTTAAGCGCAGCATTCACATCATACTTTTTTGAACATTTCTTAATTTTCTCTGAGATCTCCGGAATCTTATGGTAATGTTATAAAATTATCTGTATTACCGTTTATGTTATTTATATATGACGTTCCATTATAGATTTTGTATATTCTTTCTTTATTGATGGGATTCAAAAATGTTTTTGGGTAGTCATTCATTTCTAGTGTATTACGAACAATTTTTTTAATTTTGGGACGTTCCTCTGGGTGGGACAATTTAACCGCGCGATCTGTGAGGCTGTTTATAACACTTTTTTTATAACTTGGCGCAATGGAATTGAAGTGAAAATAACGTTGAGACCAAACTTCTTTAGTAAACCACGACGTTTTTATTTTCCCATCTGCATCATGCCTAATGTTGTTATCTAGGAAATTTATATTTATTTTGTTCACTTCTATTTCACAAGTAAATTGAAGTTTACAGTGGAAATTGTTAATTTATTACCTGATTTTTATCATTGGGAACACACATAATCATCTACATACCGTTTCAAGAATACAGGTTAAAAATTTAATGGATTTATTACTGATTCCTCTAAGCATCCTATAACTAGGTTAGCAATAGTAGCTGAAATAGGAACATTTGCCCAAAATATTTTATATTTTTACATTAAGACGATAAATAAAGTAGTTGTATCAGAGTTGGGCGTTTCTTTGCCAATATCAATATTTAACGAACGCATGCGTTCGATCCATACGAAAAATCGGGAATGAGGCAGTCAGTGATCGATCAGATATGAGTTATACAATTCTCAATGCCATCCATCGGAATTGTCCAACATATAATTATTTATTAATTGTGTTGACCAGTTATGAACTTTAGGCCAAAATGTCATCGAATTCGGAACATTAATTATGCAGAAGTTAGAATCGTGGTAAATAATTAATGATTCGCGGTCACACCCACATATTGATCCACTGTAGTGGTTGACATTGAACGAAATTCTCAAGATTAATTCATTATTTTATGGTACGAACAAAAAGAACAATGTTCCATGTCGCTGATTATTAAATTACATTAAGCTATCGCTACGATCAAATATTATGCACGTGATCCTTTCGACCCCATTAGATCAATCATATCAAAATATGATTATGGTAATTAATCAGAGGCGTCAACAGGTTACATATTTGTGGTAATTTAATTTATTTTGTTTTGCAAACATGCGGGTTCTATCGCTCCCATGTTCTGTGTGTACTAAGTGTACGAACAGATGGGATGGCATTGAAACTGAAACGGTTACCTTCACCCGAGTTAATTCAGTTCACCCAGCCAAGGCCGCGATTAATAATTCACCTCCTTCATTCTGCTGTGTTATTTCAATGTTATCTCGTCTCGATCAATTTAAGCTCAACTGGCAACAATTCAATTTTATTACATTTAATTATCGAAATCACTTTACACGTAATCATAATAATTGTTTGCCGCCTTTCTCACAACCGGTCGAAGAGATGTTGATCAGGATACACGGATAGAGCTACATTCGAAAGGTCATTCTGAGATTATTATTTTAGTGAGAGAACACACATGCTGTTTTGGTGAAACACATTGAGATTAACGTTATGAACAAATCAAATCGGTTAAAAATATCTCCTTCGATTATTTATTCGCTTAGCATGTTTATGCCAAATTTGCCATTGGATGAATGAAACGTCTATTATTCACTCACATCAAGCGGTTTACCACGTTTTATATCTCTCTAGAATTGTGATTTGTAGACTACACGTAACAATTCACACGGAAAGACAGACATGATTAATTCGAATCAGAAACCTGTGAAGTTTTTCTGAATTGTTCAATCTTGGCTAAGCCATTATTCGCCAATACGAGGACTGCGCCATAAATTTCCGGGCAGACTTGAAATAACCGGCGTAGGCTCACAATTGAATTTTATTTTTGCATATAATCTTCGTTTCAGCAACAATTACACACTCCCGAAAAAAAATTCCTTCCGTTGGTCTCCAGAATGTGTCCAAACTAAAATTATCACCTATTCGTTCATCACTGAAACGGCGTTTCCGAAGGTTTTTTTGAAATTCCCAAAAAGGTAATAATAGTCTTGAATAGCAGATTTCCGCAGATAGCTAATCTCGAAATTTCTTGGCTTCCGGATGAATTCTGCGTCACAATAGCACGACTTGATCCCCACGTTTCGCTAAACCATTACAGGTGGCATCTTCAGGGCAGGCTTGAGGCTTGAACTGAAACTGATTCTTCTGGTTTCTGTAGCGGTATTTATTGTAAAAAAAAATCTTTTCGCTACACAGTTCACTGCCTTTATTCCGATGGTTAACTCAGTTAAGTGATCATGTGCGAAACGCTGGTTTAGGTATGTCGACGATACTTTTGTTATTTGGCAGCATGGTAGCGAAAATCTAGTTCCCTTCCTCAATAATTTAAATTCATTACATCCCAATATCCTTTTCACCATGGAATTTGAATGAAAAGGTTCACTCCCATTTCTAGATGGATTGGTTAGTCGACAGACTGACGGTACTTTGGGACATTTTGTGCACCGAAACCCCACTCACACCGATAGATAAATCAATGGCCTTTCCCACCACCACCCTGCCAAAAAGCGATGTCATAAACTCCTTGTTCCACAGAGCTGTGAACTTATCCCAACCCCAATCCTTAAAAACATAATTGAGACATCTTTCATCTTATCATCAAATAATTTCTCCCATTATAACATTCAAAAAGTCATAAAGAAATACACTTCAAGTAAAATTTCAAATAGACCTGAGCCAGAAACCTCCCCGCCTGCTTCATTTAGTGCATATCTTCCATATATTGAAAATATAAATGACCGTATTTCCAAAATTCTTATGGTTTTCCACACTTTCAAAACTATATCAGTTTTACAAACCTATCAAAGATCCCTGTTCCTGCAGTAAAGTCTACATTGGTGAAACAGGTCATACAGTAACTACTCGTGTGAAAGAACATGAGCGCTGTACAAGGCTTCGTGACACCAGTAGATCTGAACTTGCGGAACATAAGTTTGACACATCATCAAATCCTTTCCGAAAATACTGAAATCCTAGCCCGAGCCCCAAACTTCTCAGCGAAAAAATCTTGAACTGATAGAAATTCTGAAACATCCAAATAATCTGAACCGTGAGACTCAGGATATTATCATCCCAACATTAGGAAACCCATCCTCGAAAATTTCCACTTCGCACATGATCACACAAGGTCAAGGTCAGTTGCCAGACCGTAGTTAACCACCAGTATAAAGGCAGTGAACTGTGTAGCGAGAAGGTTTTTTGCTACAATAAATACCGCTATAGAAACCAGAAAAATCAGTTTCATTTCAAGCCTCATGTCTGCCAAGAAGATGCCACCTGTAATGGTTGGCAAAACGTCGGCATCAAGTCGTGCTATTGTGATGCGAAATCCATTCGGAAGCCAAAAATTTTCAAGGTCACTGGGGCCATATCTGGATGATTTGTTCAAATCCACAGTCTCGAATTGCAGCTTGCGTAATTCATTAAGAATGGTTAATAATTGTGATATTGCATTCTTCACACTTCACAGTCTATAAGAAGAATTCCCTCACAGCCCCAAAAGATCGTAGCATCTCCTTTTTGTCGACATAAAACATTCTTGATGGTGCTTCTACTCGCGTCCATTCCATAGACTCCCTTTTGGACAAAGGATCATAGAAGATAACCATTGTTTCATCTCATGCTACTGGCGCTAAGCTACTAGGAGTTGTTTGGGAACCCTCTTTGCACCAACTTTATTCATGTTCGTGGATGATTCAGTGAACATTTTGTATCTGAAAGCCCCGACATTTGTGGTATTTATTCTTTCCCTTCAAGCGCCGATCGCCTAATACGAGATCCCCCAAGAAGGTCAATTTTGTAGTCTGTCGCCATTCCCACCGTCTTTCCTTTTCTAGCGTTTCCCCGTACACCTCATCTAGTCGCTTGGAAGAGAACTAGTAAATTTGATATCTTGATAACTCAATGTTCGTGAAAACTGACATTGTGTTAAACGAGTGTAGTAAAAAGACTAATTGACATATAAATCAATTTTTGATTTTTCCACGGCGGCTAATAAGATTTCAAATTGTATGTTATCAACATTTTGATCCGCTGCGATACTTTAATATAATATGCGAGGCCGAGAATTTTGGGGACTGCCTCGTATATAAAAGGTACATTAAACTTGGTACTGACTTGAATAGAATTCCTCTTGATCTGAAATTAAATATGCTATAGCTCAATGTTTAACTAGAAAGTAGTTATTCGTTACTAGCTTTGAAGATTCGAGTTCATTTAGTTAAGCAAAGAAAACGATATTCGCACAAAAATACATCAATCGAAATGAGTTTATCTCTCTAAATCAAACAACTTTCGAGCTTACTGCTTTGCAGACCAGAATTTAAAAATAAGTTCGAAATATCATTATACCGATAGACGAGTCATTGCCATGCTCTGCAGTATAAAGCTTTTAAGTTACATTAAAATTATTTGCATTTCGCTTTCCCTGTGGGGTGTATATTCAAATTCCACGTCAACACCAATTTATATTTGAATTTTTCTATTTACGCTAGTTTACTGGACAGTCGAATACAGAATTAATGAAAAATGCATTTACATCACGCCGTTCTTAAATATGTATGTATGCGGTTAGTTGAATTTATAAATACACAACGGTGACCAATTAATCACTTTGGCTGTGGAAAATCCTAATGCACATTGCACATACAATACAAACATTATGCAAATAGACTTTCAACATAATAGACTATTCCAATTTATCCTCGCGATGAAATATTACTCTTTATTAATTTTAAACAAAAATCGCATGTTCCGATAACCGTAAAATATGCGGCAAAATGTGAAGTTTGAAAGCAAACACGATTGATTGAAATAAAAAGAATACGATTGAAATTAATTCCATCCGCCCGGAATAATTGCCTTCGTGCAATACCATGCAAATTTTATTATTTTGCGAGGACTTTCCTAATGCACTGATGATTGGATACTTCTCCCAAAACAATATCTGTCACACGACATTTTTTAAATCATATTTTAAATGAATGGAAAACAAATAGATCTTTGAGAGCGACGATGTGAGAGTTGATTACACTGGGAGCGGGAGGTTGATTAATTTGGTCCCCAAATATACTGAAGTGGAATCGTAGTAATACTAGAGCCATATAAAGATCTTGCCTGGCGTCTATAGTCCTTTTTATCTTGAGGAGGTAATTCACATGCAATCCCAATATAAACTTTCCAAATAACTTGGGAATTCGTGCATTCTTGCGTAACTACTCGTATGTGTAACCAAAGTGCATTGGGATCACCTGTTGGTCAATGCGTTTTTATACAAAAAACATGTTTACTAATCAAATGCAAACAATTTGGGTTATCTAACCACATCATCAAAATGATGAATCACCACCAATAAATTATTTCAAATTTTACCTGTTAAATATTTGAACAAAATTAAAAACAAAAGGTAAACAAAGTTTTCATATCCTTGTGGTTTTTAATTATTTCCGACTAATCTATCAGCCGAATTTTTTGCGTGAGCTGTAAATGACTTAACCGAGGGAAAATTGTCCACTCATTTTCATCATGAATCATGAGATATGGATGTAGAGAATATTTGAATACATATCAAACATTCGTCCTAATTACAACTACCAACAACGACAAATTACGGTTAAGTTTAATGTTATTCAATCCGCCATTCCAAAATTTGAAATCTGTTCACAGAAACAGTATAGATCTTGTGCATTCACTCAGTACTACTCCTCCTAAGATTGGATTAGATTAGATTAGATTAGTAAATTTATCTTTAAAAGGAGCATGTAAACTACCGCTACCCGATATCGACGTGAGCGAGGCTATGTCAAACCGACGGGTTTGGGGTGTGGTAGGTAGATTTTCTAAATTTTCATTTTATCTTTTGTTTTTGGTAGGCAATCAATGTGGATAAAACCAGAAAAGGATAGAGACAAAAAAATACATAGACTAGAATGAGGGGCAAGAAACCTAGACCATTGAAAGAAACCTTAATCAGAATGGTTGAGTCGCATAATAAAATAGTAGAGGATAGAAAAATAAATTACGAAAATATACATACAACCAATTTTGAAGATCGTGAAGATACGTGATATTGAATCCAGACATCAAAGCTAGTTCTAGAACTTTAAAAAAAAGAACTACTGAAATATATGAAAAATTAATAATTGCTCAGTTGTTTCCTAAACTTTTCCTTCAACATATCTATTTACAGACAAAAAGGTTTAGATCCGGTAAAGACTGTTTGTAAGGGTTAAAATTACAAATCCGCATCATCCGATCAATCTAACATAGAAACTTCACTCCGAAACTAAGATGAAGAGAAATGAGATTTAAATCCAATCAGTACGCAATTGTACCAGAGACAACATCACGTGCTCCATTTCGCATTTTGACATTAGTATCCTCAATGAACTGGACTTTTAAGATAAGGTTATTTTCTCTAGTAGGTTCTTTTTCGTTCAAGGAACACCAAAGGCAAGCTATTTTGTTATGTAAAATGCCTGGCACTAAGTTTCAATGATTTCGTGAAAATATGACTAATGGTCCCGCGCTAAATGATTTCCACTTTATCAAATGATCCCTAAGATCTATCTACAAATTTCTCAAGAAAAAAGTTTGGATATTCTCAATGAAATAGTTGCTAGACGAGATTAGCGATTACGCTTCTAATAGATAAATACCATTGAAAGAATCGATTTTATGAATAATTTGAATATTAATTAATACGATTTTGAAATTAGTATCAACAACCGATGAAGAAAACAACGATTTATAAATCTCAGTGCATTTTGTTTATTCGCAGCATGACATGAATGGCATTTAATATTTATAATAGAAGTGTATTGTTTACTAAAGATCAGACATGTCAAGAGCATCAAACATATTCTAGATATAGTAATCAGGTTTGCTGAAGGTTACACAGTTCTTGAAATGCTTGACCTTGATTAAATGTTGAATGAATTGCTAAAAAGGTTTAAATAATACCCGCAGATTTTAATCACATTATAATGAATAATTAAAACCATGAAAACTTGCATCATCGCATCGTAAGTTCAGGAAATACTGTAAACCTACATCAGATATACCGGCCTAGTAGCATAGAATACATAGTTTGAAAAAGCAAATATTCAATTAAGTTTACCTTATAATATGTCAGCTAGTGATTTATTGCTTGCCATAAATAAGAAAATAGGATGTAGCAAACGTAAGTTCAACACATCACTACCCGTTACGAAAATGAACTTCGCGTGTTGTGGGTCAAACGAAGGCGGTAACACGCAGCCCTTCGTTCAAATAAAAAAGAAATGTCCATCGATAAATAATCTGTATGCTACATTTATGTTGATACCTCTTAATCAGTCGAAATACCATAAAACCAAAATAGAGTCGGTAACTAAGCTCTTGAAAACTCTCATTCGTATTTTCGTAATTTTTATGAATTTATTGTCGAGATTTAGAATGATTAGGTGGGTTCAGCACTCTCGATGATATACACATCGAGTGGTATATAGGCTTAATGTAAGGGTATGAAAGAATCAAGCGCATCGTATCGTTAATAAGACAAACAGAAGAACTAGTTTTGTACTATAGGGAAGTGTGCATTGCTCACTTGCACAGGTCGATTTGTAATTAGTAAGAATTAGAGATGGGCTGCTATTCAGCGATCTGTTGTTATTTACCAAATGCTGTTTCATAGAAGCAAATCTGTGACCGTGTCATATTTTGTCTAATAATAACAAATAGCTATTTTGTACTTCTTATTTGAAACAGTTATTTTGAGATTTGAGATAGCAGTAATAGCACTTATTATTTCTATTTAGAAATAACAGTTTTGCTCATTTCTGGTGAAAAATACTGGTCTGTGTCGTTAGTTAAGCTTTGTTTCAGTTTGGGGATACATGCTATACTCATCCGTGTCGATTCTTTATTGCACTTATTAACTGGCAATTCATCGAGCTATTTGACTCAATCTGTATATCTTGAGCGAAGATCAAGACATCACAAACTGTTAACACAACACCTTCTTGTGATTTAACTTTTACTTGTTGAATGTTTATAATATTTTTTGTATTGCAATATATCTATATTAGTCAGGAAAATAGCTGTTCTCAAAAATCGATAATTCCTATGTGAGAACGTTTCATTAAAATCTACGTTCACATTTTCTTTATATTTGTTGATTATCATTATTACAGTACAATATAATAATTATTTTAGTAACAGTAAAAAAATAGCCCAGATCGATTCAGAAATGCTGCAAACGAAAATCCGGGAATTTTTTTTGAGCCGATTACAATACTTCTTATAGTGAGGGAAGTAAAAGACGTATAGTATATTGGAACTTATTATGTTAGAAATAACGAAAATAAACTGCGATGAGACAAATGGGTAAGTATGTTTTCACCGCAGAAAGGTTTCCTCAAAGCTAAAAATAGTTGCAAATTGCTGCGAAACGCAAACGAATGAAATATCACTTTGAATACACATATCAAAGAATATACTGTTATTCTTTGACTCAGATGATATCGCAGAGTGGCCTAGAAATTACATCTGTGTGAATAGAATGATCTTTATATATAGATGTTTCTATATTTGGGTTCGTATTTTCGTTAAATGTAAACATCATCTTTTTGTTGCATAAACATCTCTGAAGAGTATAGATGACAACTCAATAATTTCTCAGGTTCTATTAAATATCAACTAAACGCAAATATGAAACATGATAACTTGGACATTTGGTTAAAAATTCCTATTCACCCAATAAACCTATGGAGCCACAACAGACCACATGGCCGCAGTGGAGGGATCGATGTTCGAGACCCTCACGAGAAACCTAAACCAAATATACCAGAGTAACATAGGTAAATAATCAAAATCGATCCGTTCCCATTATGCTGCTGTTTTCCAAAAATATATGTTATACAAATTCATAATGTTAGCAGTTTAGTACACAGTATCAGAAAAGTAAGGACCATAGTTTCTAGAAAATTCCGACAATAGGTATACTACATCGCGAATGATTTCGGGAACAAACATTATTACTACACCGAACAAACAGCAAGAAGCTAAATCAAGTTGGGGAAGACAAATTTACAAATAAACTCAAACATTAATAATTCAGACTCAAAGAACAGATGAAGAAATATAAAAATTTTTAAATACTAAGTAACATTACCAATATTACAATACAAATAAAAAACAATAAAATTTAGTGATTCATCAGGAGGTGCTTAATTTGCGGGACAGGAGTAAAATATATAGAGAGAGTCAAGAATCTGGTACACAAGTAATCTGTATACGAAACGTTTTTAACGCCGTCTCTCCATGCTGACAAGGCCAAATCTTTCCAACAGTGAATCTCGACGGTATCCTCGGATGGGATAAAGACCACAGATTCGGTAAGAAAGCCATTTAAGAAATATTCTCAATACTCGCTGAATCATATCAATGCCACCAGCAGAAGACGAATGCCACACAGTACTAGCTCTTTAGTCTTTTAATCAAATTTCAATTCATGCACTAATGGTTGGACTGAAACATTGCAGATCATATCCTACACAAATCTTACAAATACGGAATTCTACATACTTTAGTATGTCGGGTACTCCAAAGAAAGCTGAACTTTTTGATTCGAATCTGCCACTTTATATGGTCATAATTGATAGCTATTCAGATAGGGAGCCACTTGAAAATCCGTGTAGAACATCAAAATGAAGGTCACATCTTTGTATTAGGTTGCTTCTCTTCGAGACGATGACTTTTCCGAAATTACAATAACTGTGGATACACGCAATAAGTACGAAATAATAATCATCATACACTGAAAATACTATTAAAATCAAAGTCTTTAGAACTTTAATAGTATTTTTCGTACTTATTAGTGGAATAACGCTAAACTTTATTCGTTCCTCGAAGGTGGCGATTTAATTGCCAAAGAAGAAAAGTACCAGTCGGAGTGGTATACAAATCTGACAAGTTGGCTGAGAACATCAAGCGCAGTAAAATAGCAAGAGTCAGCACCATGTGCGAAAGTGTGGCATTTACTTCCGTTGCACGCTTCATACAAGAAACTAGCCACGCTTCTGAATCTGGAAACACTGACATTGTATTGAAAATGCTTCATTGAAACTATTTATTCAAACAAACTAGCAAATCTCCTGGGCGTGGAAATTGAAGTCCTTCATATTACACATACTACTCATCTGCGTGAGAAAATTCTCACTTCCCACAACTCAAAGCTCAACTTTCAGCCAGATAATTAGGAAAGTAATAGCAAGTCTAGCTTACTTAGAGATTATCAGAGCTCAAGGAGAAGGTGTCATAAGCTGGTCAAACTTTGATTGGAAGATGAAGAAGATGATTGCGTGATCTAGAGTCATAAGAGCTGTATATAGGTGTAATTCACATTATTTTTCAATATTTAGTAGTTTTTTGTTTGTAAGTTATTTGCCTCAATGTAGGTAATATAGTTTTTCAAAATAATTATAATCATAGTTGTTTATGGAAACAAGTCTTTCTTGACATATACGGAACCCGATATACGAGTACATAAACCCTTTTTTAACCCACAGATCTTGAGCACAATAATTAAAAAGTAACTTATCGATGAAATATGTGCGAAAAGTAAAATTTTCAGGTTTTTTAAAATTGTGCAGAACCATTAAGATGTAGAGGAAACGTATAGCAACAAAAACGTATTTCCTTCGCAAAAGCTTTCGAACAAAAAAAGCAAATCGAAACCGAACCAATAGGACCTGATACAAAAAAAATCGTGCGCCAATACATAGGTTAATGGCCGTCATTTTTGTGTTGTACACGGATTTTCAAGTGGCTCCTAATGTATAAAGTTACCTTTTGACATCAACTATGAAAACACATCAAAAAATGCAGCTTTTTAGCCACTTACCCGACCTACTATTTCTCCAGATGACCTTCGATTAAGGTCAGTTGGGCCAAATGACATTACCAATTCCATTTAATTATGTGTAGCTAAAGAAATCATTTTACTAGCCAGAATGAGCTAAATATCAGAGGAAAATAACATTGTAGGTTATTCTCGAATTGTTTCATTCAATAGAATTGATGACATTCTCGTAAATTTGCAAACTTGACAATATTTTTAACCATAATTTCGGATATGGCCAATTTCTTATCGTGAGTATCCATAACCAATGTTATAAAGAATGAGATGAAGATACACGGAAATTTTTTGTTTACATTACGAAGAGGTTGCAAGAATATCCAGAGTGCTAAACTTCAGAAAGAATCTAATCAACTGAAAGCACACTTGATTAATGAAGTCCATCTTTGTGACATTCATAAATGCATTGAGATGAAAAGTTTGCATGGTTCGCTACGTAACTCGTTGATTTATTTATGAACATAAGTCATAACAGATTTCATATTTGCACGTCCGATCTGAGATCAATTGGCTAACATTATTCAGAAACTTCCGTAGAATGGAAAACGAGAACGTGGATAAATAAAACATGAGAAGATATCAGCACCGGACTGACAATATTTAGGTCAGTCAACAGTGTGAAGTGATGATTTATTATTATTTAACGGAAACTAGAAGAGTAGTTTTGGCATCAAATTTCACTAATGCTGTTTAAAACCAATCGTGGATATGTGTCAAACTTAGATTTCAAGTAATGATGCGATCAAAATTTATCTATCACATCCTTATTTCAAAAAACTCTTGTTTTGAGGAAAATATAAGATAGCAATCAAAGCAACAATATTGAATAATCGAAAGTGAATTCAGATGAATCTTGATTTGACAGAATTGAAAGCAAAATATCTGAATACGGTGAAAAGTCACGACAAAGAGTCTTAAGAGTATTCGGAAATATGATTTGGTAATTAGTGGAGTAAATCTGGCGAGAAAAAAGACAAGGTTGGCGAAAATTTTACGATGCTTAGCGACCCGGTGGAAAGTGTTTGTTAGGGTACCAATAACAACCCCCTGAAATTTCTATTTCCCAAAGTTGGTGAAACCTTTTTTTTTGGCCAAAGAGGGGTTTTTTGAAATTTTTAAGGGTAGTTTTGCAAAAAAAAATTATATCTCTGGCTGTATCGAAAATTAAGAAACCAAAGTAGAACCCTTTTATTGTCAATGTCCAAGAAACTTCCAGTCCAAATTTCAAGTTGATCCGACCTCCCCCCACCCCGTAATAGGAATATATATACTCATATATGCAAGGAATCTTGTGTAACGGCTAACTCGGTCATTTCCCAACCGATTTGGCTGAAATTTAGACAGATGATAGGTGTTATGGTCTGAAAACTACCCTCCAAATTTCAAGTGAAAATATTGAATAGTTTTCCAAAAATTCAAATTTAAGTAAATTTTTCAGTTATTTTTCAGATTAAGATATCTCATGTCATTCACATCCGATCTGGATCTGCTTTGCGGGAAAATTCAGGTATTCGCATATAGTTTCATGTCATGGAACTCATTTTTTATTAATTTTTTTTCCGGCCCATAATGGCCATTTTATTTTCGGTATTAATATCCCCAAAACTTGTGTCAAATTAATTAATTTGAAGTTCCTAAAAGTGCGAAATTTCGCTTTTATACGAATATTGTGAGGCTCAGAAGTTGATAGCGCTTTAGGCTCCGGGATTTCGAAATAAGAAGGTTCAAATTGTATAAAAACACAATTGCATGAACGCTAGACGTCCTATGTAATTAGCTACGAACGTAATCATTTTGACGTTTCCCTCGAGAAGCTCGCTACGCGTCAGTTAAAGTTTATACATTTTACCTCGGTCTTGTTATGTTGGGACCGTTTCGTGCCCCGTGCGGTCTGCGCCAGTTGTGATAAAGTATTTCGGTTAAAAGTACCCGCATCGGGTATATTTTAGTAGCTAGAAAATTATATGCGGATACCTACATTTTCCCGCAAAGCAGATCCAGATCGGATGTGAATGACATGAGATATCTTAATTTGAAAAATAACTAAAAAATTTACTTAAAGTTGAATTTCTGGAAAACTATTCAATATTTGAAATTCAGAGGGTAGTTTTGAGATCATAACACCTATCTTCAGTCCAAATTTCAGCCGAATCGGTTGAAAAATGACTGAGTTAGCCGTTACGCAAGATTTCTTGCGTATATGAGTATATATATTTATATTACGGGGAGGGGGGAGGTCGGATCAACTTGAAATTTTGACTGGAAGTTCCTTGGACATTGACAATAAAAGGGTTCTACTTTGGTTTCTTAATTTTCAATACAACCGGAGACATTAATTTTTTTGCTAAGCTACCCTTAAAAATGTAAAAAAAAACTTTTTGCCAGAAAAAAAAGGGGTTGCACCCACTTTGGGAAATAGAAATTTCAGGGGGTTGTTATTGGTATCACAACAAACATTTTCCACCGGGTCGCTAAGCATCGTAAGATTTTCGCCAACCATTTGCCAGATTTACTCCACTAAATATTATCAGATTGAAGTCAACATACCTCCTATGATGTACTGTACCATTAGCTTGACCGGCTCATATTTGATGGGAACGAAGATCGAAGGAAAATAAGATCAGTTCAGTACAGCCCTGGATGAATAAATATTTCTCTTTAAAATATGCCAGCGATAAATCACCGATTGTCGTACACACATAAACACGATTAATTACGCCAAAACGGAACCTCGCTTATTATCTTGATTAAAACAGAAATTGTGAGCGTACAAGTTGCAATCAGCATTCCGCCGGGGATGGGGTGTTAAAGACAATGTAATTTATCATTTTCGCACAGCAAACGGTCTTGTACGAACATGTAACCAGAGTGCAGTTAATGAAGACGAACCGTAGGAATCGTATTAGTTTCAGACTTTAACTAATTCCGCTTTGCATGCTCTGTGCACGGACGAACAAAGCTATGCACGTTTCACAAATTAATCTTAATATAATTAAGATACTGTGAAAGCGCACTGCATGATGAACTTTATTAAATGAGTCTAATTCCTTTTTTAATGCAGTTTAATATTACTATACATGGAACGTTAATAAGCTAATCGGATTAACTAATTATTTCCTAGCCAGACTGCTTCCTTAATCAAATATCCGTTTACGCCTCTCAAGAACGATCATTTCCAGAAATAAACATGTTTGCTCCTACAATTTTCTCCTAACAAACTGGAATTTGATGATCGATAATATTTCTCAGTCTTTGCAGCTGTTATGATGTAAAGTACCAAAAGATAATAAGTAAGTAAGTAAGTAAATTTATTAGTTCATATATATACAATTACAATACAAGTAAAACATAAAATGCTCGTATAAGTATACACAAATGCCCGTGCGGGCGTAGAACAACGTCAAACAATCAATAAGACCTACATACAATTATTAATAAATACTAGCACATTATTACAGATAAAATAATTCAAAATATCGTCAGATAGTTTAAATTAAAATTTCTTCATCATTGAAATAATCCTGAAGTGAATAGTAGGATTTTGAAATCAAAAATGTTTTCAGCTTTGCTTTTAATATTTCTTTTGGTAGGCATCTACTTCTAGGTGGTATTTTATTATAAATTTTAGTTATTATGTATTTTACATTCTTTTGCAAGTACGAATAATTAAATTTTTCAACAACGACATTATTTTTATACCTAGTATGGTATCCATGTTCGTCATCATGTTCTTTAAATAAACGCTTATTATCAATCACAAACATAACCGAATCTAAGATTAGGAGACTGTATAAGGTGAGTATTTTTTGATCCACAAAATGTTGTCTACAACTTTCAGTTCGCTTTATTTTCAAAACACTTCTAAGGCACTTTTTTTGTAGAATGAAAATGCGTGAAGCTTCATTAGAATTGGCCCAGAATATCAGTCCATATCTCAATCTGGATTGAACATGCGCATGGTAAGCTGTTAAAGCGGTTTTTTTATCAATTTGATTTGATATGACTTTCAGAGCAAAAACATATCGAGTGATATTTTGTGCCAATTCGCTGACATGACATCTCCAATCTAATCGACAGTCTATATGAATTCCCAGAAATTTTACACTATCAAGACAATGCAGTGTCTGATTGTTATGAGTAACTACTATTTTATCATTATTTGTCTGAAAATTGAAATGTAGCAGTTGAGTTTTTTCAATATTCAGGACTAAATTATTATTCCTGCACCATGTTAAGACTTTCTCTAGACAATCAGATATTGTAAGTCTCAGATCTTGTGACATTGGCTCACTGAAAATCACAGAAGTGTCATCTACGAATTGAATCAATATTTGTTGTACTTCTGCTGGTAGGTCATTTATGTATAGTAGAAATAGCACTGGTCCTAATATGGAGCCCTGTGGTACACCACGTTTTATGAACTGATTAGAAGAAGTTTGTACAACTCCGTTGATATGTTTTTCTACTACCATTTGCTGTCTGCACGTCAAATAGGATTCAATGAGCTTCAGAGAATCGCCCCTAATGCCATAACGATCCATTTTTGTAAGCAATATGTCATGTCTTACACTATCGTATGCTTTCGATAAGTCTAGGCACATAATCAGTGTACTATTCTTTTCATTTAAAGATCTTATTACATTGTCTAGAAGTTGATAAGCGGCAACGATTGTAGATTTATTTTTCCTACCCCCATTTTGACATTCAGATAAGATGCTATGTTTATTTAAAAAACTCACGACTCTAGTGGCAATAAGCTTTTCAAATATTTTACTGAAGTTAGATAAAATCGATATAGGGCGATAGTTTTCTAGTTCAGATTCGCTGCCTTTTTTATAAATTGCTGTTATTTGAGAAATTTTCAGTGCCGCAGGAAAATTTCCCGTTCTGAATATGAGATTAGCTATAAACGATAAGATAGGAGATAACTCTGACGCTATATGTTTCAATAAAGTAACAGGTACTTCATCTTCCCCTGTTGAATTTGTATTTTTTAGAGATTTTATAACATGTTCTACTTCTTCCTCATCGGTAGGGAAGAAGAATAAACTATGTTCATTTTTTTTAATGTCAGACTGGTTTTGATTTGGAGCAATATCTTGACATTGATTTATAAAGAAATTATTTATATAATCCAAGGTTTTTTTTGTATCTTCATTGTCACGTTTTAGATTTTTAATAATAGACTCATTGGTGTGGTACTCTTTACCTAATGTTTCATTCACTAACTTCCATACTGCCTTTCCCTTATTATTAGATGAATTTATAAAAGAAATATTTGAATT
This sequence comes from Endomychus coccineus, assembly GCA_958510875.1. Classification (NCBI taxonomy): domain Eukaryota; kingdom Metazoa; phylum Arthropoda; class Insecta; order Coleoptera; family Endomychidae; genus Endomychus; species Endomychus coccineus. The sequence goes on from OY294067.1 coordinate 79,014,493, forward strand.
TTGTTTCGCTTGAATAATTAGTTTTTTAAGTATTCTGCAATAGATCTGGTAGAACTCTTTCGTTATAATTCCCTGTTGTAATTTCGTATATAACTCTTTCTTATTTTTACAAGAAGTTTTTAGACCAATAGTAATCCTTTTTATTGGATTGATAGCTTTAACCACAAATATTGATTTCATTAGGCTCTGAAAACCATTCATAAAATAATTATATGCATCAGAAGGTTCTTTTAATGCATACAGTTCATTCCACGTTAAATTTTGCAATTTAGTCTTAAAATAGTCAAGTTTAGTTTGTGAAAATATTCGTTTATAAATCATTGTATGTTTACTGGACGATACTCTTACCGTCCCTACTTCTAATACTTGACAGTAGTGATCAGATAAAGCACTACATATTACCTTAGCCGGCTCTGAAGTTTCAAAATTAACAAATATGTTATCAATAAGCGATTTAGATTTATTAGTAACTCTAGTAGGTTCAGTTACGGTCTGATACATATTAAACGTTTGCAAAATATCTAAAAATTGTTTTACACAGTAAGAAGTAGTTTTGAACAAATCTATATTAAAATCACCACACAGCAATATATTATAATTTTTACAATGCAATTGTACATTATCCAATAAATTTTCTAAAGAAATAAAAAAATTATTGATACTACCTGAGGGTGATCTATAAACTGATACAATTATAGATTTCAAAAACCTACTTACAATAGCCGAATTCTCGAAATCACATTCCAAGTTTCATTGCTTGAAGTTCTGAAGTTCTTCGAAAACGATACCCTTTCTAACATAAATGCATGATCCCCCGTGTCCCATGTTTCGACGAACAAAATGGGAGACTAGTTGGTAGTCAGCAATTTTTAAGATTTGCAATTCTTCTTCTGAACACCAATGTTCAGTGAAACATAATATATTTGGTTGATGTATGAAATTTTTAATGTATATTTCAATTTCTAAAATTTTGTGCATAGGAATTGACTATTCTGAATTTAATTTTCATCGAATTTTCCAAGCATTGGATGGGAAAACAAAATATTTACGAATAAGAACTATATATGAGAAAAAATTGCATTTAGCTGGTAAATATGGCATGATAATTTTATATTGGGGTATATATCGTTACTGTAAATGATTATAATCAAGAATTTCCCAACATTTGCCCTAATTTTCCAGGTTAGGAAAATCTTTTATTTTTTTTTTCAATCTTTGTGTATGATATGTCGATTTTTAGGTTTTATAGAGCTCTGATAACGATTTTTCAGTTCATTTTGTCGTGAAAAGTCATTGAAAACGTACATTCGGAAAATGGGAAATTTTTTTTATTTTTTATTATGGCGTGTGACAGATCAATTCTTATATTTTTTAGGGTTCTGAAAATGTTTTTTTACTTTGTTTCATCGTGAAAAATCATTGAAAATATATATCCGGAAATTTTAATTTAAACAAATTAATATTAAAAACTAGGTTGTTAGAATCAAATTGTTTTTCACTTAAACGATTTTTTAATCAAATATATCAATAAAATAATTGTTTACACGGAATACACAACAGCTCAGCAGTAAATATTTTATAATAACGTTTAACGTATACAATAACAGAGCACATGTGGCGTTATTTTGGGCATCATATGATAAACGCTTGCGCACAAATTCATTGCTAACGAAAACAATTGAATTTTGTGACAAAATTAACTAAAAAAACGTTTCCCGAACCCTAAAAACATAAGAATTGATCTGTCACACGACATAATCGAAAAAAAAAAGTTTTCCATTTTCCGCATGTGCGTTTTCAATGACTTTTCACGACAAAATGAACTGAAAAATCGGAAAATTAGGGCAAATATTGGAAAATTCTTAATTATAATCATTTACAGTAACGATATATACCCCAATATAAAATTATCATACCATATTTACCAGCCAAATGCAATTTTTTCTCATATATAGTTCTTATTCGAAAATATTTTGTTTTCCCATCCAATGGTTGGAAAATTCGATGAAAATTAGATTCAGAATAGTCAATTCCTATGTAAAATTTAATGGTGAACAACTTTTGTTCGAAAGTTTTCCTTCTAAAATGCTTATTTTCGAAGATATAAGTGTTCTTTCCCGGAAAAACACGGAAAATCGTATATATATATATGTAAAACTGGATTCTCGGGTATTGATCCGCGTTGTGTGGTTCGCCTAGATTTTCCAGACTCTACGGTCGAATCACCTGAAGATGGCAAATGCGACTTTGCCGAAACGTCGTGAAATTGGTCCTTTGGAGGACCGAAACCACACAACGCGGATCAATACCCGAGAATCCAGTTCTACACTTCTACACATTACGTCCGCGAGAACCTAAGAAGAAACATATATATATATATATATATATATATATATATATATATATATATATATATATATATATATATATATATATATATATATATATATATATATATATATATATATATAAACAAGTTTAAAGTTTCTTTGCCTAATTGGCCACTATCGTGTATGTAACTTAAGAGATATAGAATTAAATTTTCTGAATTATGAAGATAACTTAGATAATTTAACATAGGATTATAAAGATGAATAAACGTAAAAGATTGAACCATAGGCGGGATTCGAACCCACATTTCTGGATTTCTAGTCCAGGGTGTTTACCAATTACACCACTTCGGTCCTGTTAGATTTTTATATTTTTGTAAATATAAACCTCTGAAAGGATAGTAGATCATTGATAAACACAATGCGATTCGATGCCCTACCATAGATCAACTATTCACGCACATTCATCTGAAGTTCAGTCGTTTTTTGAAGTAAGGATTGTAGGTTAGTACTGCTATGGTTGGCAGTTACTTGACAGTTCTTATTCAAATGACAGCATCCCGGTTCTTATATATTTCAATAGAACTGACTGAGAATTGTTCTGGTTAATTATAAACAAGTTTAAAGTTTCTTTGCCTAATTGGCCACTATCGTGTATGTAACTTAAGAGATATAGAATTAAATTTTCTGAATTATGAAGATAACTTAGATAATTTAACATAGGATTATAAAGATGAATAAACGTAAAAGATTGAACCATAGGCGGGATTCGAACCCACATTTCTGGATTTCTAGTCCAGGGTGTTTACCAATTACACCACTTCGGTCCTGTTAGATTTTTATATTTTTGTAAATATAAACCTCTGAAAGGATAGTAGATCATTGATAAACACAATGCGATTCGATGCCCTACCATAGATCAACTATTCACGCACATTCATCTGAAGTTCAGTCGTTTTTTGAAGTAAGGATTGTAGGTTAGTACTGCTATGGTTGGCAGTTACTTGACAGTTCTTATTCAAATGACAGCATCCCGGTTCTTATATATTTCAATAGAACTGACTGAGAATTGTTCTGGTTAATTATAAACAAGTTTAAAGTTTCTTTGCCTAATTGGCCACTATCGTGTATGTAACTTAAGAGATATAGAATTAAATTTTCTGAATTATGAAGATAACTTAGATAATTTAACATAGGATTATAAAGATGAATAAACGTAAAAGATTGAACCATAGGCGGGATTCGAACCCACATTTCTGGATTTCTAGTCCAGGGTGTTTACCAATTACACCACTTCGGTCCTGTTAGATTTTTATATTTTTGTAAATATAAACCTCTGAAAGGATAGTAGATCATTGATAAACACAATGCGATTCGATGCCCTACCATAGATCAACTATTCACGCACATTCATCTGAAGTTCAGTCGTTTTTTGAAGTAAGGATTGTAGGTTAGTACTGCTATGGTTGGCAGTTACTTGACAGTTCTTATTCAAATGACAGCATCCCGGTTCTTATATATTTCAATAGAACTGACTGAGAATTGTTCTGGTTAATTATAAACAAGTTTAAAGTTTCTTTGCCTAATTGGCCACTATCGTGTATGTAACTTAAGAGATATAGAATTAAATTTTCTGAATTATGAAGATAACTTAGATAATTTAACATAGGATTATAAAGATGAATAAACGTAAAAGATTGAACCATAGGCGGGATTCGAACCCACATTTCTGGATTTCTAGTCCAGGGTGTTTACCAATTACACCACTTCGGTCCTGTTAGATTTTTATATTTTTGTAAATATAAACCTCTGAAAGGATAGTAGATCATTGATAAACACAATGCGATTCGATGCCCTACCATAGATCAACTATTCACGCACATTCATCTGAAGTTCAGTCGTTTTTTGAAGTAAGGATTGTAGGTTAGTACTGCTATGGTTGGCAGTTACTTGACAGTTCTTATTCAAATGACAGCATCCCGGTTCTTATATATTTCAATAGAACTGACTGAGAATTGTTCTGGTTAATTATAAACAAGTTTAAAGTTTCTTTGCCTAATTGGCCACTATCGTGTATGTGACTTAAGAGATATAGAATTAAATTTTCTGAATTATGAAGATAACTTAGATAATTTAACATAGGATTATAAAGATGAATAAACGTAAAAGATTGAACCATAGGTGGGATTCGAACCCACATTTCTGGATTTCTAGTCCAGGGTGTTTACCAATTACACCACTTCGGTCCTGTTAGATTTTTATATTTTTGTAAATATAAACCTCTGAAAGGATAGTAGATCATTGATAAACACAATGCGATTCGATGCCCTACCATAGATCAACTATTCACGCACATTCATCTGAAGTTCAGTCGTTTTTTGAAGTAAGGATTGTAGGTTAGTACTGCTATGGTTGGCAGTTACTTGACAGTTCTTATTCAAATGACAGCATCCCGGTTCTTATATATTTCAATAGAACTGACTGAGAATTGTTCTGGTTAATTATAAACAAGTTTAAAGTTTCTTTGCCTAATTGGCCACTATCGTGTATGTAACTTAAGAGATATAGAATTAAATTTTCTGAATTATGAAGATAACTTAGATAATTTAACATAGGATTATAAAGATGAATAAACGTAAAAGATTGAACCATAGGCGGGATTCGAACCCACATTTCTGGATTTCTAGTCCAGGGTGTTTACCAATTACACCACTTCGGTCCTGTTAGATTTTTATATTTTTGTAAATATAAACCTCTGAAAGGATAGTAGATCATTGATAAACACAATGCGATTCGATGCCCTACCATAGATCAACTATTCACGCACTTCAGATGAATGTGCGTTTATCAATGATCTACTATCCTTTCAGAGGTTTATATTTACAAAAATATAAAAATCTAACAGGACCGAAGTGGTGTAATTGGTAAACACCCTGGACTAGAAATCCAGAAATGTGGGTTCGAATCCCGCCTATGGTTCAATCTTTTACGTTTATTCATCTTTATAATCCTATGTTAAATTATCTAAGTTATCTTCATAATTCAGAAAATTTAATTCTATATCTCTTAAGTTACATACACGATAGTGGCCAATTAGGCAAAGAAACTTTAAACTTGTTTATAATTAACCAGAACAATTCTCAGTCAGTTCTATTGAAATATATAAGAACCGGGATGCTGTCATTTGAATAAGAACTGTCAAGTAACTGCCAACCATAGCAGTACTAACCTGCAATCCTTACTTCAAAAAACGACTGAACTTCAGATGAATGTGCGTGAATAGTTGATCTATGGTAGGGCATCGAATCGCATTGTGTTTATCAATGATCTACTATCCTTTCAGAGGTTTATATTTACAAAAATATAAAAATCTAACAGGACCGAAGTGGTGTAATTGGTAAACACCCTGGACTAGAAATCCAGAAATGTGGGTTCGAATCCCGCCTATGGTTCAATCTTTTACGTTTATTCATCTTTATAATCCTATGTTAAATTATCTAAGTTATCTTCATAATTCAGAAAATTTAATTCTATATCTCTTAAGTTACATACACGATAGTGGCCAATTAGGCAAAGAAACTTTAAACTTGTTTATAATTAACCAGAACAATTCTCAGTCAGTTCTATTGAAATATATAAGAACCGGGATGCTGTCATTTGAATAAGAACTGTCAAGTAACTGCCAACCATAGCAGTACTAACCTACAATCCTTACTTCAAAAAACGACTGAACTTCAGATGAATGTGCGTGAATAGTTGATCTATGGTAGGGCATCGAATCGCATTGTGTTTATCAATGATCTACTATCCTTTCAGAGGTTTATATTTACAAAAATATAAAAATCTAACAGGACCGAAGTGGTGTAATTGGTAAACACCCTGGACTAGAAATCCAGAAATGTGGGTTCGAATCCCGCCTATGGTTCAATCTTTTACGTTTATTCATCTTTATAATCCTATGTTAAATTATCTAAGTTATCTTCATAATTCAGAAAATTTAATTCTATATCTCTTAAGTTACATACACGATAGTGGCCAATTAGGCAAAGAAACTTTAAACTTGTTTATAATTAACCAGAACAATTCTCAGTCAGTTCTATTGAAATATATAAGAACCGGGATGCTGTCATTTGAATAAGAACTGTCAAGTAACTGCCAACCATAGCAGTACTAACCTACAATCCTTACTTCAAAAAACGACTGAACTTCAGATGAATGTGCGTGAATAGTTGATCTATGGTAGGGCATCGAATCGCATTGTGTTTATCAATGATCTACTATCCTTTCAGAGGTTTATATTTACAAAAATATAAAAATCTAACAGGACCGAAGTGGTGTAATTGGTAAACACCCTGGACTAGAAATCCAGAAATGTGGGTTCGAATCCCGCCTATGGTTCAATCTTTTACGTTTATTCATCTTTATAATCCTATGTTAAATTATCTAAGTTATCTTCATAATTCAGAAAATTTAATTCTATATCTCTTAAGTTACATACACGATAGTGGCCAATTAGGCAAAGAAACTTTAAACTTGTTTATAATTAACCAGAACAATTCTCAGTCAGTTCTATTGAAATATATAAGAACCGGGATGCTGTCATTTGAATAAGAACTGTCAAGTAACTGCCAACCATAGCAGTACTAACCTACAATCCTTACTTCAAAAAACGACTGAACTTCAGATGAATGTGCGTGAATAGTTGATCTATGGTAGGGCATCGAATCGCATTGTGTTTATCAATGATCTACTATCCTTTCAGAGGTTTATATTTACAAAAATATAAAAATCTAACAGGACCGAAGTGGTGTAATTGGTAAACACCCTGGACTAGAAATCCAGAAATGTGGGTTCGAATCCCGCCTATGGTTCAATCTTTTACGTTTATTCATCTTTATAATCCTATGTTAAATTATCTAAGTTATCTTCATAATTCAGAAAATTTAATTCTATATCTCTTAAGTTACATACACGATAGTGGCCAATTAGGCAAAGAAACTTTAAACTTGTTTATAATTAACCAGAACAATTCTCAGTCAGTTCTATTGAAATATATAAGAACCGGGATGCTGTCATTTGAATAAGAACTGTCAAGTAACTGCCAACCATAGCAGTACTAACCTACAATCCTTACTTCAAAAAACGACTGAACTTCAGATGAATGTGCGTGAATAGTTGATCTATGGTAGGGCATCGAATCGCATTGTGTTTATCAATGATCTACTATCCTTTCAGAGGTTTATATTTACAAAAATATAAAAATCTAACAGGACCGAAGTGGTGTAATTGGTAAACACCCTGGACTAGAAATCCAGAAATGTGGGTTCGAATCCCGCCTATGGTTCAATCTTTTACGTTTATTCATCTTTATAATCCTATGTTAAATTATCTAAGTTATCTTCATAATTCAGAAAATTTAATTCTATATCTCTTAAGTTATATATATATATATATATATATATATATATATATATATATATATATATATATATGTTTCTTCTTAGGTTCTCATATATATATATATATATATATATATATATATATATATATATATATATATATATATATATATATATATATATATATATATATATATATATATATATATGTTTCTTCTTAGGTTCTCGCGGACGTAATGTGTAGAACTGGATTCTCGGGTATTGATCCGCGTTGTGTGGTTTCGGTCCTCAAAAGGACCAATTTCACGACGTTTCGGCAAAGTCGCATTTGCCATCTTCAGGTGATTCGACCGTAGAGTCTGGAAAATCTAGGCGAACTGACGCTTACTTGGAGGGACAGGTATTTATATCCCCCGTTATGTTTGACCTTTGGACTTTCGAACTATTTCACGCTTGGTTGATTTCTACGTGTTTGGCTCCGAGTGACACGTTTGGATGACGTCATTGCGACGCTGGAATCAGCCGGAAAGTTTCCGTGACCTGTTGCACGTGCACTGGATATCACGTTCTCTCTTGTTTTTGGTTTTATCTTCCGACTTTCTAAAGCGGGTTTCCATGTTGCTGGTAATCTTAGTCCGTCATCTCGTTTGTTAAGACTATGTGGACGTTTCTCGATCTCTATTGCCTCCCTGGTTATTCTGGTGTAGAAGTGTTCAATGTTGGCTAGAGTCTTTGAACATGTAAGAAGTACTGGCCATATGATCAACTTTAGCGGCACAAAGACTCTAGCCAACATTGAACACTTCTACACCAGAATAACCAGGGAGGCAATAGAGATCGAGAAACGTCCACATAGTCTTAACAAACGAGATGACGGACTAAGATTACCAGCAACATGGAAACCCGCTTTAGAAAGTCGGAAGATAAAACCAAAAACAAGAGAGAACGTGATATCCAGTGCACGTGCAACAGGTCACGGAAACTTTCCGGCTGATTCCAGCGTCGCAATGACGTCATCCAAACGTGTCACTCGGAGCCAAACACGTAGAAATCAACCAAGCGTGAAATAGTTCGAAAGTCCAAAGGTCAAACATAACGGGGGATATAAATACCTGTCCCTCCAAGTAAGCGTCAGTTCGCCTAGATTTTCCAGACTCTACGGTCGAATCACCTGAAGATGGCAAATGCGACTTTGCCGAAACGTCGTGAAATTGGTCCTTTTGAGGACCGAAACCACACAACGCGGATCAATACCCGAGAATCCAGTTCTACATATATATATATATATATATATATATAAAAATTAAGACATTTTCCTTCATTAACGGAAAATTTCCTAACTTTCTGTATTTTCAGACCTTAAGTCGTCGGAAAAAAAAGTACCAAATCTTTAAAAAATCCATAAAATTACTGTACTATAACACTATTAATAGCGGAATTTTCAGTACGACATTCAATTTAAAATGTATCGTTATAGAGAAATGCGATATAAAATACAAAATTTTTAGCACTGAGCTGTGAATTAGAATCTTTTACTATATTTTGGGGCAATTCTGACATGCAATCCTCTTGTAAGGAGTCCTCTCCAACAATCCCTCAGGAAAGCTGTAAAATTTCCATCCCTCATGACTTTTGATTATGCATAAATTTGCATCAGAATCTGCTAAAAATGTAGCACTTTTGCGGCGAAAATAAAGTCCAGTGAGAAGGTCCCTTATTTGCAAACATATTTATTCCACCGGCTTGACCTGTACCTTCATTGTTCGTAATAAAGAGATGTTGGTGGCTGATATGACTTGGACGCAATTACATACGATATGAATTAACGCAAACCCCAGAAATAATAGCGATTCTTGGGACGTTTCATTTACTATGTATCTGCAATATTCATCACTAGGCTTCTTTCCATCAAATCCTCAATACTATCTACATACGTTTGACACAGCTCTTCATGACGGCACAAACCAAATAACCCATAGCTCCAACTGTCTGAAACATCAGTCATTTGTCATCTGGTGCCTCTGCATTACATTCGTCAATATATTTTTAAAAAAATTTGAATGATAGTATTCCACTTTTTTTCTTTGAGAATGCGACCAATTTGTAATACCGCAACTTGATTTTCCTTCATGTTTTGGATCATTTTTACAATTGAACCATTTTGGCAAAACATTTGTATGTTAAATTCATATTGTTGCTTGGATTTAGTGGGCAACACATTTAAAGTTGTTCTTTTTGTGGTGGTGACTCACATTTTTCTAAGCTTACATTAATGTTCAAACAATCAATCAAAACGATGGCGGACAAGTCCACTGTGCTTAGACCGCTTGATTGAGTCCATTTACGCCCTTTGGAACAAGACTCAGACGAGTAGGCCTGAGGCAATGCCAAAGGGGAAAATAATGCTTGAACTAATATCTGTTATGGCCTCAGGCGGCATGCACGTTATGCTGAGGCGTTGCAGCCTAAGTGAAGCCAGTGCCCGACATTACACTAGGTTATGAGAGGCATTTTTGTCCGCCTATTCGTATATACTAAAATGAGTCATCAACAGTGACCATCAAGTGCAGATGTCTGTTCGGGGGACAGTGGCCGGGAGCTCAGGGGGTATCGAGCGTTTGGGCGAAATATGAATCGTTTTCATAAATTCACTTTTCACACCTGAGTCTACTCAAATTTATTCATTACGCGCCCAGGGCCACTCGGCTGTCGGTGCAGATATAAATCCGCCTGCTTGCCTTGGTAGTTTTGTCTCAGGTTCTCAGGTCCGAATTGCACAGACCTCGGCCTGGAAAACGGTTATATGAGCACCTAAAAGTTCCACCCCAGGTGTACAAGAACAGGCTCGGGATCCGCAACACACGCCAGTCTTTGGCCCATCTGTGAACCAGACAAGTCTTCCGACGGAGTCCTTTTTCTTCCAGTCAGTCTTCCGGGTTATCCGGACGTCTGATGTTTAGAACCTGACAACAGGTGTCATCTTATTCTGCTATCGGGCAGTTTCCAGCAGCCCAACTTCAGATTTTGCCATGTTCGCGAAGCGCGAATATAACGACTCACTGGCTCAGACCAGCAAGCTGATACGCAGTACCACGATATAGGCAGAACCCCCACAACCACAGCCACAGTTGTGATGTAGAGTTGTATATTAACTTTAAAATTATTCATATGGAAATAGCTAGGATAGCTTGTCAAACATGTGTAAAAACGTTTTCAACAATAATTGATCAGGTTGGTAACAAATATTTCATTATACACCTGTTAAAAGTGAGATGTCTATCATGAATAAATATTTATTATTTTCCCTTATCTGAGATTTATCAACGGTATCTAGCTCCTGAATAAGGAAGGAAGGACTTTCATCGGTCACCTCGCAATGGATATAATTTGTTTTGATAACAATTTATTCTATTCGAACAACTCTGGAATTGCTTCAGCACATGGAAGCTAATCCGTCGGTAAAAGCGGTTGTCTCATTGCATGGAAAATAGATATGGTCTGGCGATCCTGTGAGGCGTTCTCTGAAATCGAGTTTCGCCTTTCCTCTTCGTATAAAATAAAGCGAGTTTCTCGTTCGAAATTTCGTTGTTTATGGATTCCTGAAAAGAATCGAGAAGCTGTTATCCAGTTGCTTCGCATTTACAAAGAAAATATCAGTTCGAAACAGACAACATCTTGAAAATCTCGTTACTTCAGTAGGATTCCTACAAACTTCAACTTGCATGAAATGGAAAAATATGGCGATATAAACGTTGAAAACTCGAGGGCCACACAATACATACATATTTTCAATAATTGCATCACATCTCGTCACATTTATTCATGAAGAGGAATAATCGGAAGCCCAATATATTTAACTAGTGTAGAAGAAATAACTAGTTTAAATTTATATTTAATCGATGGTGGAAGCCGTTACTTTATGGTAATTTATCATTTTGATTATATGAAATAATAACTACTTTGTTTTTATACCACTTTTATTAATAATAACATGAAAACGTAACTACAGTTTCAACACCGAAGTGCCATTATCAAACAATTAGAAAATAATGAAGAAATCAATGAAACAGTTCAAGTATAAATAGAGTAGAGTAAAGTAGGGTTGAGATTAAGGGATCAACGGAAATTCCAAAAACAGGTAGATCCTAGGAAAGTACAGTATTATATAGTAAACATAGCAGCAATTTGTGAATTACTGTGATTATAATTTAATATTCTAAGAATTATTTAAAGAGCGGTTTGAAAGACAGTACATACAGTATTACATAGTAAACAAGGTAACAATTTGTGAATTAGTGTGATTATAATTTAATATTCTAAGAATTATTTCAAGAGCGGTTTGAAAGACACATGAAAAGATCACTTTGATATAGGTCTAACTGATCATTGAGGATATTTTTATTAGAGTTTTTGACACCTTTATATCTCTATTGATTCTAATGTATTCAATTTAAAACCTTTGGTTATGTAAAATGCTTAGGCTATCTAAATTAGGGAAATTAGGACCAGTTTGTAAAAAATGATTAGCAAAGGTTGAGTCAGTTTTGTTGAGTCTAAACGAGCGAAAATGTTCTTCGTATCTTAATTTGAAATTACGACAAGTTCTACCTATATAAAAGTCATCACAGTCTGGGCAAATCATCTTATAAACTCCAGGTTTTCTATATTTATTGGTTTTGTCTTGGGTGTTGTATATAAGATGGCAAAGTTTATTTTGAGGTTTGAAACTGATTTTAAAATTATGGCGTGATAAAATGTTATGTTCGCTAACTGTACCAAAATATGTCAAAGAGATGAATTTAGTGGTTACATCTATATGTTTTATACGCGGATAAATTTTATAGAAAGTTATCACTCAATGATCCATAGAGCATTTTCGATAACATTGTCAATAGAACACCTCACTATAGAGTTGAAGACGATGAAACGAATAGCCATCAATAATGGTTTTCCGGTAGATCAAATAATCAAACTAATAAATCGCAAACAACAACAATTAACTTTCTATAAAATTTATCCGCCTATAAAACACATAGATGTAACCACTAAATTCATCTCTTTGAAATATTTTGGTTCAGTAAGCGAACATATTGCTAACATTTTATCACGCCATAATTTTAAAATCAGTTTCAAACCTCAAAATAAACTTTGCCATCTTATATACAACGCCAAAGACAAAACCAATAAATTTAGAAAACCTGGAGTTTATAAGATGATTTGCCCAGACTGTGATGACTTTTATATAGGTAGAACTTGTCGTAATTTCAAATTAAGATACGAAGAACATTTTCGCTCGTTTAGACTCAACAAAACTGACTCAACCTTTGCTAATCATTTAATACAAACTGGTCATAATTTCCCTAATTTAGATAGCCTAAGCATCTTACATAACAAACCAAAGGTTTTAAATTGAATACATTAGAATCAATAGAGATTTATAAAGGTGTCAAAAACTCTAATAAAAATATCCTCAATAATCAGTTAGACCCATATCAAAGTGATCTTTCCATGTGTCTTTCAAACCGCTCTTAAAATAATTCTTAGAATATTGAAATTATAATCACACTAATTCACAAATTGTTACCTTGTTTACTATGTAATACTGTACTGTCTTTCAAACCGCTCTTTAAATAATTCTTAGAATATTAAATTATAATCACACTAATTCACAAATTGCTGCTATGTTTACTATACAATACTGTACTTTCCTAGGATCTACCTGTTTTTGGAATTTACGTTGATCCCTTAATCTCAACCCTACTTTACTCTACTCTATTTATACTTGAACTATTTCATTGATTTCTTCATTATTTTCTAATTGTTTGATAATGGCACTTCGGTGTTGAAACTATAGTTACGTTTTCACGTTATTATTAATAAAAGTGGTATAAAAACAAAGTAGTTATATTTAATCCTTAGTCAAAAATTAACTATAGACTTGTCATTCCACTGTAATTTTAAACGTTTTTGGGTTCTTCCTTGAAAGATTAATCACATAAGTTTTATTTCAATTCACTGCGCTTGGACAATATTATATGAAATGAAATTCAAAGTACTAATTTCACTGTCTTAACATAAATATGACGGTTCCCAACTTCTTGAATTATCTGACTTGTAACAATTCTATTTAGTTTAGATTACTCATATTAATTTTACGAAATGTGTTTCGGAAGTGCAAAAAATAGCGTATATACCACGGGAGTGAAGTGCCTTTTAATCCCACGTGTGGTTGTTGCCCTCGCTTCATCACTCTCGGGATTAAAAGTCACACTTTAGTCCTCTGATATGTAATATTATATTATCTAATAGAATGATGATTTGTTTTGTAAGTATGATTCTGATTTTTTATTAAACGCATGTTTGATGATATAAGTTTGAATTCATTAGGAAGATGATTGAAAATTTTAATTATTAAGTATATAAATTAAATTTGTTTCTACCAACGTTAGCAATCGACATCGAGCTCATCCAATACCCAGAGAGTTCCAAAACCGTAAGTGACCGGCAATATGACTTTCGTCAGCAGAGATCAACAAGATACCTGCTTGCCAACGTAGCACATGTATGACAAAAATCTATTGGAAAATATGGGGATGGTGGTGATCCCCAGCATGGATATGGAAGACTTCATAGGAATAGTTAAACCTGACATCATCATATTAAGGATTGTGATATCCGCCTTCCTGGGGAGGATGTAAGCTTGAGTTTTGGTTACATTAAACTATTAGATTATCAGATCCCCATTCTAAAATGTTGCCATATCTCCATTACCTGCTTCAACTTGTCGTTGACATGACCACATGAAGTGGTATATCTGAGAGAAAACTCGATAGGAAGCGGTAAAGTTGAGGCAGCAAACCATATGACGGAAGTTTTCAAAGAGAGCCTTGGTACCAGACTCGGTCAACTGCATTGGAGATATTCAATGCTACAGCTGCATTGGATATCTCCAATGCAGGTGACCGAGTCTGCCACCAAGACCCTCTTGGGAAACGTTCATCATATAGTTTGTGGCCTCAACTTTGTAGCGTCTTATCGAGTTTTCTCTCAGATATATCACTCCATGTGGTCCTCCGATACAATGGCTGGTGTTCCACAGGGATCTGTCTTGGCACCGACTTTGATTCTGCTCCATATCAACGACAGGTTCAAGCAAGTAATGGAGATCTGTCAACAATTTAGAAATGGGGATCTGATAATCTAGTAGTTTAATGGAACTAAAACTCACACTTGCATCTTCTCCAGGAAGGCGGATACCACAATCCCTAATCCTGAGAAATCTTCCATATCCATGCTGGGGATTACCACCAACAACACCCTCTCATGGGATGATCATGTGAGATCCATTGCGAAAACTGCTTCACAAAAACTTGGTCAAGAGTTGGGCTCCCAAACATACGCTGGAGCTCTTGGATTTTATCCAGAAGAGAGCAATCCGTCTGATTGACAATTGACCTCTCTAGAATATCGCAGAAGGGTGGGCGATCTCTCCTTTTTCTACTGATATTTCCTTGGTGGTGGCTTCAGAAATCTCGTCTGTTATTCCATCACGAGATTCCATGTAGGCGGATTAGACGAGCCCAAGCTAGTCCCTTCCTTTGTCAAGTTCGAGGCCTGCCGAACTTCTTCCTACCAGACTTCATTTTTCCACCGAGCGCCGATGTTGTGAAACTCTTTGGCAGGTCTTTCCTTATGCCTATAGCTTACAAGCTTTGAAGAAAAAATCGAATCCCTATCTCCTCTCCAAATATTCCACCGCGGGCTCACAAGTTCTTCGAACATTATAGGTTTTCCTCTCGTATAGTCAAAGTGTAGAAGAAGAAAAATAAGATGAGTTATCATTATCGATTTTCATAGTTTTACCCGATAACACTATAAAAAGTACAATCACCAGTATCTAAGTAATTTAGAAGGGATCTAATTATATATAAGTGAAAAAGCAATTTAATGAATTCAGATATATCTTCAGTTGAGGGTAGTCCCTTATTTGCACTAACAAATTCCAAACAGTATCTATTTAAACAGGCAAATTTTTATTTATAATTTAGTTTACTATGATGAACTCTACTTGGTAGCTAAGAGGTCCTCAATACTTCAACAGTATTTTTAGTGGACAGGGTTGATTTTCTTTTTAAATATTTACCCCATTTTTTATATTTTCGAAATTCTTCAGGATGGTCATTCACAAAACCCACGACGCTTCTAATATGTAATTGCTAGACAAGGTAATCTTTGAACACATTCTTCAAGATTATCTGTTTGTTAAACCGAAAATAACCTTTTTTGTAGTTGGAAGATTCTATCAGCATCAACACTATTCCCCCACATCATTATCCCATAATTAATTTTTGAATCCATATGCATAACAGTAGGCAAGCATTTAGGGTGAATCATTTTGAGAGTATTGTTCACGCGAATATATATTTACTAAGTTTTGGAACTAGTTGGTGAACATGTGTTCTTTCCAATTTAATTTCGAATCTATTTCCAATTTAACTTCGGAGAATTTTGTTGCATGCATTATGAACGGCTAATTCTCTGAATGATTCTTCATTAGCTGCAAAATGTATTATCTTTGTATTTTCCACATTTAATTTCTTGTAGTTGTCCGTGAACCACTTTTGCATTTTGTGGATACTATCTTGAATATCATCATATTTCAGTTAGTACTTAGGGTCACGTTGTATGATCCTCGTGTTATCATCCGCAAACTGTACAGTTATACAATTTTTTTGTATTTGGGGAAACTCATTTACGTATAATAGACACAGTAGTGGATTCACAATAGAACCCTGAGGTACTCCTACTCCCATTCCAAGTGGCCCATGATGATAAGTAAGGATGAGAATGTGGTATCTTCGTACGAATGACTACACATAGACATGATTAGCCATTTCATTGACAGATAGATGTTTATTCGCTAATTCTCATAGTCATAACAAATACTAGCCCTTTCAACATATCCAAATGAACCACTAGTTTTTTTGTCAACGATGTAGCTGAAGATTCAGATCGAATCAAGGAATGACGACAATGTAAAATCTGAAGAAAGGCAGCAGGGGGATGATTTTAACGTGAATATAATCTCGAGCTCAGCAGAGAACATTGAGGGAACATGATCTAAAAAGAAGACCATGCCAAAATGCCATCTTCCAATTTTTTGGAAATCATTCTATTTTCGTAATCGATGAATCAGAATAGGTATACATTAAGATGTGTCTTACTAAATAACTACATATTAACTTATGCGCTGCTCAAGATCTAATAATTGGGCTTGTGAGATATACATGTATTCATGTTATCAAATTTGTAGAACGGATTCAATCATCTTGACCGTGGCAGAGCATAATGGGTAATGAACTAAGAAATTTAATTCTGCAAGATAGGAAATAATATTCCTACCAGATGAAGATGGTTTGGAAAGTTCAAAATTAGGTGTAAACAGAATATGATGTACTCAATAAAATTTAATAAGTGAAATCTGTTCTCTATTTTAAGTTTCTATTCATTGCCCTAGAATTAAAATAGGTTTTCAGCAAATAATAAGTTAGGTATTATAGTTGCTTCGCCGAAACAACTTACAGGACAAACAAGCACATTATATTGAATATGTTGGTGAAGCTCATGGTTAATTTACAGAGATTCTGGTTTAAACTTCATTCGAGACAGGTTCTCCTTAAGATGGAATTAATAGTACGCCTTTGACTATTTTCTGTGATAAGTCTAATGGTATTGACAAATCGTTATGCAATTATTTAACGAACTCGCCTTATAGTCATGTCCTTAAGCGTAAAAATGCTAGTTTAATATTTAAAAGCTACCTGACGATAATAAACTTGTTATTGAATGTGCACGAAGTCGAGCGACACATTGAATATATAAATATTGATGGGAATTACGTTTAATTATGACATGGAACTGGCGTGTCTGCAGTTATACTCCTCTTAAGGAACACATGTCTGTTGGACGTGGTCGCAATCAGCCTGAACAATGACTATTTCATAATTATTATGCGTAATTAAGATTCTATCGCAAGAAATTATGCCCGGTGTGGATGTGTTCTCTTCTTCGTTTAATGGCATACGTTAATCAACCGATATCGATGATGCCTATACAAATAGCGATTTTTGATCGGTAGTTGTCTTCGTGTTAATAAATCTCATCGTTCAACTGACATTATGTGCAATGTCAATATACGCCTTACAGTCCCTTGCCTCGATATCATCAACCACATTAAATTTTCCCATAGCTTGTATGTCCCAACGAGTAATTTATAATAACCGTTCTTATTTGGACAGATTCAACTAGGAACTTGATTAACAACGGACTATAGTTACTGCTATAAAATTTAATAGATCAAGATGAATGAGTAAAACTGTAGATCGGCATGAGATTAACTAGTTTTGTCTGGGAACTAATCGAATTTCTAAGATTTCCTGCAAATATACAGTGGTACAATGGTTTTCAACAATTTATTATTCTTAGATAGTTACTACTTTCGTTAACCGTAAATACCAATTACAGATAATAAACACAATTCAACTTTAATGTGGTACTCAAGAGAGATGTAGAACAACTGTTTTCGTAACAAATTGGGAAATGTTTTCGGCACGCAACGTGGAAAATGTCACGTCAGGTGCTTGAAACACTTATCGTAACATTTTATTAACAATGTTTTTTTGGGAAATTTTCTGCATTATTTGTTAACGTGGCAGCGATAGTATCCTAATGGTTGCCTATACAAAGTCCAACACACTATTGTTGCTGGAAGTTATTTACAATGATTAATTTATCATTTGTATAACGCGTTTGAAAGTAATAAGAATTTTGTTCCAACCAAATTCAATTGTCGGCGGGGGGCACACGACAATGTTTGTTTCTGATCACCACGACACGACCACCGTTACCCGGTTGCGGACATGTCCAATTTTGAGACTCATAATTGAGACCTTGTCATAGTCTAGGAGCCAGTGCGATATTGATGGTCTGAACATTAACCCAATGGCACTATGGTTTATCGTTAGAGGACGGTTCAATGAACAATTCATCTCACAGACCTAATTTTCCCCGGCTGCTAGATCTCGAGATACAGCATCCGCATTTTTTTTTTGACTTTAGGTTAACCCTTTCCAAGTTGCGGTTACTTGAAAAGCATGCCATTCTTATACACTTCCACCATGTGCCATCATTTTTTATCGTGTCTGTTTATCAGGCCGACTAGTTAAAATTGGACCAAAAGTTGCAAGTTGATCCCCCCAAACCTGGTGGAATATGTTCATTGGTGTTGGCAATTGTTAACATACCCTATGCATCAAAAGTTATCGATCCATTTCCTAGTAATTAGCCATTATTTGAAACAAAAATGTTTAATTTGTGGATAAAAGTTACGGGTTACAAGGTAACATGATGGCACCATGTTGAATAACTTTATTGGAGGTCAAATAAAGATTTAAAACTCAACCTATAACTTTTGATGGCATAGGGTATGTTAACAATTGCCAATACCAACGAACATTTCCCACCAGGTGGGGGGGGGGGTAACTAACTAACCATTTTCAGTTCAATTTTAACTGGTCGGCCTGATAAGGGGACACGTTAAAAAATGATGGCACATGGTGGAAGTATATAAGAATGGCATGCTTCTCAAGTAACCGCAACTTGGAAAGGGTTAACCTCCAGTCAAAAAAAAGAAAAAATGCGGATGCTGTATCTCGAGATCTAGCAGCCGGAGAAAATTCTGTCTGTGGGATAAATTGATCATTGAACCGTCCTCTAACGATAGGCCTTAGTGTCATCGAGTTAATGTTCAGTCCATCAATATCGCTCTGGCTCCTAGACTATCACTCCCATTCAATAATGGAAGCATGGCTTGTATTCCCATGATCCATCCCACCAGTGTTTTGATGCCACTCGCATAAAACTTTTGCAACACCACTGCGATGTGTTGAGCATGAGCAGGCGGCGGTGTGATTTTTGACCGAGAGTTAGATTGGAAATAGATGAATACACATCTTACAGTAGGTTCTAACCTAAAACTAGGAAACTTATGTTGAAATGTACAGGGTGTCCCATTTTGGGTACTTTTGCGGGGTATCTCCTTTATTTTCAAAGATAGAGAGTTGCGGTTTTCGCGACACTGTGCTACTTTTTCATAAAACTCAAGATGCCGTCAACAGAATTTTCATAGCCCTTTTAGTTTTTAAGATACAGGGCATTTCTGAAAATGTTGCATTTTGTGACCCCCCTCGTATCTCCGTTATCCTTCAACTTATCGAAAAGGTAAAATAACATTCTAATAGATTTTTTTCGTAGAATGCAGTGGTGTAGATAACTTTTGTTACATATTTACTGTTTTTGAGTTATAAAGTAAACTTATGTTTTTTTTAATAGAACACCCTGTATATTTATAGACTATAAAATTTGTCTTTTTTTTACCTTTTCAAAAATATATGATAGTATAAACTTTTTTTCAGAAACACGCAAATAATTGACAATTTTCAGAAAATTAAATACATATTTTAATAGTAGGCTATGGATAACAATAATAAACAAGTGCAACTTACATATTACTAACAAATAATTGGATACCTTGTATATAGGTATCTATTAAAAAAAATTCCCATAGATCTTTTTCTAACAGTAAGTTTGTAACAACAGTTTTGTGGCGTAAAGTGACAATATAACAAAAATACAAAAAAATAACATTATTAAAAAAAATTAAATGTGATGTTCAAATTGACCACCATTTTCTCTAATGCAAAATTGGCAAATCTTTGAGATTCTTTGAATAGCGTTCAAAAGAACCATTGTTCTCATTCGCAGATTTCGAAAAGCTAAATGAATTGCCTCTCGAAGTTTTGCAATGCCGTCATATCGAGTTTTATATACTTCATTTTGTATATAACCCCATAAAAAAAAATCTAAAATTGAGAGATCTGGTGATCGTGGAGGCCATCTAACAGGTCCGTTGGTACCTATCCATCTTTGAGGAAAGTTATTATTTAGAAAGGCCCTTAAGAGCCTAGAGTTATGACTTGGGGCACCATCTTGCTGTAGGTAAACAGCATTATACTGGGCTAATGGAATGTTTTCGAGCAGTTCTGGAATAACTTCCTCAAGAATTTCTAGGTATATACGTGCTGTAAGACCTCCTTCAAAAATCCTATAAACTATATGTCTACCCAAAATAAAACATGAAACCTCAACTCCAAAGCGTCCTTGTTGTGCCCTTTCAAACATTAAATGCAGATTTTCACTACGCCAGTTCCTGGTATTGTGACGATTGAAAATGCCAGCACTTGAAATAAAGTATTCGTCTGACCAAATAACAAGTCTGCCAAATAAATCGTTAGCATCGATTTGTTGCAAATACCACTGGCAAAACAGTGCCCGGCGCTCGGCATCGCCAGGATGCAAATGTTGTAGTATATTAAATTTGTATGGATGATACTTATATTTCTTCAAGATCCTCTGAGCGTTAGTTTTTGGCACACCAATTTCCTTCTAAATTTTTCTACATGAGGACGAAGATGTTGCTTCTATATATCCTAAAGTATCTATCTCTTTTCTTTCCCTGTTCTCTTTGTTGTATGTTTTAGGGCGCGGGTGAACAAATGATCCGTGCTCAACTAAATTTGCTTTTAAACGGGCAAATATCCCAAAAAACGGTTGCCTTCTTTCTGGATATCTAACAAGCAAAAATTAAAATGATAATAGAGATTTTCATAGCCATAATAGCTTACTCACCTTTGGAAATATAATTCCGAAGCTTCTTCAGAATTTTCATTACTCTGTATAAAACATACCATCATATCATATTTCTCATAATTTTCGTAAGCTGCCATTATTCGAAAAAATTGATAAATATCTATTGAATAATGATACCAAAAGAACGAAAATAAACAGCTTAAATGCGATAGAGATTTGATGTTTATTTCTGTTTCTTGTCATAAACAATATCAATGGCCTACAATTAAAATATGTATTTAATTTCTAAAAATTGTCAATTATTTGCGTGTTTCTGAAAAAAAGTTTATACTATCATATATTTTTGAAAAGGTAAAAAAAAGACAAATTTTATAGTCTATAAATATACAGGGTGTTCCATTTAAAAAAACATAAGTTTGCTATATAACTCAAAAACAGTAAATATGTAACAAAAGTTATCTACACCACTGCATTCTATGGAAAAAAAACTATTAGAATGTTATTTTACCTTTTCGATAAGTTGAAGGATAACGGAGATACGAGGGGGGTCACAAAATGCAATATTTTCAGAAATGCCCTGTATCTTAAAAACTAAAAGGGCTATGAAAATTCTGTTGACGGCTTCTTGAGTTTTACGAAAAAGTAGCACAGTGTCGCGAAAACCGCAACTCTCTATCTTTAAAAATAAAGGAGATACCCCGCAAAAGTACCCAAAATGGGACACCCTGTACGTACTCGGAACGATCGACGACTATGCCATTCTCACTGAGGATACGCTTCTGTTTAAGGCGAGTGAGATTGACAGTACAGTAGAAACTAAGAAAAACTCCGTAGTCGTCGTTAGACAATGAGTTAGAAGGATGCTACACGATCTTGAAGCATGTATGCAACTGTTAGTAGAACATGCCTAGGGAGATCTTGACTACAGAAATCATCTAAGAATGACCGAAGTGCAATTTAACTTCCTGTAGCGAAAGCTTTCTCTTCTAACACAAAAGACAGACACCTTTTTGTGGGCAGCTCAGTCTCAGAAACTGATGTTGCAAATAATGCTTCATTATCTTGCTACGAGAACTTCGTTTGGTACTCTTAGTGCTCTGTATAGAGTACCACGTTGCAACAAATCAATGCCAATACCTGACTGAAGTTGACTACTCACTTTCCACAGAAAGCGAAACGTGCAAGTTTACACTTGTCAATGCGGATGAATCATCCAATCGGTGCATCCAAAGTAGGAATCCTCTATTCACTGGCCACTTTTTATTCCTGCGCATAGCTCTTGGACCGAAAAATATTATTACACAAGTATTATGATACAACAAGCCATTCTCACACTATTCAAAAATACATTGATTTGAACGAGATTTTCACACCACCACACACCAGATGTACGGATCCATTGTCAAGAGAACCATTGTATCGTTAGCTATCGTACCGAACGCAATTGTTCAACACTATTTCTTATGACATTATTATTTCTTATTCTTCAATACAGAGAATAATCCAAATGCTCATATGAGATTTGGAGATAGAACGATTCATTGCTATAATTAAGATCACTGAAGCCGAGGAAAAAATAAGTAAAATCAACGTCGGCACAGTATTATTGAACCTTAATCCAAACACAATTTAAAACATGTTTTGAGATATAGCATGATTGAAACAAGTAGAATCAGTTTTGATGTTTCTAAAAGTATTCACCCTTGCAAAAAAGCCAAGAGTTTTGAATTTTTCGGAATTTATTTGAGTTATAAACTATAGATCAATGTTATATGATCCCGAATCTTCAGTTCTGATAAAATTTTTCAGCATGTTGAAGTGTTAGTTAAATTGGCGTTTTGGGGTAATTCTCCAACACGATACGAATAAAATTGATAGAATTCCAGTTTAGTTGATTATCAATCCAATATTTTCTAGCAATAACAAAACAATATTATGTAAAATTTCCCTTTGACCTTTAGGATAGATAATAGTCAATCTAAGAAAAATATTTCTTGCTGACCTCGTTTCATTAAATCCAACCGTGAAGAGTTAAAACAACGAGACACTTATTTTGAATATAATTGGTTTCTTTATTGTATATATTCTACTAATTTATACTTATACAGGAATGTTGAGTAATCGTGATAATTCAAATCTAAGTCAAAAGTGTCATTCGTATATGGTCGTAACATAGTCCATTAAAACGATATATTATTATTATGTCCCCTAAATCTGCCGAACAAGGCTGAAAACCGAGCTTGAAAAGGAAACCGATTATAAAATAGCAAATATAAAAGTCTTTGCTCAGTTATCCGGGAAACACTCATCGATGAAAATAAGAGCCATTATTGTTAAAACGAGGGCTTCAGAAAGCTTTCAGGGAAAGATGAGTGAAAACTAAAACGACTGTCATAAATAAAGTGCCTTCTAATTTGACTGATGTAATATCGTCGTAAATAAAAGATTCAAATGTTCTTCATCTATGTGAGTATTCGTTATTTCACACATGTATCAAATTGAAAAATATTAAAATATTTTATATCGCAGATTCTGAGAAGTTAGAATTTTTATTTCAACATTTGTACAATAAATGCTTCGCGATACTGTTTAGCTGCTCTCAATATCAAACGGATAGTTTCATTTTAATCTGAACCTAGCTAGAAGCTCCAGGCCAAGACTTGCCTGGAGATTCTAACAGCTGCTTCAACCTCTCGGTCTCTTCAGCGGAACAAATTATCTATGTGCCACTGAATCAGTAGTTATTTCAGATTAAGAATACGAACTCGACAAAAACTAAATTATAAGATTAATAATAATAGATAAGAATAATTAATAAACGTCATCTCATGAGAGATGTCTGATGAAAATATATTTGTTCATGAACGTTGTGGTTATAGAAAAATGATAGGTATGTATTACTATAAGTTATTACCCGGCCACAGTTTGAGTCAAAACACATCTGAATGGATGATGGAGTTAACCTTGGTCATTGAGAAGCAAAATAAAATTTTACCTGATAAATTCGAATCTCTCAGTTAGTACAATATTGAATTAATACAGAGTAATGAGTCATTACACCTCACATAATTGGAATATAATATAATCACTTACGGAGAAAATGTTGGATTTCGGCACGTTTGATTCGAAAATATTTACCTGAAAAAAAAAGGAAAATCAGTAAGATCATCAACAGAATATATTATTTGGATAACTTCATTCCACAAAATCATGTTTATGAATTGAATTCCGTGTGATTAATTAGTAGATTATCTTTCGAATAATAATATTCATAATACTGTATTATTATCGTGGTTGTTGATTTTTTCGATAGCAATCTGTGCCTAAAAATAACTGGATACATTATCTGTTACAACCAACAATTTCATTATAGAGTAAAAAATAATAATTGTGCTCTGTTCCCAAGCAACTTTTAAAGTTTTTCATGTATCATCTGCAAAATGATCGAAATCAATTGATCTATGGGACGAATATCCATTATATCTAGGAAATCATCAGCAGTAGTTAAATCAGAATGTAGACTATAGGGCTGATTTAGTCGTTTTTTGTTACTAATTTTCTAATGACATTTCTGTTTCTCTTAAAGTAGATGATTCCCAAATGTCACCTAATTTCCCAATGAAATTTATGTTTCTCTCAACGTAGATGATTCCCAAATGACACCACTACAGTGAATAAGAATAGTATGCTACTTATAAAAAGAACCCATCTCTTAAGCACTAAAAATACTGTAAACGTACTGAAGGCTCAGCTACCAAGTAGCCATCATCAGAGTAAACTATATCCACAGTGTGAACTCTTCTATACGAGTAGTTTATACAGTGTTACTTTTTAAGACAGCACCTTCAAGAACTGTAGATGGGCCTCAAACTTCAATGTTAGGTTTATACTTGAGAAATAGTTATCTTTACTAATAACAAGGATGAAAATGTATGGGTTTGAAGAGAGAATTTTAAGTTTAATGTCTGTGAATTCTGATCCGTGGGAAGTCTATAAATCGAAAGTGTGTGAAAGTTCTAAAGAATATTTATGGGAATAATCTAAGAAGTCTACAATGATTCATGCAATGTAAAAAATTAATCCTTTTATTTAGGATGTAATAATCATTGGATTTAAATAGTTTACATCATCTATGAGACAATATTGTCTGTAAATGGTTCATAAAAGTGGTAAAGTTCTGAAATCCTCCAAACCCAATCCCATATCGAAATTATAGCAGAGACAACCCATAGCCCATTGAATCAAAATTGATCCGATATCTCGAAACCATGACGTAACACAAGTTGCCTGTAGCAAAAGCGAAATTTCGGCATAAGATTGTCTGGGAGCTTTCTCTGGCACCTGGACTCCAACTTCAATATCGTGAAAAGGTAATCTGAATACCCGTACTTATTATTTGCATTGAGATATCCTACTCAATGGTACCGACTCCTTGGACCTCGGCCCTGATTGTTCCATGCGTGATATTCATATAAATTGTGAGACTTCCATAGTTATTGATGATAATTGTATCCACATACATATAGGTTGTGGAAGAATGCAAATGGTACATCTTGTATTCTGTTGGACAAATCTGTTAAGAGCAATCAGCCATCTATTTGTTATTCGGACTAGACTATTGAACACCTCTAATACAAAAGAAACTATATGAACCAAGTAAAATTAAGATCCATTGCATCCATTGTGATTCTATAAGCAACAGTAGCCATTTGTTTGTTGTTTGCGACCTGTCATGTACGATTTTTCTGTTGAAACCAGAACAGATACTCTCGAGTCCCTACGAGAAATGAAAAATGTATGACTATACCCGTTCTAAAAGTAAGTTTATACTACACAAACATTTTTTTATAATAATATAATTATATAATTTAACTAAGGGATATAATATTTACAGCTCAGTGCCCACCCACAGTTGAGCTATATGAAACAGAGTTCACATTATTGTTTTGTTAAAAGTAAATACGTATTTCGTGATGTGTTTTCAAGTAATAAATATCATTAGTTTTTTAAGTAATGAATCTCATTAGTTCGTATTTATTATTAATTTCGTGGTATGTTTAGAAGACAAACGTTACTGAAGAAATACAATGTTAGTAGGCAGGTGAATTTGACACCTACAGTCTATCACGGGACCAGTAAGCGCGTCACAAATAAAACTTATTACATGCTACTATATTTTTTAACCCATCAGACTTCATTTAAAGTTGTTTCTCTAGCGTAGTCAAGTTATAAAACAAAAATGCTTTAAAAACTGAACATTTTTCAAATTCTGGAATCCAATTTATCAGTTGCAATCAACTAGATACTTTACTAAATCATCTATTAATTGGGTTCTGAGAGCAATAACAGATTTCGAGTTTGCGGTGTGGTAGCTTCACACCATGAGAGCATTAAAATCAAAGCAATTTACAGCCACTGCAAATCGACGTCCTATACGACCTCATAAATTGTAAATGTAATCGCCAACAACGGGCCTTAAACGGGCGATTTAATTCGGAGTAGACTTTAGAAAAAGCACACTATGCGGCTGGGGGATAATTTAAGCTTAAGCTGAAACAAAAGCTTTTTGTGCGGACATCGTTGTAATTAACACACAGAATAGCGGGTTCTTTTACAAGGCAGTTCTATGAGATGTATCCAATTGCATGTCGGTTTGTCACATGTTGTTTTTGTGACCCTTACGAGTAAATGCCATATGTTTAGAGTTTAAATTTAAAACCCGGAACTACACCCAGCGATGTGTGACGTCATCCTCAGACTGTATGTTGTAAATGCGGATACAGTTATTTAGAATGGAATGTGCAGGTAGGTTAACTTTTATTCGTACCAGGTTTTCCTTAAAATTGTGTGGTAATATAAATACAAAAACAAAATACTCCATACCAAAGAGCTGAATATCAAACAGTTTGAAGCTTTCGAATGCTGATCTTAAATAATAATAGAAAAACAGAACTGATGTCTGCTATTGTTTCCAAGAGCTATGATCATTCCAACAAAGTTAGTGAGGAAACGTTTTTAGTAAGTATTTCACTCCTGTTTGAGATATATTAGTCGGGTGTATTTGGAGATATATCTAATACCTTCAAGAAATGAGAGTTACTAGTTGACGCGAGACGTTGTACCCAGTTACAAATTTAAAAATGACGTTATCTCTTATTGCTCGCATAAATATACGGGGTGGGAAAATTCCGTTGTTTATATAGGGTAACTACCCGGTAACTATAGGAGCTACAATAAAATGAAAAACACACTATCAATATCTTTTTTCGAGACAAATGCACTGGCGGTAACAAAATTCTGCTATCGTCTTTTGTTTTCGAGTTATAAACAGAAGTTCGATTTTTCGAATTTTAGACACATGTGAATATCGTGGTTGTTTGTAAAGTTAGGACAAAACAATTTTTACATTCTCGAGGCACTTTTTTCTGTATAATCCAGTGGCATCGAGAATGTTTGAAAAAGGTGCAATTTTGAGTTATGGCCTAAAAATGTATTTCTTCAAATTGGAATCATAGTTGGCTATGGTTTAGTTAAAACAGATTTTCTTTTTTCACTCTATGTATCATATGTCCTGTCGCTTTTGACAGTGAGACTTTGATAGCGAAAATAATACTTTTTGCGTTTTCTTATATCTATTCCAAGTAGGCGGGTGTCATCTATGACAATATTTATCCGTTTGTCAGTGAATTGTATATTAACGATTTTGTTTCCGTCATAATAACAATCAACTCATTTAATCGTAAAAGTGAAGAAGTCTTACGAAAATTACGATGGATATAATATGTTAGAAAGCTTTATTCAAAGAAATAACAATTCTGATATTTCATCTGAAATATATTTCAATCGCTATTCAGAAAGAAGATTTTAAAGCTATTTTCAAGAGGTAAAAGAAAATCTTATTAATTGTGGATCCTTCAACAAGTCAAGACCAAAAAATCAGATATTTATACGTTATTTTATAATACAAATTAAAGTAAATGTTCGAACCGATGTCCGTTATGTTCGATACATAAATTACACCTCTTCATAATACTGAACTGCAAACATGAAGATTTGGAACGGAATTCACAGTCTAAATTTTTTTTGAGTTTTGAGTTCATTTACTCTTAATGTAGTCCCAAAAGTAGTACTGAACGATATTGAACTTCAAGATCTAGTCGCTCGAACATTTTTCACCTGTTAAACCGGAAATTGGCCAATTTTCATGGGAAAATTTATTGTAACATTTGTAAAATTGGTAAGTATTGCCAAAATTGGCTGGAGAACTCCACTCGGGGGGTTTTCGAGGTCGCTGATCACGATTCCGAAGTTAGATGTACAATCTTCCACCGCGGTAGCTAGAAATTGGCCAATTTTATGTCAGAAAAATGAATAAATTAGATAATTTCGTAATTTTTGTTGAAATTGGCACTGCTATCAAAAGTCAGGGAATGTATCCGTGACTGTAAATCATTTGTTTCATATCCAATATCAGATGACTTCCTAGTGAAATGTTCTAGCCATTTTCAACAAAAATTACGAAATTATCTAATTTATCCATTTTTCTGACATAAAATTGGCCAATTTCTAGCTACCGCGGTGGAAAATGGTAAATATAACTTCGGAATCGTGATCAAAGACCTCGAAAACTCCCGAGTGGAATGTTTTAGTCATTTTCAACAAAAATTACGAAATTTTTTAATTTCGCTATTTTTCAGACATATAATTGGCCAATTTCTAGATACTGCGGTCGAAAATGGTAAATCTAACTTCGGAATCGTGATCAGCGACCCCGAAAACCCCCAGAGTGGAGTTTTCCAGCCTATTTTGGCAACACTTACCAATTTTACAAATTTTACAATAAATTTTTCCATGAAAATTGGCGAATTTCCGGTTTAACAGGTGAAAAATGGTCGAGCGACTAGATCTTAAAGTTCAATATCGTTCAGTCTCCGTCCAGGAACGATTTGCAAAAAAAATTAAGTTGATTGGTCTGTTTGGAAAAAATTCCGAGCTTTTTTGCTAAATTGACTCGACTATATAGAAACATTTCGTCAGTATGAGACAAATGATCTATACCAAATCGAAATTTTTATCTTTCTATAAAACTTATAACTTTGTATTATCTTGGTATACCCAACAAACTTGATTGAAATCTTACCGTGAATTCTTAGTTTAATATCTTTCCAAATTTCAACATTGTGATTATTGGCAGACGCAATTCTGAACATTATTTTTATATTATAAATGAATACAGTTAATTTCAAATAACATAGCATAAGGCGATATCGTCGTTAATAAAAACATATACTGTCATTTTGTAGGAATACTTCTCTCAGATCTCATTTCCGTAAATTTCCATAATTTCAACATAATTGCTTAGAATTTTACCATGTGTATCGAAAAATTTTTAATTCGTATAAAAAGTTCAAATTTATTGATACATAATGTAATAGAAAATTCCAAGAAAGTATTTATTAGTTGATTTGGCATTACCCATGTTATGGTTCCGTTGATTTTGTGTAACTCACGACATTCGGGGGCTTGCCTCGTACTAATTTCTCGTTGATGCATCGCAACCAGCACGTGGTGTTGTTGAAATTCAACTCCACTTCTCATTACGTTTAGTACAAATCTTACAATCATAGGTTCGGCTGGTTTTAATTATTGAACTATTTTGCACGTCTGTGTGTTCGGTGTGAAGCAATATAGTATTATATATATGTAATATCGTTCCAAATCCTATCTGGCGGATTACCTTACTTTTCACATCCTTCTTGACAAAGGTATCAAATAAAACGCAACTTTCTTGATATCAGTATCAAATGAAAAAAAAATAAAAGCTAGATTTAAAAAATGTTTCTTTTTTAATACGTATCTATCCGAAGCACAATTTCCATAATAAAGATTCCGCTTAGATAATTCTCAGAACATAAGGTTCAAAGGTGAAAACCTAACGTTTTTACACATTATCAATGTTGGTTTTACACAATTTGCCAACAAAAATAAATGACGTTCTAAGCCATAACTTAAATGTCATCCAAGCTAATGATCAATGATGACTTCACAATCAGAGATAAATTTTGGGAGACCGGTTTTGAATTAGAAAATAAATTACTTCATTATAAATATTAGTAAATAATTATGGCATTACGGCAACTCATTTAATAGCGAGCTAATAATGGATAGAAATGGTAACGGGTATGAATCAATAGTTTTATGTATATTTATTACACAATCGTTGGCAATAAATATCAATCAATGTCATTTGTAACTATCACTGCTCAAAGTGCGGTAATAATGTTCGACAATTTCTGTAGTACCTACCTATATGCTGAGCCTAAGTCTATATTATTATTGAATGGAATAGAACCCGACGTGCTACATTTCCAACCCTTCAATAATATAGTCTAGTATGTAAAATATCTTTGGAAATGCGTAGAGCTGACGCACGCGATTTTTCAAGTGAAATAGTTCTACAAGATGGTTTGGACTAACTAATAAGTTTGGGATGAGCTTATTCTATACAGTGGGCAAATAGATATATGATTAACACGACAAAAAGTCTTTTATAATGACAAAGGATAAAGACAAAACATAGCGTTTCCCGTGTCCTTAAAAGGCTCATACTACTTTTACCGCGAACCGCTAAGCAGCTACCAAAATTTAGAACGGGCGCAGCTTTTTCTTTCTATGGCAAGAGCTGCACGGTTGTGCACAGCTTTCTGGATGTTTTTGGGAATCTCGTATTTCGATTTCAAATTGTCATCACTTATGTAGCTTTACTTATGATCTTACATTTGTTTTAGCGAATTATTTCCTCAATTTTAGGTATTCCTGTAATTCCTGTATCCCTATGGAGCAGGTCGTTTGTTACGTAATACGGTGCATCTAGACAGGATCTGATTCTGACCTTATTCTGTATCATTTGCAAATTCTTTAGCTGCGCGGGTGATGCTGGTAACCATATTGCGGGGTATGTTATTGTCGGTCTTATCACAGAAGTATAGATCCTCAATTCACTTTTGGTACTTGATTTGCTTTGCCTGTTGAGTAGCGGATACAAATGCCCCTTCATCTGATTTGCCTTTTATGTTCCTTAGGTGGGGAATGAAAGTTACCTTCAAGCGTTACTCCCAAGTATTTCACTTGTCACCCAAGGTATCTTTTTCTTGTGTATTTCAATATCTGTTGTCGGTTTGTGTTTAATGACACTCAATGAGCACATTATCACTTGGCTTTTTGTGACGTGCATTTCTATTCGCCATTGGTTGAACCACTCTTCGAGGTCGGTGATGTATCGTTGATGCCTTGCTTGTACGCATTTGATTTGGATGTGTTGGCATAGGGCACCTATGTTGTCTGCATATTGCGCGAAGTCTACTCCTATTGTCTTAGGTATATCTGCGGTATACAACTTATAGAGTATCGGCCCGAGGATTGACCCTCGCGGTACCCCTGCCTTGGCTTGTCCTTCTTCTGACGTGATATCGTTCACCCTCGTTTTGAATCTGCGCCCCGTGAGGTACGAATCTATAAACTTCAGGTAGGCTATTAGTAGGTTGTATCTATACATCTTATGTATCAGTTCAGCATGCCATACCTTGTCAAAGGCTTTGGCTATATCTAGGAGCACTGCACCAGTAGGAATTTTCTTGTTGTGTTCTTCTATAATGTTCCCAGCTATTCTAGTTAGTTGGTGCGTTGTGCTATGCTCTTTGCGGAACCTAAGTTCATCCGGGATTATATTTTGGTTTTCTATTGGCTGGTTCAACCTGGTGAATATAGTTCTCTCAACTATTTTACTCACATTTGATAGTAAACTTATCGGTGTATAACTTGATTCTTTGGTTTATTCGGTTTGAGGATCATTACTCTTTCCGCTGTTTTCCCGTTCTTTGGATACTGCCTGTGCTTGAGGACGCCGTTTGCAATTTCTGCTAAGTATTTTCCGGTATATTTTTCAATATCTGATTTGTAATCTTATCGTTGCCTGGGGCTTTCCGAATCTTTGTGCTTTTTATTCTCTTTGATTTCCTCTTTTGTTACTTCCGTGAATATATAATAATCCTCCTCTATCCTTAGCATAAGATTCACCCCATCATCTACTCATTACGCTTTCTAAAAATAAACGAGTTTTACTTGTACATATTGATAAATATTCCGATAAAACGAAATTGTTGATACAACAAAATAAAGACAAAAGTATGTCACTGTCACAGATGTTGATATATTTTCAAAAGACATTCGGTCTTGAATACATACATTCCCATAACCTATTAAAATCATTATTGACGTAGGAAATAATATACAAAATCCATTACAATTGATTAATTGCAAGCAATATGGATATCCGATTATAATTCCAACATGCGTCAGAATTTATTCTCCACAACTACAATATATTTATGGCTTTCGAATATTTACGAGGTATTGAAGTTCATTATATTTTAATATTTAATCTCGTACCTATGTATAAATGTGAATACGATTATTTATTATTGAGTAAGGTAATTAAACGAAACAATATAATATAAAATCATTCATAGTATCACGCGCATGAGTATTTTGTGTTTTATTCATAGATGCGGATCTATTATATTTTCCAAGCGGGCGTGATTTGAATATTGTTGAAAATACAGCATCATATTTTAGATGTGTATCCATTATACCCAAGGTAGGTATATGCTGGAATTCTAATAACTCTGACTGACAACTAAAATATCTAAGAAAGGATTACAAGAAATAGGAAGAGTCTCCATGTTTTATATCGAACGAATTATATATAAAATTCTCGGGAAATAGGTCACACCAACACATATGCATATTATTTTCGTCTTTACCTACGTTTCGGTCTCACGACCATCATCAGAAAACGTATCAATGTATAAAACGTTATTTCTTAAAACTAATTGTATCAGCACCCTTATCACACTAATTCCAATTAAAAATGCTTTCGTTGCCGAAACGAACAAAAACAAGAGTAATCGAAATTATGACACATTAATGTTTTAAGTATATGAATTAAAAATCCGCTGCTTAGCAATATTCTTATAAACTCTAAAATCATATCGAACACAGTATGTAATTCGACTGAAGGACAGAACTAAAAATATAAAGCTCGAACACTGTCGAACCAGATGTTGAAGATTTATGAGGTAATACAAAGGGGTGTCTGTGCTCATTATAAATATTGCTATTTGAGCATTCTACCTAAAATATCCTTTTTACATTACAAAGACGGGTGTAGGGATTTGTAAGGGTTTTCAATAATTAAATTAGTATAAATCTGACATAATGATTGAATATCTGTTCTATGATTTACAGACTTGGAGTCACGTTTTATGTGGATTGTCTCCAGAATTGATCTTTTATAATAATTGATTGCCTTAGTTAAAATATTAACATTTCTGTAATCGAATTCATGGTTATAATCAAAGCAGTGTTTAGCAAGGGCGGTAAATTTAAGTTTCGTGTACTATACTTATGGCCACACATTTTTTTTTGTAAATATTGTTTAGAGATTCCTGTATAAGTCCCATCGCAATCTAAACAATTTAATTCGTATACTGTGTGGGTTTGTTTATCTTTAGGTATTGAACGTTTTAGATTTTAAAAATATCTCCCAACACAGTAGGTTTATGCGCAACATTTATATCATACTTTTTTAAACATTTCTTAATTTTCTCTGGTCTCCGGAATGTATGGTAATGTTATAAAATTATCTGTATTACCTTTTATGTTATTTATATATGACGTTCCATTATAGATTTTGTTTATTCGTTCTTTAATGATGGGATTGAAAAATATTTTTGGGTAGCCATTCATTTCCAGTGTATTACGAACAATTTTCAAATTTTTGGAAAGGTCCTCTGGGTGGGACAATTTAACCGCGCGATCTGTAAGGCTGTTTATAACACTTTTTTTTTAACTTGTTGGTGCAACGGATTTGAAGTAAAGATAACTTTGAGACCAAACTTCTTTAGTAAACCAAGAAGTTTTTATTTTTCCATCTGCATCATGACTAACGTTCATTTCTAGGAAATTTATTTATTAATTTATTCATGACATTTTGTACTGATAATGTAGGGTCAGATTTTAATTTTTTGTAAATTGTTCCATTATTTAATAGATTTCCTATTTTGTTCTCGTAGTCATTTCTATGCATTATGACGGTTGTATTACATTTATTCGCGTTCAAAACTAATATTTGAGGGTTAGCATCTAAGAACTCTTTTGTCTTTTTTGTGTGATAGTTAAAACGATTTTTTGCTATGCCTATTTCTGCTTTCTGTTTATTCTTTTTATTTGTCAAGAAGTTACACATTTTATATATCTATGGTTTCGGCGTTTACGTAGTGTAAATTCATTGATAGTTGATAACTCCTCGCTTTGATAATGCCACAGTGTGGTGAAACAATTTGTCAGCATTTTTAAATTAAATGTTAAAAGTTTTGTGTAAAATTTGAGTTTTATTCTCCAACTTCTGAAGTACACATTTTATTTCTAATTTCACTTTTTTCCTCTAAATTTTTATTTCCAATTCCGCATTCTATATGAACAATTATGTTGTCGATAGGCAATTTTTTATTATCAGGCAATGCAAATTTCGGACCTAAGCTTATTATATTTATTTAGCTATTATTTATCGAACGAATGATAGTACCTCAAGACTCTCACGAACATTTACTAGTTGAATGTAGTATGAACTTAATATTAATAATTATATTTAAATTCCAGAATATAATAAACTTAATACTTAATACTTAATATTTGATTTAGTTCATAATTTTAGTTTAGGATTCAGACCTACACACTGGGTACAGTGGAACCCTTTGTGGGTGGTGCATATATGCATGCATAAAAATTTTTTGTAATGATATATTTTTGCAAAAACTTCTGAATAAGTTATTATTATTATTATACTTATATCACATGTACGTGTATATTCATAACATCATAACTGCCAGCAAATCTATGCAATTTCACGCGAAATACACGGAATACCTTATTTCAATTCGTGATGTTCTCAATGATACACTCCCTGTGTATTATTGGAAACTATGTGAAAATCAATGATTCGCATAATTCACAATCTAATTTAACGTTAGTGCACATTATTAAACTGGAAACAATCTGCAATATTAATGCGACGGACATTGTTCGATTATAGATAGTTAGCGATGAAATGGTCGAGTTTAAAATCATCTGTTTTGCCCAGAGTGAGCTGCATTGTCGGCCGAGTCTCGCGTTAATTAATGGTTATTAGTATTCCGATACTGGTATCAATCAAACGACGGACGTCAATACTGACTGTGAAATGCAACGTTGCAAAAGCTAATTCAATTAATGTACGCCTATAATTAACACGACGGTTTAAAACTAGTCGGAATTAATTAATTTAGTTGGATGCATGTTTTTCTTCTTTTCCGCTCAAACATTTCTGTATATTATCGAAAAAACAATAAGACGTATCAAAAGTAAGTATTTTGTTTCGAATTCAATTTCTATTATACAAAGATGCTTACCTACATTCGTTAAAAACTGCTTTTCTGTATATATCTATGGAATATTTGGAGTCAACGATATTTTTTCAAGTCCCTCACTATAACTAGTATGAGGAAAGTATTATAATATGCCTAAAAACACATTTCCGTATTTTCGCGAAAATACCTTATTGAGATGGAAAATCTATTAATCATCCCTACTAAATATGTGGAAGGAAGCTTAAAGCACTATTACACCTCTGTCTTGGAATAACTGTGTTCGTCATGTTCAAGAAGAGGTATTTGTATATTATCCAGATTTGGCGCCCTGCGATTTTTATCTATTTCTAAACTTGAATAAATGGCTCGGCTAAGAGATTTGGCTTCAACGATGAGGTTATCGCTGAAACAAACACCTATTTTGAAGGATTGCAGAAATCGTATTATTTTGAAGGAATCGAAAAATTAGAGAAACGTTGGACGAGGTGTACCGTGCTACAAGGAGATCATGTTTGGAAATAAAATAAGTTTTGACCGAATAAATCATTTCTTGTTTCATTTATCAGGAACTTTTCACTTTGCTCTCATATTTATAAAAGAGTTCTTACTGACTGAACCATCGCGAAATTTACAAAATTATGAAGCCGACAGAGTCGAAATTTGGTAGCTACATTCCTCATAAAACGGAAGCACCCGATAAGAACGGATTTTTCAAAATTACACCCCATAGAGGGTATGAGGGAATCTATAAATTTTGAGATTTTTGACAGCTCATATAATCACGTTAGATTTACATAACAGACAGCTCATAGATTGATGGCTAATCACAGCTCAGACTATTTGTGGCAGACCACAGGTAACCCCATAACAAAAATCAGATAACGTTTCCATGACAGATTGCTAATAGATTGACAGTCACACAATGTCCGTGACGACCCACTTCATCATTTCAAATAAACTGTCACATGACAAAGGTAACTTTTCAATAACAGTTTCTTCCTCTTGTATATAAGTATATCCACATTCCACCAATTCTTTAATGGATTTTTAAGATGAATTTAAGAAAATATTCAAAGACAGCGAACACCGTTGGTGTTTATAGTGTTTTAGTTTTGATATCCCTTGATTCATTGATTCTGAACCTTGATTTAAATTATTCACTTCCGATTACAGAGTGAGAATTATGATTTTAAGCTGTTGTAGATTATCGAAATAATATTCATCACAACAACTATGTTTCCATAATGGTCAATTCTTAAGGTTGATTTACTGTATACTGTAACGACCTGACACAACACGACAGGCAACGGCCGACACATTTTGAAGGTGTACACTATATCAGACAGTTCGACAGGTCAGACGCCTATTTCAAAGTCAGTATCGCGGTCAATTACAAACATGTTTCGAAACTTTTCCATGGAAGATTTGTCATTTATTGCTATACCAATCGACGAACATGAAGTAAAGAGGGGAAGGAAAAAACGTATTTCTGTTCATAGCATCCTAACGAAAAGGGGTAAATGAGGTAAACCATTGCCAAAGACTTTAGACCTGCTGTCTAACACCCTTTATGCTGAAGACCATAGAAAGACTAATTGATCGGTTCATCAAAGGCGAAGTACTGGATACGATTACACTGTGAGCTGATCAACAGGCCTACAAAGAAGGTCAATCTACGGAATCTGCCCTACTTTCAGCAGTGTCCCTCATTGCAAACCAGATAGACGAGGAAGGTTATATAGCGAGAGCCTTCTTAGACGTGGAGGGCATCTTCAACAATACCACCACCGAAAGTATTTGCGGAGACCTCAAGGATAAAGGAGTTCCTAACCTAGTAAGCACCTGGATTCAACATACTGAAAAATGGGAACCCAGGACTCTCCAGAGGCAACACCACGATCAGTGGCTGTGAAAATGGATGCATAAAGGGGGGCGGGGGGGGGGGAACTCCCACCCACCATCTGGAACATAGTGGTCCATGGTGGATTAAGGAAAATAGTCAACCTAGGATGTCATGTGATCGGGTATGCCGACGGCATACTCATAATCATCAGAGGAAAATTTCTGAACACCGATGGACTGAATACAATCAGCCCTGGCTGAACTGAGTAAATGGTGACACTCGGCTAGGTAAGATCTGCTTGTTTTGCGAGGATTGAGATTCCAGTGCAGTTTCCTGGTGATTCGTTCTCCTCTGCTTCCATAAGTTCATATTCATTTACACCCGAACGGTTCACGAGCCGCTTGTGAGCAGTTTGATGAAATTATTCATTACAAGAAGCTTCCAACGATCAGTGGGAAAACAACGAACCTTGAATTATCGGCAGTCCTTGTTCACCCGCCGGTGCGATTTCAACGTCATTTTGTCGTCATATCTTCGTATGAAGAATATTGTGCCATATTGGTGCGGATCTATTAATGGCTAGTTTGAGCAAAAAGAAGAGGAAACAACGGCGTTCCACACCAGCCTGTATAAAGAAAGCACATTCCTGAATGTTGTTTACCAATTACAACACTTTGGTTCCGTGAGAGTCTTATATTTTTGTAAATATAAACCTCTGAAAGGATAGTTAGATCATTGATGAACACAATGCGATTCAATGCTCCGCTATAGATGAACTATTCAAGCACATTCGTCTAAAGTTCAATCGAGTATTACTATGGTTGGCAATTACTCTGACAGTACTCATTCAATGACAGCATTCTGGTTCTTATATATTTCAATAGAACTGACTGAGGAATGTTCTGGGTAAGTATAAACAAGTGTAAGGATTCTTTGCCTAGTTGGCCACAATTTCTTGTAAGTACATTAAGAGATATAGAATTAAATTTACTGAATGATCAAGATACCTGGATGTCTAGTCCAGCGTGTTTACCAATCACACCGCTTTGGTCATTGTGGTCATCAATGATTTACTATCCTTTCAAAGATTTATATTCACTAAAATTGAAGACTCTGAAGGGACCAAAGTGGTGTAATTCGTAAGCACGCTGGACTAGTCATCCAGGAATGTGGTTTCGAATCCCGCCTATGGTTCAATGTTTAACTTTAATTTAATTTCATATTCCATAACGATTGAATTAAAAAAGCAAACAGAATAAATACATTTCTATGTATGCCTGTAGGTTCGCGAGCAGATTAAAACGAACCAGACACTTCCCAACTGTGAACTGAGAACGCCTCTGTTTGTATTCGTCAGAAAAACCGACAAGAAA
Organism: Endomychus coccineus; assembly: GCA_958510875.1. Classification (NCBI taxonomy): domain Eukaryota; kingdom Metazoa; phylum Arthropoda; class Insecta; order Coleoptera; family Endomychidae; genus Endomychus; species Endomychus coccineus. Next base: position 79,053,610 of record OY294067.1, read on the forward strand.
TAGATCGTCGTGAACGGTTCATAAGCCGTTCGTTCGGGGCTCGAAAACTCGTCTAAACTATGCGATCTTGTGGTTCACATGCGGTTCGAGAACTGTTCGACTCGCATATCTATATGCACCTTTAGATTTAAATCACTATTATTGCCCCAAAATTTTGGACATTAATAGGTGAGGTTTGAATATTTTAGTCAATTTGCGATTTCTATTTGTAATTTTTGGCTAACCGAAATTGATACATATCGATATTTCATTTCTGATCAAGTTATTATCTTCAATTGTTCCCTGAATTGATGAATTTATACGAAAGAACTGCGTTGACCAATGCCAACAGACAGAAATTGAAATTCAAATAATTGTTCACGGTAAATCAAGTACGACCGCGCATACATATTAGAATCTAATAAGATGCAAATTATAGCCCGATCGAATTAACTACAGTGCTGAAGTTAAAAGCAATTGTCAAACGTCACAAATTGAAGATATCAAATCGAATCATCTTGACCTTCCCCCTTCCTCGATATTCCTTTTGTCTCGCGAGTCACGGTCTCGTGCCTCAAGAATATACGCTAATTACTTTAAAAACAAAAACGGTATTCATGCTTCTCGCATCATACCTTATTTCCATAAAAAACAATAGAGACCCGCATGTGCATACACTTATGGTACACATGTTTGTGTAATTAATTATACACACAATCTCACTTTGTTAAATTACGAGCTGTATGTGTGTAGTAACATGCACGTTATTTATTCTGTGCGCGTTGGGAACGATGTCAACCCACTTGCTAAATGTACTTTTAAATAATTATCTCTGTATGTCATTAATTTATTACGTAATAATATTCCGCAATAAAAGTGTCGGAGATATGTCGCAAATTTATTCGCGAGCGAATTCTATTCAGAAAGTCCGGAGCGTGTGCTGCTTCCTCCTCTCTGATTTATGTTAGATCACTAGCATAAAGTAAAACGTAAGAAACTGGATTGTACGATAAACTAATCGTCCGATATATCAATTTGAATAATTGCAGAAATTGGAATATAGCAGCAATATTATAAAATGTGATGGACCTGTTATTACGTTTCCTAGAAAACTTCAAAAACTTATTCAATATTATACGTACCTACTATTTTTCAAATAAACCTTTCTATTTGTCAAAAAAAAGTTCCAATCAAACCTAAACATTCTGAAGAAATATGATTTACCCTAGAATATCGGGATGATATTGTTTTCCAAACGTGCCAAAAAGAAGATGATAATTTAAACAAATTTCAAATATTATTTGATTCTCACAATCCATTTTCAGATCTATACTACATGTTTTGCTTGAATTGATGACAAGTAACAATGTGACTGATACTAATACAAACGGAATTTTTCACATTACAAATATAATTGTAATCACAATCAATTCTTATAATAATGAATCCAATTTTAAATACTTGATAATAGGGTGCACCAATAGACTCCGAAACATGTAAAATAGATTGTGAGAATCAATCTTCAAATATTAAAAAATTGCTTAAAATGAACTCACACTTGGGTAACACCAATTTATTGATGACATTTTACATTAAAATTACTTTATTTCGCAATTAAATAAGAAAAATATATGTTATTTTTTAAATTCTTTCTGCTAAAACGTCATCATACCTCTAACGATTTTATGCTATGGCAGGTTCAATTTTTTCGAATTTTCTATAATTATTGTATTAGAGCGTCTGGATTTTCAACTTTATCAAATTCCAACTATTTGAAAAGAGTAACCAAAGATCTTAAACGTCATTCGGGAATCAAGAAGTCAAATATTTATCAATGTAATTTTGAATGTTATTTGAAAGCCGAATAAAATTTGAACACCACGAGCTACTAGTCCAGTCAAAAATGTATGAAAAACGTGGTCACTTCTAAAATTTGTGAAGTGGAGAATGAGCGCGTTCATGACTTTTCCTATTAATAAACAAGAAAAAACCATTTTCATTTGACAATGAATATAACAAATGGTATATCTTAGGATCTTTTAAACCAATGTTTCTGAAATTTGGCATCGGGGGGTTTTTAGGTCCGCTGAGCCCGAATCTGAAGTCGGAAAATGGAAAATCTACCCTCTTTCCCGGGAAACCTTGGAAATTTGACCAATCTTAGCAACAAACGATATTTTTTCTGGGGCTCGAATCATATTGAAATGATAAGGTATCGTAATGGTTGTTGGTATAAAGTTCACCATTAAAAAATTAAAATTCTGGAAAATTGGTGGAAAATTGCGTCGTATTTTCTTCATATTCATATGCGGTGCTCGTTCAACGTGTCAAATTATACGTTATTATGGTCGCTGAGTATTATTTTATGGTCCAAAAATCAAAAGCAACTATAGTTTTCCAGAAAACTCCGAAAAATCAAAATTCACACATTTGTCGGTCTGCAAATTCGACCAAATCTTAGCAACAAACGATTTTTTTGTGGGACTGGAACGATAATGAAATAACAAGGTACAGTAATGATTGTAGATACACATTTAACTTGAAAGAATGAAAAATCTGGAAAATTGGTTGAAAATTGCATAGCTTTTTCTTCATATTCCTATGCGGTGCTCGTCCAACGTATCAAATTATATGTTTTTGTGGTCGTTGGCTATTATTTTATGGTCCTGAAATCAAAACCACCTAGTTTTCAGGAAAACTCCGGAAAATCAAAATTACCTCTTCTCTTAATTTTTACATCGTAGTGATTATAGTATCTAAATATACAGTTTTAACAGCGTTGTTCGAATTTGTAATAAAACTTTAATATTAATTTTGTTTTTCTGAACATTGTCGACAAGTACATATTATAATTGAGTAACGAAATTACTATCGTAGTAAATACTACCATGTATTGAAAAAATAGAGTAACATTCAAGCGTCCACATTCGTTCATTTAAAAAAATTAAAGTTTGTTTTTAAACCGTAAGTGTCTTTTTCGAAGCAGGTAAATTTTAAAGAGCGTTAGTGCCTTTTCCAAAGCAGGTAAAATTAAATTTCCTCAGGCAGTCAAAACTTTTTTTCGTACTGAACTTAATTTGAGCAACATGGAGAAGCTGATGCTAGATCTTAGGGAGTGTGAGGAGGCAGGAGAAAATATACATATTTGTTTTAGCTAACCTAATAATCAGAAGCAGCTATTAGTTTTAATTGCTAAAGTTCTGGCATCTCTAGCCACACCCTCATCATCAAAACAGTGCAGGGGAGTGAACCCTTGTAGCACGTAGGTAGAGCGATTGTGTCCATTGTGCGCCCCATGATCAGTGATTCATTTTATTTAGGTTTGTGGTCTATAAAGACCCAGAATGTTGCAGACGCTGACTTCCATAACACCTTCTGAAAACAGTTCTGCTTCACTAGAGTAACGATAACGGAATGGTGCAAAAGCTATCTGGGCATTCCATTAGGATGTGAGAGGCAGTTTCTTCTCCACCTCTCGACATTTCCTACATTCAGTTATTATGACGACAAAAAACAAATTTCCACTAATTATCCAGAATTTTCTTTCTTTTAGTGAAATTTGTACCGAGAACCACCACGGAGCTTATTATTCCAATAACACTGACTGAAATTTTTCGAAAAACTAAATAATTGAAGTTTGCACTGTAGAAATGATAAATGTGCTTTTCCCGGAATTTTCCCGAAAACTATCGTCGGTTTTGATTTTATGATCATAAAATAATACTCAGCCGCCACGAAAAAGTAAATATGAAGGAGAAACGACGCAATTTTCCACCAATTTTCCAGAATTTTCCTTCTTTCAGTGGAATTTGTAACGAGACACATCACGGCATCTTATTATTTCAATACCACTAACCAGAAAAGAATTTAGTTTGTTGCTCAGATTTTGTAACATTTACCGAGTTTGCCAGCAAACGGGCTGGATTTTTCATTTTCCGACTCCAGATTCAAGTTCAGCGGACCTGAAACACCCCGATACCAAATTTCAGAAACATTGGGTTAAAAGATCCTGAGATATTCCATTTGTTATATACATTGTCAAATGAAAATGGTTTTTCCTTGTTTATCAATAGGTAAAGTCAGGAGCGCGCTTATTCACCAGTCCACAAATGAATGATCTAAAAGCCAAACCCTACACAACGCAAAAAGTATTTTTTTCTCAAATTTTAGATGTACTTTACATTTTTGACTTAACTATATATAGATAGATAGATCGTTTATTCGTTCAACTTTACAGATATGCCTTCAAGTGGCGTAGAACACGTTAGATAACAGGTAAATAGTTAAAATATAATGCTGCAATTATTATTGAATATTTTCAGGATAGTGAACTCAAAGTTTTTTTGTAGATACGTATAGTTCAATTTATTGCACTTTTAGTTGTTCTTATATCTTGTGCCATGATCATGTTTCTGTAAGTAGTCCCTGAATATTTCCCGTTTTTTGCAAACAAAGATCACTACCTCATAAATATATAAACTATGTAAGGTAAGTATTCCATTCCCTACAAAATACTGTTTACAGCTTTCCCTCTGAGGCAACTTAAATATACATCTAACAATCTTTTTTGAAGAGCGAACACCCTCTGAACGTTGCTCGAGTTGCCCAAAAAAACTATTCCATATTTTAAAGTAGATTGGACATAAGCATGATAGGCAGTCATGGAGGCTTGAATATTTACTAGTACTGGAATAGTTCTTAGGGCAAACCAATGCCTTGATAGAGATTTCGCCACCTCGTCAATCTGCATGAACCAATCAACTCTTAAATCAATGATAATACCCAGAAAAAGACAATACCGCACAGATTTGTGGGTGTCTACAGAGTTGTTAAGTATAATTTCCTTGTTTGATTGATAACTAAATTGCACTAACTGTGTTTTGTCACATTTCATTTGTAAATTATTGTCAGAGAACCAACTATTTGTCCTTGATAGAGTTTCAAAAACGGGAGAGTTGAGTTGTTATCGTTGAGCGAGCTTATAATCCTGCGAAGAGTTTGATATATAGCTGTACTAGTAGATTTACCTTTTCTAAATCCATTTTGTGATTTGTGTCGGACATTACGTTATGCCTCTCTAGAAACTTTGTTAGTCTTGTGCATATGATTTTTTCAAACGCTTTGCTAAGATTACTTAGCAGAGAAGTAGGTCTAGAATTCGAAATAATATTTGTTGGTTGAATAGGGAGAATCTGAATTTTCAACTCATCTGGAAATGTGCCCTGACTCCAGTGCTGGATTATAGCATAAGCTTGACTAAGCTATAGCTTAGGGCCCCGACATTTTGGGAGCCCCGCGGAAATTGAATTAAAAATTAAAAAACTAATAATGACAATTTTTCTGGGAAAAAATAACGAAGTTAAGAAATTACTGGGATATAAAAGTTTGCGTATGCCTAACGACTGGTAATATCTAAAGGTAGTCAAGAATTAGTTGATTTTGTATTAAAGGCGAATAATTCGCGCTTAACTCTTCATCTTGGAAGTGCAGTGCAGTGGAAGTTAAAACGCATTAAAAACCCTTTGAGGACAAATATGCGACAGGATAGGTTAGACTCGCTTGCACTACTGTGCATGGAAGCTGATGTATTGCGTCGAATCAGCTTTGATGACCTGATAAAAGATTTTGCGGCCAGAAAGTGCAGGAAAGGATTGTTCTAAGTCAGTTAGATATAAGCGAATCATTCAGCGGATAAGTTTCCAAAAGTGCAATTGTAAAAGTGATTAATGTAGTTACGCATTGTATATTATGTCAAATTATGAAGACTTATTTTCCTGGCAATAACCTTCTCCACGATTTAGAGCATTATATTAATCTACAAATTATTTTATTCTATGAATAAAGAGTAATTTAAAAAAAAAGGGGGGGGAGGTGCCCCCAAAATCTGTTGTGCTTAAGGCCCCTCATAGTGTTAATCCGGCCGTGCCTGACTCCGACAATTGTTGATAATGTACGTAAGGGGAGCTGTCAATTCTAGTAGAGCGTATTTGATCAATTTAATTGGAATCTGATCATGCCCTACTGAGTTCGTGTTTTTTAGAGATTTTATTATTCCTATTATGCGAATAGGAAAAAGATAAAAGTTGCGATTATTAATTTTCTTGTTAGTTTTTATTTTACTATTTAAATTTTGACTCTGATTGAGAGAAACTGTATTGATTGCATTTAAGATATGTACGTTGTGCCTGAACAGGATTAATATAAACACATTCGTATATTAGTGAATGCAACCAAGCTATCCTCCACTTGGATGCCTCAGCATCTCTGGCATAAAAAGATGCACCCTCATGGCTGTTTGTAACGAGATCATTAGATGGACGAGTTTGAATGGAATGCATTTGATTATAAGGCTTCAGTACTGCGGTACCTCACTATGTAAGTGTTGAACATTTGTTGTAAGTACATACTTTGAGTTAATGTACTTACGCACTGAGCCATTCAAACTGATTTGAAAGTACAAATAAGAGCTAATTAACTATGGAAACGTTTTGCCTACAGCAATAATTCTCCAGAATGTCAAATTACATGTTTTCGATATGTATTAAATCCATTAACATTTCCTTTATAAGACTATTCCTAATAGTGGGTAATTTGATGCGGTGAATCGATTTCGTGGAGATAAGAACTGCTAATTAAGTCTCACAATATAATCTGAAAATAATCAGCTCAAAGTAACAGTCAGTCTTTCAACTTCTTCTTCTACCAATAGTGGAATATAATGAGGTGTTATTACGTGTAGAACAGAACCAGAAAATGGAAGATCTATTTTGTAATCAGATGGATCAGTTCAGATAACTGATAACTAAGGCGCGGATTTTATGCACCATGCGTATATTTTTTTGCATATTTTAACCGAAATTGCATATTATAGCATATATTTCATTTATTCTTGCATTTCTCTAATTTCATATATATGATATACTTATTAGATTTGGAAAATCCCAGGGTAGGTTACAATCGTGTTGACAACTTTTATCAGTACCTACATATTATTGTTTGATACTATAATAAAGAGTCTGCTGTAGTTGAGTATTCTAGAATTGTCGTTTTGTGCACGGTTTGAGTGATTTTTAAAATGCCAAAGTGTAATTAAGGCCTACCCTGAAATCATTATGGACGGCGATCATATATTCTGCAACGCCTGTTCCAAAATTGTAAGTACTTTCATTTATTTTATTAATAATTTTTTTTTAATTTGTGAAATATAAACAATTATATTTTTATTGCAGATCAGATGCGAAAAGAAATTTCATGTCGATCAACATGCCAGAACTCCTTCGCACGTCGCTAAAGTGTGGAACATGAAATCAGTTCCTGTTCAGATGTCAATAAAGGGCATTGAAAAGAGCGGTCAGAATCTGTTTAATGCCGAGCTTTAGTTTCTGCTAATAAACCACTAAAAAAATTAAATAACGTTTTTTAAATCATTTTTCCAAGACTATTGCAATTTCAATATACCCGATGAATCGACAATCAGGAAAAGTGCAGTTGAATCAGTTTACAAGAATGTTGTTGAAAAAAACTTAAAAGTAGTAATAGATAATTATTTCTACATTATCGTTGACGAAACTACCGACGCGTGTGGCCGATCTATGGCGCATTTGATGATAGGAATACTTCAGGAGGAGCTCCAGGAAAATCATTTTTAATAGCTTCAAAGCAACTCGACAAAACAAATAATTTACCTGTTACACGTTCCGTCCAAGATTCATTAACTAAATTTTGTTTGCCAAATGCAGTACCAGTGGAAAAAATCATAATTTTCAATCAGATGCACCGAACATGGTTGAATGCTGCTATTTTTTATGCGGAATATTTTGATAATTTAGAAGGAATTATTTCAGACATTGTTAATAGTTCCCAATGTGTTTTAAGATCTCAAAAATTATTTAGAAATAATGCTGCAATTTGTTTTTATAAGATCTAATTATAGTTTTATTCCAAACTCAATACTACTAGCCCTAGAAAAAAGGTCTCGAACACTTGTCGAATCCGTAGAAATTATAAAACACTTTTTTTCAGAGAAATGAGAAAACGTGCAAGGAGCTATGAGAAGTAGAGTTCTCGGAAAACTAGAGAACGTGATACAAAAAAATTTAGACTCTTCTAATAAATATTTCTAAAATATTTCTAGGTGAAATAGTATCAGATTATTTTGATCAGCATTTGGAGTACAGTATATTGCACAAATTAAAATATTGTCCCATAACATCTGTTGATATAGAACGCAGTTTTTCGCTGTATAAAAATATTTTAACTGATAAAAGACATTCCTTTTTAACAGGAAATTTTGAAAACATAATAATAAATTCCTTTCGTAGTGTGACGGAATAATTTGGATTTTTTTTATTCTAGGTTAAATTAGAGATTCTATTTTATTGTGTGCAATTTGATGTAATATAAAAATGTGTTATAAAAAATATAGTTTTCTTTTATTTAATACGTTCTGTTCTTCAGAAAAATTAGTATTTACTTTTCTGTATTCGATAATTTTTCTAGGGTCAAACAATTTTGCATAATTCAACAAGAAAAATGGGGCGTATTTATTCTCACATTTTTCTATTATGTTTGCATATGTACCTACAAAAAATATGTGCATATTTTGAGCATAATAAAGAGCATATATTATACGCGCTTTACAATAACTTTCAAATAAAATAGTTTTGGTTTGAGTGGTTGCCACTTCTTCTGGTTCGATTTGTGGACAACAAACTAATGAACCTTGTACATTTGGGATTTTGCTATTATGTTATGCAGTTTCCATAACCTTGTAACAATTAAGTCACAGATCATCAGGGAGTTGCAATATCTATCTACAAACATTAGCCATCACGTCTACCCAATAACCGTCGATTATAATATGACCTTGTCGGTTATTTTTCGAAGATTCTTTCTCATTTCAGATAATCTGGAGTTTTCTTAATCACCAGGGTCGGCAAAAGGAGAAGGTATCACTTCCACGTGGACACGCACCTCTTTCCGAAAAACAATCAGCTCCAACCATATTCAAGGTATCTGCAAAATAAATGCTTGGACCTTCTTGGAATTGTTTCCAACGTCGTACCGTCTGTTCTCTAGTTCATAATACGCAAAGAGAATCGCCAGATTTGACATAAGTTACAAGTATCACTTCATTAGTTGCTAATGATAAATTCATCCTACAAAAGATAAAATATAGATTTGAAACGAATTGAGTAGATTTTAGTTGATTATCGGAATTCAAATACTATTTTAGAAACAAGTGTAGCAACATCTGATTATATATGATAAATGCAGGAAACTGTTATCTGCTTTTGATTACTCGACTCACATGACAGGTAATAATATATGAAATTACCTATTATGGGGAAGTTTCCCTCGAACATTGGAATGAATTTGATTAGTATTCAATAAATGAATAATTGGTACGGCTAGCTGCTTACCATTTGGTAATTCATATGAGTAAAATTATTAATGACATCTTTTGTAGAAAATTATAATCAAATGGAATAAGTTACATTAGTATTAAGAAATGCATTGATTCACAAATGAAAAGTTTTTAGAAGAATAGATGTTGAATATAAATGCAAATGAATATAACTTGATCATTTATTGTTTTCATTGTGGGTTATTATGTTTGTTTTATTGTAAACAACTTCGAAGAGGAAGTTATTAAACACGCATTATTATTATCCAATTTAATTTACTGTTGCAAGGTTCAATTGAAAACATGACCTAACATTTACAAAAATGCTCCGATACTTGGTGCGAATTGAAACTTGCTTATTTAGAATTATTGAATTAATCTCGTGATGACAAAATTGATCAGGAGCTCATGCATTACAGCGGTCGATTCTATTCGTGGACTTCCTACGGAATAATTTCATTTATGAAAATAGAGATATGTTCCGAGAAAGCTCAGGGCCCTTGCTACAAACATTTTACTGGGAAGCTTACCATAGCTGGGTCAAATATATGAATGGTTAGCACGTGATTCGATGAATCATCCATACAAGGTTTTTTTCTCCTTGATACATGACTCGGAAAGAAGAAATGGACAAAATTTTCTCTACAAAATACTTTGCATTTAGAGGACGGTCCTTCATAACGAAGCATACCAAGCAAGTATTTCAATTAAAGATTTGTAATTAAATTGTTCAACATTAACTAATAAATGTTAGTTGATATGCGAAGTTAGGATTTTGAGTAAATTACTTGATTTTCTTCTCACCTTATGCGTGTGTTAGTTTAGTATTATGTTTTCTGTTGAAGTCGTCGTTTTTGTTTCTTTATTAATGTATTTTTGAAGATTTATCAAATTGATGAGATCTGGCAATACCATAAATTGTATCGAACTCTTAGTTATGGCTCGCTTTGCTAAGAAGAATATTCAATAATCATTGTATAAGACAAGCAATTTTGTGATTCCAAGCAAAGTCGGTCTGAATATATCTGGTATTAGTATGTTTGCGATACATATCAAATGTCGAAGTAATACACGATTCAATTATCTTAAAGTGCATGAAAGGAATTGCGTTGACAACCTCTGATTCAAAGTTAACTTTAACAGAGGGATATTGATCACTTAAGATGTTCAAAAATGTATCTACGTCAAACATTTTATCTACGATTGCGACTGAAGGTAGGTTTTATGACCTCAAAACTGCCCTCCAAATTTCAAGTTAAAATATTGAATAATTTCCGAGAAATTCGAGTTTAAGTCAATTTTTTAGCTAATTTTCAAATTGAGATATCTCATGTCCTTTTCATCCGATTGACATCTGCTTGGCGTCAAAATGTAGGTGTTTGCATATATTTTTACGTGGTGATCATCGTTTCTATACTACATCAGCAATATGATACTATTTTAGGTGACAGATTCTGAGGCAAGTAGTATTTCCAGCAGTACTTCCAGTGTATACAGCGTGGCGAGTTCAAGTGGTCGGAAGAGAAGACAGCAATAATATTGAATGAATATGTACAATTTAAAAAAAAATTTTTAATGCAATTTGAAAATTAGCTAAAAAATTGACTCAAACTCGAATTTCTCGGAGATTATTTAATATTTCAGTTTTAAATTTGGAGGGCAGTTTTGAAGGCATAAAACCTACCTACATTCCAAATTTCAGCTAAATCGGTTGAAAACTGCCCGAGTTAGCCGCCACGCAAGTTCCCATGCATTTATGTATATATATATATATATATATATATATATATATATATATATATATATATATATATATATATATATATATATATATATATATATAAACAAGTTTAAAGTTTCTTTGCCTAATTGGCCACTATCGTGTATGTAACTTAAGAGATATAGAATTAAATTTTCTGAATTATGAAGATAACTTAGATAATTTAACATAGGATTATAAATATGAATAAACGTAAAAGATTGAACCATAGGAGGGATTCGAACCCACATTTCTGGATTTCTAGTCCAATTACACCACTTCGGTCCTATTAGATTTTTATATTTTTTTTGTAAATATAAACCTCTGAAAGGATAGTAGATCATTGATGAACACAATGCGATTCGATGCCCTACCATAGATCAACTATTCACGCATATTCATCTAAAGTTCAGTCGTTTTTTGAAGTAAGGATTGTAGGTTAGTACTGCTATGGTTGGCAGTTACTCTTAAGTTACATACACGATAGTGGCCAATTAGGCAAAGAAACTTTAAACTTGTTTATAATTAACCAGAACAATTCTCAGTCAGTTCTATTGAAATATATAAGAACCAGGGATGCTGTCATTTGAATAAGAACTGTCAAGTAACTGCCAACCATAGCAGTACTAACCTACAATCCTTACTTCAAAAAACAACTGAACTTTAGATGAATATGCGTGAATAGTTGATCTATGGTAGGGCATCAAATCGCATTGTGTTCATCAATGATCTACTATCCTTTCAGAGGTTTATATTTACAAAAAAAATATAAAAATCTAATAGGACCGAAGTTGTGTAATTGGTAAACACCCTGGACTAGAAATCCAGAAATGTGGGTTCGAATCCCGCCTATGGTTCAATCTTTTACGTTTATTCATATTTATAATCCTATGTTAAATTATCTAAGTTATCTTCATAATTCAGAAAATTTAATTCTATATCTCTTAAGTTATATATATATATATATATATATATATATATATATATATATATATATATTTCTATTGAAATATATAAGAACCGGGATGCTGTCATTTGAATAAGAACTGTCAAGTAACTGCCAACCATAGCAGTACTAACCTACAATCCTTACTTCAAAAAACGACTGAACTTCAGATGAATGTGCGTGAATAGTTGATCTATGGTAGGGCATCGAATCGCATTGTGTTCATCAATGATCTACTATCCTTTCAGAGGTTTATATTTACAAAAATATAAAAATCTAACAGGACCGAAGTGGTGTAATTGGTAAACACCCTGGACTAGAAATCCAGAAATGTGGGTTCGAATCCCGCCTATGGTTCAATCTTTTACGTTTATTCATCTTTATAATCCTATGTTAAATTATCTAAGTTATCTTCATAATTCAGAAAATTTAATTCTATATCTCTTAAGTTACATACACGATAGTGGCCAATTAGGCAAAGAAACTTTAAACTTGTTTATATATATATATATATATATATATATATATATATATATATATATTCTTTTGTTGATATTCTTGAACCATTTGTAATATTTGTATGTTTTCTTGGTATATTAATTAACAATTTTGATAAAGGCAATAAACATTGTCGAAACGTCAAAACAGCATTTTTATTTCATTATCAGTATATATATGAACCAATATACCAAGAAAACATACATATATATATATATATATATATATATATATATATATATATACATATATATGTTTATACATCGAATTGTTCGAGGATCTTGTACAAATATGTATAGCTTATACAAATTTAAACAAAGATGAGTTCAAGGTAGTTCCTTGAGGAAAAGACGTGTTCAAGGTAAGTGTACATATATGTACAAAACAAATGTACAAGGCATTGTACATATTTAAACAAGAGTTATTTTGAGGTAGTTGCAATGTACATATTTAAACAAGAGTCATTATGAGGTGGTTGCAATGTACATATTTAAACAAGAGTTATTTTGAGGTAGTTGGAGCTTTCATTAGTTTATAGGCTGTACTATCTGGCTCATATGATTATTATACTTAAACGAACCATATAGGTAAGTTCCTATATTAGTGAGGTGCTAATGAACTTAGAAGTTGAGTTAATAAAAAAGAAAATATATTCACGAAACATTTGTGTCAGTCCGTCCGTAAATTTTGTCACTTGTGTAAAGGTACCGAATCAAAATTTAATTCACAGCATCGCATACGAGAGGAGAAGACTCTTAGGTTTTGGTGGATATCACGGTATATGTACAGCCCATTTCAACCTCTAAATAACAAAAAATTATTATTCCGTATTCCTAAAATACAAATAAAAATGTAATATTTTGAGAAACAAAATGCGAAAATCCAAAGTAATCATAATATTCAATAAGTAATCAAGAGTCTACAGATTGAAAGTATAAAAATTCACCAAACTTTTGAGTCAACTCTCACCACCACTCCACTTCCATCTTCGTTAATTTGGTGAAGTTGAAATGGATATTGATTTTATAATAAAATTTCAAATTAAAATTAGGGTAAATGTTAAAATCAAAATTGAAATTAAATTTAAAATTATAATTAAATTTAAAAATAAATTTATTATTAGTCAGGATAGTATTTCATATTGTTTACATTTTGCAATCGACTACCTACTGAAGTGGCACAAAAATAGAAAGTTTTTTTTGCCAGTTTAGTAAAATTATCTATATATTGTAAAGGCAAATATCACTCAATAACTGACTCACTAACTCTTCACGAAATATGGGAAACTATAAAGGGGACAGACTTGAAACTTGGTAGATATATTCCTTACACGACGTAGGTACCCGCTAAGAACGGATTTTCGAAACTCAATCCCAAACGGGGTAAAAGGGATTCGATATATTTTGACTTTATTACTGCTAATATAATCACGTACAATTTACATGACAAACATATCCATAAATCAATGAATCATTATCACATCAGTTACGACTGACTATGCTATGACAGCACAGAACCCATCATCAAGACAGATATAACGTTTACATAACACAGCTGATACATTGACAGTCACATAAAGTCCGTGATAGACCATTCTATATCATTGATATCCCTGTCAATTCCAATAAACTTTCACATGACATGAGTATAATTTTACGTGTTTCATCGTCTTTAGCCGTTTCTACACATTAGAAATATTTTGATCAATTATTCAAACATGGGAATGACATATTATCTACGGGTTCGACCGTGTCAAGACTATTAGGTCTGACACTAGCAGTCCCGTCTCTCTAAGGAAATAAAAATCAAACAAACATCAGCTAACTACAATTTATGAACCTTTTTAAATATAAGAATAATCAAACATAAATATTATAAATATAAATTTATAATATCAACCCCAGAAAATTAGTTTAAATAAAATAACACAAAATTAAAGAGGAAACGAACTTTATTCAATAAAAATGTACATTTAGCGAAAATCATATAAGGAGTGAAAACGTCATTTTAAATAACACACCCTCCAAGATATGAATGTATATCGTGGGTATATCTGAAACGGTAATAGATACAGTTTTCGTTAAATGGGGAAAATGTTGCAGTCAAAAACTCATTCAAAATAGAATTTCTTGATTTTCTATTTTGTTTTTTTTTTCTGTCTTCTATAGATGGAACGGAATAAAAAAAACTTCTTATAAGCTTTCTTATGGTAATGTCAGTTTTAACATTCGAAGTTTCGTTTTCGATCAACCATCATCAATAATCTTTTTTTAATACAAACTTTTTGAGGTCTTTTTGATTCTACATCCATTGATGTATCACATATGTGATTGTTTGATCACATTTCGGATCAGTCCAAGCACTCATCAAGGTTTTTCTTTTAATTCGTAAGTACCTACTAGTCTGCATTAGAGAAAAAACAGTGTGAAATTGGGCAGACTAATGCTTAAGAGGATCAAAAGTTGGGGTTGACATTTTTTAATAATTGTTGAAACAAAAACAAAAAATTAACGAGCTATAAATTATCTTGAATAGCTGACTTCCGCAGACAGCTGATCTTGAAAATTCTTCTTTCTGTAGCGGTATTTATGGTTTAGAAATTTCACTGCCTTTGTTCCGGTGGTTGACTGGCACTCGATTCCTCCTCGAGTGCGATCATGTGCTTGCAAAATTTTCAGGGATGGGTTTCCAAATGTTGAGAAGGTAATATCCTGAGTTATGGTTTACATTATTCAAGATATTACCTTCCCAACATTTGGAAACCCTACATCAAAATTTCCACTTCCCACATTATCACATAATGGCGAGGTCGGGTACAGTCAACCATCGGAACAAAAGCAGGGAAATATGTTAAGTGAAATTTTCACAGAATAAATACCGGTACAGAAGCCAGAAGTTTCAGTTAAAGCCTCAAGGCTGCCCTGAAAATGTCAATTTCAACTTTTGATCTATCTTGAGCATTAGACTGCCCGATTTCACTAGTTTTTCACTACCGCTGGCTCGTATTTTTTTAAAATCTTGACGAATGCTAGATGTGATCCGAAACTAGATCCAACCATCACATGTAATACATCAATAAGTGTAGAATCAAAAATACCTCAAAACGGTGTATTAGAAAAGACGTATTTAAGAAAAAAAATTGGTTTGTTGATCGAAAACGAAACGTCGGTTATGAAAACTGACATTACCATAAGAAGACATCCTTATCTTGTATACGCTTGTGCAATAGCTAAAACAATTTGACCATATAAAATATTCCCAAATATTAATAAAGTATTTCCATTTTGGAAATTTAGCTGTGATAAATTAGATTCATCAGTGATTCTAGTGTTACAAATATTTGAGACAATTTTTCCAATTTTATACAACAAAATCTTCAAGTTTGTGCAATTAAAGATGCTAAGCATTGAAAAGCTTATATTTACACCCTTCCTTGATTTAATCAAGTTATTTTCACAAAAATTTACTGTTGCATCTTACAAAATCTGCCAAAATTGTCATCTATTTCTATTTTCAAAACTATTTTGCTAGCGACAAATCATTTCAATTTAAAGAAAAATATTGACTATCACAATTATTATACAAGAAACCAGAACCTTATAAGTATTCCCCCTCACAGATTAAGCAAAACTCATAGAACTCAAACCCACATGACTATTAAAATGTACAACAAATTACCTAAACTTTCAAAAATTCAAAACATCATAATATTTGAAAAACAATTGAAAGCTTCACTACTTATTAGATAAAGCCTTCTATAATTTTAATTTATTTAGTTATATTTTTATATTTAAATGTTGAGTGTAATGTAAGATTGAGTCAAATTTAAAATGTGTTCTGTAAATATTGAGTAACCACTATTTGTACTACCCCTCACTTTCTTAAACAATTGGGAAATTTGAACAAGTTCAATAAATATTCTATTATATTCTAACAGACTACTTTTAAATGATTTGAAATTGTACTATTCATGTTCAAGTTTATTTTTGAAAATCTTTTACTTTTACTTCAAGTGTGCAATTTTGTGTCATGAAGTTTTACCATGACAAAATTGAGGACAATTTTACATAAAATAGTAATAGACTATAGAAGTTCACACTGTGGATACACTATAACACTATAAATAAGAAGCAATCACCCTTATCCACTAAAAATACTGTAGAAGTGCCGAGGACCTTTCAACTATCAAGTAGTCATCATCAGAGTAAACTAAATTTGAAATCAAAATGTGCCTTTTAAATACTATTTGCAATCAAATTTAACTGATCGTAATACCTTCTATAGCCTATCAATTCCAAATAGTGTTTAAACAGATACATTTTGATTTCTAATTTAGTTTACTCTGATAATGGCTACTTGGTAGCTGGAAGGTCCTCAGTATTTTATCAGTATATTTAGTCGATAAGGGCGATTGTTTCTTTTTTATAGTGATAAAATAGTAAATTGACAAAAGGTTTTTGAGAATTCCTTAGTTTTTATTAGATAAAATAAGAAACCAAAATAGAGCATATTCAATTTTTCTCCTTACCTCTCAATCGGACAAAATATTAAAACATTTGAATTTCAGACCTTTCTTGCATCAAATGTAAACAATTATTCAGTATCAAATCAACTCAAAATACTTTTAAACAATTCAATGTTCCTATAAATATATCAATATATAAGTAATTCTGACATAAGCATCCATAACAATTGGCAATCATTCCATAAGAGTTGACTGTAACAAAAACTTTAAGAAATCGAATTTGGAGTTTGACATCTTCTAATTCAAACAAATTCTTCAAAAACCAATAAAATATCGCTAAACACATCTACAAAGTGATCTTCTATTCCGAATAAGTTTTACTAAAAACAATCGTATGTAAATAATTTTAACATTCTTCAGGATTTCAGCTTCCTCCTACGAATCTCATTACAAACAAACGCCTTTATGATTTCTGGGGTTCGTCCTTTCAATTCTGCTGCCATAGCGGCAGTTTTGCATTGCATACTTGAAGGAACTTTCAAGTCTATAAGATTGTTCTCAAATAATTGACGAACAGCATGTTTTTCTGGGGTAGTCCATGTTTTCTCTGTAAAGAGAAATTCATTATTTCATTATATTCAACAATTAGGTTGGAAACTTTAGATTTCGAGGAATTCAATAGAATTTCCTTGAAATTGAATCAAGAAACATTTAAAATGAATGGAAGATGAGTCAATAAATAATAGGCTGAAATTAGTTCCAAAAAGCTATATGAATGTTCAGAATACTTACTTGAATTAGAAATTTTTGGGGTATGATCCTTCTTTTTAATTTGATTCTGTACCCATGCTACAACTTGCTCAGGAGTTCTCAGATGAAGGGAAGGTTCCTGAAATAAAATCTTCTTGCATTGTTCGAGAGTTGGCAATATATTTCTGTTTATATATTGCGAGAAACATTTTCTAGCAGATTGCCTTTCTGGTGTATCCCAGGATCTTCTTTTTATTACAATATTATGATCAATAGAATGAGAGTCTGAAAAGTAGGATATGAATTAATCATTAATAGGCAAACTCTGTTGATGTGTATAAACTGAAAGAATCCATACAAACATGAGTCAAATGGAACAACGCTTGTACTTGCAGTACAGTATCAGCATTCCCTAGACTTGTTTTAGTTATTATTACTATTATTATTAACGTTTACAAAGACAGGCGGCTTTTTCAAGCCGATATTATTCTTTCTCAGTAATAGTGAGAAATGTACATTATCACTCTGTTTAAAATTTCCCTAATATTAATTAATTAAATTATATAAAGGTAAATAAATTATAAAATATTCTAACAATGTAAACAGAACATTTCTTCTGGATAATTAAACATAAGTAGAATTAAGTTGAACCTGAGAACATCTGTTATGTGTTCAAATTATAAAACAAAATATTTCTTCCAGATAAGGAAGACACATGTTTATCAAATAAGCTTTTAAATTGATTGACATTTGATGAAATTACAATATTATTGCGAAGATTATTCCAAGTGTGCGGCACATTATTACTTATGAAGTTATGTCGTGGCAGATGATTACATTTTTCGAAACATAATTGAAAGGCATGTCCTCGTAAATTGAAGTTATGACTAAGCGTAAAAATAGTAGTCCATTTTTGATCTAACTAAGGCATGATAAATATGTTTAAAGCAAATATTGAAACTTCAAAATCCAATATTTCAATATTAAGTTGCTACATAGGCTTTAGTTTTTTATATTTGGTTTACAAAATTAAAAGTGAATCTCCTAATACAATATTTAAAATTTTTTAATATCAATCATGGTAATTGCTAAATAATCAAAATCAATTCATTTAACAATATTAGAAATGATAGCTTTTATGTATTAAAGAGTATGCCTGATAAAAAGTTATAGATATATATCAAATTTCTAAAGGTTGAGGTTATTTTTTGTAAGCAGAACTGTTAATTTTTATTTATAACCTACCACTACTGGAAGCGATCGACTGTCTGGAATCTGGCCTCCAAGTAGGGTCCTTATTATTACTCTCTTCTAAGATGTATGTGTTGTTAATGTCTACTGAGTAATTATGAGGTGGAGTAGTGCTTGTCGACGGTATAGGATCTGGAGTTTCGAGTAACTCATCTGAAATATGAGTTGTCGCATTTTCGTTCAATCGACCCGCAGCCTTTTCTAATGTTTTTGTAACATTACAAATTTGTCTTAAGCCTGTAGATAAGCGGTAATATCTATTGTGTATGTCCACTCTATGACCCATAAAATCTGTTAGCATACTTGTTTGCATTGGATTTAATCCTTGTCGTTCGCCTTCTGTTGCGAGTTGCTTACGAAGAGCAGTTCCTTTCAAAAGCTCCGGCTTATTAGCTCCACAGTCCTTGGAAAATTGTTTTAATAGTGGACCTGACCTTAGATAAGTAAATCTGTTTCTATCTTGTGATGGTAGCCCAAACACAAATGGGTTATCTGCTTGAACACCAACCAGCTCACGTGTTTGTATTAAAAATTCAAGTGTTTTGGCCAACTGTTTATCCAAAACCACAGCAACTTCTCGTGCGAGCTTACCTCTTAGTGTAAATCGGACATAACGCCTACCTTGTGATTTTTCATCCTGGCTCAGCATGTTGAAAGAATCTACATCACACGTTTCTATCGATTGATAATTCCGAAAGTCTGCTATTGTAATGCGCTCAAGTTCACCACCTCTTTTCCTGTTGAAAATTTGGATTGAGCAAAGAATGCACGAAGCTAAAAGGTGCCAATTCCCAAAATTCACTTCATTGCACAATGCCTCATAACAACTTTTCAATTGATGTTGAAGATATCTATCGAGTTTGATTATATCCTGCTTTGCAACAATTACTTCTTTTTTATGTCTCTTATTGTCCAGTAAATTCTCCATAACTGTTTTATTAACTGCTGTATCTAATTCACCTTCCAACAGACAAAGCAAATCACGACACATTTTAATTTTGATATTGTCTTGAGTCTTTATGGAATCTCTCTCTAAGATCTTGGTAATTTTTTTCAATTCTGTTCCCAGAGATAGTGCCTTTGATGGTTTACTGTATACGCCAGTATCTTCATCCAAACCAGAAACTCTGTGGATAGTATTTAAAAGCGCATCAAAGTTTTGAGGAATTAACATGTCTTCTAAACATTTAAATTCAGGTGAATTCTTATTAAAACTTAAAATGAAGCGACCAAGATTACGTAACTTTGATCTTATCAGGTCATCGTGGTGTGGTAATCGATATGTATCACATAATTTATTTCCATACATGATAGCTAATCTATCAAATCGTATGGCTTCTACTACATCATCGCGCCTTAAGATGGGGAATACTCTTTTGGATAGCTTACTACAAGCAATTTTATGAATAAATATGTGCATTTGTTGACTTGAGCTTATAGCGTCTTTTGACCCTTTTTGCCTATCTACCTTACATCTTCTGTAATGGGCTCGAAGAGATAAATGTGAATACATCCCTTTACAATTTGAACATGGCATGTAATGTTGTTGACTTCTAGATTTATTAGAAGCTGGTCGTCTTGTAACAAGTAAAACTCCAGTGTTATATTCCATATTCGTATTATGAATAAAGTTTCCAGCATTTCTTATTTCTTTTAAAACTTCTAATCTTAGTTTGGATCCTAGAAAAGTATAAACAGAATCAACAAGTAATATTTAGACTATTTGATGATAGTATCCCATACTACTAATATAGAGTGAAAAATTAGTTGTTTCACAATATTTGATTACTATTTTAAAAGACTTACTAGTTGATATGGTTTTGAATGTTGTGAAAAGGTACAAAGGCTCTTAGTCAAAATTTCATTTATTACACAGTTTTACCAGGACTATTAACATAGTTGAAAAGATATTTTTCGGCACATCTTAATGAATTCGGCGTTTATTGTGTGGTGATGTAAATTCGTTTTTAAATATATAGAATTACGAGATAAAACAAATTTCAATTCACACCAATTGTTAACAGTTGTCTCGTCATACAGTGACATTTTCAAAGCCAGTTATAAACTAAATTTCAACTAGAAATAATATCATCCTTAAATGTATCTATGTTCCAAGGTGTATAATGGCTGGGGGGGGGGGTTGATTACTTACAATATTATTAATAATCGGCGAGTTATAAATATCAAGTTGATAATTTAATATTGTTTTTAATTAGCTTTAAAATTTCTATGAATTCCAAAATATTTAGTTTTTGACCTTTCTCCTGAATATGTAGAATGTATGGAATGAAAGTAAAATTCGAATTCAATTCTATAAAATGATTCCTGGTTTTTGAGACGGTAACCTTTTAAATTTTCTTGAAAACTTATGCTCAAGTTTAGTCCCGTATATGCTATGTAGTAATCAGCATTACAATCATCACATTTCAACTTATAAACTCGCAGATTGAATTTTGAATTATTCATTTAGGAATATAAGTTTTCTGAAGTTTTGAAAGCTGTTTCTATTTTGATTTTTTTACAAATAAAGTTATTTTTTTACAAATGTTCACCTAGATATTATGTTACATTCACAAAATTAGTTTCCAGCTTTTCTTTATTGTAACTGAGGTTAAGAGTTTTTTATCAAGTTTTTGTTTTAATATTTTATCTACTACGTTGATATTATAGCCATTATTTTTAGCCATATCTTTATTTCGGTTTAGTTCAAAGTTTAAATTAAATTTGTTTAATGGGAGTTAGTTTACCACATCTACAAATGTCAAACACTAATTGTATTGGGATGTATAGAAATGTTAAAGCATATTTAAGACAATGGTAATTCAATATTAAATGACGCAACTTCATATTAATATCTCACCGATGAATAATTTTGTAAATAGCATTCTCCCTACCCTTAGTACAGCATTCCCTGCATTATACTATGGTAATATTGATCTATTTAAGGATGACATTTCTATTTGTAACTTAGTTTACAACTCGCTTTGAAAATATCAATGTGACAAAACAATTTTTAGCAATTAAATTTTGCAGTTCATGTAAATTGAAATTTATTCTATCTATAATTTTCAAAATATTTCCATGCACCAAATCAATTTGTTTTGACTGATTGCATAGAGCATAGGTATACATATTTTCATACCAAAATTTTACATGGAATATACACAATAATAAATACCTACTAAAAATTTCCAGGTATGAATTTAGTAAAGTTAATTTTTTTGGGAAATAGAACATGTTAAAACTGTTTAATTAACTTAAAATCATATTCCTTAGAAGATTTTTGTAGTGTTAAAATTTTAATACAACACAATTTCTCTTCATATTATGTAATTTCATCATTGTAAGAATTAAATTGGAAATAAATAACTTTATCTGTCTATACTCTGCTTTTAAGAGACACAAGATGTAACAATAAAATATAATTTAAACAGTATTTCAAAGTTACCTATTTCCCAAGAATTTTTTAGTTATGTGATAAAAAATTCATAGGATTTCATCAAAACATCCTTAAAGAACTTTATTGAACGAATCTATGTTGGAAAAATGGTAATTTATACTCCTAATCATGTGTAAACGATAATTCATACCATAATTTATTAGCTGTAATGACAGTAGCAATAGATTTTTCTATCTAATTTTAAAGGTAGGAAAATAAATTAAGAACCATTTCAAAATGTCAGCTACAGAGAAAATAAAAGAATTTTCACACAAACATGTAGAAGAAATATTTTTTCTCTACGATAATTATTAATGAATTTAGAAACATACTATTTAATGACTGCATAAAATTTAGCGGTTACTATTATTTTGCAGTAGGTAACATCAAACGACTACTAAAAGTTCACTGAAATTCAAATAAGCTTTTTTTTCGATGATATGAAATTATTGTCATAATACAAATATAGTATGGTGAAGATTCAGAATAGTAATAAAGCCATGTTAGTAAGTGCTATTAGTCAAAACAATAAAATACTCAGGTACTTACGTTTTGGCAAATGAATTAATTTCTTTACTTTTTCTTCTTCACCATGATTTGAGATGACATGTTTTGATAATTTCGTTTTCAGTTGTTTGCAATATACACAAAAATCTGTTTTTGTAGCACACTTGGATGTTAGAACCTTCAAAGACTTGAAATTGTCATATTCTGTATCAACAGCAGCGAAATGTGGTGGACTCTCGTTCTGAACAGCTGATATTTGGGCAGAATATTTATTGTGAGAGTTTATCTTTGGGTGTTTGGTCATAGTAGTACACTTTGAGATAGTATCACATTGTGTATTACCTGAAACAAGTTGTGGTGGATTCTTGATAACAGATACATTTTCAATGAGAGAATTTTTCTTGGGGCTCGTCATAAGAATCTCTGCTCCCATCTCATTGCTGTTGATCATGAAATACTCTGAGGTATTATCACATTCTATATCATCTGGTGCAGCAAATTGTGGTAGATTTTTAATAACTGATAAGTTATCAGAATACATATTTGGACAACTTTTCTTAGGGCTATTAACAACTAAAAAATCTGCCCCAGCCTCGTTGCTGTCGAGCATTATAAACTCTGCATCTTCTATTACACAGTTATCTACTATGCTGTAGTCTGTAAAAATGGTAGATTGTAATATCTGCGGGTTGTCATTATTAATGTTTGGAATAACGAGATTGTTGGATTGAACTTTTACCCATTGTGATTTATTGTTGTTCAGATTAATATGATGTTTTGACAATAAAACTATAGGCAGGTTAGAGATAATAGAATGTTTCAGATCTACCAATACTTTTAAATCATGATATCTCGAAATAATATTAGCTCTATAATAATTATTATTTTTATATTTAGCGAGAAGTGCTCCATTTTTAAATATCAAATGTTTCTCGTTGCACACGAAATATAAGCCATCTTCCAAAAATCTTACGAGACAATACATCATCTGTAACCAAAAAATTAAGTGAGATACACATTTCGTAAACTAGATAATGAAACTCACATTTTATTTATCCGTCAAACCTTCTATATGATTTTTTACCATCAAATGTTTCCAATTAAAATATTTTCGAACGTTTCATTCCTAAACGATGGGAACGAAATGAAATAGAGACTTGCAACACATATGCAAACTCAATTCAATTGGACACTTCTACACTGCACAATTTTAATTTTCAATTTTCACTCTCATCTCAATTAAATCCCTGATAAAAGTAATCGTTTAGTGGTAAGCATAGATACATTTTATCTGCATAGTAGTATTAGAAATTTGTTCTGTGGTATAGAATACAATGGATTAGATATTTTTAAATTTTAAACATATGAGTATGTGAGATAGAGATTATTAGTTAGTCATATAGGTAGCTATATGGTTATAATTAACAATAACACCATATGGAGAGTACGCACATTGCGTGAGCATGTCAACTAGGATTAATAACCCTTTTTTATAATTAAATCAAATCATAGCATACTAGTAATCTATGATTAAAGCTTCAGATCTAAGATCAAAGCCACCTTAGTAGGTATATGAAGCCTGAACTGTTACGTCACGTCGAGAGTCTGAATTTTGTACTGCAGCCGTCATGAAGCAATAGAGTAATAATTATGAATTATTATTGTTAGTGAAACCTGATGATTATTAAGTTACAAGTGCTTACCTATACAACATACAACAATAATTATTGCGAATGTTGGGATGCTATTAGATGGAGCTATTTAATAATTAATTGGTGTAACTGAATCCGCAGGAGTATGCCTATTTGTTTGAGTTGGTTTTCAGTATATGTTGAATTCCATGTTCCATGTTTGGTAATGTTAAAATCAAGGAAATGAAGCTGGTTATCTATTTCTATTTCTAAAGTATTGGCTGTTAACCGTGTTCAAAAAGTCATGTGAATTAAAATCTTCACTTATAATCGCGAAAATATCATTGACATATCTATGCCAAACTTTTGGAAACTGATTTGATTTTGATTTTAAGGAGGTTTCAAGTTCGCTCAGAAAAATATAGGAGAGAGTGGATTACACATTGCACATCAGCTTGTTTATAGTCGTTTTTGTTAAAAGTGAACCAATTTTTGCTCCATACATAAAGACATAAGGATCCCGTATTCTGTGCAATTTGTATCGGAGATATTAATATTCAAAAGACGTTCCTTCTGAATATTTATCGACTCAGGGACTCGGGGTATTTGTTTAAATTTGAGTTCTATCAATTTTTCAGTTAGTTGTAACGAATTTTTTACAGACAAACTTGGTGCGACTTGGATGCTTCTAAACTAACCATTTTGCTATGTTATACCCCAGGACAATTAATTTTTGGGTTCATCGGTCTCATGGAGTTTGCAGGCAATACACTTGCGTTCAGAAAATTTATTTGAGACGGAGTGAGCGTTAGCGTTAGCTCTTGAATCGGGATATATGGTACAAAGTATGTGTTCGTGTATCGGCCAAACGGTAAATGCAATCCACTTGAAACTTTGACTCAAGCTAGATATGATGCTCGAAATTTATGGGGATAAAAATTCAAAGTCGTACCTTGAGCCATTTTCGATTTTTTGAGCAAAGCGCTCCGTCGAAATACAGGACGCTTCTCGCTAATTTAATTGGTACAAGCTTATTATGCTTATGACGGAGTGATCGTAGTGAAGATAGTCTTTCGTTTAAGACGGAGTGAGCGTAGCGAACAATAGAATGAACAAATAAAATGAATGTAAGATTTTGATTTTCACTAATTTAACTAAGACGGAGTGAGCGTAGCGAACGAAGTCTTTCCTCCATTAGGCTCACTGACTCAATCAGTCTTAACCCTTTGGGCATATATATCAAATATCTATAGATGGTAATATAGACTTTACATATACCGACAAATATCCGCAGTTTAGAGGTATATTTTTCTTTTAAAAAGAGACATAATTTAGATTACCGTTCTTCTCTGTTTTTAGGTTCTATTTGTATATGTCTTTAAATACTCTATTCGCTAACCACATTGAGGTGTACTATTTATACATATTATATATTGTGCAATGTGTGCTTATAAAGTTTCAAAAATATCTAGAATAGAAAGATGATAGAATACTGAAAGATGTGAAAAATGTATTGAGTCCAGAGGATTGTATTTTGAAAATTTGTTGTAAATAGTTTTAGTTGTGTTCTTTAAAAAATGTTGTTAAGTAAAATGTTATAAATTGTTATTACAAATGTTTTCTTAGAATTTCAGTGAAATAGGAAAGGGTAGGAGGGTGGCCTAATATCTCGAAATTTGAGTCTCCAATCAAAATTTTACAAAAGCAACTTTTATTACTAAATTAAATGTACCGTCATTTTTGAAAATCACTAGCGAATAAACAAAGTGGGAACATCCCCATTATCTAAGCCTCTGAAAAAAATTCATGAAAAGCTTTATTATTGTTAGATATAGACTTATTTTAAAGACCTTTGAGTTTTGAACAAAATTGGTTCTACGGTTCAAAAGTTACACGAAAAAAACGATTATTCATTTCCAACTTTGAAGGGCTATATGTCGATTATTAAGGATTTCCGAAAGTTATTTTTCAGGGGAAGTCCGGTTTATTTTCGATCCTCTATCAGCTCCTGAAATTAATGTATTATAAAATGGACCATTCTGTATTGTTTACGATAGTTGATTCCAACGAACTCGGATATACGCGTTCGTTGGATTCAATTCTAGATGTTGACTTAGCAACTGTTCCGTGTGATATTATTTTCTTAGCGACAATGGTACACCTGAGTCTGACGTTGTTTTTAAATACACTTGTCGGCTTGTCGCACCATCGCTTTGATGCGGCACAGGCACCATTAACTATATCGACGGCACGTTTTGTATTTAATGCTCGGAAATAATTGCAATTTACACGTTCAAATATCAAAGTCAATAAAACTTTGGAAAAATGTTTAAAATCAGATCAGGTGCCTTACGATAATATAAAGACAAAATTAATATATGCATATGTAATAATTATAATGTACATTTAATAGAATAAGAAGATCCTCAAAGTATCGATATATCCTCTGATTTTTATTGAACTTATATTATACCTACATATAATAATATGACATCATGGATTGACTCATTGAGTAGATAGTAGATAGTGATTCTTTTGAAATTTAAATTATAGATAATTATTATGAAATATACACAATATTATAAAACTTTATCGTTCAGAAAAATATAATATTTGTGTGTCTAAATAATATGATTTTTCGATTGTTTTGTTGTACATAAATATTGAATGTGAATCAGTAGATCATATTTAGTAACCTTTTAAATTAGGGCGAAAGTTTACTAGTTCGACTGTTCGACCCTGATTAGATCATGATTTTTCGTCTAGGAGATCTCTAAACATAGTGATATAAAAACATATTTTTAAATGTCAATGATTCATTATTTAGCATTAAATTTGCATACGTATAATATATGGAACATTCGACAATAAATCGAATTCTTATAAGTTTTGATTTTTTAATAATTTATAGACATTTAGAATCTACAAAATATAAACGTTTTTCTTTAAAAAGATCATCTCATTTATACGTCTAAATAAGATAGTTTTTAGACTTTTATAGAATATATTATGTTAAATGTAAATCTGTAGCTATATTACAAAACAAATTTAAAATAGACATCTATTTATTTATTTTTGTTAGACTTTCAATTTATAATAAACATATCAAATACGTTTATATTTGGTAACATTTTAGACCAAGATGGGAATTAGACGTTAAACGTTCAACGTTTTTTCGACCCAAATTAGATCATGACGAACATGATTTTGATTCATTTAACACAATTAGATAAAGTGTTTCTGGAGATCTGTTCATGTTGAATGATGATCCTTTCATTCGACCTTGTATTTACTAAATTGTTATAATCCTCCAATTGGGGTTTGTCTGTATTCACGTTACAAAAACATTTCGATCATTTTAAAATTTCGAGCGATATATCGGCGGTTTGTTTTTATTTCATAATAAACTTTCATTTTCTTGTTTAAAAAATAGATGTTTGGATCAAGTGAGTGAATGTACATTTTCTGCTTTGATGAAAGGCGGAAAGGTTATGCTCATCTAATAAACAGCTATATTTTTATATTTTGGCTCTTTCATTTTATGCAGCAGTTCTTGAAAATAAAAGGTGAACTCGAAGATTTATGAAAGTTTTTTTTTCTATTAAGAAGTGCAGTTATTCTCGAAAGAAAATCAATGTAATCGAAACAAGAAATCTTAAATATTGTTGAATTTTTCTCAAAGCTATAAGATATTTTGTCAACCGAACTTGATGTACATAAAACCATTCACAGCTAGGTCGTGTGAAGTAAAACTGAACAGTTCTATCAACCAAAGTAAGATCTTGTGAATAATATTTTTCACACACTTATTTTTGGTCATTACGTGTCCCTGAAAGGTCCACCAGACATTTGAGAATATTGAGAAACTAATAAACGTGTCCCTTAACATAGTAAGTAAAATTTCGTCTGTGATACGACAAACGACACACCTGTATATTCGTCGTAATGTTTCCAGATAATTCCCATTTAAATTTACAAGTCTATCAAAATTCAAAATGATGTATAGAAAAAAGTAGGTTTTCTGTAAATGTATTATGAGTCAAAGCACAGTCTAGAATGTTCGAATATTATGATTCTTGGCAGTCATTTATTTTTATCTTCATCTTAGTTACTTTATAGTAGATAAATTTAAATCTAATGATTATTTTATTATGTGTTCGAAATAGTTTACCCTTAAATAGAACAATCAGTAATATTACAATTTACAGCTTATTTCACAATAAAATAAAATTCTGTCAGAATAATTGATCATTCAAAAACAAATAAGAATATATTATATTGTATGTCCGACGGTCGGATAATATGAGTAACGAAGTTTCGTTCGAGTTTGTGAAATTATATCTTTATAGACTGCAGATACATGCAACTGCATCTCTGTTGTCTGGGAAGGAATATTGTATAAAAAGTGTTATGTCTGGCACTTTTTCATTCACACATGGCCAATTTTCCGCCTAATAATATAATTCTCAAAGTAACACCTGGAAACAATAGTGTTGGTATTATCTATTACTGTTCAGCCTAAATTGTTAGTAATCGTGCTCCTCGACAAAAGAGGTCTCATGTACTAGTTATAAATGAAGCTTAATATGCAAGAAAACAGAGGTCGCCACTGAAAAAACATAGCAAAGAATATCATCAAAAAACGAATAGCACTATGGTCTGTGAATAGCACCATTTAATTAGGCATTTTAAAAACATCAGTGCCGCCAGCAATTCATTAATTACTGGATATTCAGTGATCTTGGTTGGCATAATATGTAGAATGTAGATGAGTCGAATTCTGTAGCAAATTATAAGCCAAATCTTCATTTATCCTAAATAAATCTTTGGTCAATCAAATGAAATGGGTCTCTGGAATCTCGAAACAATATCATCTTGTTCAGTTTCATTAGCTGCTCTCGACATTTTCATTGAGTAATTAAATCTGTGCACGGGCATCGCAACTCATATTGCAAACAAATTTATATTTCACAACAAAACTAAAAAATAAAATTGAAATTGATTGTTACGTTGTAGGCACTTTCTTCAAAATTTCAATTGAAATAATCCTTAAGAATTAAGATTTTACCAATAGGATAAAAGCATCACTTTACTGAAATGCATAGAACTACTATAAACTGAACTGTTATTAAATTTCAGCTCATTGCCGAACAGTTCCGAACTTAGGGATTGTGTTGCAGGGTACAAATTGTTAATAAAATAAAAATCAATTGATTTGATTTTTCCACCACTGTTGTGACTGCAACACTTGTTTCGACCACGGAATAATATAGAGACAATATAGAATATTTTGCTTGTGGGCTTTCACGCAGGGCTGGATAACAATCTAATGTGTCCCAAGCAATTGAAATGTCTGAAATCCCTTAATATACAAGTGTCCCAGGAGTAGGAGGATTCACCTTAACTTCGTTGCTATTTGAGA
Organism: Endomychus coccineus; assembly: GCA_958510875.1. Lineage (NCBI taxonomy): Eukaryota > Metazoa > Arthropoda > Insecta > Coleoptera > Endomychidae > Endomychus > Endomychus coccineus. Next base: position 79,083,663 of record OY294067.1, read on the forward strand.
TATCGACTAGCGATTTGTTTTAAACTGTAGCTACGGACATTCTATACAATTTAAAATTATTTTCATTATTTACAGAGTATCGCTATGTAGGTGGCTCACCAAACTTATGTTTTTTTGAATGCAAACCCCCCTATATTCTAGCACCATTGGAAGGACTTTGATTCGGGTTCATGTTAATAGGAGAATTTTGAACCATTCAGATTTAATACTCGAAAAAATGGTGAAAAGGGCCATATTTGAAAAATCATCAAGTATTTACTGTTGAAACAAATCAGTGATTGAAGTATCCAGTGTTATCCCATGAGCAGAATTTCTATTCGAGTGTTTATTAATCAACGACTCCGAATTACCGTATACAGGTGTGCCCAAACGCAAAACGGCATAACTGAGTTTTTGCAAATAGTGTATATTCTGTATTTCTTCATACCTTTAAAAAGCATTTTTGATAAGTTTTCCAATAATATACGGTTTGTGTAGTCGATTTTCAAAAACAAGAAGTAAGAACTTGCTGCACATGGTATGAATATGGCTGTTGAATATAGACAAACATAACATCCACTTTCAATATTTCATTTATAACTTCAGCATTCGAATTATTTTCTTCGCAATTAGGTATTGCTCATGTTTTAACATTATTTGAGGCGATTAAAACTGAAACAAGTAAAAAAATAATTAATCCCTAGTGTTTAAAATCAACTCTAGACTTTGACTACGATAAGTACGAAATAATCGCCCTTATCCATGAAAATACTATTAAAGTACTTAGTACTTAGCAAAAGTCAACACGTGGTGAACCCCTAACTATCACAACCACAACCTTCTATGATCAAAATAGAACATGTTCTATCAGTTAAATGAACCTTCTGGAATTTTCGCATTTTCGTAAATTTCATAAAGTGAATATGGTCGATCTCATCGATTCTCATATAACTAGGTCAAAATACACTCTCATTGATAATTCCACCGATAGTTTTCAACTCAGACGTCGAGGAATCATGTCAGAGCATTCCGAAACCCTGAATTTTGGCTATTCTATCAGGTACATGAACCTCTGGGAATTTTCGCATTTTCGTAAATTTCATGAGGGGAGTGTAGCGAAAAAAAGTGAATTGGTAGATCTCACCGATTCTCATATGACTGCGTCAAAATACACTCTCATTGATGAGAATTTCAATTCTACCATTACTTTTCCTCTCAGACGCTGACGAATCATGTCAGAGCGTTCCGGAACCCTGAATTTAGGCTATTCGTTAGATAAATACACTATAAAATCCCATTTATTATAATTAATATAGCCAATATTGCTATCCACACCCTTCTATGATCATATAGAACATGTTCTATCAGTTACATGATCCTTCGGGAATTTTCGCATTTTCGTAAATTCAATAATGTATTGAAAAATAGTGAATTTGGTCGATCTCGTCGATGCTCATATAACTGGGTCAAAATACACTCTCATTTCGTCGATGCTCATATAACTGGGTCAAAATACACTCTCACTGATGAGAAATTCAATTCTACCATTAGTTTTCCTCTGTGTAGTGTGTTTTTTTTCTTAGAGGGTTGTTAAAATTGCATTTAGGCACTCCTGTCGGAAGTCAGGGTGTATGGAACTCGGGTCAGGTGTGATGGTGGTGTTGGGCAACCACAAAAATTTTAATAACTTAGGCTATAATCTATAATGAAATTAATTTGTTTTTCAAAAATAATCGTTCACAAAATCGGGTCTGCAAGAGTCGAGTAACAAAAGAATTCACATACCTCGATAATAATGAAACGATCTTTTTTTTTACATAGGGAAATCAATTGTATAGTCGATCATTGGGATGCGAAATTTAGATTTTAAGGAAATACTTGCATATTTGATGAGAACCAAGAGATCTTCAGATTGATCAAAGCAAATTTCAAGTGAACTCACACTTCCTCAAACTAATCGATAGTCGGCAATCCGGTATGTAATGGGACCTTGATAATTCGTAGAGTATGAGGTACTGATTGGACTCAAAGATCTCGTTGTGTTAAATAAATTATGATGGTCTATTTGGGGCCTACCCCAAATGAACCACATTTTCCTCAAACAAAACGTTCACCAGAAATATTACCTCAAACGATTCGTCCTATAAACATATATATATATATATATATATATATATATATTTATTGTTTAAGATAATTCTATGGAAGTACCACTTTCCATTGTCTATTTAAAATTCAACCTAAAAAAGATGAAGTATTATTTAACTATGACACTATAGAGTAACAATTTTGAGGTTAAATTCCATAGAATTATCTTAAACTTGAATAGTTATGATAGAAATACTTATCATAGAGTAACTAATTCATTCAATAATTCATAGATATTTATAATTGTACAATATTGGAATGTCTTGTATTTAATCAAATTCAATCTATTTCAAATTGTAGTTAGCCATACATTACTCTTTCACTCACAACCGATCCAATGTTTTCTGCAGTTTTAATTGGATCTTAAAACACAAGTCGGCTGCAGACGCATTTCATTAATCAAAATCATCTATTCTTTTCTAAATTACATGGAAACACTAATTCAATTAACAATTTTTGATAAAGGCAATAAACGTTGTCGAAACGTCAAAACAGAATTTTTATTTCATTATCAGTATATATACGAACCAATATACCAAGAAAACATACAAATATATATATATATATATATATATATATATATATATATATATATATACTTTTATTGATATTCTTGAACCATTTGTAATATTTGTATGTTTTCTTGGTATATTTTTATTTCATTTTCAGTATATATACGAACCAATATACCAAGAAAACATACATATATATATATATATATATATATATATATATATGTATATTGCGAGGAAGGGGGAGGTCGGATTAACTTGAAATTTGAACTAGGAGTTCCTTAAACATTGAGAATAAAAGGGTTTGGTTTCTTTATTCCCAATACAACTGGAGATAGCAAATTTTTTTTCACGAACTTCCCCTAAAAATGTCCAAAATACCCCAAAATGGCGGAAAAAACGGGGTTGCGGTCAATTTATGAGGTAGAAATTTTAGACTTTTGTTTCATACACCAAAACAAACATTTTCCGTGGGGTCGCGTTAAATCCTAAAAAATTTACCGATATCACTTATTTTTTGGTTTCACATACTCTACTATTATTAAAATACTTTGTGTTTCGCTAATTTATTGGAGCAGGGTATTTAAAATTCGGATTTGTACCGCTGTGATTATAGCATATTATATCAAGTATATCAGGGGTCTAAAGTTTGAAGTGAGTGAAGAATTACTCGAAGAATTCAAAGGCTATTTTTTGCATCGCAGGAACTAAAACTTAGAAATTAATTAGAAATGTAAATAATATTCGACATTACCGATTTATATGAAATTGTGTGTAAAACATTCTTCTGATGTAAAAAAGTATAAATATCTCACATTGCAGTAATATTATTATAAATGTAAATATTAATCAAAAGTAGCTTTTTGGTTAGGGTAGTATTACTGTTTTCTTATTTTAAATGTAAAATGTGATTTAAGAAAGTAGTTGGCTAGTTTCTATTATTTTTATTACTTCTAATCCATAAGACCTATTATCCTTAGGAGAGAGAATTGTTTACATTTAAACACGATCAGACATTGCCACTCAGACCGCTGTATATTACAAGTATGACCGTATGGCATGTGCTGTTGCCGGATTAGTTGTTCTGTGTGCCGGATTGAGTTTTGTAATTATTATAAAAACGTCCATAGCATATTACTTATTGGTTATATTAGAAGCAATACTGTTGAAATGTCGTTTTCTCTAAAAAATATTCCATAAATTTTGGTAACTTTATGTAATCATTGCGACAAGTCAAATCGAGTTTTATGAATGAGATTTTTCGTCTCCTTGGGATAGGTCTATGTTCTAATCCTAGTTTTAATCCTATGAGGGACAAAAATATTTCAGCAAATGTGGCATTAAAATGGGTGGTAAAGTGGAAGTTTTAGTCCTCCCTGCTGGGCAAAATTATTATTTTAATTAATTATTTTTTCAGCTAGGAATTAAATTCAAATTCCCCACAACGTCGTGATGTACTTGAAAAGTATAGAACTTACAATTTTGTGTTGTTAAAATAGAGATTATCGCCTGCTGTTGTCATAGTTGTCAGTGTCGAAAAGAAATTATGAAAAGAGTTATACATATTAAATATTTGATTTAATTGAAGAACCATGTAGATGATGATCGCAATAACAAGACTTCCAAGTCTAATTAGATAATCTGGTATTTCCACGGTTTGCATTCTCGTGATTTGCTACAACCTGACGCCAATCAATTAAAACGTGAAGTCGCAATTGTTTTCAACTAACTCTGAATGAAAACAGCAGGATATAATTTAATCTGCCGTAAAAATTCAATTTGTCGCTCTTTTTTTCTAAATAGTATTTTTTCCTGTAGGAGACCACGTTTATGTTCTCAAATTAGTAACACCAGATGATCAAGGATGTAGGCACAATTACATTTTTTGTTGTCAATAATAATGGAGTGTATAACAAAGAATAATAGTAACCGGTATAAATATACCAGGTTGCGCTTAGAAGTAAAGCATAACTCAGAGAACAAACAATGACGTGTGATCGAATTTCATTTTGAGCACATCCTCTTATTCATTCAAATTCAACAGCCAACATCATTGCATTTTATTTAAATAATTTTAATACACCTTCCAAAGTTTTTGAATTTAGTTTGTAAGTCTCAATATGAAAACATAGTGATTGGTGATTTTCACATTATGATGCAGCAGAAAAAAAACATATTTGAAGATACTGATTGTTACGAAGATTCAAAAGAAAGGACATCATCGGGGTAGAAAATAAATTAAAGAATGTTTGAATGGTAACAAACTAAATTTGTATGAATCAAATTTACCTGCATCTTATACTGACATACTCGATAACAAACGGGAAGCTATGGTGAAAATAATTTACTTATTGTTGAAACGAAAAGTGAGTTCTGCTCTCGCTTGCCAGTATGATACAAATTTAATAGCGTTAATGTGATTGAGAACCAAATTTAAAAGGCACAACAAATTATTAACAATATCACTAATGTAGGTAGTAAAATGTAAAATGTTTTACAGTCAAAAAGTGTAAATTTATTTATAAATCTTAACAATTGTGTCACCAACATAGTGGGATCATCCGAATAGAGGGTTATCATCTCTATTCTGATGATTTCAATCAAAAAGTATGAATTCTGGTTTTATAAACTAAATTAGTGAATTAGCAATTTACATGTAGTAAATGCAGAAACTATTGAATCACAAATCGTGAAAATTTATTATGAGAAATATTAAGCAGCAGTTTAGGTAACAACTGCCAAAGGAAAATACGAGAAAATGATGGCAGCAAAAGGAAAAATGGTATAGGATTGGAAAATAGAACCTGATGCACCATCACAATGGTGTATCAAATTTAAGTTCAATTTGAAAAGTATTGTTCCAAGAAAATTTACATTTGAGTTGAATATAAATAGGAAGAATAAAGGTGGTGTCTAGCCTCCGGTACGGGTAGCCCGATAAATTCCGGTAGACGTTATGCCTAACCGCTATTTCATATACACATTTCAATGTAGATCTGGCATCAGTGTTGGTAGACGAATTGGTTAACCAGCTTACATAATTTTGCTTCTAATAATAGCGTAGGTTCAAAACTTCTAGCGCAAGATCATCGCAGGTTAGATAACTATTTACGTCCACTGCCAGTTGGATTTGAATAAACTTTATAACTTGTTTCCGAATATGCAATATTGCTATAACGGTGACTTCAATTTTCTATTATATACTTTGTACTTCAACCCTTCGAAGTATGTGTGTTAAAACCATAGACATATTATCCTAAAGAGGCAGAATTAGAAGCAATACTGTTGAAATGTCGTTTTCTCTGACAAATATTCCATAATTTATGGTAACCTGGAATATATAATCGAATTATAGAATATTTAAATTTTTAAATATAGAACTATTCCATTCCATTGCATCATTTGTTCAGAAGGCGACAACGCCACGCACCTTTTATGAATGGGGACTCTGTTCTGTACTACGCAATTTGACAGCTTCCGTATTTCTCGTAGCTATTTCGAAGCGGTGTTGCATTAAAAGTGGTACCAAGTTTTCAATCATAGTTAGAGCGTTGCCAATAAGGAGTGATTACGACTCGACGACAAAGAGGTCAGTTGGCTTTCTTTGTCATACTTCATGTAATCATTGCGACAAGTGAAATGGAGTTTTATGAATGAGATGTTTCGTCTCCTTAGGATAACAGGTCTATGGTTCCAATGTTATCTATTGAAACAGACAGACAAGCATTATCTATCTCTGCCAAATTCTGCTGGATAAGAGAACATTATTTTAAGATATAATTAGTTTGTGCTTCATATACTTCAGGGTTTTCTATGATTCTCCTGTAAAAATTAGAGGGATGATAGAAAATCAATGTCGATGTTAACTAGTTATAAAAAATGTTCAGCCCGTTATTAGTTAGTCATGATGTTTTGATGGTTACATATAGATCTGGTCTGATGTACATAGTAGCTTCACACCGATCTGATAAAACCAGTTTTTGAATTAGCATTCCCATTTATGTTATGTATTATCCTTCAGTTTATTATAATCAAGGATATTACCTACTTACAGATAGGGCTAATGTCAAAAAGTTTAAGTTCTAAAATCGATTATTCTCCAACACATAATGTAAGACGAGTTTCTGATAGTTTACGATGAGATGACTAATCAGCTTGAAGAGTAATTCTCCCTGAGAGTAATTATTTTATTCATAACTTCTCATAACAATACAAGTTAAGTAATTTTACCGTTCATTTATTTACTTACTTTTATGGCTAGTACCGGTATATCATTAATTATCAAATATTACCACAGCGGGTACATTTCTGTAATTTTTTTCAGAGGAGATATCATCGTGTTGATTGACAGTAGCAAAAAAGCTCTATTCTAAAGAATGCAACCGAATTCCAAATGAATGATGTGTTCCGGTAACAGTATCTTGAATACTACTCTCCACCTTGCAGGTTTTAATATTATTTTAAATTGCATATTTATCCGTAATTATAGGGACAGTGAACTTTTTACCGAACCCACTGCAGGTGCTCGCTGACGATTTTGGGGTAGATGAACGCAACACTGCAGGGCACCTGTTGAAATAACCTGCAGGCAACTATCAACACTCCGGTGGCCATCCCATACTAATTGAGCAGAAAATATAGAATACTGTGCAATTATTAAATCATAGGTTTAAGCGTTGATATAAGCAGATAAATGATGTGACTAATAATTCGGTTAAGCACATTTTCTCTCTGGCTTCTAATTTTGTTAGCCAATATATGTAGTCCCGGCACTATAGAGGATATTTTGAATGAAATGTTTGGTCTCAAACAAAGTTGATAGGTAAGCTGAGTCGTTAGATGTATCGCATTAAAGATCAGAAACAGACATTTTTAAGAAACCATTATAGTCAAAACTCGAAGTATGACATTCAAGTAATAGACCAGAAACGCAATTTTACTCTTATCTATATAGTATTGGGTGATTGGTGAAGTGTGGATTGTAACTGGTTCCCGACATGCACAGAACGGTAGACTGTAACCCCATCTGTTGTGAAGTGACAAGTGCCAAATCCATCTACAAGCGCCGATGAAACTCTCCCCGCAAGAGGTTTCTACATTGTTTAATAATCGAGTTAAACTGTTAGGTTTAAAGAACATTTGAGATCTTTTGATTTACAATTCCACTTTCGTCAATTATATTTGATATTTAGTGTTAGAAAAAACCGACTTATTACAATAACCGGGTACTGTCAGAATGTTTTGGAAAACTTGATAATCAATCGGATACTTATCACTTGAATTATCGAGGTAGTTGTATTGTAGTGTCAGTGTGGAGCATGGATGTACTCGATTCAATTCATTGTGTAACTTATAATAATTTTTGAATTACTTAAAACTCCACAAATAATAACTTGTGAATCACTCACAATCTGAAAAATCATTTGGTTATTGCTTCATTACCAATAATATAAAAGAGTTTACACTGTGGATGCACTATAACACTATAAATAAGAATTTCATTTATATTGCTTCATTATATTTATAATAATTCTGTTTCAGCTCTATTTTTATGTTTCTTGTTAATCATTGATCGGGGCGCCAAATTTGAATTTATGTGATTCCGTGTGCAAAGATGTATTTTATTTTGTTATATCAATGTGTGTAGGTTTAGGTTTATGATAAATGGAATAACTATGATTATTGGCAATTAGTCAAATTATTAAATTAATACAATTGTTGAAAAATTTTCAAAACATGCATTAATTTATATTAATAGGAAGGTTTCCTTTTTATCCTGAATCTACAAGAACTCTTTATGAAAATTGACACTAGGGATGCACCTATGAGGGCAGTATATTCACAACTGTGAATGTGAATAAGGCAAGAGTACAAGCAGCACGTGTGCTTTTTCAATAGGAACATAAGATATTTATACCATAATAACAACCTATGTTCACTCGTTTCTCACTCGTCAATCCCTCATAGAGATAGAGGACAGAGAGTAGATGATTCAAAAATCGGTTATGTCACTTGAATTGTGAATCGATAACCTGTTAACTTAGGTTATTGTAATAGCTGGATAATAGTTTACTTTTACTCGGATGATCCCAACATTAATAAATACAGTGCTATGAGTATAATACTCTCTTATTATCCTAATAGAAACCATTGCTACAAGTTAGTCAATAAAGTGACATTAAAATAATTTAGTATACACTATCGCACTTTTTTTTTCACTTGCATTTCTACTCAGGTATCGCAAGAGCTTTTCGGCTGGGGTAAAAAAAATCGATAATAAATTCCACAGCCGTACCTCATACTTGATGTATGATTGGGGACTAGTAGATTGTAGCCGGTAGCTGACTCCTGGTCAACAGTACCCCCACTCCGCAACAGACACTCGATACATGTTCTGTTCTACCAGAACAGCATGTCTGTGGAGCGCTTGGCCGACGAAGAATGCGCCAATAAAGATGCCTGCTTGAACATGCATGTAAATGCATCTTACTAGAGTTGACCTGAAGGTTTATTGAAGTGTACTTGATAAAAAAGGTTACGATGTCAAGAGTTGTTGAGGGTAATATAGTTGCGCTGTTCAAACCTTGCAAAATGTACGGTAATATTCCAAAACTGGATATAGGTGTGTTAATTGTGGTATTGTGTATCATCCTGGATGTATAACATCAAATAAAAACATAAAAAGTATTGACGAGAAGCATGTAATTTGCTGTGAAGTGAATGTAAACAATGACAATGACGATGGTTCCGTAATTTCAAATAAAATAAAGGTAGCTTATCTGTATGAAATTATTTCTCAACAACAGGACACTATTTCGTCTCTTATAGATCAAATTAATTTATTAAATAAATTATTAAATTGTGGTTATGCTGATAATAAAGCGACACCTTTCATCGGTAAAAAGAATACAGATGTTAGGACTACGTATAGATCAGATCTTTCTAAGAAAACAACTAAAAACCAACTGCATGGTAAAAATGAAATAAATTCTAAATATTTTTCATCAGATGGTACTGGTTGGGCAGCAGATAATTTAAATAATATAAACAAAGATGTTTCAAAGAAGATAACACAAAATCAAATTGACGAAGACATCAAAAATGTGATATTGCTAAGTCCAGTGTTATGGAGAATAAACCTTTGCCTAAATTTGCCTACTTACTCTGATAATAGTGTGTTTGGTATGTTTTATATGAATATCCAATGTTTGTCGAATAATATTGATCCTCTGGAATTATTTATGAATGACATGAATGTAAATATTCTTTGTTTGTCTGAGTCATTCCAATGTAGATCTCGCTCGCATTAATAATTTTATTCTTGGTTGTTCCTGTTGTAGAGGTAACCACACTCACGGTGGTGTGGCAGTTTTTATTCGCAATAGCCTAGACTACAATTTGTTTGATTTAAGTATGTTCTGCACTAAAATGGTTCCTGAATTTTGTGCTATTGAACTAATATCTAGTAAATGTTTGTTTGTCTGTACTTATAGATCATGTTCCTCTAATTTTGATGACTTTCTAGATAATTTTGAGAAAATGGCTTCTAGTCAATGTTGTAAATCTAACCATATAATTATTTTTGGTGACAGCAATATTAATTTTAATCGACAAACTAATACTAATCTCTAAAACTTCTAACTTCTGAATAATTCGTATGGTATTAAAATTATTGTGACTGACTATCCTAGAGAATCAACTTTGCTAGTTGTATCGATAACGCTCTTACTAATGTGTATCCTGATTTAATTGATGTAAAAATTGTTGAGCCTGGGTTGTCTAACCATTCTGGAATTTTGTTAAATCTTAAACTGATATGTGATCTAAAACCTCTTCATTCCGAGTAGGCATTATAATAGGAACCGTATTCTTAAGCTGAGAAATAGTCGTAGCCTGGTTGACTGGAGGGTATATAACGATATTAGTTTGGAGAACTTGGTCATTAACACAGGACTCGGTTAATTTCTTTCAGAATCGGATACATGAATTTTTTCCTACTACCGTTACTACTAAGGTGACTCACAAATTTCCGATCTCTAATTGGTATAATGCTTCATTAAAACAGATGAGCAATCAGTTATCTAGTTGTGAGTGGTGAACCTGAGGTCTTAAATAAATGGAAAGTGCTGAAGAAGCAATATTTGAATAAAATTAAATAAGCTATACAGGCTGCAGCTGCCAACTTTATAAACAACTGCAACAATAAATTAAAACAGAGTTGGAAACTTATTAATTCTGAACGCTTACATCTAAATAAGGATAATTGCAAAATTTCTCCTAATGACTTCAATAACTTTGTATCTTCAAATGATGTTATTGCCAAAGGCATTGATCAAACAACAAATGATATAAAAACTTTTAAACATATCCGCATTAAAAATATTTTATACTTGATGTATTGAGTAACTGGGAACTGGTAGATTGTAGCTGGTAGCTGGCTCCTGGCCAAGCATACCACCATCGCGCAACGGACACTCAATACGTGCATTATTCTACCGGAACAGCATGCGAGTGGAGCGCTTGACCCACGAAGAATTCGTCAACAAAGATGCATGCGGGAGCATCTATCTTTGTCGGATTTATACCGTATAATGCTAGATAAGTCTGTTAACCTGTCGTCAAGAGCTGTAATATTACGAAAATCTTTCTCGTTAGGACCATGCTGCGTCAGCCATCAGCCAGCATGCGAACTTCTAGTGCGTTATGAGATTGAACACGTTCGTCAGAAAATGGACCTGAATCCAGGAATGCCAGGCAAAATGATGGAAGATTTCATCATTTTGGAAGGAAGTTTATGGAAGAAAGGAGGCATTAAAGAAACTGCAATTGATAAAATAATTCCATATATCTATCAGTGCATTTTAAAATTCCTATATATCTTATAGTGGATAAACATACAATTCAGTTTAAAATTTAAGCTTGATGAATGTTTTTAAATCCAATGGAACATAGCGTCAATTTCGATTTATGGGTCAAACTTAATACTTTTCCATTATTCTCTCTTGAATTTCAGATTAAAATGTCAAACCTCTGCAATCATTGCGAACGTAATAAGTTTGAAGGTGTTTCTTTTGTTTCGAATATTATTGTTCGTTCTAAAAGCAATTTAATTTCCCGTTATGCCTACCGGAATCGAGCATGGCAACTCGGCTGTACGAAATGATGGAATCAAATAATTTAATTAAAGTGAAAAGTCCGCCACGCCGAACCTAATTTCACAAATCCCAGTTATTATTCGTACTAGCGTAGGATTGTTGGCGTTGCTAGATACCCGGTTTTATTATCGATCCTGTCAGTCATCCCGAGCTATACGTGTAAAAGAGGATTCAATTATCTGTTTATTTTGTTCAGGCAGAAGCCGATTCAGTGACGTTTTGTTTCGTTCGACCCGTATTTAAATCAAATGAGAAACAAAGAGGATTACTGAAAGCTTTCGACGATGAATCGGAGAAGGAAAAATGGAAACGATTATATCGATTCGCAACGCTCGGCGAACAACCCGTCCCATGCAAACAAAGAGAGCAAAAATGTAAAATCTTGTTAAGAAAGATCAATCAAAAGTGTAATCAAATCTGAAACGTGAATTCCTACTTTTAGTAGCATTTGAATTTTACGAATCCGACCGCTGTTGTTTCATGATCATCCGACATATTCTTATATAGAATGGTTATATATCTGAAGTGTATTAGATATTATTGAATTTATTCGTAGACTTTAATTATTGGAACCGGTTATTCGGATTTCTACCATTAGTCCAGTCACCTCATATTTGAGTTCTACAAGATGAATTTGGATAAAACCTTGTGCAATGGGTTGGTAATGACATCAATAGAAAAGGTAAAGAAAAAATTAAATGCAAAATGATCGGAAGGGGTGAAAAAAACACACTTTTTATCACAGGTTCCTTAACTTGTTGAATTTAGGTAAAAAATAATATACTTACTAGCCCTTTTAGGCCCAAAATAAGATTTTTATAATTTTGCGAATTTTTCGAAAAAATTATATTTTCGAGATTGGCCACTCACAAATTTCTAAAGTAGAGGAGAGGAAATCTAAAAGGAAGAGAAAAAATCTGAAAAAATGCAGGTGAATGTATGATCGGAATAAAAGTTTTTTTTTCTATTTACAACATTTCTTTAAAAAGTGCGTCTTTTCGGAGTTTTTCAGGAAAAACATGAAGGAGCGTTTTGACATTGCGCTCCAAAAATATTCAATTGAAAGAATTGACGATAAATTGATAATATATAAAAATTCTCGGGAAATAGGTCACATTAACACTTTTTTTTATATTTTCGTCTTTACGTACGTTTCGGTCTCCCGACCATCATCAGAAGACTTATTATGTCAAAAAGGTTTTTTTTTAACTAATTATAGCACAAAGCAAGAAATTTGTGCGATATGGACGCTTTGTGCTATAATTAGTTGAAAAAAAAACCTTTTTGACATAATAAGCCTTCTGATGATGGTCGTGAGACCGAAACGTACGTAAAGACGAAAATATATATAAAAGTGTTAATGTGACCTATTTCCCGAGAATTTTTATATATAATTCATACTGGGCCAAGAATCTTTATTATGATAAATTGATCTATATTTTCCGAGTCAGACAGTTTTTCATGACGAGTTTAATCTTTATACCGGAACAAATAGTTTTTTTCCGAAAAAGTTATTGATAAAAAATTGAAATTTTGAAATAATCAAATTTTCTGCTAGGTAGGTACCTACATCAGTTTAAATTTTTGTTTGAACATTCAAAAATGATTTTAATATACAATAGTACTATAATTCAACCTGTTTTACGAATTTTTTGATATATTTTAATGTGCTAAAATTTTAGAGCTTTTGTCGACTCGAAAAACTGTCCGTAACTCGGAAAATATGAATGTTAAGAAAAAATTTCAAGAGAGAAAGATTGTTTCAATTTTTTCAATTAAATAAAGGGCAACAATATCAAAGGGCTGGTCTTTCGTGTTTTTTCACGAAAACTCGGACAAAACGCACTTGAGAGAAAAGTTATAAATGGAAAAAACTTCGATCATAAATTCACCTGAATTTTTTTTATATTTTTCTCTACCTTTTAGAGCTCTTCTCCCTCTCGTTAAGAATTATCGAGTGGACTGCAATATCTCGAAAAGTATTCATTTTTCAGAAAATTCGCTAAAATAATAAGAGATATTGGCCATTTTAGTGCTTCGTTCACAGTACTATATTAGGAGACCAGAAAAACAGGAGTTGTTATTTAATAATTCGTTATTAAATTAACTGATTCAAGCGTAAAAGTTTTCATCATAGTTCAATAGTCTTGAACAATAATAAACACAAAATGAATGGAATATCATCTAAAAAGTTATTCGAAAAATATATTTACATAAAGGAAACCGAACTTAAAAAATGTAACAAAAAAATATAAACATATGTTGCAACGTGATTGAAGGAATAGTCACGAATGGAATATTGGTTATAACAAAACATCAATTGAAACAATGTCTGACCGTGAAATTCAAAGCCATATAACATTATACTAAGAAATCAAGGAAGAAAATTTCGCCGACACCTAACCTTTACGAACAACTGGTTACCCTATCACTTCATAGGCCATCAGTAGGTGATGGTGTAGATTCAAGCGACAATGCAACGTAGAATATCAAAGTTCCAGTTAGTTCATGACTGCAATTGACGCTCTAGCTTTTACATTTGAATTCTACAAGAGTGCATTTGAAAGCTCTCGTTGCCGTTTAAGAAATTTTACTGCCTCAGGCAATACAACATCAAATAAGCTAGAAACATAAGCAAGTACCGAGACAGGTATTAAAACTCAACTCTAGCTAACAATGAGATCTCTCATGAGAGTATTTCTAGTTGACGAAGCAAATGAACTAATATACAAGATGGTCCATGTTATAACACATTAATTTTAGGAGCTGATGAGGATCAAAAATGAAGCGTACTTTCCCCCAAAAATAACTTTCGAAAGACAACCGAGATATACCCCTTCAAATATGGAAACAAATAATCGTTTTATAAGCGTAACTTTTGAACCGTGCAACCAGTTGCGTTTAAATTTTAAACGAAGTTTACTAAAATAAATCTATATCGAACAATAATACGCGTTTCATTACATTTTTTCAGAGGCGTAGATATCAGGGGAGTCCCCTCTATTCTTCATTATTTTTTTGCTCCTCTAATAGTTATTTTTCAAAAATAATAGAATTTTCTGAAAGCTACATTAAATTTAGTAAAACAGTTGCTCTTTTAAAATTTTGATTACCCTTCGATTTCGAGATATTTTGGTTTGAAATTCCGAAAACTAAGAGTTAACATGCTTTGCTTTTGTTGGATATCAGCATTTTAACCATTAACACACGTTTATCAAAAGACACGGTATACAAGTTATTACTTTGATTATTGTAGAATATTGTTAACGTACACAAATTTCAAACCAAAATATCTCTGAAAAATTTGGTGAAACGCGTTATTATTGTTAGATAGACTTATTTTAGTGAACTTTGTTTAAAATTTTTACAAAATTGGTTCCAATTTGAAGTGCTCTATATCTCGGTTATTAAGGACTTTCGAAAGTTATTTTCTGGAGAAAGTCTGCTTTATTTTGGATCCTCTATCAGCTCCTAAAATTAATGTATTACAGACTGGAGCATTCTGTATATTTAAAACAATTTATGGTTACGAAGCTGTATATGAGAAGTCTATTTTGCATTGTTACTTAATATGTATACTCGTATAGTGCAATTATGGAAGATTATAATTGATTAGTTGGATGAGAAGATAGTTAAACGATTCAGTGATTCACGAAGAAAAATTCTAGCCAGTTTGAACTGCGTCCGCACCGGAAACTTCTGGGTTAAATATTTCAGCTTAAGACGGCCCATGTAAAGAAGGTTCCTTAAAACTTAAAAATAAGTATTCAATTCTGAATATCCCTTTTAAGGTATTACTTTTATAGGGGATAAAATATAACAAATAGGGGCAATCAATTTCACTTCATGAATACTAAATAAATCCGCGATATTCCTTCGTGCATCTCAAAGCTCCCTTATCTGAAGCTCCAAATTTGTCAATAAATCAAGACCGTATTCGCTGATATATCTCCGTCGCTTCTAACAAAAAATCGTACACCCATTGGCAAAAGTTTTGTTGTGTTGCCATTGAAATGAAATATAAAGAAACATAATTAATATATAGTCAGTATTATACATGAATACTCCAGGATGGAAATATGAATTAATGCAATTGCAATATTACGTTCTAAAATCAAAATTCAAATAACAAACGATCACGCCCTGTTCTTTGTTCCTTTCTTAACGCGTGACCCTCTATCTATGGTAATAACTCTTCATCAAACTCACATTTCTACGAATCAAAAGTTCTCAAAAATAGATTCGAGTAATATCACGAACGATTAGATTTTATAGAGTCAGGACGATTCAAAACTTCGGAAATCGAGTGCAATAAGTGCGAAGTAAATACGATCGATAGTGGTAACGTGAAGCGTCGAATCCCCGTAGGTGCGCTATGCTTTGGTACATTTCATTGCAGGTTGTTCCCTCTACTCGATAAAAACGATTACCTTTGTATCAGACGTTGAAATGATGTTTGCTTCAAAACACCCTTATCTTAACCGCCGCCGCGTTTTACAGCCAATACTGTTCGCCGGCCGACCTCTTCAATAAATTGCACGTGCACTACTTTGCAGCAATGCTGCTTGTTCACGACCACTACAAAGTTTTCGGATTCTCATCATGAGTACCTACGGCATTGAAGATTGACAGACGTAATGCGGCAGTATTTATTGTCAAAGATTCTGCATCTACATAAATATATCCACTCTTAGCAACAACATTAGTTATAACATCGAACAATTAAATCGATTTTACTCATTTCTCAAAACTGAGAAAGAAGTTTCGCAACATTTGTTGGGACTTTGAATTGTTTATTATTCTTCTGTTCAAAAATTGGGTTGAATTTCGGTGATGAATACTATCTGATAATCTACAGCAACAATACCTCACTACTCTATGTGGATATCAAACGGAATACCAAATTTGGTATCGCTACCTACCATCAATTTTGCAATTGCTACTCACTCAATTTGGTAATGCTACCTACTTAATTTTGATACCGCTTTCAAAAAAGTTGCGAAGTCTAGCGCCATACACATTTGGGCGAGCATACAGACAAAACGTGTTTCCCAAAATGATTTTTTTCAATTTCTCATTGTAAGGTTTCAAAGTTATTAGCATTTCTGATGGCCGAAAACGGAGAAAATATTCTACATTTACAGCAAGCAATGGAAATCTTCTTACCCAGGGTACGCAAAATGCGGCATCAATATGTTCGAAATTACGACCTAGAGCCGACTTCAAAAATATATATAGCAAGTTCAAATCAATAGATCGCCCCATCCACAAATATACACTTCTTTTGCTAGTTCAATCTGCATAACTATAATGATATTACTAATTAATATTATCATCATTTTGAGCTCCACAGTGAAATTGTTGCCAGTGAAAATCATTCACATCCAAACTATTGAAAAAGAAGAAGTTTTAATTTTATATAAGCAGTTTTGCAAACTTAATTACGAGTAGTACCATCGACAGTCAATCATCATGCACCGCAGGCAAGATTTGCGTTTATAGTACAAGTTTTGTTGTTTCAAAAGATACATTTTATTAAACTTCGCATAATTTAGAATGGTCAGTATTCATTGCGAGTTGAGTTGAGTTCTTTACATCATATATATATTTTTACATTTTAACTCCTCAATTTATTTTATGTTGAAAGCATGAATTGTATCAAGTCCAACGTTTTAGAAACATTACACCATTATTCTGGAAATTTCAACGCGCCGTAGAAGCTTCGCGGCTATAAATAATCAGCTTTTTAAGCGATTTTTCACATTTCGATCTGAATTATTCTGATGATGAAGTAGCAGAAGAGATTGAAGTTGCACTGATATTGATATGAGTTTGCTGAATAATCCACTTGGAACATCATCGTCGGAGGAAAAAGTATTTAGCGCAAGTAGCGACGAGAATGAATATATGGATGTGAAAAAATTAAGACTGCATAAAAATGTCATTATTATTATTATGTACCTACAATAAAAAAATATAGGAAAAGTATTATTTTTTTGTAAGAATATGATTATTTAGAATGCTAATAAAAATATTTTTTGACTCACTAGAAAAATTCCTGCTATAAGCAGGATAATGATAAAAAGAAAAGAGAAACCAGTGAAAATACGTAATTTCAGGAAAAAAATGTCTTTGCAACATAAAAATAGGAAATTTTCCGTTCTACAACTTTACTCTCTTGATAATTTTCACCAAAATTAGTATTTCACACTGAAAATTAGTATTTCACACTCAAATGTGAAAAATAACTTGAAAAGCTGATTATGTACAATCCGCGCCCCTTCTTTGGCGCGTTCTAGCTATGAAAATACGCGTTTCAGTAATTTGCAACGTAAAAGTAGGACATTTTCCGTTCTACAACTTTGCTCCCCTGATAATTTTACCAAAATTCATTCTCGTAATTGTAAAGGTCGGCCAAAAACGCCAAAAAAAATTATATATATAGATATATCTTAAAAATCACCCCTCCGTTCATCTGTGGGTGGTGAAATTAGTGTTCTAGAAGTCGAACCTTCCCAAAAAACCAGGTCTGTATGCTACTCAAAATTTTACACAAAAAATGACAATTCCAATGGACTAAAATAGAGGTTTTGAAGAATACTCCCATCACCAGCAATGACAACTCTACCATGGCAATATTATAAGTACCACTTATGTGACGCATCACCAAATAATTAGATAAGACTGTCCATAAGTTCTAATAAAATCAAATATTATTCAATTCTTCTCAGTCTTTCTCATATAGAGTTCCTCATACATGTATATACTATATATATACTTTATGTATGTTATACTATATGTAGAAGAAATAAAATGATCATAAGGTCCTATTTTGCTATTATCTACTTAATAACATATTCTAACGTTGAAATAATATTGTTAAAGGTCCTTGACGTATTTTAAGGCTGCAATCATATGTCCCATGGAACTATCCTTTGTTCATGATTCCGCAAACTATTTCAAGTGAACTTACATAGTCCTGCATTTAGTTTGAATAATGGATTCAACTTAGGCTATTGAAACATTTGTGGTCGCACATCCTAAACTCAATAAAGAATACTTAGGTTAGTAACGCATCCACTAAAAAAACATTTTTTGATAACATGGGCTAGTTCTGCATTAAAGTGACGATATGTTCTTTCTCCTCATCAAGTCACGTCATTTACATCTTGAAAATATCATTTGACTATGCCACCGATAGAGAATAGTCAGAATATTAAAATGCAATAACGCACAACCTGTATAATGATTAGTTAATATCATGAAGCATCATATTACTTATCGAATTTAATGCTTTCAGCAAAATATTGCTAAATGATTGTTAATTTATTAAACATTCAAACAAAACAATGCAAAAGACACCTAATATGCTTTTAACCTAATTTGATGCATGTTCAAAATAACGCTAAGTGGAATGTAGACATTTTTGTTTCATTTTGAAATGTTGTATGACCAATAATAGTACCATCCACCTGTTGACCAACCATTTCATACCATTCTCGTCAGTTATTCAGAGATGAAACAATAAAAGCAAAAGCGTTCCACATTTCGAATCAACACAGCAAAAAAGCTACGAAGCTGGAGGCAACTATGAAATTTGTCCATGAATTATCAATTTCACAGATCATCAGAAATATACGACACCCTATCAGAGATTTGTCACAATTTATAAAGCGATCTCTAAGTACTATTGACTCGGAATTACGTTGAAACTTCACGTAAAATACTAAAATGAGAATATGAAAAAGTATAGGCTGGCCAAATTAGGTTGCCAGAAAATATATTTAATTGTAATATTGTTTGAATTTATTATACGATTATGATTGAGCCGTTGCTTCATTCAAACTCAGGACCAAACGGCTAATATTCAATACGGAATAGGTACCAAAATATGTTTGTATACTTTAGACGAATCGAAAATACAGATTCAAACATGATTCTGTAAAGAACTGTCAGAAGAAAGAACAACTACTCACCTTGGGATCGAAGTTGAAAACACTGTCGTACTTGAAGGGGCACTCCAACCCGCACTTGCAAGTTCCGGTACTAAGCAAATATTCCTTTGCCTGTTCCGGATTGTTCAATGCCGTATTACTTGGACTGGAAATAAATAATACAATTAATTGATGCTTTGTTAATACGAATAATGTTCGACAACATTCACAATGATATAAAAAATTATTTCGATAATTATTGTTACATGTATTCATTTTAATTTACAAGACAGGACTATTAGATAACAAATGAGCAACATGTTTCAATATTTCGTAGTTCAAAGTTATGTATACAACATTTTGAAGGTTAACCAGAATATTAATTGACATAATATAACCTGCGAAATTTTCATTATTTCAAATTTCGGAAGTACATTTGAGTAACACAGAAAATATGTGAAAAATACATCTACATTCCCCTTGTTCCTTGGAAATAGTGCGCAATATTAATTTTCTTTCAAAATACAATATTCATGAATTGAGGAATTCCTCATGAAAGATGTGGAATACATCAAAATGTGATTTCGAAAAATACAATAAAATGATTACTAACAAAATTATAATCAAAGTAAGTATTTGGAATACATGTAGGTAATACAATGAAGAAGAAAACTATTATCTTGCACAATAATTTCACCAGGCGAGTAGCTAGTCTGGGATCTTAGCTATGGTTATCTCATGTTATACTCATATACAGGATTAATGAAAAAATGGTTTCATCAAATCGATGCAGTCTCACCTGTGGCCAGATTCACGTAAATTTAATCGAATTAGCAGAGGCACTATTAAATTTTTCATATTTTTTGCCAAATGTATCAATACTGCAAAAATCCAAACGATAACCAGGAAATAGAATATGTTCTTTAATCTGTAGGGCCATAATTGTAAATACCAATTACGAATCAAAAAGAAAATGGTTACATTTAGAATAACCGTTAACGTACCAGAAAGCATAATTCGCAGTCCGTGGTAGAGGAGTGAACTCAGTTCCCTCGCGCCTACTCGATTTTCAGACGTCAAACTCTCTGTATGTCAGTGGCGTCTATTCTGAGCATCCAAAATTAAAAGGCCCAACTTCAAGTCCTTATACTTGTACATGCATGATTTCGTCTAATACATTTCATAACTGTAAAACGACCTAATTTTTGCAAGTGGTTTTTAATAATTATGAAAATAGCCTTATCGTTCCATAACTTCGCCGTTTGATAGAAAAATAAGAAGTTCGGCTGGTCTCGATCTTGATTATGAAGGGGTGTTGACCAGTCTGATAGAAAAAAGTTCAGCATTTCTCCAACTCTCGAGCTTGACAAGGGAGGGATGATCAGGCTAAGCTCGACTAGTCTGCCTACTTGGGATGGCTCGTGGTGGACGAGATTTCCGACTGGAAATATCTATAGAAAAGTAAGAGATCGCCAACCTTTCTACGAATAGCCTCTTCTATCTAGAATCTAAGAGCTTCAGCGTATATTTGGAAGCTGAACTCCAAACGAATAGTACTCCAGAACAAGTCGAATCTGTGCTTTATAGATCATGGGGAGCTGCTGGGGTATAAGCTGGTTCTTGGCACGGGATAGGAAACCAAGTCTCTGTGAAGTAAGTTTCCCAATGACCCTCTGATGATCGTCCCATAAGAGGGCGCTGTTGGTGGTGATACCAAGTATGAATTATATTGAAAACTTTATTCTATATAACATAAATCTTCATGAAGATAATAAGATTTGAATCTTTCTTCTATCACACTTCAATTTGTGACTAATTAGTTTATAAAATAGATAGTTTTTCAATAATATTAGAATATTACGCGTATAAATTAATATTCTAGAAAGAAAAAATTCAGTTTTTAATGACTTTCAAGTGATTGAATTGAATATATTGGGAGTACAATATGTTTCTTATAACTGCTCCTATATCCTCCTTCTAGTTTTGTTCTCAGCCCAATCCCTTTGTACAGTTGAAAATCGTATTTGACTGGATTATCTGTCAAATATCTTATAGTGTTGTTCATAAATCTTACAAGCAACGAATTACTTATTTCGGTCAATAAATAGCGAATGATGAGGCCAATGTGTGTTGCTTTCAGAAAGACACGATTTATTGCGACATGTCGCAAGTCGCAAATATGGTTGCGGTTATCGTGTTGCAGCTATCAAAGCATAAACGTAGTCTTTATTTTTTTTATACACTACACTTTCTGAAGGCTGGTATAATCAAATTTAGCACATTTTTATTTAATTTTCATTTACCATATTCGTAATATGTTAGATTTTCCTTGGAAATGCTTTCATCGCTACTTATAAATGCAAGTACTTCAAATATAAAGGCAGAATCTGGTTAGAATATAGTTTATTCTAAAATATAATAAATATATTAATATTTTCTATCAGACAAATAATTTAATGTACCATAACGAAGGATTCAGACATTCCAATGGAATTTAGTAACATTCCTTGGCAACCCAATGCCTTTCAACTTAATCCAAAAAATTTCTAGATGGTCCAGGTAATTTCGATGTGGTATAGATGATTTTATGATGATCGTAGAACTTTGAAAACCAAATATTTTCTTTGTTTATGAATCCACCAAATTAAGCCCAGATCCTTCTAAGACCTGCTGTTTTTCATTCACTACGAGTTCATAGCATTCCCTATTCTTGAGGTAAAATCTATATCCCTGTAAGGGACCGTAAAGTGTATCTAACACTCATACGAAAGAGATTTTTTTACACCAGTATGTCTGAACCTATAGAAGCTAAGCTGGACATCAATCATCAGTCCTATTCAGAGAAACCAAAAATAATACGAAACATGATACTGGTTAACTAGTTTAGAATGCATCTGCATACTTTGGCAAGACACCACAGAACAAATAGCTAAAGCTACTAGAACATGATGTTCAGTTCAGTTTTCATCATGTCTTGGGGATGAGTGAAACAGCGTCCCAATGATTTTCCGATCGGTGTAAATCAATGCGTAGTTTAGAATGTAAAGGAATGTATTCGGAAATTGCTGAATCTTGATTTTTTCAGTTATATTGACAGCACTTTGGTTCGGCCAAATTTACATTCGACTCGACTTATATGAAAACTGATTTTCTTTCCATGCAGACATATTTCCAGTCTTATATGATAGATTCGCCATATTAGCTTCAGTAAGCAAAAAAACTGTTCTTTAAATTGTTAAATTGTAAATTATTCGATATGTTCATTCTATCCCTGTCTCGATAATGAAGCAATTAAGTTAGGTATAAGAGCTGCTCAAATTACTGCATAATTAATCGTAGAATTTATCTCCGTCATTGATAATGTTCTAACGTCGCAATATCTTCTAGCATAACAATCTTACGAGTATTCCCCTTCCGAGTGGGGTTAATTCAATAAACCCAAGCCGTCATAAGCTATGTCAGCGAAAGGGGACACTAAATTCAATAGGGAAGTAGGTGAGGTCTACAAGGAAATTATGTAAAATAGATGCTCGTCGGAAATACGCCGATTTCAACGGAGAATCGACATACCTCAGGTTATCATTTATTCATTGCAGGGTGCTTTTATTTCTGGGAAGGCACGAGGTGATTGATACGCCTATTTCGACGAACACGGGAAATTAGATTCGCCAGTTCCTCTTTTTATGCCTACAAGCTGATATATATTTAGAACATACTCGTGCATATTTCACCGCTCATTGTAGGAATGCTTCGAAAATAGAGAAATACATTTCAAGAAAATCATTCTGGATGTTTACGAATATATTGAGTTTCGACTTTTCATTTGTTGTGAACTAGGTGGAAAGGTTTTCAATATTCATCAAACTATGTCTACATTTATTTTATGTATGAATGCGTTATAAGCCTTAATATGAAAAATTCAGTTTTCAGGGGTACGATTTGAAAGAATTTGCAGAACCGTAGAGAACACAAACAAAAACTAGTAATATGAAGCAATTGAATTTTATTTGTCCAACATGAAACAAAAATTATAACTATCAATAACGGATAGTACAAAAACGTCCTCTTTGAAGTCAATAATTTCTGGTGCTTTGAAGATTCTAATCGATATTTCTTAATATTTTTATATGGTCTCAATAACACAGATGAAACTAATAGAATGCTCAAAATTGTCATGATAATATATTTAGATACGTGATAAAACATGTTATTTAATCAGAAAAATGATATAGTGGTTGAATAAAATCTTTTCAACTGGAAACTTGTGAAGATTTCGGCCAACTTTTGACGACAATATCGGTATTGGCACGCTGTAAAGCATCTTTAAACCAAATACTGGCATCGACGCAGGCGTGGGTGAACAAATTTCGGTAATTCCCCTACCGACCGAGTCCAAATACCAGCGGTGATTACCGTTAGTTTTACAGAAAGTGTAGTGTCCCAGCGCTGCTTCAATCGCTATTCTGCACAGTTCTTGAATCGAATTAGTACATTGTACATTGCTATTTCAGATAACGGTCTTGTTGTGCAATATTTTCAGTTTTTACGATATAGGTAAAAGTGCGATGGAATAAAATAGCGATAATACCAAAAAAATCTCTATTTTTTGAACCAAAAGAACAAAATAGTTCACAATTACTAGATAAAGAGGTTATTCTCAAAGCGGCTAAGATTCCAATAAAACGGAAGGGAAATAAAGTTCTCTATGGCAGATTTTTGAAAAGAAGGCTAAATGTGCAAAAAATGCTGCTATCTCTAACTTGTGTAAAACCATTTTAAAAAAATATTAAAAATGGGTTTTAACGTACGAATAAATAAAATAGTTAATCTTAAATAAGTATGCCGATATCGGCGAAATTTGCCGATACCGATTATTTGCCGGTATGCCGATATTATACCGATGCATCGTTATTTATATCGGTATCGGCCGATCACTAATTTTAATCTAGTTTAGTGAGTGCTTCAGGTTCAGAATCACAACACGAGAACGTGAAAAAAAAATAAATACAGTGCCTAATAATATAAATATTATAAGAGCTGTATATTGTCCCTATGTAGATCCACAACAAAACCTGCTTCTAACAAATTATTCTTCGAGCCAAAGATTTGATTTGGACTTAGACATATTACATTCGGAGGAGAGTAATTATGAAATTAAATCTTTGGAAATAATTAGAAATAAATAAGCATAAAAAGCCCTTAGATTATGTTCAGAAGAGAGCTTTTCGTCTAGTTTGTGATGTCACACTAACCAATTTATTGACCTCTCGTAGAATAGTAGAAAGGTCGGCGATCTCTCCCTTTTCAATAGATATTGCCATAGTTGGGGTTCATCAGAAATCTCGTCTATTATTCCACCAAGAGAGTTCCAGGTAGACGAACTAGACAACCTCAAGCTGGTCAACACGCCTTCATAATCAAGATCGAGACCAGCCGAATTTCTTATTTTTCTATAGAACGACGAAGTTGTGAAACTATTTGCCTAGTCGTGAGATCTTTACTGATACCTATAACTTACAAACTTCCAAGAAAAATTCCAATACCTATCTCCTCTCTCCACATTCCATCATTATAGGTTTTCCTCTCGTTAGGTCAAAATATAAAAAAAATACATTTGTATGATATGTTGATGAATTCAGTTGCTCATTCATGTTAATTTATTTTAGGCCCTATTAAGGTTTAATTAAAAGACCACGTGACGAAATGCATCACACAATTTTATTTTCTAATATAGTTGACATTTATTGAATATTTGTTGTATCTACTTTGTAATTTGACATGAATTTACAACTAAAGGCTCCATCATTCAAATTTTCTAACAATATTTTGCCAAGGAAAGTAAATAATATGAAAACTTTACAACAAGAACAACCAGACACACGTAAATCGTATAAACACGAAGAGTAAGATATAGACTCGCTTCCATCAATACCGAATTGTGACGTAAGGGCAAGCCTTTGTCCTCGGATGCATATATGCGCAAAGAGAATTTTTTTGAATTCCTTTTAAATGAAAACTATTGGTTAAAATTTAATTTAAAATTTATATGGCATTTAACTTTTTGCGATGTGAGGAATTCAATAAGACAATTGAAAAAATGTGCAACTGTCACATTATCTTGAGATCCGTGACAACAATATCTATTCAACATTTCATGGAAATTACAAGATTTCTTGAAAAAAACAGGGATGCTGTTATGTTCACGAATAAAATATACATTTTGAAGAGAATAAATCAAAAATAGTTCAAACGTAATATGGCAATCAATCTTGCCAGTTTCTTTGTATTAAGAATAAATGTGCATTCTTCAAATCATTTAATAAATCGGCTTAGGATTTATCCTCAAAATGGGGAGAAGCAAGGGATTAGTTGATTGAATAATCCAAGATAAAGATGACTAACTGCACGACAGAGACTGACGTACACATTAACGAGCGACTCGATGAAGAAGTCAGCTGCAGTTGCTCTAGGCGCATTGCCTTGTAATTCGGTTTCGCGTGATTTGGAGCACAATCCCACAAGCCGCCGCCGCCGCCGCGTTTATAGACATAATAAATTACTTCGTTTGACAACATTAAGAAATAATAGAGCATTTGCCGTAAACATTTATAAGTTATGGAAATGGAGGAAAATGTCTATGCAAATTCCTTGAATGGAGGTAATTTTACTCCAAGTTGCTATTGCCTTTCCTTACACGTCACTTATTTATTCTAATCCCTACACAATGGAATAGTCCATTATCGCCGGCACAAAGGCTGATGCGAAAATGCGTCTCTCAAGAATCAGTCTGAAGAACAACTTCAAAAGACTTCAATTAATCACAAATCAAGCACTGATCAATCGACCAGCATGATGATTATCTCAACAATTTGATAATAAATAAGTATTAATTCGGCTATTCCCTACCCCCGACTTAGTGGACATCACAATCGATCGTGCAATAATCTTTTAAATGTCAGCTACTTCCACGATTCAACATGGCATCAAACTACTGTTTACATCAAAATGCCTTTTTACACAAGTTATGGATCAGTTGAGGTGATGTTGTAAGCCACGTCGGTAAACTTAGCAAGGACATTTCAGCAGAACTCAATGTCAAAAAAGAATTTTTCGGCCCCTATATTTTTTTTAAGTTCCTGCTAGCTTTACCGTAAAGCTGGAACCACGCATGGAGCAGACATTTGAGGAGAGCTCAATGAAAAATATATCAGAATCAATGGCTTTTTATACAGAGCAATAGGATTTTTATATTAATTTGAATACTTCAATTTTCAAGATTTATAGGATTTAATGAAACTTTGGTTTGTTTAACTCATCTATATAGAATCGACTATTAAGTGACTGATGGTATATTGATGTTTCCGCGTGCGTCACTATGCATGTGGGCTTATACGTATAATATGATACATTCGTTTGCTAACCTGCCATCAAGAGCTGTAATATTACGAGAATCTACACATCACCACCATGCTACGTTAGCATGCATGTGTAGTGATACATATACCCAAAAAGTTGCTGTGGTGTGGCTGGTACCAGCATCCAAGGCAAAAAAAAACACTACCAGTACGTATACTCCTTTTTCTACACCCAACTGACAGTACTTACTGCTTATGGGATTTCTACTAGGATATAGTCCAGAAAATAATGCACATAACTCATCTCGAGTTCTACGGTCCCATAAATCTCAAAATTTCGATTCTTTGCTTTTTACTTCAAGAATCCATTTAATAAAACTTCAATAAACAAATATTCTTTTCAATAAAAACAAATTATCTTTTAATGCACCTTCCCTATTATTTACGAGTCTGTCACATTCAAGTCAAGCTCACTCTAGGTTACTACTACCTACATGTGGGCTATGGATCACATTTATAATTTTTTATTAGCTTAGTTTTTTATTGATAATAAATTTTATGAAATTTAATAGAAGAATCGGCAATTGCGTGAAGATAATCTATTATAAACCTAAATAAATAACTACTAAGTTTAATTTTCACTAATTTGATACATTAAATGTGATGGTGTAAGCGTGAATATATATACTCCTGGAAAACAGGAGCCTCTTCTCTTGTGCGGAGGCTGAAAACCGCAACCAGGCGCGTCCCCAGGTGGCGGATAGGGGAATGATCATGGCCCTGTTGCCAGCAGGGTCAAGGGTAGGAGTAGACATGCTCCGGCGGACCAACAGGCACCCAGACCCTGGATAGATTATGGGTCTCCCAGTCACATGTTTCTGAGAATAAGGTGCCGGATAGATTGCGGCTGATACGGAGAACCATATGTTCCGGAAGAGTAAGTTATCCCATCATAGATAACTTACTGAAACACACAGGAAAGATCGACAAACGGATAAAGTACTGAAACACAGGTACCTTAATATTGGGAACAAACAATATTTTGGTAAAAAACGAGACACCACAGGAAACATACATAGCGTGATGGAGTACTGGAAACCCAGAAACCAGAACATCATGGTTAAAACGAAACAAACAGGAAATATCAACGAACCGATATAGTACTCAGACTTAGGTACCTTGATATTGTGGAAAAACAATATTTTGGTACAGATACACACAGGAAAGACCCATAACGTGATCAAGTACTGAAACCCCAGAAATCGTAACATCGGTAAAAAACAAAACATAGGAAGTTATCCACAGAGGATAAATTACTAAGACATAAAATACCGTAAAATTGGGTATCAACCATATTACGGTATAAACATAACGTGAACATCAACGTATACAACGAATGTAGATATTTACGTTTAATCAACGTAAATATCAACATTAAACATCAAAGGAAACTCACATCGATATAACATCGAGAAACAAAGAGAAAGACGCAGTCCATATCCTGAAGTAATGTAATAAACGGTTCCGGGATATGGATGAAGATCGGAGAGGTTTTAGCAGGTATGGTATAATAAACTTGAGTGAGTCCTGCACTACCTGAAGTGATAGATAAAGCTGACGGTGTGCTTAAAGCATTTCCTCTCCACAGAAAAAAAAAAGCGTGAATTATTAAATTAGTGAAAATTAAACATTTAATAGTAACTAGGCATAGAATACCCGGCGGTCGGGCTGCTAACCATCCCAGTTCAGTTACGGCGATCTGGTAGTCAACCACCCGCCATGCATCTCACTGTGTTGACAGTGCTTTTCCTAAGTTTCAGTGGCTCATCCTAGCTAAACGACATAACTTTTTTCAATTGTTATATAGTTTTTGGCACATCTACAGTCTAGCCTCTTTCGAAGGATACCTCAACCACCACCCACCCTATCCTCTGTACTTTTCTCCATCAAACTGGTCACTAACGATAGTATATAAGATTTTATATAAGTAAGAAAATAATACTACTTCAGTGGGAAAATATTAACTATTTCACAAACGTTTTGATGTATGTTGACTTTCTTTATACCTTTATATATAGTCATATAAAATATCTTACATAGTATCACAGGGGGAAATTGAGATAGCTAATGAGGGAATAGTTTGTACTTTCAAATAAGTTAAGTTACCCCAAAAGTAATTAAAAATAAAAATAGACGTGTCTGAAATTTTTCTCATATAATCTGCATTTTTCTAGTTATGGTCTTGATCAGTTTTTAGTCACAACGTATAATAATTCGACACGATAGGAAAATCAATAGTCTGGCTTGAGTTACCCCTATATCGCATTTCTTTTATACTCCTTTCGTTTCATAGAAATATTATCGAACATAATAACTTTGTAAGAAAGATGTAATCACGCGTATAATATGGCTTCCAAATGAACACCAAACTATCTTCATTGTTATTTTAGAATCGAAGACGAAATAAAAGTACATGAACTTTACTGCTCCAAGTTTCCTAATTAATTACATTTAACATGAAGTTTTTCGAATATATATTTCCTTAGTTTCGACCCATTGTTGAATATATCCATAATATTATTTTTATTGAGATAAGTGCATTATATATCTCCAATCTATACAGATTGTAACTTCCATCCGTTAACAATATTCCTTCGATACATGCGTTTTAAACTACATAACTCACCGTTCTGATTGGTAATAATCAAACTTAATCAATGATCAGTTTCAGTTCAAGCCTCAACTCTCCCCTGAAAGTGTCACCTGTAATGGTTGGCGAAACGTTGGTATCAAATCGTGCTATTGTAACACGGAATTCATCCGGAAGCCGAAAATTTTTGAAGATCACACTCAAGTTTATATTAATAGCTTCCGATAGAATTTTCATTGCAATCTGTCATATAAATAAGTTTGTATTGCTTAAAATACAGATCAAAGAATTGATTTAGCAATGGATCCTAATTTCCCAATTCAAGGAAATTATGGAAAGGTGATGAGAACAGGAAAGCAATAAGAACAATTTTGTACTCAAATCGAGGAATTAATTTCTCAAGAATAATTACTGAGTTGGTGAATAAGCTTTTACAAATTCTGAGAGATGGCACTCGTAGTTTCGAAACTAGTTTGTTTCTGACGAAGTATCATATTTCAAAAGGTTGCTGTCTGATTTTCAGTCATATCCATTGCATGGTTTCATTTTTACAAAAGATTGAATCTGACAACTTTTGCTATTTTCGAACAATGGATAAAAATGAGTTTCGGGCAGCGATTAAATATTTCGATTTGAAAGGCAAAACACCGAAAGAAATCAAATCAGAGTTGGTTGAAGATCGCACAACTACACCAACGTTTAAGACTAATTAGAGTTAGTTGGATGAGTTTAAACTTGTTTGTCCACAAGTGATGAACATCGTTCTTCTAATCATCGACACTTTCTACAATTAGCAATACTTGGGCTCTTATTGAAACTGTGAAATGAATAAGTACGGTTTGATGCTACAGAATTGTTGCTTATACATTGACTTGTACCGGGATATCAAAAATTATCTTGGTCCAGGGTGGTTGTGGAATCTAAAACGTGTGTCTTACTTTACGTTTGAAATAATTATGTCACTGTCACACTGACATCATCAATAACCTACAAATTTCATACCTATTTATTTCAGTTGTAAAACAATAATGAACTACAAATCATGAAATAACGGTTTTAGTAACACGAAAAACTAAAATTACAGTAATTGTTGGAAATGTCCCCCGTTCTGTTCGATGCACAAGTTGACGCGCATCCTCATGCTGTGTTATGGTTGCACATTGCTGAACTATTCTTTGTTGAAGTTCTTGCAAATTATTTACCGCAGAAGAGCTAGATGTGCTTGCATCTTATATGGATGCATGTTCAAGTCTTTCTTTAAAATCTTCTGACATGTTCCATAAGAAAGTCCAATTTCCTGAGAAAGACGTTTCAAAGGTTTTGCAGGCTCCTCTTCCATACGTTGACGAACGTCGTTGACAACTTCTTTTGTTCGAACTCTTGGTCTACCAGCACCTTTTTATGAGTCACACAACCAGTTTCCCGAAACACTTCAACACAATTTCTAAGGCACGCATAAAAATTGTCCGGTAATATTGCTACGTTTGGGAAGTTCTCTCGAAAATTGTCCAAACACAAACGTTGACTGTATTGCCAATTTGCATTAAATTAACTAGCGTTCGAAAATAGGCTTCAATCATGAAAATTTTGTGCCGTGTGGTAAGAAGCATGATTCAAAAACTGGATTAGAAAATTTCAGCACAATGACTCAACAGATTCTGACACAACAAAACATATTCAAAAATTTAAAGTAAGACACACGTTTTACATTCCACAACCACCCTTGACCAAGATAATTTTTAATTTGTAGTTCATTATTGTTTTACAACTGAAATAAATAGGTATGAAATTTGTAGGTTATTGATGATGTCAGTGTGACAGTGAAATGTTTTCATCCTTCTATAAAAAATACTTGTTTTAGTTTTCTGTTGTCTTGAAACTTTTAGAAATATTAAAATTCAGTATTTATGAATAAATGATAAATTGGTTATAAACAGATTACAGTCAAACAGGTACTAATGCGTTCCGCATCATGTTTCCAATTAACTCTATTCAGTCTGCGACAGTAAAGATACCATCAGTGAGAACATTTCGAATTGTTAGATGGTTGAGGGTTTACATACACACGACTATTCAGGATCTCTATACATCCAGTCAGAATCACTTAGGGGTCTCTTGATTCTCATCACCTCCACACAACCAGCGAATAGCTTCATTACCGTTTGCTCCATTACGAAGTTTGCTTTCTATTATGTAGAGGTTTCAACAATTTAAGTTGATCCACTAGGATGCCAATTATATGTTACACATCAAGCAGGCATGGTTGTCTTTAATAAAGCGTAGAATACGCAGCATTCCTGTCATAACATAATACTTGGAACACTTGTACGCGGAACAAAATCAGTTTATTTTTTTGCATCTATTTATTTAGCCATAGAATATTATTATCAGCATGTTTTGTAACTTGAACTTATACAAACTGCTCTAATACATCTCAATACAATAGACATATTTCGCTAAGAGTGATGAATGCTATTTCCACCACGATTGGTTGAAAATCCACGGCGAAGAAAACTTCAAGATTCTAGGTTTTATCGTTTTTTGGAAGAATGAAGATAATGGATTAGATTCAAAAATTGTTTGTTCTCTTTCAGATTTCGAGGGGAATTTCCCATTATATTGAATATTATATGCTCCGTAGCATTGGAGAACACATTTCAAACGTTTTTGACTCTCAATGTTCCTCCTGGACCGAAATATTGCTATTGACATCATTCAGAATTGATTTATACCACTTTTGACGTTCCTTACGATTTCCCACCATTTGTAATTCGTCGCTACTATCCTATTATCAAATAATAGTTTTATTCTTAACTGCCTAAAGTTGGAAAATTACAAAAAATGATGACTAATAGTGGAAAAACAAGTGCAGTAAAAGTAAAAGAAGTAAAAGAAATGAAATTCAATTGAAAATGCATTATAAACTAAAATTATAGCAAGTGTTCGAAGTTATTACCACCATACACAGTTGAGCTTACCGAATCTATGATGCTCTACATGCACGGCCTAAACTAGGTTGTTTTCTAATTGCCTCAACGACAGCATGATATTGTATGCGATTTCTCAACTCTAATACCTGAGTATACTTCTGTAACGTACACTAGAGATCGACCGATATATCGGTATCGTATACAGAGTGTAAATAAATAACTGCGAAAAAATTCAGGGGGTGATTCCTTGTTGAAAAATAAGGTGGGTCTTTCATATAAAAAAAATCATTAGACCCCCTAATGTTAAGATACAGCCCTTTAAATGGGGCGCCAAAACAGTAGTTTTTTATGTTTATCTTCTATATCCAAAAAGTTACAAAAATAAAATTAAGCACACATTATTTGCTATTAAAGAAGGCATCCAATAACTGAGTTGCTGGTTTTCCACTATGTTTGTAAGGGGTAGAAATAACCACCCCTAAAAATGCAGAATTGACAGATATGCATTTCGTTTACGGGCTATCTAATGGAAATTCCTCAGAAGCGTCAAGAAGATATTCAGAAATGTATCCCCATCGCGTCGCTCCTCATCACAGTCTATTTACACGGCTTCATCAACGACTGCGAGAAAATGGTACCTTCAAAACGATGAAACATGATTGTGGTCGCCAACGCGAAGTTAGAACACCAGCATTAGAGGAAGCAGTACTTAATTTAGTCGACGAGCAACCTGACATTAGCACCAGGAAGATTGGTTTGCTGTTACATGTTAACCATATGACGATATATGCCATCTTAAAGGAACAGCTCTTATATCCTTATCACATACAACGAGTCCAGGCTCTATTACCGCGGTATTTTCCGAATCGTCTAGTATTTTCCACTTGGATGCTGGAAGTGATTAGACAAAACTGTGCATTTCTCAAGAAGGTCTTATTTACAGATTAGGCTAAGTTTTCTAGAGAGGCGATTATTAGTTATCATAATAACCACATATGGGCCGAAGAAAACCCTAACGCTATAATAGAAGCTCACCGCCAAGAACAATTTTCGTTAAATGTGTGGTTAGGGCATATTGGGAATCAGTTAGTTGGCCCACATTTTCTGCCGTCTAGATTAGATGGGAATTCATACAGTTTATTTCTGAGAGAAGACTTGCCACTATTACTTGATGATATTCCTTTACGTGAGAGAATGGAAATGTGGTTTACGCACGATGGGGCCCCTGCCCATTTTAGTGTAAGAGCACGTAAGGTTTTGAATGGAGTCTATCCAAATCGCTGGACAGGTCGAGGTGGGCCTCAGTTTTGGCCACCTCGATCCCCGGACTTAAATCCTTTGAATTTTTCTATTTGGGGTCATTTAAAAACTTTGGTATACAAGACTCCTGTTCGAAACCTGGAAGATCTACGAAACCGCATAATTGTTTCATGTAGGGTTATTCAAGATACCCCAGAAATGTTCCATCGGATACGAGGATCAATGCGTCGCCGTCTAGTCGCGTGTGTAATGGCTGAAGGGGGTCATTTCGGACATTTCATATGATCTCTATTAGTTTTTAATTCAAGAATAATATTCAATTGTTACATTATTCTAAGTGCAGTTTGAGTTCCATTAAATATCATATAATATGTCAATTCTGCATTTGTGTACACTTCCATTTTACTGAAATTCTTTACAAAAGAGCCTCAAAATGATACAGTGTAAGACAATTAACAATGATTTTAACTTATTATTGCACATACTAAAAATAATTTAGTTGTCTTAACAAAATATGTCAACATGACAGCCGCCTACTAGGTAAATCAAAGTTTAATTAAAATTCCACACTATGAGAATCGTGCCATGTACTTGTAAGTAAATTTTTTTTTTCTCAGGAATCTTCAATTTTTCGAAAAAATTACAAGAGACCTTTTTTGTTCGGAATGAAACAAGCCACCTTAATTGGCAATATACACATAAGAGAAAAAGTTAAGTGAAAAACAAGTTTTAGGGGTGGTTATTTCTACCCCTTACAAACATAGTGGAAAACCAGCAACTCAGTTATTGGATGCCTTCTTAATAGCAAATAATGTGTGCTTAATTTTATTTTTGTAACTTTTTGGATTTAGAAGATAAAAATAAAAAACTACTTTTTTTGGCGCTCCATTTAAAGGGCTGTATCTTAACATGAGGGGGTCCAATGATTTTTTTTATATGAAAGACCCACCTTATTTTTCAACAAGGAATCATCCCCTGAATTTTTTCGCAATTATTTATTTACACCCTGTATAGCCAAAGTATATCGGCTACATCGGCTTTTTTGTCGATATATTTTACTTGAAAAATAATGTATAATAATTGGTACTAGAAAATTCCTGGCGATGGGTTTTCTACATGTGGTAGGTATTACATATTTGAAGTTTTTGCAGGTTTGCCGACACCAATGACCCTATACGAGGGCAAAGTGAAAAGTCCGTAATGAATAACAGATGGCGCCACAATCGGAAATCCCACGTGGCATCTGTGATATACCATCTTTACCTAGATCGCATTAAAAATTTCAGACTGATATGTCATTCAGTTTTGAAACCCATCGAGTCTTGATTAAACTTTATTTCTTGGGTAGAAAAAGCATTACGGAAACCAAAGCATCGCTTGTTAAACATTATGCTGACTCCTCACCATCGTTTGGAACGATTCACAAGTGGTTTACTGATTTTCGTTGTGGTAGTATGACCACAGAGGACGCCGAACGATCTGGTCATCCAATTGAGATTACAACGCAAGAAATCGTCGATAAAATCCATGGTATGATATTGGAAGATCGGCGAATTAAAGTGCACGAGATTGCTGAGGCGATGGGCATCTCAACCGAACGAGTACGGAACATTTTGCATAAATTTTTGAATATGAGAAAGCTATCTGCCAGATGAGTGCCGCATTTGCTCTCTGTTGACAACAAGCGCGACTGTGTGACTACTTCAAAGAAGTGTTTGGCGATGTTCAAGCGCGATAAGAAGGACTTTTTGCGCCGTTTCGTAACTGTGGACGAAAAATGGACCCATCAAAATACACCAGAAACCAAAGAACAGTCGAAACAATGGAATTGTCCTGGCTAATCGAAGCTATAAAAGGCCAAAGTGGGTTTATCAGCCAACAAAGTCATGGCGACAGTTTTCCAGGATGAACACGGAATCGTCCATATCGATTACCTTGAAACGGGCAAAACGATCACCGGCGTATATTATGCAGATCTGTTGGATCGATTCGAAGCCGATTTGAAGCGAAAGCGATCGCATTTGGCAGAGAAAACGGTGCTCTTCCACCAGGACAACGCACTAGCGCACAGGTCCGCAGCCACAATGGAAAAATTTAATGAATTGCGCTACGAATTGGTTCGTCATCCACCATATTCCCTGCGATTTTTATCTATTTCCAAACTTGAAGAAATGGCTCGGGGGAAAGAGCTTTGGCTCCAGCTATGAGGCCATCGCTGAAACAAACGCCTATTTTGAATAATTTTCGAAATCGTATTATTTGGAAGGAATCGAAAAATTAGAAAAACGTTGAACGAAGTGTATCGGGCGCTACAAGGAGATTATGTTGAGAAATAAAATGAGTTTTGATCAAATAAATCCATTTCTTGTTTCATTTTTCAGGGACTCTTCACCTCTTCACACATGTTTCAGGAAATACATCATCCACATGTTGTCTACTATTGAAGCAAAATGTGGAAACGACTTCGAGAAGTGCTCAAAAAATAGTAATAAATATTATCAGTGGAATCGTTTTCCATAGGGCTAATAAGTACTCCGACCACAATTTCAGATACACATTCACTGTAAATCTTAGTTTTTGAATAAAACAAAAAAACTCACAAATTTGAGGTACTTTTTTTGAATTAGACGAAATATTCCCGTAACAAAAAACTACAATTTTATTTGTCCATGACTATTGTATAAAATATGCATAATGCATGTGTTTCCTCAAGCCTAATGATATCCATTAATCACTAGTGAATAACGAAATCATTATTCACTACCATCAATATGACAAACATGATAGAAACGTATAGGCAAATACGATAAAAATAGAGCGTGCTATGAAACGTCAAGTCAGATCGAATTTAATTTGAAAAGTCAACAATTTGTTGGTTCGACTTGTTTCAACAGCAAAGTTTATTAGTATCAAAGTATTATTTATGGGTCGTGGACAAAGTATAGTATTCTACTTGCATATTATGGCTATTATTCACTTGGATGATTTACGAACTTCATCCAAGTGAATAATAGCCACCATAATATGCTCGTTGAATAATATACTATTTTATTATATATTATATTATTTGTCTCAAGTTATAATGTTCAGCTTTATGCCTATATGTGAAGCATCACTCTGTATAATAAACATTAGACAGTAGTAATTTATACCTAAGAATAGTTTTTGTATTTTTATTTAAAATCATGTATACTTCGTTCAGCTTTTAATCAAGAAATAAAAGCTGGAAGCTTATATTCGTTTACATCTCAACATAGTGTGAGAGAAGTGTTTGAAGATTGAAGTAGGTACACAGATTGTGGATGAGAGAAACTGGTCTCTTGAGAAAGTAAGAAAAGAAGTAGCACGAAAAGAAATCATAAAACTAGTGCGAAATATTGAATACAACAAAAGCT
This sequence comes from Endomychus coccineus, assembly GCA_958510875.1. Taxonomy (NCBI): domain Eukaryota; kingdom Metazoa; phylum Arthropoda; class Insecta; order Coleoptera; family Endomychidae; genus Endomychus; species Endomychus coccineus. Next base: position 79,120,981 of record OY294067.1, read on the forward strand.
TGGAATATTATGTTGTACATAAAGATAATTTATCGCCTTCAATAGCGCAGGAATTTATTTCCCCAAAATTTTCAACAGAACAAAAACGGAATTGAGATTTGATAGCAAGCGGAATACTTAAAATATACGCCGAATGATGAACAAATATTTGCTCTCTTGAAACATATTTGCATATTCACCATTCATCCTTGAACATCTACGTAGGGGCGATTCTAAAGCGGAGCTGATAAGATTCAATCGTTTAAACGAGGGAAAAATAAATCAAGGAATTTTATTGATATGACTGTTTAGTGAAACCCAGGGTTGTAATAAATCGAAATTGTAACGCTTACAAAACGGATATAATGAATCGTTAAAATTTATTCAAAATAATCAGTCACTCGCTGCAATAAAATACCTGCATGATGCCATTGAATGAACTATCATGCGAAACAACATCGAAAATACAGGTAGCTTAGTCAGCATAGAACACGGTCGTACATACAGGTCTGGGGACTCGTATGTTTGACGTGGGTCTCTTACGCGTCGCCAAACTCGTAGTCCCTCGCTCAGCCACTAGCTAGCGCTTGGATCGGTAAAACGATTTCTTTCCGGAATCGCAAGCAGTGTTACCAAGTATTCTGATTTGAGAGAGGAATAGAACTGTTACTCTTGTCAAAATGTATTACTCACCTTAAAAATAACTTCCCCTTTTTCGTTATACATGACGCACACAAAAGACCTCGTTAAAACGATTTCTATCCGGAATCGCAAGCATCCAGTTTTTTCGCATTTCAGCATCTTTCGGCAGAAGTTTCTTGCTTTACACTTTTGTACCCCGTTTTAAATTTCGGCACAATGCACGGTTTCGTAATTTGTTTCTAAAAACGCAGGTATTCCTTGTGTTTACAAGTCAACTGACAGTTGTCAGAGAACACGGTCATATACGTGCCAGAGAACATCCCTCGCCACCCGTGACGTCTTTAAATACTAAGTGACAGTCGACGCTTAGCGGTCCCACTTCTCACATAGGAAACAGCCCCGAGTTTCCAGACCTGTATGTACGACCGTGGCATAGAACGATCAAATTTTATAGAACATTGACGAATTGATCATTGAACCCTCTGGATCAAATTTTTACGAATTAATCAATGACGACCGCCATTACATTAACAATTCATTATTAGTATAATTGGATTGGTGAAAATAAAGTGGGTAACATTTTTATTTCATCACTGCTATCGCTCATCACATCAATTCAGAAGAAACAAAGCAACCCAAGAGCATCAGATGATAATCCTAGTAGTATAAGATTCTTTCAAAGATGGAAAAGAGATTAACCCTTTTGGTGTGACTTAGATACTATTGAGCATGGAAGGAACGTAGCTTATTATCAAAAATAATCTAAGTAGTCATACACTAGTACCTCCCTCGTCAGTATTTTCCAAAAGATCATACAGAGTACAAAAGTCGAGATGAACAGCTAGTACATTATTTTCAAATCTATTCCATTTATAAGAAGTAGCACACATGTTCTTGTTAAATGCTAAAAAGGAAACGGGAGTGGAAACAGTATCAAACATTTCGATAAAATGTCGAAATATTTCCGAAGCGCAGGTTCATAGGTTAAAATCATAAACGTCATTCTCGTTAAGAATGATTTGAGGTCATACTTGTTTACTTTTACAACCAATTCACTTACGACAATTTCCATAAGTAAGTGCAGCACTATCTTCGTCAAACCAGATATATTTATTTTTACAGTTGGCAACACAATACATAGTTGCTGTAGATTTATTATATTGGCATGACAGTTCATAATTTATTGTGAATTTCGATAGAATTAAACTTCAACAGTACAGAAACTATTCTTCACAGGATTGCAACTCGACATACATTTACGTCGTGTGCTGTGTAAATTGCGAAACGTGTATTTTTTTATATCAGTACATTAAACTGAAAAATGAAGGTGTAAATACGTCTGTGTTTATCTTAGCGGGACATGGACCTTCCATGATGACACTGTCGGTATGTCTGCCAATGTTCTAGCACTAAAACTGTGATAACGATGAAAGTTGGTGGCGCAGTATAAAGTGTACATTGTACTTCATGCTAGGTAGTTGTGAATCAGGTTTTATTACTAGAGCGTAACTGATATTTCTCTCAGTAACAAAGGATATTGATTACCATGCTGGAATTCATCAAAACATCTTCCTAAATTGGTTTGAAATTCAACTTTTAGTGAATTTAAAAGAACCCTCCACCATCGTTGTGGATAATGAATAAATTGCCAACAAACACCCTCAGGAAATGTGTTAGGTATACAAGAATGGCTAAGTAGGAATAATATACCTACATTATGATATCATCTTTAAACCACTGTTGTTGATCTTGGTAAAAATGAATCAGCCACAACCACTATTCGTAGCAGATAATTATGTTCACTGAAATATATGGCCAAAGAAGTGCTTCGTGTCCCCCTTTGCCATTACAATTTTAACCCCATTCAACACACTATAAACAAGAAATAATCACTATTATCCCCTGATAATATTGATTGTATAGTGGATAAGGGTGATTATTTCTCATGTATAGTGTGAATCTTTTTTTTTATAGCCCATTCAACACATTTTGAGTATATCTAACTACTACTGGGAACATGTTGCACAGATGGTAGTTCGGCTGAAACATCAAGTCGCTATGTGCAAAGAGACTAAAACCAACTCAAGAAATAATAATGAGCGAAGACTATTCGACATGCTGATAAAGTAGATAATTTTGTGTTATTGTTAATGTGCATTGTTTAACGTAACTATGTGTGTTAAGACAGTGGAGTATGTCACGGGTCGAAATGACACCAAGAGTCATTACCTGATTTCGTCAGTTTGTTTCAAAATTTACGTAATATTTCAATTATCTCTGTATGTTGGTGCATTGCAATTTTACTTATTAAGGAAGCGTTTGGTTATAGTTACTATTTGTTACAATAATAATATCAACTTTTTTCATTCAACTGTATATTACATAGAATCTCATACTATATTGAACCATAGTTCAGTTTGTATAACGTATACTGTATAACCATAATTCTATGTTTCAGAATGACACTGCCATAGAATTCAATTCGTTCTTCCTACGTCGATGTATCGGTTCACTGAAAGATTAGGTCAAGTTCATTGTTCATCTTCTCATTTCTTTGGCAACTTAGCTTCCGTATGTGTCGGTCACAAGTTATTACGCAGTAAATGTGCATCTGGTTTTAATTGTTTAATCCTTCGATTTTATATCGGATTGAAAGCATTTTTTACTGAATTAAATCGTAATTTATCATTGGGATATAATTTCGTTGGTATATGAAACCTTGTTTGACTGACAAAAGTTCTTTCATACGAAAAACCCGTCCCTCTGGGTTTTGTGCTTTAGCTTTGGGTTTCTTTTTTTTGGTTTGGATTTTGGCCTTAATTTTATTATCCTAGCTTTTATTAATTACATTATTATCTTCCCTGATTGTACTACCTGAGATTTCTCTTGGTAGTCTGGAAAACGTTCCTGACTCACTTATTTGGATTGAACTTGGTGAACCTGAACTTTTGAACCTGAACTCTCAATCGGAATACTACATTCATCCTGGACTTGGATTTTGAATGTTATATCGAGCAGTTGGACATCTACCAGGACTGCGAATTGAAGCCTATGCCAGTCACCGTTCCATCGATATAAACGAGATCTGCACACTCAATAACTAATAGTCCAGGCTGTGAACCGGGATTTTAGCAATAATAACAAAAAAAAAAACATGTATGTTCGAAACAAAAATTTTTTTTGCATCGGCTTCAGGAGGTTCTCATTCATATACCTTAAAACCTCTTGGGAACCCCAACCCCACTCATTGAGGGCGAAAATGGTCCGAAATCTCCAAGTCTTGAATTGTATTTTCTACAAAAAAGATATTTTGGCATTTCGAGTGCACCTAGGAGGTTTTTTGGGTTGCTGAACACGAATCCGTAGCCAGATTTACTTGCAATCCATCGTAGGGGTGATCAAATCGACAAAACTGGCCCTTTTCGCACCCCTATATGTTATTTTGCAATTTACGTGTTTTTGGCTTTTCGAATGCACTAAGGAGGTTTTTTGTGTCGCTGATCACGAATCCGTAGCCACATTTACAATTCATCGTACGGGTGGTAAAATAGACGAAATTGGCCATTTTTGCACCCCTATATGTTATTTTGCAATTAACATGTTTTTGGCATTTCGAATGCACCAAGGGGGTTCTTTGGGTCGCTGAATACGATTCCGAAGCCAGATTTACTCCGAAGTAATTTTAAAATGGAAAAATATTACAAATTTAGAAGCGTGTCAAATTAGCCATTTTTGTGAATTTCCCACGCCTACGATGATATTTGAGTAAATCTGGCTTCGGAATCGTGTTCAGCGACCCAAAAAACCTCCTTGGTGCATTCGAAATACCTAAAACACGTAAATTTCAAAATACATATAGGGGTGCAAAATTGGCCAATTTCGATTGCAAGTAAATCTGGCTACGGATTCGTGTTCAGCGACCCAGCAAACCACCTAGATGCACTCCAAATGCCAAAATACCTTTTTTTGTAGAAAATACAATTCAAGACTTGGAGATTTCGAGCCATTTTCGCCCCCAATGGGTGAGGTTAGGGTTCCCAAGAGGTTTTAAGGTGTATGAATGATCCTGAGAACCTCCTGAAGCTAATGCAAAAAAAAATGTTTGATTCGAACTTACATGTTTTTGTTATCTATGTAACTGAACTATTGATTATTAATCTTTTGTAGAACTGAACAGAATTTATCTTCATATAAATTCAAATACATCTTTTTCCTTTCTATTCATTTAGTCATATTATAGACTATATTATATAACTAATTTTGTTAAATATATCATTTTTCTTTTCTCTGACTCATTATTTGCGCTAGTTAGCCGGGCACTGTGATAAGTAATATTCATTATTTTGATGTGCTTGTGCAATAACTACAAGTTATAAATTTAATACTCACAACACTAAATTTAATACAAATAAATGGTATCGATTTCAAGCTGTACTTTTTTGAAATTTAACTTTTATACCTGTGTTTCAAACTGTTAGTTATCAGAATTGGGTTTATTATTTATTATTAATCTTCTCAAGAATATTTTCTTCTAACTCCCAGTCAGTTTTCGTTCAACTAAGTAGATAATACCATAAGTAATGTGTTTTTATTCCGTGCTACAAAAGTAAGTAAAACATTGAAAATCTGCCCAACCTGACAACAATGGCTGGCCTTGAGTCATGACGACATATTATTATTAAAGTGAATGAACTATAGCACATGCTACATACTAAACTTTCTAATCCGAAAAAAATATAATCCTTTTAAGGCAACTGGAAATTAGCACCATTTTCATTGATTGAAATATTCTTTTCAGCCTCCGAATACCAATTTTTAGATACAATTCGAATTTCTTCACAAGTACTGAAGATCTTCGCCGTACAACATGACCACACACTATATGTAAATTCTCTTATTTTCTTAAGTAGAAAATTATTTGTTAGAAATCGCAAAATCGAGAGATCATTTATCTAAATTCAATGTGATTTACAAGCTAGTTCACGATCTCGAACAATCCTTTCGGATAATACGTCCATACGAAAGATCCCTTACTTAACTTGTTACGTTCCCTGATACGGCTTTATGAAACAGAATTATAAGGGCCAACAGATCGAAACAAATAACTTGAGATACAAAGGAATAAAGCGTACAAGTTTTCGAGTCCGGTGTTGACTGTGGAACTATTCAAGTATTCAAATCTAGAGCAGATGTTCCTCCTCGAAAGACCTCATTATGAACAATTGAATATAAGACGTTGAAAGGATTTACATTCGTGCTCATATACAATCGGCGTAAATGAATTTTATACTGTTCCATCCAGTATTATTGGATGCTACTCCATTTCCTTTTTGACAAACAGATACATATGAGACTAGATAAAGCTGTAAAATATTTAGAATACCTAAAAAGAAATTGGGATAGGAATTTGATCTTCTTGTTAGCTTCTTAGCCGCATATTTACGACCCACGAATTACTTTCTTCGTTCCGATTGAAAGAATAAAAATGACAAAATTGAAGTGTGGAACGACCTTAATGTATTCCTTCATGATGGGTGAACCCCTCATTGGAAGAAAGAATATTGACCGTATTAGGGACAGTGCTTTATTCAAAAGAGTCTTTATTTCTGATTTGCTATTTGTTCCGAAAGATTTTCTGTCGCAATTTACACCACAAATATCGGAATGGGATAAACATTTAATGTTCTAGCAATATAATTCGAACAACAACGTTCATTTAGCATTTCTACAATGAAGACCACAATGAAGCTAATTATCTCTAAATTTCATTATGATAACAATGTGTTGAAATGAAGTTATTTGCAAAACTTCAAAGTTCACCAACAAGAGAATTAACAATGCAGACTAAAACAACATTACCTATCCATATCCGCCGGAAATTCCATTAAAATGAAAACTTTCAGATTTAAATTTCATTATTGTTACAACAGGAGCAAATGTATCCTTGAGCAAATAAAACGGATATCTCGTGCAAATGCGACGTCTTGTTTAGACAAGAGGCTGAGATCTCGCACAATGTGTTCATGCATATTCATGAGGAAATTTGCTTCAATCGTTGTATTGTAATGTACCTTCGTATACTTCGCTCCCACTTGAACCCAGAGCAGACTTTACAGCGTTACACACTATCTTTAACGCTTTTTCTACCAAACCCTAATTCTCCCCTAATTCACTGACGAAGAAACCTCGTCCGGTTTTTTAAGTTGCTTTCAAACATGTGTCACTCTTTCTTTTCTAAAGACATGTTTGGTTGATATACTCTCAGCAACATACAAAACACTGAATTGCGAATTTTTGCTAACTTTTGAGTCAGACATGACCGAAGTTGAAATAATGAAAATGTAGTATTCGACGACAATGAATACAATGTATAGTTGAATCCAGACTAGAATGGAATGAATGGTTTCCGCTGGAATTGTGTACGCTTCAAATTACGAGGGCTGGCCTTGACCGTATAACGAAACACCTTGAATTTACCGCTTGCACATGCATGTCAACAACAAAATTTGACACACATCTCTACGTAGAATACACATAAAATCAGTATTCTGTTCGAAACGGTAATTTTGTAAAAACTAGCAGCTATGTATTAATAATTCTTCATACGATATATTTCTTTGCATGTTCAGGAGGTTGTTAACGTGGTTACCCTGCCTACCCTTAAGGTCATTTTTATTTTACGTAAAAGAAATTAGTAGTATGATTAGTTCCTGTTTTTGTTTATAAATCTATTAATAATATTGATCTGAATCATTTTCACTTTCCTATATCTACTAATAGTCCAGGCATTTAAGGAGGAGATCGACGATTATAGTCCGAATTTCCGCGAGGTTTAATTGTTGTCTATTCTTATGTATTTTAAGACGCTGAACACGATGGTGTAGTTTAAATTTGGATTAACCCTGTGCTCGAAAAACTATGACCATTTTTCGGACCCAAAAATGGCCATTTTTCTTTTTTTTTGCGTTCTGAGACAAAACAATGGGCATGGAAAAATGTTTGAACAAAAGTTGTTGAACAAAAGTTGTGGGCCCAAGATAGGGCCCATTTATTGTGTTTTTTAGCACATTAAAAAATGGAGTATATGTCGAAGAGTTTTTGTGTTTTTCATATTCTGTTTTGGTGGAAAGATAGTATTTTTATTTCTCTTCTTTCGGTTTCTGGTATTTTGACCTACCTCATTTTTTGGGGCCATTTTGAAAAATCCGTATTTTACCGATTTCAGACGAAATACCTACGTTATCGATCTAAACCTAAATCGATTCGATCTTATTATTCTGCACCTAATATCCAAAATTCGAGCATTTTGGTTCAAAGACATCACTTTGGCGCCATTTTGAAAATTTTGGACCACCGAAAAATTTAAATTTTTTGAGGTTAGAAATTTTTCACGAAATTACTTATGAATTGCCATGAATTTTCAGCAAAAACGGTTAGTCTGAAACGCATCGTCAATGGTAATACAACCAAGAAAAAATATATGAAATCAGTTGAAAGTGAGAGAATTATTCAGAAATATATTGTATGATTTGTAATTACTTGGCCGAATTCTACTATCGCATTTCTGATACATTCGGATGGTAAATATCGATGTATGGACGATACGCATCTACGCACAACCCGTAGCAATGCTGATAAGTCAATCAAGATATAGAAATATTTACTGATTCGGACTGACTATGTCAATACCAATTTATTGTAAATCCTCGTATCCTGGATCCTGGATGTTGTATTTAATACTAACCGAACTATATTTTTATCCTTTAAAACATTAGAAAACATCAAAATAATTACACAGCAAATTAATAAATTAATTTGACATCAGTATCATTTTGAGACATGAACCACGTTTGAAGGGCTTATATCTTTTTTTTCTATACTTTGATTACACGAGAGAGAAACCTATAATGTTCGAAGAATCGTATTATAAGTAAGGGAAGTATTATAATCGGTTTTACTTTTTTTTCTGGGTTTTCGCGGATACTCGTTATGGGCCTTTATGAATCGATCTAGACTATTTTTGAGGTGATGTATGTGCGCGTGTAAAATCTATGGAGACGATTGCGCCGTTCCTATTGGTCGTATGGATTTCAAATTTTGCTAATAGCTAAATTGGTGAAAATAGGAAGGGTACTATTTTTGGGCGCGGTAGCCTAGTTTCAAGTGGTATTTTTGACGTCCATTTTCAGTTTTTCAAATGGAATTATAGTATCTTACTGAACCAAGAACAAGAATGTTTTTCTGGTTATAAATATATATCACACGCATATAACACTGGTCTACAGTGGTTTTGTTGCCCTAGATATAAGATCTATTTTGGATATATTTATGCTCAGAATTCATGAAACTATCAATGATTTTGTAAGATTTGCTCTCGTTTATTTTTAAATCTTTATTTTCATTTAACATTACAAAAATCGGAAAACATGAAACAAAATAACAGATATATTTATTATGTCAGTTTTGTTATGAAAAATAAGGATACATCGAAGTAAACAGAGAGAAAAATGTCGAAAATATATGTTATATTTCAATAAAACGCCTTTTTTGTAATTTGCCTCCATTTTGATTTTCTAATAGACCCATTAACGAACGCAACGTCATCACTTGCCGTGTCTTAATATCCAAAAAAAGCACGGAACTTTTTACATTTTTAGGATGGCGAGCTTGATGCGGAATTATCTTGTCATCATTATGTCAGTTTAAATGACAGTGTCGAGCATCAACAACTCAAGAAGAGAAAGTCATCGACGTGTCCAGTGGAAGAATTGATTTCAGCTAATACACAATATGGTTTAGATATTTGTACTAATAGTCGTTTTCTAGTGTTATTGCTCTTTCCAGTAGAGACGAAACTAAAATTACGGAAACAAAAGCGATCACAGAACCACTGAATCAAATTTTGACTTTCAAAATTAAGATGTTACCAACCACCATAAAAATCCCTAAATGGACTAAATTGAACATTTTTGTTTAAAAACGGCATAAAAAGGGCAAATTACAAAAAATAGTATAAACAACTCGTTTCCTAAGACCTTGAAGCACTCATTCTTTAAAAGAACTCGTGGCTTCGCCACTCGTTTTTTAAACTTGAATTCGTGCTTTAAGACGAGTCTTAGGAAACTCGTTCTTTAATATACTATTATGAGCTTTTCTTTTATAATTTTCCAGTGGACAATCTCTTTTGAAGAACCAGCAGTAATCTGCCATCATGTGACGAACGGACCGACCCTGATACCTTTCTTCCATCACTTTTAGATCTTGGTGGAACCGCTCTCCCTGTTCCTCACTATAATTTCCTAAATTATCCGGAAATGTATCCAGATGATTGCGGAGAGTGTAACTTGATACTCATATTAGCTCCTAGAGTCTGAAAGTTTGGTAGCATATTTTGCACAATTTGGGGCTTTATGGCCTAGGAAATTTTTGACTACCAACACAACACTTTTCCAAGCTTCACTTTCCGGAACAGTCATAACTTTCATTAATTGCCGTATTTGAGGACCATCAAATATTCCACCTTTCAACTTTTCCATACTAAGCTTCGGAAATTTTCTACAAACTTAATTAAAACAATCTCTTTCCTTGTCCAACGCTTTGACAAATTGCTTTATCATTTCTAACTTGATACGTAATGGTGGAAGTATGATTTTGTCTCTGCTCACCAACGGCTCCCTTAATAAATTGGCTTTACCGACCGTTAAAAAATTTCTTCCAGGCCAAACATCTTGTTTCCAATGAAGTTGCTTAGCTCTACTGTCCCACATACAAATGAAGCAAGGGTATTTCGTGTATCCACTTCGTTGACCGAGTAAAAAATTAACCATTTTCAAATCCACACAGATCGGCCTTTGATGCTCCGAGTAATTAATTTTTTCTAAAACAATTTTATATTTTCGTACTCTTCTTTGAGTTTTGTTGAATGGGCAATTGGAATTGATGCATACTTATTTCCATTGTGCAGTAAGACACATTTTAAACAAAGTGTTAACACATGACAACTTACACAGATTTACGTGTAAGTACTTCAATATTGTCAAATAACTGAGATCTCAGCCGTTCTGCTGGGTAAGGGGCCTGAGAGTTGGGATCACGTGATGTTTGTATGCGCGAAAAAGGTGCGCAGAACCCTAATCATGACTGGAAATATTAATTTTATTACTAACAAGCCGATAATTGATCGAAATATAAGATAGGCAATTATCATAAAAACAAAAGCACATTCAATACTTTCAAGAATAAATTCGTAATCTGGGCACTTGAAAACGTCAAAATTTGCTAAGATATTCAAGGCAACAAAAAAAAATTTTTTTTGTAGAGCTGTGTAATCAATACCTTTATCAATTAGAGTATATTAATAGTTACCGTCACATAAGCAAATGTTAATACAATTTTATTTGGAAAAACGGCGGTGTACTAGCTTTAACATAAACCTAGGCCCAACGCAAGAAACACATTTCTATGATCGATTCGTAGCACACTATATAATCAATATCTTTATGAATTATAGTTAATAGAATATTCAAAGAGCAAAAAATATTTCGAGTAAGTTGTCTTAAAAGTTTGGGCTCTTGGACTACCTAAATAAAATTATGTTAATATTTGCACATGTGACTAGTAACTAATTGCAACAAATAGTTTTCTATTGATTTTATTTGGTGCTGGCTAGCTGTCAAGGTAGCTCATATTTTTCCAAAACCAATTGCAACAGATTTGTTTTAGCAAAATATCAGCTCTCTATTGTTTTCAGATTTTTAAAAGCATTTTCAACCACCGAAACAACAAGTTTAAATTTGTTCGTAATTTTTTAACCTTCGGTTGAAAATTTCGTTTTATCGATATTTAGCCTCATTTCGGTCAAAAAAAATCTCAAACCCATGTTATTGATCGGAAATTTTCCCCAGAATCTTAATTTTCAAACTGTTTGTTGCCAATGGCCCGCAAGCGGAAACTTTTTTTTTAAGAGCAATTTCTCAAAAACTTCATCTTCGATTTGCTTGAAACTTGGTGTGAAAGTAGCTGAAACTATACACTTTTGAGTGCTTACATAACCGAGTTGGGTATTGTACTTAAACAGGAAGTTAGGACCAATTTTTGAATCTTATATTTTTGAAATTGAATTTTTCAATTTTACCGCCAAAGTATGTCATTCTCGGTTTTGAAACTTATTTCAACGAATTCCCCGGAAAATTTTACATGAAAAACCATTTTTTTTTTATTTCAAATTCATTTTCTCTATTAATACTTTATTATTTCAAGTACATATTATTCTAATTATTGGATTATATCGTATTTGAGTTTTTCCCCCGTAAAAATTCATTTCTTTACACAAGCAAAATGATATTTTGCAAAAAATAAAAATTATATAAGTACATGGTTTTTTCTAATTTTCGGGCCTTTGTCTCCGTTGATGTTGAAAGTATTAAACAATTTCATATAATACAAATATAAAATCGAGTCTCCATAATACTGCTGGGAGTTGGTTATTGTTTAGATGCTGTAGTGTTTATTAAAAAAGTGTAAACAAATATTGAAAAAAACACGTTCACCAACAAGGCAGCGTGACTTATACGAATATGTATAGTTCGAGTTGTGTGAAAAACAATAAATTTTCATTTTCTTCGTTTGACATATTTTCAGTGGCAAAAAATATTATTTTAACCAGGTTCACTTATTCCTAATTATAGCTTTCATCAGTGGCGGCTCGTGAACTTTTCAAGAGAGGAGGCTGGACATAAAACGGTTCTGTATAAATATACTCTATTCAGCCAATTAATTTAACCTTTGCGCAGCTACTTCAGTGACAAAATTAATTGTTACCCAGCAAGAACCAACGTGGAGGTATAGATTTTCTCTTGCCATCAAATTTTTTCTCGTTCATTTTTTTGTTTTTTAATTTTTTTTTGAATTTTTAATATTTTTTCTTTTTTTTGGAATTTTTCATATTTTGTTTTTTTTATTAATTTTATCAACTTTTTTTATATATTAACGGAATTCTACAGTCTTTAATTTGCGAAAAATGATGAATAATATTATCATAAAATGTATCATTATGTTTTAAGTGTTTTACTAAATCTTTTTCAATAGATATTAAACTAACATTGAATAAACGATTTTGGCCCATTGTATTTCGCATGTATGTTTTAATTCGTTTGAGAGTAGAAAATGATCTATCCACCGATGCCGACGTGACAGGAATGGTGACTGTCAAACAAAGTAGTTTATAAAACTGAGGTAGAACTTGTTGCAAATCATTATCTATCATATATTTTATACAATAACGTGACTGTCCTACTGGCCTAAAATATCTTTATCCGAGTATACAACGCATAATTCATTGTGCAGTGGTATTTTATCAAAAAAATTTATATTTTAGAACTAAGTTATCTAAAAGTGTATGGGGAAACTCTTTTGAAAAAGATTCGAAAAATCTTCGATTCGTTAAGTCGAAAAACTTCAATTCATGTAAATCGGAAAATCGAATCTCAATTTGTCCTTTAATAGTATCTAAAATTTAAATTTTAAACCAACAACAGCATATAATGAAACCTGATCTGTTGAAAAGTCATCACTGTTTAATATAATATCAAATGTTTCAATTAATTTGTCTTTATTTTTATGGATGGTAAGCACTGCACTTGATGTAAAATTCCATCGAGTTGGAGCATTACAGTGAATTCTGTTTCCTACTATGTTATTTAAAACTTACGTTCGTTTGTTTGAAGACCGTTTAAATGTCCCGCCATTACTGATGCGCCGTCGTAAGTCTGATCAATTGATTTATTCGCAAAGTCAAATCGTTGAAATGTTTCCATTAAAAAATTGAATAGATGGACCGCTGTTCTTCCCGAACTAACATCGTAAAACCCTAAAAATCTTTCCACTAGTTGTCCATTTTTTACAATTAATAATTTACCGAACAGACAAATTCTAATCTAACATTATTTCGCGTGGCGTCACTCAACTATTATACCAGCATAAAACAAAACGAGCACCGACGCAACACGCATGTGTCGTATTCCGTACCACACCGACCGTACTGAACTTAAAGGCGGGTGGCAGGCTAGCCTACTGTGAGTGTTGCCGTTTCAGCTATGTCTTACGGTATTTAGCAATTGGACTGGTCGGAAAAACGGCAACTGTGTTGAGCAACACGTGTTTACAGCTTAGGGTTTCAGATATATAGATAGTCTAGCCTCAGGGCACTGTTGCCAGATTAAAAATAACTACCGAGAACGGGGAATTAATTGTAAAATTAAAAAAATTATTAGCGAAACATGAAATAAAATGAAGAATGATCAACAAGATAAATTGGTGAGGAGGCTGAGCCTCCTTAGCCTCCTTCGAGGGGCCGCCACTGGCTTTCATAAGTTTTGTGTTTTTGCAATATTTTGATATACGTGGTTATATTATTATTATTATTATTATTTTAGCAGCTGAATGTTATGTATAGTGACTTAATCAACAAATTGTATGAGTAAAGAAATGTATTTTCAGGGGGGCAAAACGCAAATACGATATTATAATCCTATAATTAGAATAATACGTACCTACTTAATTAATAAAGTACCTACCTAGGTATTAATAAAGAAAATGAATTTGAAATTGAAAATAAATGGATTTTCATGTAAAATTTTCCGGAAAATAAGTTTCAAAACCGAGAACGACATACTTTGACGGGAAAATTGAAAAATTAAATTTCAAAAATATAAGATTCAAAAATTGGTCCTAGCTTCCTGTTTATGTAGAATACTCAACTCGGCTATGTAAGCACTCTCAAGTAATAGTTTCAGCTACCTTCACACCGAATTTCAAACAAATCGAAGATACTTACTTCTTTGAGAAATCGCTCTTTAAAAAAAAGTGTTTTTTTCAAGTTTCTGCGCATGCACGGGCCTTCAAACGGTTTGAAAATTTAGGTTCTGCGGAAATTTTCCGATCAATTACATGGTTTTGAGATTTTTTTGACCAAAATGAGGCTAAATATCGCTAAAAACAAAATTTTCATCGGAAAGTTAAAAAATGACAAAAAAAATTACATTGCTTGTTTCGGTGGTTAAAAATGAGTTTAAAACTCTGAAAAAAATAGACATAATATTTTGCTATAACAAATATGTTACAAATGGTTTTGAACCATTTTGAGAAACTGCTTGTGCAAAATTAGATTTTTGGCGTGGAATGCTCCTCCTTATAAAATAATTTTTTTTTGCGTAACAAATTTGCGATTAACTTAATTTAATTTGTTACGATAGTTATTTTGTGGTGGGCTACAATGACTGGGCCAACTTGATATATCTCTAAAACACTTTTCTGATAAGGTTGCAACAGTTTCTCTATTATTTCTCGAAACATTATAGCGATATTGCATATCTATGTCTGTATAAATACACGAGAGAAATATAATGAAATTGTACAAATTACTCCGAATGAATGCTCCATATATAGATAAAAAGTGAAGGTATACTCGTAGTATAAGTTATGTTAATACTGTAAAAATTATTGTTGGAATTTAAATTATGCTCAATACATGCAAGAATGACGTGCACCTGGCGTAGATAACACATATGCTGAACCAGTAGACCACGGTCCTCCGACAAACATAATCTAACCTGCTTCAAACTAATCCGGATTTGCATACTATGCGGTAATACATACATTTAACCATCTCGT
Source organism: Endomychus coccineus (assembly GCA_958510875.1). Lineage (NCBI taxonomy): Eukaryota > Metazoa > Arthropoda > Insecta > Coleoptera > Endomychidae > Endomychus > Endomychus coccineus. Next base: position 79,136,272 of record OY294067.1, read on the forward strand.
TATGAACTAACACAAACACACTACATCGTTACATGACTCCCCGAATGTTTGCTATACTAGAGATAAAGGCAAATATTAGATGCAGTTGAAGTCACTGTAATGTTCTAAATATTTGGTCACTGGTCTAGCATTTAATGGAAGGAAATTAGTTTACATTTGAATATACGAGTAGAACGTGATATTCATGGCAGGATTATCCATTCAATTAGTGTCAAAGCATGTTCAATCAGACTTCAAGGAATCCAAGAATAATATAAATCTAGAGAATTTATATTATATATGAAGAAATTTGAATAATGTTCAGATTCTTCTGATATTCTTTTATTTGCTCAACCCAGCAGTCTTTTAATATTTGGAGAAAGCACAAAACATACATTTCTCAATAAAAACGGAATCATCACCAAAAATACCAAAGATATGTATTGAATCCGAACAAAACATATGAAACGATTGATAAAATATATATTAAATCATCCTTTCAGGACACCAAGGAAATGGTACTTTTGATGGCATCTTTCCAGGTAAACATCGAAATGTGTACTTCGATAACCCAGAATTTTTTTTACAATATAAGTGTCCGTCTGTCTATACGTATAAACACTCTACATCCTAAAATGCGAATTACAATTATATGTTCGGCGACTTGGCCTTGGACTCGTTGCATTCCGGCTATATCGACAAGAAACATATCAAAAAAACTTTAACCAAACATCGCTCATCCACGAATAACTTTGATCAGATTCCAAAAATATTTATTGACAGTTCAAGGACATTGATCTACAATAAGAAATGAACTACTTAATTTGGTGCAACAAACTGACTAGTTTTTCCATAACATTATATTTCTTTTGAGCTCCGTTCAACAACAATAAAAATTATTGCTACGAGAATGGCACCTTGAATTACTCTCAATTACAGGTCGATCACATTCCAAGACAATAAATTGCTTCTTATGAGCCATTGCAACTTGATATGGTATTCGACATGGAAGGGGCACCTACAATGCGGTGCATCGTTTAATATCATGGAAACCCTTTGAAGAAGGTGGCACCTGCGTTTGCATGTTCACGAATCTGTCTAAAACTTTCCATCAGTGGCGGCTCCTCGAAGGAGGCTAAGGAGGCTCAGCCTCCTCACCAATTTATCTTAATGATCATTCTCCATTTTATTTCCTGTTTCTCTGATAATTCTTTAAATTTTACAATTAATTCCCCGTTCTCAGTAGTTATTTTCAATCTGGCAACAGTGACCAGAGGCTAGATTCTCTATATGTCTCAAACGCTAAATACGTGTGGTCAACACAGTTGCCGTTTTTCCAACCAGTCCAATTGCTCTACATCAAGTAAAACACTAGAATTGCAACGTTCTCTGTAGGCTAGCCTCTCGTTCGCCGTTGGTCAGTCGTATGAAATACGCCTGGGAGGCGTAGTAAGGTTAAGTAGTTAAGTTATAATTTATCTAATCGGAATTGGTGAACTTTAAAATGATGAGTGACTTAGTTGCTGAGTTCTTAGAAAATCCATCTAGTGGATTAACATATGATAGAAAAGTGTTCTTCAAAAACAAACGGCCTTTACCGGATTTGAAAAGATTAGTTATGACAGCATAGGTAAGTTTCAAAATCGCAGGAACATATTACATCGAGTCTTAAGTTTAAATTAACCGGTAAACAGAATATTGTTAATGTGATTGATTCTGCTCTTACACGCGAAATAGAAACAGCGATCAATTTATTTAATTTCTTAATGGAAACATTTGAACGATTTGACTTTGCGAATAAATTAAGTAATTGCTCAAACCTACGACGGCGTATCTGTAATGGCGGGACATTTAAACGGTCTTCAAACAAAAATAAAATCAGTTTCGCCTCAGGCTATTTTCACCCATTGTTACGCTCACAACATGAATTTGGTTTTAAGTAATGCATGTAATTCCATTAAGGAAGGTAGAATTATTTTTTCCAACTTATATTCATTTTCAAATTTTTTTAGCGAATCCACCAAACGAACTGAAATTTTGAATAACATAGTAGGAAACAGAATTCCCTGTAATGCTCCAACTCGATGGATTTTTACATCATGTGCAGTGTTTACATCCACAAAAATAAAGACAAATTAATTGAAACATTTGATTTATATTAAACAGTGATGACTTTTCGACAGATCAGGTTTCATTAAATGCTGCTGTTGGTTTAAAATCTTATTTAGAAAATGAAGAGTTTTTGTTTTTTCTCGATACTTTTAAATTAATATTTGAACAAACTGATCTTATTTTTCAAATTTTACAACATAAATTCACTGATATGTTTTATTCAAGAGATCGTTTAAAACATCTCATTCATAAAATTTCAAGTTTCCGTAATACAGAATTTCATTTTAATATTTTATTTCAAAATTTTTCAACTGATGAGGCTCCTCCCGCGAAAAGGAGGAAAACATATAATTTGGTAGACAAGAAACTACATTATAAACAACTTTTTTATGAAATGTTAGATACTATTAAAGGTCAAATTGAGATTCGATTTTCCGATTTACATGAATTGAAGTTTTTCGACTTGACGAATAGAAGATTTTTCGAATCTTTTTCAAAAGAGTTTCCCAATACACTTTTAGATAACTTAGTTCTAAAATATAAATTTTTTGATAAAATAACACTGCACAATGAATTATGCGTTTTATACTCGGATAAAGATATTTTAGGCCAGTACGACAGTCACGCCGATATGATAAAATATATGATACAGTCATTTGCAACAAGTTTTACCTCAGTTTTATAAACTACTTTGTTTGACAGTCACCATTCCTGTCACGTCGGCATCGGTGGAGAGATCATTTTCTCTCTCAAACGAATTAAAACTTACAATGCGAAATACAATGGACCAAAATCGTTTACACAATGAAAAAGAAATGATTCATTTTATGATAACATTATTGATCATTTTTCGCAAACTAAAGACCGTAGAATTCCGTTGATACATAAAAAAAAGTTAATAAAATTAATAAAAAAAAACAAAATATGAAAAATTCCAAAAAAAAAGAAAAAATATCAAAAATTCAAAAAAATAAAAAACAAAAAACGAACAAATTTTTTTTGTCAAGAGAAACTCTACACCTCCACGTTGGTTCTTGCTGGGCAACAATTAATTATGTCACTGAAGTAGCTGGTACGGTCGCTGTGCAAAAGTTAAATTAATTGGCTGAGTAGAGTATATTTTTAAAAAAAGTTTTATGTCCAGCCTCCTCTCTTAAAAAGTTCACGAGCCGCCACTGCTTTCCATTGTGTATCACTGTATCTCATTGAGAACTAATTATCAAATTTGAATATTTTGTTGTAAGTGGTAACTGTGCTGTAACGCAAGCATTTTTGTTTACGACAATAGTCTGATCTAAGAGATGACAGTGGAGAGAGGAGTGCCTCAGGGCTTTATTCTGGGCCACTTATCTAAGGTTCATCAATGATCTACCGAACTACATACATATTTTAAAATGTTTAGTATTAAGTATTTGCAGATGACTACAACTACTGAAGTTCAATCCTAAAGATAGCATACGCGTGCAAATAAATAGCATCAAAATTGAAATTGACAAAAAGGTAGTTTGGTGCCAACGAACATTATTTAAATGATGATGAATCTAAATTACTACATACTGTTATTTCGAACCAAATATCAAATAAGGCAACATCAACAGAACAAAATTATTCCGCAAAAATGATTTATTCTATTTGTAGTGAATTTATAAAAGTACTCAGGGGTTATTATTCTTGTTATTTCTTGGGTAAAAATCAAGATAATGAACTCCCACTCTTAAATGCACTTTATTTTTATTGCCATACCGTAAACGGTTAAATAAATATTTTCTCACAGTAGTGAATGTCATGTTTTATTTTTACTCTAGCATTTACATATGCTGGTATTAAAATATGGATTGTTTGTTTATTAATTGTGTAAACAGATACGCTGTGAACATGGAATACATCAGTGTTGAAATCGACTTGTACATACATTCAGCATTCAACCAGTCACATGAATAATTATCATTTATTCACAGATGCTTCCATCAATGTCTTTTTCCACTGGAGATCGTTAAATGTAATTGCAGATTTTTATTTGCATCCCAGCAAGTAACAAACTGCATACCACGAAGCGTTAATTGCATTCGATATCTTGCTGAATATTTAGCGCATTATTTATTCGCAATTATAAAATACACTATAGTAACACATTCAACTAATTATAACATATTTCAAAGTTTCTACTAATAGTATAGATAATTAAAGAATGCCGAGCTTGAAACTAAGAATAATATTATAGCTTATCATTGAATTCCCAGAACGTATTCTCTCTACAAATAGGTAATAATTTTCAAAGTGAATTTATTTCGAACATCGTTCAATGGAATTCCATTTTCTTTAAATAGTCAATTGAAACACTTTTTTCTTCTAAGGTGTTGCAATAGTTAAGGTTGGGTACAGTGACAAAATAAAGATTTCTAACAGACTGTATTCTGAAATTAGTAAAGCTTCACCCGATACCGTCTAAATATGAATCAGAATGATTTAATAAGCTATGTGTTCCCACCAGCTGTCTAAGTCAGCCACCACAAGTGAGAAAAATGTGACCCCTACTTATTGCCTACATTCTAGAATGCATATTCGTTAAATTTCTCGGTAATCTGTATTTGGTAGCTACAAACGTCGACATGTTGGGAACCTTAAGACTAATAAGTGCTTGATAACCATAGAACAGTTAAATTATAATATACAATTAATTTATCAAATACATAATTCTATCCGAAAACTACTTCGATAAAGTCAGCAGGAACATTTCAGCAGGACTCTATTAGAATTTCCGGCTTTTGTTGGGTCGTTAAATGCTTAAAAAAAAAAGATTTCGCTGAAATATCGAAATAAAAATATCTGTCATCTTCACCGCAATACTAGCAGAACCACGTAGAGAGCATGGACATTTCAGAAGAACGCAATGAAAAATGTATCATCATTACCGGGTGTTAATAGACTAATTAAATACCCAAAAGAAAGTTCCCGCTGCAATATTAAAATGTCGACTCGCGACATTTTATTGTATTGCATTGGAGATTTTTGCACACTGTGACCTAATATATCCATTGACCCTTCAGCTGCTTCGCCGTTCAGGATATCTTAGCGGCTACAGCAGTTCCTCCAACACTGTAGCTTTAAAGAGTTCAGGATGTCGGATGGCTTTACTCTAAGTAAATCACCCTCTTCTATTTGGTACGCTCCGAGGTGTCGTCTCCTTGCGTTTTGAATAGAGGTTTTGTTCTTCTCTTCGCAGTACCTGTAGTCTTCTTCTTCTACTAATCAGAGCTTCTTAAGGTGTCCTATTAGAATTGCCGTTAGTATTCTGAGTTTATTTTTCTTAGGTTGATGAAGTCATTAGATCTGTTCTGGTTTAGTTTCCCAGAAGTATCTTTGCTTGCCAAAGACCTTGAAGTCCAAACCAGCGATGGGATTTTTTGTTGTCTACTTCTTTTTTGACTTCTTTCAGTATTGTACTGGCGCTTATCCCGCAGAAGGGTTCAGGTCCCTGAAATAGTGATTCGAACCCATATTTAGCGAGTTTGCCTGCTTTTTGTTATACCTTCTACTCCGGTGTGTCCCGGAATCTATAAGAGAGTAACTGCATTGTTCTTGCTTAGTTCGTTTAGTTCCTCAAAGCATTCCCAGACCACCTTGGAGCTGATTAAGTGGGACCCAGGGCGTTGATGACTGCCTGACTATCCGACATGATGACTATTTCCTGTCTGCGGAGGTCTCTTTCAATATTGAACTGGACACATTTTCTTATAGCGTGAGCTTCCTCTAGGAAAATGTTCGGGGTTTGTCTAAGCTTTCAGAGTATTTGGTTCCAGGCTTATATACTTATATTCCAGTTCCTTCCGTTGTTTTAGAGTCATTTAATGGCCTTTTTACTGAGCTTTACTTTTTACTTGCAACGAAAACTTATGAAACAACTATTAAAAGTTTGATTTTCATTAATTTAATAAATAAATATGACTAATTTCGCTAACACCGTAGCTGTAATGGTTAAATTATTTATAATTTATTTAGCCGATAAAAAAAGGTAATTATGATATATTTCTGCTGAAATGTCCCTGCTAACTTTACCGTCATTCAAAAACAATAACTACCAGCTTCCATTTATCTGATGTGGGTACACTAATGCAATATAGTCCTATTAAAAAAAACTGTGTAGGTACTTGGCAAAGTTAGTATCCGCTTGTTTCACATTCTACAAGATACTCTTCTCATTTGTTTAAAGATAATGAAATAAATAATTTATTTCATACAATATTTCACACAACTAAATGAATAATATTCAAATTAGTAATGTTCTTACGAAATGTTATTCAAAAACAAATTTTCTGTTTCTAGGAATCGAACCCGACCGAGTATCCTAGCCCCTAGACCAGCGATACTCACTACGCGGCCCTCGGAACGATTTTTTGCGGCCCTCGGCTGTTAGGGGAAATAAATTTTAACTTATGTAATGAACATAATGTTATAAGCATATTGTTTGTAAGTTATTTAACCCTACCTTATAGTGTGGTATTGTAATAAAAAAACTTTTACTTTGATATTAATCTAAAATCTGCATATTTTATATTCCATATATACAGGATGTCCCAGGTTTTAGTAGCAGAACTTTCGACAGTCGATAGAAAATTTTATTTTGAGAAAAAAAATTCCTGAAAACATATATGCACAGACGCTTAGTTTTTGAGATACAGGGTGTAGAAATTGAAAAAAAAAATTGTTTTCTGCGAATATCTCTGGAACCGCTTATCGTACAGAGAACAGCTTTTGCAAGCAATTCCTACTCGTAGTAAGCTATGTTCTGTGTGATAAAAAATTTTTTTTAGTCATAATTTGTGAAGATTTTGAAAGGGTGGTTGGTGTTTTTCCCCCCAACTTCTACACCACTGGAAAAATTACGGTTTCGAGACAACCATTTGAACTGCCAATGTTTTCTACACAAAAAAGGTGTCATAAGCTCTAAAGTTGACCGTTTTCGAGAAAAATCAACTTTATGTTGAAAAGCATGGTCAATTTTTTGGTTTTGTTACTTGTTCTAACGTTTGAATAAATTTTGTTTAATTAGTAAGAATTGATCATGCTTTTCAACATAAAAGTTGATTTTTCTCGAAAACGGTCAACTTTAGAGCTTATGACCAGGAGTACCTTTTTTGTGTAGAAAGCATTGGCGGTTCAAATGGTTGTCTCAAAACCGTACTTTTTTCAGTGGCGTAGAAGTTGGGGAGAAAAACACCAACTACCCCTTCAAAATCTTCACCAATTATGACTAAAAAAAAAAATTTATCACACAGAACATAGCTTACTATGAGTAGGAATTGCTTGCGAAAGCTGTTGTACGATAAACGGTTCCGGAGATATTCGCAAAAAACGAATTTTTTTTTTCAATTTCAACACCCTGTATCTCAAAAACTAAGGGTCTGTGCATATATGTTATCAGGAATTTTTTTCTCAGAATCAAATTTTCTATCGACTGTTGAAGTTCTGCCCCTAAAACCTGGGACACCTTGTATATACAGGGTGTCCCAATATTGCTGGGACACAGAGCTACCACGTATTCTAGAGGTCAAAATAAGTCGATTGAGCCCAATTTACCTGTATACCAAAATGTACCGTTTGTCCGTGAGAAGAGTTCAAAGTTTACTAAAAAAAATACATTTTTGTATGTTGTTCCGAAGTGCTTTATACAAATTTAATGAAATTTGGTAAATGTGTATTCTAGATGATTAGCTTACTTTTAGTAATCAAAAAAACCCAAAGAAAATTGTAGAGGGGTTGGAACCACCCTCACCCCTTGGCATTTTTTCCCCCATTTTTGTAGGGGTGGGAATACGGTTTTAAGACTTTTTTATCTGGAAGGCCTACTCATTATCTTCATTTTCTTACTCTTGTAAAAACTCCGTATTTTGCGTAGTTTTCAAGAAAAAAAATGTTTTCGCAAACACTGATAACCGATTTTCGGGTATAGGTTTAATAAAATTATTAGACACAAATTACACAATACATTTACACAAGACAAACAATAATTTTTATAACAAGTGTTCAATGTGACCTCCACCTTCATTAATACAGAGGTCAATTCGACGTAAAAAATTGAAATGCACTCTTCTTAAAACATCGTCATTTTCTCGTAGCGCATTTACAGCATTTTGAATTCTATTCCACAGTTGTTCGATGTTATTTATTTGAACCTCGTACACTTGTCTTTTTAATTCTCCCCAGATGAAGAAGTCACAAGGGTTTAAATCTGGAGACCGCGGAGGCCATTGAATGGGTGCTTCTTGTCCCCTACCTATCCACCTGCCACCAAATTGTTCACCAAGATATTCTCTTACTGCACGTGCAAAATGAGGTGGTGCACCATCATGCATGAAGAACGTATTTCTACGCAAGTTAAGAGGCAAGTCTTCTAATAATTCTGGCAAATTTTGTTGAAGGAAACGGAGGTAACTATCGCCATTCAGACGATCAGGTAATCGTAACGGTCCGACTATAAATTCGCCAATAATTCCGACCCAGACATTAATTTTAAATTCACGTTGATAATGTCTACTTTTAATGGCATGTGGATTTTCATCTGCATAAACATGATCGTTGTGTAGGTTTGTCATACCGCGACGTGAAAAACAAGACTCATCAGTAAACAAGATCTTAGTATGGAATCCGTTGTCGACTACTCTGCGCTCCCGAATAGTTTGTAAAAAACTTAAACGTAATTCGTAGTCAGGTGGCAACAATTCTTGCACTGGCTGGATGTGAAATGGCCGAATTAATTGATCTCTAATGATTCGACTTACAGTGCTTTTTGGAATTCCAGCTTCTCGTTGCAATCTTCTAGTACTGGTATTAGGATTGTTATCAATCATTTGAAGAACAGCTTCTTCCGCAATAGGTGTTCGAGCTTGTCGAGGTCTTCCAGCGTTAACTCTTACTGGGGTCAACCTCCCCGTTTCTCGAAGACGTCTTTCGATTCGGGCAAAAGTTTTATGGTTTGGAATTCTCCGGTTTGGATACCTCTCTTGATACACGCGAACACTTTCGCGGCAGTTACCTTGACAATATCCAAGAACTAATAACATGTCGGTCTGTTCATTAAAAGGAAAATTCATAATTGTGGGACGTCAAAGGAACAGCAACAACAGTAATAACAATTAAACAAAAACAGTGATGACAATAAGAAATAATAAAAAAACAAGCAAAAGAGAACAAATAACTGACACATTTACTGTTAACAATAAACTATGTTTCCTGTCAAAATCATAACATTTGGTTTTGTCTTTGTGTCCGCGGCCAACTAAATTTTGTATTACAATTTTATTAAACCTATACCCGAAAATCGGTTATCAGTGTTTGCGAAAACATTTTTTTTCTTGAAAACTACGCAAAATACGGAGTTTTTACAAGAGTAAGAAAATGAAGATAATGAGTAGGCCTTCCAGATAAAAAAGTCTTAAAACCGTATTCCCACCCCTACAAAAATGGGGGAAAAAATGCCAAGGGGTGAGGGTGGTTCCAACCCCTCTACAATTTTCTTTGGGTTTTTTTGATTACTAAAAGTAAGCTAATCATCTAGAATACACATTTACCAAATTTCATTAAATTTGTATAAAGCACTTCGGAACAACATACAAAAATGTATTTTTTTTAGTAAACTTTGAACTCTTCTCACGGACAAACGGTACATTTTGGTATACAGGTAAATTGGGCTCAATCGACTTATTTTGACCTCTAGAATACGTGGTAGCTCTGTGTCCCAGCAATATTGGGACACCCTGTATATATATTACATTTTTACCTGCGGCCCTCAGGAAAATCAGATAAGAACAATTAGGCTCTCTAAAAAATCCTAGTGAGGACCCCTGCCCTAGACTATAGCTTTGGTTCATCGCCATTCGTAATGAACAGTTCAAGTACGATGTAAATTTAATTTTACATTTTTGTTGTCGTTGTTAAATTATTTTGTTGAAATTTGGGTGAAAGCAGTTTTAAATTAACTTGAGCTTACTGTAAAACGAATGTATACTTCGGGAATTATGAATTTTTAAATTTTCAACCCTTCAGAAAAGGATGTGTTTATCACAAGATTTCCCTGAAAAACAATAGGCTCTGCCGAATAGCAAACGGTTTTTTGGCAAAATTTAAATATGATACGACCTTCAGTTTTTGAGTTATCGTGTAGACAAGGGTTTCGTGAGGGACATCCAAACAGACAGACGTATTTTCTCAAAGTTGCTTAAAATTCGATGAAAAATATTATGGTGAAGGAATGTTTGCCCTAGGACTTTTTTTAACGATTCGAGAAATACCTTGAGTAAATGCAATATACTCCTCGGATTCCGTCTGCGAAGAGTATAATAAGTAGCGAATCATATCTGTTCTTAACTGAATTGTGATTCACCCAAGGCGGTCAACGTTATAAGATTACCATGATTATTAAGTGAATGAATGGTTCTGTAAAACATCAGTAGATCAGTGGGTGCGTTTACATTATTAAATGGCAAACGACCTACACTAATTTGTATCCGTGAATATGTTGAAAAAATGTGTGGGCGTAGTGATAGTAGAGCGCCCAATTGTTATTATCGAGTTACGTGCTTGGCAAGATATATTAATTGATACATAAATAACTCAAATTGTCTTTCAATAAATTCTGTCCGTGATCGTATTTCATAACCATAAGCCGTTACTAGAAGGTAAATAGGTGAGGACTATTAAAAGAACCCGCAGTTCAATGAGTCATTTCCTCGATATTTAAGTGTAACTAAATTTTCCATATTGAACTCTTTAAAAATCTCCCGCCACTAGTTACGTTTTGCTCATTTACCAATTTTATCGAATTTTCACAAAAGTGATCATATAGTAACGTTAAATAGTGAGAAGTATTTTTTTAAATTCTCCGCCTGTTCTTTTACAAAGTTTTCCAATATCATACCACGTTTGTATCCTGTAGTTTCTCCTCTTTGTAGATAATCACGATCATCTTCGTATTTAAACTCGAAAATACGACCACCACTGATTGGATGTAACTGAAGACCGATTTCCAGTCATAGGTATATTTTTAACTTTTTTATAATACTCCAATGTAGGCCTTGACAAATTTCCAGACTTTTATAAAAGAAATAACTTAGATCTTGCGATGTTGTAGCAAGGACTCTGTTACTTGTCCGCACCGCTCATTGTATTTCCTTCCACGTATCAAATCCTTCAACTTTCGTAAAATAGTCTGATGTCATATTATTGTGTTCACCTTGAATCAGTCGCTATATTTGAAGTATTTCCGTTATTGGTTTGACCAAAAACTGTTATTCAGTTCTTATTTCAAAGAATTCATCGCCATTATGTAGAAACTTTAAAGTGCAAAAAGATTTATGATGGCAATCGCGATTGTAATCTGAGATTACTGGTTCGTGTTACCACAATACTCTATTAAATCCATCACTTTCATCAATAATTATAAAAATAATGAGTTCTTGTTTTAAATAAAGCCATTGATTAATAAGCAGATTAATATTAATACATTTAAATTTATGAATTCTCAAATAGTGTTGTCTAACGAAATTTATTGAGATATTAAATACAGTGTTAAAATTGCTCTAGGTCTATGTCGAACAGTGACAATACGTATATCAGTCCCAGACAGCTGTTTCCTTTGTCTCATGAGCTCATCGGTGGAATGAGAAGGACAATAAAGTCAATATTCGACCCTCTCCGCCAAAGGTAAGGAAACTCCATTTGGAAATGCTAAAACACCAAGTGTCCACTGATGAGCTTATGAGAAACTAGAAACAGCTGTCTGGGACGTACTGTCACTGCTCGACCTATAGTAACATAAACTCTGTCTATTGAATGCTAACACGAAAATGTGTTTTTCTACGGATGCTATACAATGTGCCACTTCTCTCATCGGTTTCATACGTTCAAAACGAAAGATTTCTCACGCCAATACAGTGAGATATAATTTCTCACAGTGAGAAATAATTTCTCACTGTTATCACGATAACCCAGGTCAGTCATGAATTGTTACATGTCAGATTGATATGACACATTCTCCACGTTGACAACGCTACGCCGACGATTCGCGTGCAATATCCAAGTAGCCCATTGTTGGCGTTTCTATAACAACAAAACCGAAGCACTGCATAATTATTGCTGTCAACTTACCCAACGGAAATAGTTTTATTGTTATTTGTTATAATATAAACTGTTCAGATTCATTAAATATTGAATATAATGGAATACGAAGATTTAGAGTCGGAAAATACACCTCCAGAAATTATTCAGAAAGCAATAGATGTTTGCAATAATTTGCTACCAAGCACATCAAGAGAAAAATATGAAATCGCTTACAGAAACTTTATGGACTGGAAAATGAAAGCCAAGATAAATTCTTGTTCCGAAAATACCTTGTTAGTTTATTTTGAAGAGTTGTCAAGAAGATTGAAATCATCAACATTATGGTCTCAGTACTCCATGCTAAGGAGTACCTTAATGATTAAAAACTGTGTTGATATATCAAAGTACGTAAGACTACGTGCATTTTTAAAACGCAAATCTGAAAAATATGTTCCAAAACAGTCAAAAACATTAACTTCTGAAGAAATTCAACAATTTTTAAAAAATGCACCTGATGAAAAGTATTTGCTGATAAAGATATGAATTGAAAATTTTTAAATTGTTATCAGAAAATGAATGTTTGGTTTTGATTTCAGGCTGCTTTAGCTATTGGCCTTACAGGGGCATGCCGTTGTGATGAACTTCGAAAATTAAAAATTTTATGACATGGAAGGTCTTAATTCGGCCCTTTTAATAAAATTACCCGATACTAAAACCAAGGTTCCTAGAAATTTCACAGTCACAGGAGAATTCTACCAAATTTACAAAAAATATGTGAAGCTTCGATCATGCACAAATGAAACACGTTTTTTTTTTAAATTACAAAAATAGCATCCTGTGGGGATGAATAAATTTGGCACCATGGCGAAAGAAATAGCGAAATTTTTGCAATTACCGAACCCTGAATTATATACTGGCCACTGTTTTCATCTGCGACTATTTTAGTTAATGCAGGGGCAGATCTTTTAACTTTAAAACGCCATGGGGGTTGGAAATCCAGCAATGTTGCTGAATCTTATATCGACAACTCCATAGCTAACAAAATGAAAATTTCAAAAAGTATAGTAGAATCCATCCAGCCTCCAGTGCCATTAGAACCTGAACACAACAATGCTGTGGAAGCTCAGTACGTTTCCCCATCAACTTCAACTTCGACCGCAGCTAATATTTCAATTACCGAAAACATGTTGAAACAAAACAACCTACCAGGAATTACTTTACAAAATAGTTCAAATATAACTGTTAATTACTATTTTAAATAAAATATAAAAATGAGTTAATGACATACAAGTATTATTGTATATGTATTTTAATTTTCAATACTTGAAAACAACGCATCCGCAGAAAAAGTACAATGTACAATTCGTGAGAAAACGACATATTTTTCTCACTTGTTGTACAATATACTATTGTTATTCATCCCATTCATTGTTTCGGTACCGCCACCTCACGGCTATATATTCAACTCTATCCCCGTCGTTTCTTTGGAACCGCTGCAAAATCCATCAACGGCTAAATAGAGCACCACTATAATGCACAGTATAATTATCCGGAATTTTTTCGAGTCTCAGCTTTACACTATAACAGTATATTATCATAATGGACAATTTCACAGATAAAATTTGCTTAAAAAAAATTATACGCTTTTCCGGAAAATCTTATAAGAAACTTTTCGAGTAGCAACTTTGGTCCTCTTCAATTTTTCATAGTCTCCTTGATTGAAGATTTTTTTTACTATTTATCCCTTAAAGTACACGTCATTTCCCACCTTTCAACATACTGATCTCTAACCTAACCTAACCTTACTTCAAAAACATTAACTAATTCGTAGATCACTAACGTCCTCACCATTCTTTTATTAGCACAATTATTTTGTTATTCAAGTATTACTGTTTTCATCAGTAGAGGGATTTGCAAATTTTCAAGTTCTTACGTCCAATCATCCCGACAGTTTATGCACATCTACGCATACACACAAACAGACATTATTTCAAAAATAGTCTAGATGGATTTAGAATGGTTCAAAACGGATGTTATTGCCGATTAAAATAATTCCCCCATACACTCTAATATTATAGGTGGTGAGAGAAGTAAAAAGAAGCTTTAACCATTTACATCATTTGTTCAGAATGGACCAAGTTATCGACGGTTTCTACCAGAACTCCGAATCAGTTCGAAAAACACATACGCATCTTTACGTCCATCCCAGATTACATTTGATTGTAACGAATGTTATTGCAACACCGATACATCAATTATAAAGGATATCCGGACACATTATATTCGAAATTTTGAAACGATTGAAAGATCTTCATTTGTGCGAATGAATATCTATAACAATTCTGTTTTTCGAACATGTGGGCTTTGGCTGATACAAAACTTCCATGTGTCAGCTGAACTATCGGAAATATACGGTTAATTTATTGTAGGGAGGATTTTTCCCGCGTAACATTGGTTGGAGAGCCGCCAATTATTGATCCACGTGAACGCATCCAAATCATTCCTGGATTTTCTAGAAGAAAAGGTCTAAGAGAGTATTTATTATTATCATCAGTGATTCACAAGATATCGCGACAGATAAATCGATAATTCCGTAACAGGATAAGAATATATTCCATTGCAAAATGCAAGATTCGCTTATTGGAAAGCCTATTAGTTCGATAGTTACTACAAATGATCGTTGAAGTACATGTTGTATGTAAATCCAAGCATTAGAAAGGAAAACAGGAAAACGAATACAAGTTTATGGGCCAGTTACTGTGACATTCTACCAGTGCACTTACTTATAACGTACCATTTGTAGTTGTAGTCGGCGGTGATGTTTTTTACAAACTGAGGATACAGCATTGCCAGGAAACAGAAGAGATAGCACTCGCATGATTTACAATAAAGCTATTGGAAAGATAAAGAGGTGGATAATGTGCAAGTCCCAGTATTCCGTCCGCAACCTTGACTTCTGTAGACCACAAAGCGATCTATACTTCCTTTCTACTAACTTTACTGATATTTCCAATTGAACGGCATTAATATTATATTACCATATTCAGTCAGACCTAATCGGATAATACTTATATTTAAAACAGAAGAACAAGCCATAAGGCGTAATTGAAGATCGAACCACGGTGGAATGAAATATTTCGAAAGTATTCTCTTTCCAAGAATACCGACATCCTGGATGTTGTAGTAAAATGTAATCTACACCTATAGATGTACATTATACAGGATTGAATTTCGGAACGTTCCGATCAGTTTTTCTGGAGCGATATTGATTATGGTTTTGCATAGATAAGATATATACTCAGGAGATCAACCATCATCACCATTCCGTTTTCTATTTGAACCTCCACAGATATAGATATACCTCAGCAACGAGTCAATTCACTCTCATTTTTCATTTTTAACCATCCAAAGATTCAACTAGACTCATATTTTAGACATATTAAGGGTATACATGACGGTGTATCTGTAGTGTTCACTTACAGTTTTTTATATATTTCCTATCTTGTCTATGATTATTATAGATTGTTTGTGTATCTTTATTTTATATACAGGGAGCGAAGAGTTGTTGTTACTAAGAAACGAATGATTATCAACAACTCAATATTAAGAGCATATATCGAATAAATACAACAATAATTATGATCTCTACTCTCGTACAATTTGTATTTCAACTTTATTAAACCTCTAAAACTTTATATACTTTAATTTCATATTTGAAATTGGATATTGAGACAACCAAGCCCAACATATCTACGTTCCGAAATTCAGTGAAATGTTGTTTTGATCTTGAAAGTGTCTTACCGAATGAAGTCCTTGGCAGGACTTTCCGGGTTCTATATGCATTATTTCATCGTTAGCCCTCCCCTTGCACTAATTTGTTTCACTTTGAGAAAATAATAATAATAATTCACTGAAACAATTATCAACATATCTCAGCGGAACTGTGTTTTCCACTTATTTGAATTAGTTTGATAACTATAAGGATTGGTTCTTGTGCTGTTCTGGCACCTAAAAAATTGATTTCCATCTTCATTCTTATAGTAATATTGCTAGACAAAGTCGTAGTGAGTGAATGAGTCGAAAGGAGGAAACACTTCGCTCGCTACGATCACTCCGTCTTTCGCATAAGCTGATCAAGCGCGAGCGAGTCACTGTTCGACCACTATGTGGAAATCATGAAACCAACAACGTACCGTATGAGGCGTATGAGCAAAAAGTAGGAAAGAATTCGTTCGCATAAGGCCATAAAGAGCGCGGCCCGATACTTTTCTCTACAAACGGCCAGATATTTAGCGTATCGAATGCTCCGCGTCACAAAGCGAAGAAAACGGCATTGAATTTTGATGCCAATAGCATCATATCTACTTTGCGTCAATTTCAAGTGGATTGCATTTACCATTTGGTTGTTACACGATAACATATATTTGCAGTTAAGCCCGACAAATTCAAGAAACGACGTCGTTGGCTAGGCTCACTCCGTCTTAATAATCAAAAGAAAAGTACAGTTTCGGGATCTCCAAATTCAACTATCTCCGGTCTTAAACATCTCTCTACAAATTTTCGCCACGTCTGGAAATCGCTATTAGAATGTTTATGAAAACTGCGATCGTCTGATTAATCGTCAATGTAAAGATTGATATGATAAGAACCGAAGTACAAGTCATTGCCTTTGAGGGCAGTTTTTTAATAAATAAATCTTGTTATAATTGGTGACCAGGGCAGAATCACAAAACTTGATGTTTTTCCAAAGAGATTTTACCTATGACTTGAAATTAATATGGAAGGAAGTATAATTTAGAATATTTGGAAAGTAATGGTTTTCGAATGAACTTAACCTGGAGATCTCTGGAAATGTCTCAGCTTAGAGAAGTAATGTTCTCTAGGAACTTTCCATGACTGGGAATAGTTGTGCGGAATAGAGTAAAACAAATCTCACTAAATATGAATGATAAGTTCTTTCTAGTCTAGATCGATCAGTAACGCCACAAACTAATACAAAAAGTTTTTGTAAAGTTCGAGAAATCCATCAGTCAATGTCGTACATTGTTTGATTTCTTAGTGGGGTATTTTGGTCTTTTTACCATACTGATATGGGCGGTAATGTGTACGTTCAACAGAGATGGCTCACGATCGATGCAAACTTTATCGTTCTACTGAAGAGTTCTATGAGAAAAGCGAAACGGCTGTCTAGAACTATTAGTTTGTGGCGTTACTGATCGATCTAGACTAGAAATACATTATTGTTTGTTATCTGGCAAAAACCAAAATGAGATAAAATGAATATATTCATATATTCATTTATTTAATTCTTTCACTGAATATTACTTGATAAATTATGCTCATTAATAAATAGCTTTCACGCAATCTTTTGTGAGCTTTTAAAATGCTGAATGTAATTATAACCCAAATTATCTAATTGCCTTTTGAAATTGTGTTCATAATATAAACCCCATTGTGAAGTAAACGTGGTAATAAAAGTTTAAAGCCCAGCAATTGCGGATCATGACTTATAGACGCAAATTACACCTTTTAAATTAAATTATGGCATGCTTTAGAAACTGACAAGGTCAAAAAGCACCAAGACATTCGTAATGATAGTCTCGCGGTACTGCTATGCAATTACGAGTTATTTGCAACCAACGACGACCGCGAGTAAAATTTCAGTTATCCAAAAAGAAGTGCAAGAAGAAAGAAAAGGTGAATACGATTGAGTTAGCACCGCGAATAAGTGCCACATCGAACGGGACTGTAAAAAGAATATTAAACAGTCGTTAGCCCGGTTTTTAAAGTCAGCAGCAAAAACGAACTAAACTCATCTCCTTAATATCCAATAACTTTTATTCGTCCGAAATTAATTGCCGTATACGGTTAAGTGTTGATTGTTAAATGAATTTGAAAAATGTTCTCCCTGGATGAACGATGAAAACCATTAACCAAAACAATGCGAATACAAGGCTGGAATGCAGCTTATATTAAATAACATTATCTCTTACTTTAGGGAGATGGAAAATAGAGACAGCGCGAACCAGAAGAAACATTATGACAGAAAAATCCTGCCGGATTTAATATAATGACTATGTCGTTTATGAGCTATTTGGGAGATATCTATCTATTTGGTATTATAATAACATAAATTTCAATTAATTACCAAATGTGAGACAAATATCTGAAAATCACGACATTACCTGAATATTCCAACATACATCTTCATACATCAAAAAATATATATGAGCAATCTATGAAGTTTCAAAAGTATATGATGATTCTTGAGCACTAATATGTACTGTTATGCTGTACAAAAGGTGAATCAAATTCGTATTTTGATGTGTATCTGTGAAATAAGTTTACATGCCTAAGTTGTATCGAGGTTTTCATAGGTATGTTTGAAAAATTAGGTTATTACGAAAGCTATTAGGTTGTCTGCCACTTTCAACTTTTCGTAATAATTATTCTTCATTGCTAGCATTATTATTATAATAATCGAAATAACCTCAAATCGAATAGGTCACCTCGTCTCTACCTCTGTTAATCAGCACATTACCAATTTGCATTGCCATCTATTAGTTGGCAAAACAAATTGCTATTAGTTGGCAGCTATGATACTTTCCACTCTAATAATGAGGTGAGGAATAGCAATAGACTAATTGGAATTGCAATAAAAATTGTAAAACTGAAATATTTTCGTCCGTAGTATAACTAAACATATAAACAATAGATAAATAGACGTCATTCGTTCTTCATGTTCTGGAATTGCGATCTACATAAATCATGAATATACCTAATTGAATACGGTTGAGACACGATCTAACGTAAGGAAGATACATTAGTTCCTGAATAAATGTTTAGAGAGGTTAATTACTGCCAAGCTTCTTCCATTTCTCCTTTCTGTAACGAAGTCAACTATCAGGCTACATTCTTGGATGTTTCAATGTGTATTAGGTATATTTGATCATAGAATATACTCTAAATTTTTTATTTTGATTTCTACAGTAGGTATCGTGCAAATCACACTTATGTTCTTTTACAGAGCCTTCTTAGTCCTGTCAAAATGGCCCTCAAAAATAAAGCTGTTTTGCTACTATTGATCGATTTGCACGTTCTTGGTGTTCGGGAAAGCACCCCGAACCAGAAGTCCCCATTTTGAACCCGCGCTTTTGTTATCACTATTTGTTAATTAACAATTAAGCCTCTAATTAATTGTTGATTTGGACCGATAATTAACTAATGTATTTGACAAAAAATATGAAAGGAAATAGACCTCAAATCGTTACTCGGGGGGTTTTCGAGGTCGCTGATCACGAACCCGTTGTCAGAATCGGGAAATTCGGGAAAACTCGACATTTTCATGGAAAATTACAACCAAAATCTGCAAACGGTTAATTACTAGCGTAAAAAAAAATCACTTGGGTCTTTTCGAGGTCGCTGATCACGAATCCGTTGTCAGAATCGGAAAATTCGGGTAAACCCGACATTTTCATGGAAAATTACAACTAAAATCTGCAAACGGTGCATCACTAGCATAACAAAAAATCACTCGGGGGTTTTATTGACCGGAAAACTCGACATTTTCATGGAACATCACAACCAGATACGTTCTAGATACGTTCCTGAACATACCTACCTATACGATCTCAGTGATATACCCCCTTAAAAAAATTGACTCGTTACGGTCACGGGATTTAATTTTTTTTCTTTACACTAACATTTTTTTACGCTAGTAATGCAACATTTGCAAATTTGGTTGAAATTTTCCATGGAAATGTCCGAGTTTTCCGGTCAATAAAGTAGAATTTCCCGATTCTGACAACGGATTCGTGATCAGAGACCTCGAAAACCCCCGAGTGATTTTTTTTTACGCTAGTTATACACCGTTTGCAGATTTTGGTTGTGATTTTCCGTGAAAATGTCCAGTTTTCCCGAATTTTCCGATTCTGACAACGGATTCGTGATCAGCTACCTCGAAAACCCCCGAATAACGATTTGCGGCCAATTTCCTTTCTTATTTTTTGTCAAATACATTAGTTAATTATCGGTCCAAATCAACAATTAATTAGAGGCTTAATTGTTAATTAACAAATGGGTATATCAAAAGCACGAGTTCAAAATGGGGTCTTCTGGTTCGGGGCGCTTTTCCGAACATTTTGACACCAAGAACGTCCAAATCGGTCAATAGTAGCAAAACCACGATGTGAAATTTTACCAGACTATCTGCAGTCTGTCAGATTCATCCGATAGCGACTTCTCCTTGCCCGTAATCTCTCAAAGAGACTTCAAACTACATGGTTATATTTTTGCCCTGAGCGCTCCCGATAAGTTCCCGAACTTTGAACTCGAAATATCTTTAACAGTACAGAATCGGGTCGAAATTTGGTTTCATCCATATTAAAACATTTATTTTACCGTTTAATTCAAGCACAAGTCGACCGCGATCCGATAAGTAGCATTCCTAGATGCATTCATACTGAGTTTACTTTTGGTTTTTTAGAAAAGCTTTTAGGTAACACAACTTCATAAGTTTTTGAATTAGAATATATATTGGAAATTTCCATTTTCCAAGTAATTTTACCAAAATCTAGTAAGCCCCAACGTATGAATTCACTATTAGGACTCTCCTTAACTCGCTTCATATTGGTTATTTATTTGAAAAATTGATCAAAATAACAACAAGATAAAGTACTCATGAGTCCATATACGTTGCATCAAGTGTTCTAGATTTTGCGGAAAATCATTAGGAAAATGAAAATCTCAAAAAACAAAATCATATTCTAAGCCAATTTTATCTCTACAAAATATTGGCCGAAATCATCGATATTTGAACTTGTATTGACTGGACTATGCAATAAAAAACGTTAATAATTATTATATATTGATAAATGAAAAATTAATTACTTCAATTCATATTTAAAGAGAATGATACTACTTCGTGAAATAAACAATTAATTTCAACGTTTTATCTTCTATCATGAAGATCTAATGTAACCTGGAAACCTAGCAAATTGTATATAAAATGGTAATATACTGATAAAATGCGAAACAGACCTACAGGAATTGGAACGAAATAATGAAACAGGAGCGACGTTATTATAAATACGAACCCCATGTCTATTTATAACTTCTGTGGCAACTATAAATAAACCTCACTAATGTTGGTAAAACAGAAACAAGAATAATGAAGTCCAATACGGATTCCATATAATCGGAGCCCCATGGCGCTCTGCTAATGAATTAATTTCGTGCGGAAACAAGGCACCGCTTTGTCATTCCATTTTAATCTTGTTTAATTGTCTTTTAATCTAGCGATGGAGCTACGCGACAATCCTATTAATGATCTACACAATTACCATCCATTTTAAACATGAGATGAAGGATGTGAGCGTTATTTCCAATTTGATACGGAATATGGATGAATGTTCATAGATTTAGAATTCGTATTTATACAAGAAGAGATACGCAATCAGAATCTAGATCAACCTAACTACATATATATTGGTGAAATGAAAAAGTGGCCCAAGATATAAATACATAAGTTTTCGTTATGCGAGTATCCAAAAATACTAATAATAAAAATAAAGATTCTTGACACATTATGACTTATATATAAAAATTCTCGGGAAATAGGCCACATTAACACTTTGTTTTAAATTTTCGTCTTCACGTACGTTTCGGTCTCACGACCATCATCAGAAGACTTATTATGTTAAAAAGGGTTCATTAAAACTAATTATAGCACAAGCGTCCATATCGCACAAATTTCAATCAAAAAAGCACACGTCGTCGAAACGAACAGAACCACGAATAATCGAAATTGTATCGTCAATATTAAAGTATAAAAATTTTTGTAGCAAGAATCCACTATTCAGTAATATTCTTATAATATACAAGCGCATGTTGGTATAGTCTCATAACAACTGAGATCGAAGTTATTTCTTGAGAATCACTTTCGAACCGGATGTAAGATTTATGAGGTACTTGAAAGAGGTTTCAGACCTGTACTGGAATATTACTATTAAGCATTCTTCCTAAAATATATTTTTAACATTTAAAAGACGCATATAGGAATTTGCAAGCGATTTTATTTAATCAAATTAGTATAAATATGACTTAGATTTTGAGTATCTGTCCTATGATTTACAGATGTCATGTTTTATGTGAATCATCTCCAGGATAGATTTTTTATAATAATTGGTTTCCTTAGTTGAAATATTAACATTTATTAATCAAATTGATGGTTATAATCAAAGCAGTGCTTAGCAAGGGCGGTGGAGTTTTCTAAGTTATTATTTCTTGTGCTATACTTATGGCCATACATTCTTTTTTGTAAATATTGTTTAGAGATTCCAGTATAAGTCCCATCACAATCTAAACAATTCAATTTATATACTGTGTGGGTTTGTTTATCTTTAGGTATTACAGGTTTTAGATTTGAGAAATATTCCCAACACAGTTAGTAGGCTTATGCGCAACATTTATATCGTACTTTTTCAAACACTTCTTAATTTTCTCTGAGTTCTCCGGAATGTATGGTAGTTATATAATTGTCTGTATTACCCTTTATGTTATATTTATACGACGAACCATTATAGATTTTGTTTATTCTTTCTTTAATGATAGGATTGAAGGACGCTTTTGGGTAGCCATTCTTTTCCAGTGTATTACGAACAATTTTTAAATTTTTGAGACGGTCCTCAGCATGGGACAATTTTACCGCGCGGTCTGTAAGGCTGTTTATGACACTTTTTTTATAACAAGCTGGTGCAACAGAATTGAAGTGAAGATAACGTTGAGACCATACTTCTTTAGTAAACCAAGAAGTTTTTATTTTTCCATCTACATCATGCCTAATGTTCATATCTAGGAAATTTATGTTTTTGTTCACTTCTATTTCACAAGGGAATTGAAGTTTACAGTGGAAATTGTTAAATTTATCAATCACATATTGAATTTTATCGTTGGGAACACACATAAGGCAATCATCTACATGCCGTTTAAAGAATACAGACCGAAAATCTAATGAACTCATAACAGATTCCTCTAGGCACTCCATAACGAGGTTAGCAATGGTAGCTGAGATAGGAGATCCCATTGCTGTGTCGAATATTTGTCCAAAATATTGCTCACCGTACTGAAAATAGTGCATTCTAAACAAAACTTTACAGCATTTATAAATTCCGATTGATCTAGAGGTGTGTGGTTTTTAATCTCTGCCCAACGTTTTTTGATGCTATTCAATGCCAAAACGACAGGTATTTTTGTAAATAAAGAAACAACGTCCAAGGAAATTAGTTAATGGTTTACGGGTACGGATTGATTTTTTATAAACTCATTGAAATGCCAGGAGTCTTTCACATAAAATTCATTTTTCCTATTATATCATTGATAGATTTTGATAGAAATTTTGATAAATTGTAAGTAGGCGCTCCGATATTACTTACAATGGGTCTTAGAGGTATATCATTTTTATGTAGTTTCGGAATCCCATAGATATAAGGTCATTATGGCAAATTAATTCATTATTTAATTCAATAGGGATTATCTTATTTTTGTGCCATTCATTTATCAATTTATTAATGTTATTTTGTACTGATAAAGTCAGATTTTAATTTTTTATAAGTTGTTTCATCATTTAAAAGGTTTCCTATTTTGTTTTCATAGTCATTTCTATGCATTATGACGGTTTTATTACATTTATCCGCGTTCGAAACTAATATTTGAGGGTTAGCATCTAAGAACTCTTTTGTTATTTTTGTATGATATTTAAAATGATTCTTTGCAATACCTATTTCTGCTTTCTGTTTGTTCTTTTTGTTTGTCAAGATGTTACAAACTTTGTTTCTAATTTCATTTTTTTCTTCTAAATTTTTATTCCTAATTCCGCATTCTAAATTTGCAATAACATTGGCTTTGATTTTGTTGAATTTTTTTTGAAATTGTTTTGCTGATGAAATTCCTACATGCGTCTTTTAAATGTTAAAAATATATTTTAGGAAGAATGCTTAATAGTAATATTCCAGTACAGGTCTGAAACGTTTTTCAAATACCTCATAAATCTTACATCTGGTTCGAAAGTGATTCTCAACAAATAACTTCGATCTCAGTTGTTATGAGACTATACCAACATGCGCTTGTATATTATAAGAATATTACTGAATAGTGGATTCTTGCTACAAAAAATTTATTCTTTAATATTGACGATACAATTTCGATTATTCGTGGTTCTGTTCGTTTCGACGACGTGGGCTTTTTTGATTGAAATTTGTGCGATATGGACGCTTGTGCTATAATTAGTTTTAATAAACCCTTTTTAACATAATAAGTCTTCTGTTGATGGTCGTGAGACCGAAACGTACGTAAAGACGAAAATTTAAAACAAAGTGTTAATGTGACCTATTTCCCGAGAATTTTTATATATAACTAATAATAAATGCGATCTGAAAATTTGTTTGCCGAGTTTCAGCAGCGAACCAATTCAAATATGAATATAAGTGTTAGGTTCCAGGTATCACCTATTTTCAAAAATATTGCTAAAAACTAGTTTATTGAGAAACGTATGTTTTAAAATTGACATCTCGTACATGTACCTCCTTGTTCCTCAATATTTATTTGCAATCTTTATCTAAAATTTTGCAGACCACGATCCAACATTTCTTATTTATTTCTTCCGAAATACGAATTTCAAGTTCTTGGATTGTATTCGTAAACATTTTCTTCCAGATATCCCTAGAGAAAAATCAGGAAACGTCAGATCGGGGGAATTAGGTGGCCATCTAATGTCACCAAATCTTGACATCAAGTTTTCCGTGCCCTATGTGGGAGGATCGTACAGAGTTAATTTTAGTTGATAGTGGTCGACTATGGATATTTTGAAGGAATTTGTGGTTCTATTTGGGCATTTGCTCGGAATAATTGTATTCTTATGTATGATAAGCTCGACCGCATATAGCAAGAGTAATGCAGCAATACGTTGTTACTACGGTTTGGTCAATGGCGCGACACCTGTAACTGCATCAAATAGACCTTACCTGAATATATGCGGTATCCTGAACATCCTAAGAGCTATAGGATTAGAGGAGCTGTTTCAATTGCTCCAATCCTCCAAACACATTAAATGGTCTTGTTTCCGATTGGTCAAAATTTAGAATGAACCAAGATCGAATAAAGAACATTAATTTTTAGCATGATGATCGTGTCAAGCAGTAATAAATCGTAGAAGAGGAAATATTCGATTTTAATTTTGTTTATTCTATAATAGTTATTATTGAATTTTTTTCTATTTCAAAAATTGAGTCCCTAATTTTTAAATCAAACCTAAACTAACCTCCTCGTCCAGAACCGTCGATATAGGATGAACATTGAATTCGGTATATCAACAGTTAATTCGCTCGCCGCTAGAAGCATATATTAAACATGTGGGTGGGAGGCACCTACAACTATTTTTAATGGACGCTCCTCTTATTTTCAAAATTTATTTGTCCTTGATAAAGTACATAGTTCAAAGAAAGTTGTTAGGGTGAAAAATACATGACAGGTAATTGGGATGAAAGTAATTGGAAACTTTCCTATAGATTGAAAAATTCGCTCAGTTATTTCTATTTTGAATAAAAATATTTCAGTCAAAAATTCCGTTAATAAAAATATGAAGATTTTCAGTAAATAAGGAAACAAAGTAGATATTTTCAATGTCCATGTTTTCTGACTTGTATCAGCAGGTAAAGAAATTAATACTTTCTATGGAAGAAGGATGTGAAAAGAGTAATGTTGACTCCAGAACCAGATTTTCAAAAAGTATATGTAGATGGATTGTTCCCAACTATCATAAACAATAAACTCTAGAAGAGTGGATTCACTATAACACTATAAATAAGAAACAATCACCATTATCCTCTAAAAGTACTGATAAGTACTGAGGATGTTTCAGCTACCAAGTACCCTTCATCAGAGTGAACTTTAATAATGATTCTTGACCCAGGTATGAATAATATATAAATTCTCGGGAAATAGGTCACACTAACACATATGCTTATTATTTTTACGTATGTTTCAGTCTCATGACCATCATTAGAACACGTATTATGTCTAAAACGGGATTTTTTTAAACTGATTGTATCAGCACAATGCGTCCTTATCGCACCAATTTCAAATAAAAATGCCCACGTCGAACAGAAACACGAATAATCGAATTAATATGTTATAGTTTCGATTATTCGTGTTTCTGTCCGTTGCGGGCATTTTAAATTGAAATTGGTGCGATAAGGACGCTTTGTGCTGATACAATCAGTTTCAAGAAATCCCGTTTTAGACATAATACGTCTCCTGAAGATGGTCGTGAGACCGAAACGTACGCAAAGACGAAAATAATAAGCATATGTGTTACTCTATTTCCCGAGAATTTATATATAAATCAGAGTGAACTAAAAAAAGTATATATAGATGGATTGTTTCGAACTAACGTAAACATATAAATTCGTTGCCTTGAACATTCTATAGGAAAATTCCAATGGGATTAAGTTCGAAAACTAAATCTATCATAATGGGAATTTGTGATGATATTAATCAAACCAAGAACAATGATTCTAACTATGTATTGGGCTATTGACACTACATAGTTAACCTTGATTCGAATTACATAACAAATATTCCCTAAGGCTATGATTATAATTATATTTGCAACAGGATATTTGCGACTACATCGAAAAACCCATAATTGCTATACAGTCGCGAAACATTTCGTCATCTACTACAAGATTAATTGATTTATTTTTCTATTAATTATCGGAGTATACACATTGAATTTCATGCAAATAACATGATAAGGCGTAATACGTAATAGGATACCTTTATACAATGTATCATTATCGCTTCTAACGACGACAATCGTTTTGATTATTATATCCAATTCGAACATAATGGCCCTTGTTAAATGTATGGGTTCAATATAGTTATGCCGGGACATGTGTTGTTATTTAAAATTGGCTATAATTATCTGAGCGACATAAATAACAACGAGGTCACTATGAGTAATTGATAGGTACCATAATATGACAAATTTGACCACGTTGGGTATTCTATCGTAACATCAGCAGTAATCTACAGGAAGTGTGAGATCAATTAGGAACTAGAACGATTATCATATTTCCAGGACAAACTCAAGGAGTAGATAATCTATCTATTACTACTAACTATAATAGTGGATAATCTGTTTATAGGAACTAAAAGCGTAGATTCATTTGACCTATGGGAGTAGAGTATTTAGTTTAAATAACCTGACCTAGATGTTTTAAGTTATTATAATTTGGTTGATAGATTGTTTATTAATGATTCAACTGGAGCTAACCTAGGTTACAATTTCCCATCTTTTACTTATTTGGATAACACCAAATCACCAAGCCCCTGCACTTCCAGGCTTGTTTGAGAGTGCAGGGAAACCCTGGCCGAATTAGCCAGAAGGAACAAACTTCAGTTAGTATCCCGCCCACTCTGGTGTGAAATGAAACGAAGTGGCCGATGAATTGGGCAACGGGGTTCTCTAGGTTCCCCTGGCCGTGATCCCACGATTGGAATCTCATCGACCACCGGGCCGGGCCGCACGCCCTCAGAGAGCTACTGGATAGGCAGTGGCTCTCAGGTTGGCATGGTGCCCCCGGTATGAGGCAGGCGAAACTTCACGCCAAAACGCTCGAAAACCCTTCTTTCTATGAGCAGAAGAGGCATCAAACTGGTGACAGGACTCCTTACAGGCCACTGACATCAGAATAGACACCTAAACTTAATGAGGTTTATGACCCAGATTGTAATAGATGCGGATAGGCGGACGAAACTGCATCTCGTATTTTAGTAGAATGTGCAACACTGGCTCCTCTTGGATTCAACACCTCGGCAGCGCATACATGCCGTATGAGACCAAAAGAGACATCCTAGCCTTCGACGCTGGCCTGAGTTTTGTTTCAAGGGGCGCACAATTGATGGTGTAAGTTTTCAGAACTTGTCCGGCTTCCGCTTCGATTTATTGAAAACACCAAAGTAGAAACAGCTTCGAATAGCGTGAGCTCAATTAGGAGCAAAAAATGGTTCAGTAGCAATAAATTAATGGCAATTTTAGTTTTTCAGTTGACTTCGAAGACGAAAAAATACAGAAGCAAGCCTAGGTTTCGATATGCCGTCACACAATACCCGGGACCGTGTCAGGACCTGAGAGAATTGTAGGAGAATGAGAAGCATATCCATTTCGGAAGAAGAAAGTGAATGAAGTTCAAGGATAGATAGCACAGAATCAGCAAATGCTTTGGAGCTTCAACGTGGGACAGCTAAGATTGGCAGTGGCAGTAATATCATATTTTCAAATGATTCCATAATATATTAAAATGCAGTATAGAAGGATACTAATAGCTCATTGAATAGGTAAGACCTATCTAACATAAATTCATTGAAACGCCCAGGAATTACTTTAAAATTCTTAGATCAATACATACGACACTTTCGGGAATTATTATGGGATATGGTATCCAAATTGTCAATAATTCCAGAAAACTATCAGAAATTGTTTATACTGGGGAATCTCAATGTATCCAGTAGCAAACACAATTGCATAAGATTCCGTATTCAAGCAATTTGAATGTTGGAAAAAAATTTAAATAGCATCTTACCAATCTCACAGTTAGAAAAGGTTTTCAAATAGATGTAAGTACCTGGAACAAATACCATCAATTAGTTTGCATAAAACATCAGAGGATTAATTAATAATGAATTATTACATCAATATAAAGTAACAGCAAAATTATCTAAATGAATCCTGTATCAACATTTAAATATTTAAAATTGAACTGCTTCCTTATAGATCCTCACATACTTGCTTGAATATTTATTCTGCTTTCATCCTGCAAATACCAATAAAAAAAGGATAATAATTTCCGAGATACAGGATTCGTAACAAAATACAAGTAAATTTCAGAATTCATATGACAGTAATTTCAGGCTTTCCTACAATAATTATAACGTAGGCTTGCAAGAACTTCTGTTATTACCAAGGAAAATTTTGATTTTCTTTCTTCCTGGTTGTCGTATCTGCATCCTGTTTCCTTCATTTTGCATGTAATACGTTGTTTGTTTTAATGCTGATTTGTCAGAATTCACACCTACGTGAAGGCTGTGTCTAATTGGATCTAACATCCCAGGAGTGACAAGCGATTAAGGGGTGCAATGCCCACCAACTCCTATGGCAGTAACTGCTACCGCATTTCTTGAAATATCGTGAAAGTATTCATGATATTCCAGTTGTCTACAAGGGCGAAAGAGTGGCAGGCTATTGCCAAATGACTTTCATCAAACGTGGAATTTTAGTAATTCCGCTGGGTCTATGGATGGCGTTGCAAGTTTCATTTCAAGGGGAACTGAATATTTCAACCAATAAAAGCATTGTCCTTTTGGCTGCTGTTGATGCATTTATTGTTTTACCTTTGTTAATGCTGGGTGTCAAGGGTGGAATTCAGACGGATGCATATATGCAAACACAACTTTTGGCAGAAGAAATGCTTTGAATTTGCCTGAAACCTACGTTCGTATAGGCGATGATGGATTCCCGTTACAACCGCATATATTCTACAACATGAAAGTTCAGGTTAAAGAATATTCAATTATCGCTTTAGTCTTGGAAAAAAACAAAAGCTTCTCGTACCAAAAAAAGCCCAAGAAATAATGTAAACTTGTGATTATTTGCATAATTTTATGAGAAGAAGTAAATCAGAATGTATTTACCCACCACCTGAAATGTTTGATATAGATGATTCAGAAACAGGAGTTCACCGGGAAATTGGAGAAAAGATGAAGCATATATTTTTTATTTTTTATACTTTGACTACACGAGAGGGAAACCCATAATGGTCGAAGAACATCGTGTGAGCCAGCAGTGGAATGTTGGGAGAGGAAATATACCAAGGAAATCATCTCGAGCTGCTCACGAAATCGCGATTTCTTGCTATTAGATGAAGGAGAAGTTTCGTAACGTTTGCTATACATTTTAAATGTATACAAAGGGCTATGTGTTCCATAGTTTCACTTCATCATACACAAAATATTTTTGCACTTCACTACTTCACTGTACATATCAAATAAATATGTATTTGTCACATTGATTTCTTCAGTTATTGGAATAGAAATATAGCAAGTGTCTCCGCATTTGAACATGTAACAATAGCAGTGATATATAACCTCTTTTGATCTTTACCGACTCGAGACGGATAACATGTAGCAAGTTATATAGCAAGTAAATCTACATTTCGCTTAAATATTTGTAACATGTTATATAACTTTGATATATAGTAGTGTTATATAGCAAGTTGGACCGGCCTTAAGCCACGAACTCCCGTGCTCAACAATGGCAGTGTACAATAATGTAAACTCACAAATAAACATCGAACCGATCACATCGTTTATTGCTTTATACAGAAAATAGGTCAATACGTCGTATTAATGAAAATGTATTTAGCTGCATTAATTGTATTAATTTGCTAGCAAGTTTACTTTACTTCAAAATACTTAGTCTATTAATAAACCAATAAATGATATTGAAAGTCACAAGCTCAGGTAAACGCTCTGCGTAGCATCAGAACCAGGTTTTTATAAATAACCTTGAAGAATCAATTCCTTCACAAGTCATCTTGAATATTATAGTCGTAAAAACAGTTTTATGGTCGTTAAATTGATTATTCTCACCGAATTTGTTACTAAGATATATTGAAAGAAGCCGAATCGAATGTAAAAAATAAATTATGACCGCTTATTTACATAATCTATACAGAACTTTCGTTTTAAAAATGTTCGATAGGTTCACATTTATCCGTGAATTTAACTCATTTACATTATATTTATGACCTCCAGAAAATGTTCTAATTAAACTGTTCCGCGATACTTTCAACATCAATCAATCATTCATGTTAACCAAATGGAAAACATACATACGGAATATTCATAACCTTGATGAATTATTATTTAAGATGATTGAAACAATATCAGTCCAGAAAGATTCAATTATCAAACAAAATGTTCCAAACAAATGGAATTTTGAATCAGATTTAAATACACATTTTATTGCAGCAGAATCATGTTATTATATGTTTTTTAATATTTGGAATAAGAGAAAAACCTGTACGGTTGAAGGTTTGAAGAAGGTTATACGTAGCAGGAAAGACTCACTAGGCAGAGTTACACACTTAATAGCCAGTGTATCGGACACTCCGTCAACTATCACATGGAGTGATCTATCTGAAGACAATTGGAAAATAATTAGCAAACAGTGCTGGATTATAGCATAAGCTTGACTAAGCTATAGCTTAGGGCCCCGACATTTTGGGGGCCCCGCGGAAATTGTAAAAATTAAAAATTAAAAAACTAATAATGACAATTTTTCTGGGAAAAAATAACGAAGTAAAGAAATTACTGGAATATAAAAGTTTGCGTATGCGTAACGACTGGTAATATCTAAAAGTAGTGAAGAATTAGTTGATTTTGTATTAAAGGCGAATAATTCGCGCTTATAACTACTCTTCATCTTGGAAATGCAGTGCAGTGGCAAGTTAAAACGCATTAAAAACCCTTTGAGGACAAATATGCGACAGGATAGGTTAGATTCGCTTGCACTACTGTGCATGGAAGCTGATGTATTGCGTCGAATCAGCTTTGATGACCTGATAAAAGATTTTGCGGCTAGAAAGTGCAGGAAAGGATTGTTCTAAGTCAGTTAGATATAAGCGAATCATTCAGCGGATAAGTTTCCAAAAGTGCAATTGTAAAAGTGATTAATGTAGTTACGCATTGTATATTATGTCAAATTAAGAAGACGTACTAATAGTGTAAATATTCATTTATGTACTTATTTTCCTGGCAATAACCTTCTCCACGATTTAGAGCATTAAATTACTCTTCAAATTATTTTATTCTATGAATAAAGAGTAATTAAAAGAAAAAAAAGGGGGGGAGGGGCCCCCAAAATCTGTTGTGCTTAGGGCCCCTCATAGTGTTAATCCGGCCCTGTTAGCAAATAACAAAGTTGGGGAGGCAAGTCATATAACGGAAGTATAAGGAACAGCAAAAGAAACCATACGGAAGTTTATAGACCCTCGCATTGATTGGTTAATGCGAGATTATTAAAAAGTGGGTACTTTTTCCATTACTCAAGATAAAATGGATAAATTGTAATATTATTTGTATGCATTTTGCTGTGATACTAAGAATGATTATTTTCTTCAATCATGTTGAAAATTCTTTAAAATAAGAAAAAAAAATGAGTTAATATGAAAAACATAAATATAAGAATGAATTCATAATCATCAGTTTCTTTTCTGAGAATGAAGATTCTTCTTATAATGAGCTATAGAATAGTTCACACTGTGGATAAACTTGTAAACACTGTAAATAGAAAACAATCACCCTTATCCACGAAAAATAATATTAATGTACCGAGGACCTTCCAGCTACCAAGTATCCATCATTGTGACGAGACCAAATTCCGGTAATTCACCGACCGAGTCCAAATACCAGCGGTGTTTACCCGTTTTACGGAAAGTGTAGTGGCCCAGCGCTGCTGCAATCGGTGCTCTGCTTCCTGAATCGAATTAGTACATTGTACATTGCTACTTCAGATAACGGTCGTGTCGTACAATATTTTAATTTTTTTTGCGATACAGGTAAAAATGCGATGGGAGAAAATAGCCAAAATTCTGTATTTTTAAACCAAAAGAACAAAATAGTTCACAATTATTAAATAAAGAAGTTATTCCCAAAGCCGCTGGAGATTCCAATAAAAGAAAGAGACATGAAAAAAAATGGGTTTTTACAAACGAATAAATAAAATAGTTAATCTAAATATGCCGGTACCCATAATAGGCAAAATTTGCCGATATGGCTATACGATACCGATCTTTATATCGATATCGGCCGACCACTAATTCAAAATATGTTCGGCTATCGCTGATAATTCACCATTATTTTTCTTTACGTGGTTCACCTCTTTTCTATTGTGCAAAACGTTCGAAATCATAATAGATAGAAGTTATTATGAAGATGATGTTTAACAACCAAACAAATCTAGTTCAAGATGGAAATAAATGTAACATCAGATTCCAACTTAGATCTATGTACGAATATATGAGTGAGAATAGTAAAAGTTAAATATCCCTTCCTACAAACGTGCCCCTTGTTTCATATATATCATGAACAAAATATGCGTAGTAATCAACTTTGGGTTTAGCAAGCCGAGCGCTTTGTAATGAAGTTGAAATTGATAGAATGTAATTTAACTAGGCTACAAATTCGGAAACAATTAGAGGATATAACATATGGGTATAAGTATCATAAATTGCACCGCTTGGCACATCAGGAAGTTTTATATTCAGCAGTTTACTACCGTGCTCTGCATTCATCTCATTATTTTATAGCCGTATCGGTATTAAAGGCTGATTCCAGGACAGCTATAACTTTAAACTTCATCACGTTTTTAGACAGCTTACGTCAATAATACATTCTGAGGAGTCATTAAGTTTTTATAATTCGCTCGTAAAATGAGACAGCTTCGAACCTTACATTCATTCGCATTCCAAATGGAATATCTAGTCATTTGACTGAATGAATGAAATTTCAAATTGACATATCATCTGTGGAATGTGAAATTTGGGAAGAACAGTAGAATATTTTCAATTCTTATTTCCACTTTTTTTTACTGCTCCCAACAATAAACTATGTGAATCCCCAAAATGTTGATAACATTCTATAAATTTAATGATAATGTGGATGGAAGGGACTTAACAGAAACTTAATACACATTATTTTCACAAGGATCTATTGGTAAGTTTACTAATTCTTTATGATTAGTTAGAAAATAACATTCGTTGAGTTGTCGGTCCAATTGAGTAACGTTTTGAACGAAATTGTAAGCTTATAATACTATCAACATTGCAATTTCTTTTTGTACGAAAATTCTTTAGTTAGGCTCATGAACTAGTAGTTCAATTTCAAAATAGTTATGTGGATATATGCATCATATTCTAAGAAGAATCTATTTCTCAATTCAATTATAATTCTTTTACTTATCTGCATCAAGGGGTCATCATGTCATAAACAGATATGTATAATTATATTTACTCATTGTCATCCCTTGTAATATACTTGATAATGAAGTGTAAAATAAGCATGTAGGTAGTAGTAAAGATTCTAATAAAAAATGGGATTGTGAGAATGAAACTTTGTTTTTTATACCAGGATATCAAAAATTATCTTGGTCAAGGGTGGTTGTGGAATCTAAAACGTGTGTCTTACTTTACGTTATCAAAACTTGTGTCAAATTAATTAATTTGAAGTTTCTAAAAGTGAGAAATTTCGCAATTTTATACGAATGTTATAACACTCAGAAGTTTCTAGCGTTTTAGACTCCGGGATTTTCACGTGGCCTATCGAAATTAGAAGGTTCGAATTGCATGAACGCCAGACGTCCTATGTAATTAGCTACGAACGTAATCATTTTGACATATGCCTCGAGGAGCTCGCTACGCGTCAGTTAGAGTTTATACTTTTTACCTCGATCTTGTTAATTCGGGGCGTTTTATGCCCCGTGTGGTTGGCGTCTGTTGTAATAAAGTGTTTTCGGCTATAGGCCGCTTTTAACCGCTTTTGGGTATATTTTAGTAGCTAGAAAATTCCCTTTGGTACGTCGCACGTTAGACGCGCGTAGCTGAGACCTGAGAGTACCTGTTTATATTTTAATTAAATTTTCCTATTTAATCGACATTTTGGGGCCCGAGACTATGCTATTTAGTTGGCCCCGTTCATAAACTAACGACATGGACCGAAAACCGCATGCGAAAAGTCCTCGTAAAGACGTTCTATGTTCCGAAGATTTGCACTTTTCTAACTCGCGAGCTACGCGCTCCTCACGTGAACGTCATTCGATTTATCGAAAATTAACCTATTCAAAACGGTTTTCGACCCCGTTTGTGGCTATTGCGACCTTGTAAAAGGTTCAAAGTTAACATTTCGTTTTACATTCCACAACCACCCTTGACCAAGATAATTTTTGATATCCCGGTACTATCATGTCAACAAAGTTCATTATGTCAACAAAGTTCATTCAATATTTAGTAATTACCAAAAAAAGAGAAATTAGGAAACAAATAAGGACACCTTTATTTTGCTACATAAAGAGTACCTAATATATGATTTTCCACATGGACTTTACTTACTTAATTGCGTACAATAAACCAAGTAAATTTGTTTATTTTCAAAAGTGAATTAAAATACTGGTAGTAGTACTGTAGTTATTGCCGAAAATCATAGAAGCGTTTTTTTTATGGAAAAAAGTTTCGAAATATTTGGTTACAAAATGTTAATAGGTCTGCAGTGTAAACTACTATTGAACTAACATTACAGGGACCTCGCAAAATATTCAATCCATCCAATATTAGGTATTCAAATTGGTATTGAACTTTGTTTATTGGATAATTTCTTTGACTTGAAGAAGCTCGCCATTATTGTAACGATTTCTTCATTAACTGCTTACACCAATTTTAAATAATGTAAATGATAATTTTTTATTAATTTTATGTTCATTTTTCATTGAGAATGAACTACTATTCATTGAAGCAATAAATTTATACATCAAAATTATTGTCTTTATGATGCTTTTCATTATATTTATGCCCATTTTTGGTTCAGTATACGTACAAGGGATTGTGATCCATTAGACAACGAAACTTCAAACTTATTTATATCGAGGTTTATATATAATAATATATATTTTTTAGATTATGATAAAAAATCAGTATCAGTTATTGTGTTGAATATATCAATTACTTCATCTAAATCATGTTCTTTCAGTAGGTAAATAGAAGTGTAACTACCATTATTTCTTTTATTCCGCCATTAATACCACAAGGCGTAAATAACGGATACGAAAGTGGTGATTAAATATTTGACCAATTCCCGTCCAGTGGAAGTGAAATTCGTTTTCTTTATTGCTTTTACGCTGTTCTAGATTTGTTTTCGAATCATCCCTTGTTTTTATTAGATTTGCCATTAAATTCGAATGCGATCCGACGAGCTCTGTGACAGTTTATTGGATGTGATAGATATGTTGAGAAATGGTATTTCCTAAATAAATCACTTCATAAAAAACAGGATGCTATTACCGGATGAGCTGCTAGAGTAATTGCCGAACGAATATAATAATTCTCATACATATGTTAATATATAATCACGATAAGTAGATTCCAGAAAATGAACACCCTCCCTCGATCTTTTTTTTTATGGGAAAATGTGTTATTTGAAAAAAAAATGTTGGAGTTATCGTTTTTCAGGTATATCTCAGTTATTTTTGGAATTGGATTATAATAATAATTATACACTTTTAAAAGTGACGTAGTCACTTTTTCAAAAAAAAAAATTCAAAACGGTATGAACTTTTTTCCACTTCAAATATGTAGTATCATGTTGGGTCGATTTTACCATTTTTACTAGATTTCAGAGAAAATTGTATATATTGGATAATTCTTAAAATTTCTTCAACCTAAATTGCAGGCTTTAGGTTATTTATAAAATGCCTAGTTCAACAAACAATCTAACAATACATTGTTCTACAATTTTAGAGAATGTATGTCATTTAATAATCACTGTTGATAGTCTAACTACTTAACGTCTATCATTTAGTATTTCTCAATGCAAAATGGCATTCGAAAATTATGAAAAGTATATGATATGATGCATATTTCAATCTGCAAGTGATTTATATAAAAGAATAATAATAATAATATTAACCAATTAAGGGAAAATTATATACAGTGGCTTAAAAAGTATCCAATGTTGATATTTATAATACAGTTAGTACTATTTCAAAGAGATGTGACTGACATATGTGTTGCAAATAATGCAGTTTGAACATTTATCGAAAATATAAATGCTGATTTTTTTAATTCAATTTATTACCCCCGTTCTCATTATTGTCTCAAATGTTTTAGTTCTAGTTTTTTGTTTACTTAAATGCATATAATTGATAATTCAATCTTATAGAAATCAATTTAATCCGTTTGTCTTCTCCAGGGCCAAAATTAAAATATATTTTATTTGCAGTTTCAGAATAATTGTTACGCAGAATAAGCGTTTCTTACTTTTCATAAATTAAATTACACTTGCAGAAAAATATGAACATCCGTTGTTAAAATCAACATTTAAGTAATTGTTTTAAAATAACTAAAATTTTAGAACAAAGCAATGTTAGTTTGTTTGTTCAATTAGGCATTTTCTAAACGACACAAGCGTACTATTTAGAGTGAAGAAATTTTAAAACTATTCAATAAATACAATTTTCTCTAAAATCTAGTAATCATGGTAAAATTCTCTTTCCAATGATGGGTTCCATATAAAAAGAAAGTTATTTCTTAATAGTCTAGGAGATACATATTTTGGGCCTGAGATATAACATGTTGGCATATGTGTTATGTTTTAGCAATTATCAATCTCACCCTGCCCCATTTTGAGTTAGCCGCCCCAGAAAATATTCAATTTTGAAACGAGTTATAACACTTTGGTGTTTGGTGCTAGTCGAAGGGGGTCCCTTGGCGATCAATATTCAATAAATGCCAACATTTTTTCTCCATGCAGTTGGCAGCACTGGCAGATTTAGTTATGACCAAAATTGGAACGTGGTAGGTATAACAAACACTTTCTGACCAGGCGGAAAATTTTTGTTATCAATGCTCATTACTCAAAAACAATATGCCAACATTTACTATGCGTCCATTTTCAAGAATTTGGCCTTTTTGACAAAAATTGGCCAAATAGTCTGAAATTGGAAAAAAAATGTTGGCACCTCCATCAACTTGTAGTTTTTATGTAAAAGAAAAGCTTGTGTGAGTCTTTCATGTTTAACCCCCCCCCCCCCCCCCCCCCAAAAAAACCCAAATCATTAAAATCGCAGTTATTCTCCAAAAATTAGGTATTTTCAGCCCAGAATGGCCCAAAAAATAATCTTGGTCACACATTTGAATGATCAAGATATTTATCATATTATCTCCCCTCACAGGGGTTTAACATGAAAGAAAATTTTGGCATTACACAAGCTTTTCTTTTACCTAAAAACTACAAGTTGATGTAGACGATTTGCCAATTTTTGGCAAAAGACCAAAACATGATCAAAATTCTTGAAAATGGACGCATAGAATAGCATATGGTTTTCGAGTAATGAGCATTGATAACAAAAATCGTCCGCCTGGGCAGAAAGTGTTATACCACGTTCCAATTTTGGTCATAACTAAAGCTGCCAGTGTTGCCAACTGCATGGAGAAAAAATATTGCATATAGGTACAAAATTTCGTCCTCATGCAGGCTGTAACAAAATTTACATCGGACAAGCAAAGCCAACTTTAGGCGAACGAATCAAAGGTCATACCTAAATACCAAAAAAATTTACTGTTTTCAAAAAACATAAAGAACTAATATTTTAACAACCTCATTCCTAATAAGAATAATTATACCAAATTTAAAACGAATTTTATTCACTTTTTTGAATTAACAATATGAAAATGGTACGCGAGTGTCTACTGGAAGATTAATGAAGATACGGATTCAAATCAAGATCGTATATTATAATTGCATATTATTGGTCAATAACTTAGGTTCATTCACCACAACGACCTACCATGGAATATAAGGTACCGGGCGGAAGATTTCTTTAGAAATAGTATGTGCAAAAAGTCGGATAGTGACCACACCATTTAATTTTAATTCTGATATCAGTCTCGTAGTCTACAGATATACCATTCAAATCATGAAACATAAATATTAATCCTGTGTTATTTGAAGGCTAGGATATTATTGAATAATCATGAAACTGGAAAAGCATAATTTAGGTGAAATGTTTAATCATAATAAAATATCCTTATTTTCTGTACCCAAAATATTATCACTCAGTCATATCAATTGAGAAGAACAAAACATAATTATCCAGAATAAATTATGAATGAAATTTCATCCAGAGATCTTTAAAGTTTATTATGATTGTTCATTAAGGACAAATTTATATGATAGCCTGATGCACAGTAGTTTACAGAGAAAACTTTATAAAGAAATCAAGTTAATGTACAGGCGACTTGATATTGTAGGTAGGCGTACGGGAATGACATTCCACTATCTATCATCACAGTGGGCTATAAATCTGTTTGTGTCTAAGCGCACCTGTTGTCTCGTATTGTATCCGAGCATTAACACTTAAAACTGACAAACAATGAAAAAACTGTGGGATTGTTTTCTACTTTTTACATTAAACATCTGGTTTAAATGAAACAGTTGCTCTGTTTACTTTTGTAATTCAGCATTTCCAGTAGAACTTTCCTCATTCCAGATAGTATTCGAAATCATTTTGGTCGTATGAAGATTTATACTGTAAATCACCATTACAACGAGAGAACAAGAACAAGCAAAAACAACAAAAACGTATTATAGCTCCTATTTCAAATTCGTAAAACATCAAACAAAATACTAATTTTTATGTATTTAGATATGGATAGATCTTAGATTATTATAGCAGACATAGATTGTCATAATATACAGGCTGTCCCAGGTTTTAGTAGCAGAACTTCAACAGTCGATAGAAAATTTGATTTTGAGAAAGAAAGTTCCTATTAACATATAGGCACAGACGCCTAGTTTTTGAGATACAGGGTGTTGAAATTGAAAAAAAAAATTCGTTTTTTGCGAATATCTCTGGAACCGTTTATCGTACAGAAAACAGCTTTTGCAAGCATTTTCTACTCATAGTAAGCTATGTTCCGTATAATAAAAAAAATTTTGTTACTCATAATTGGTGAAGATTTTGAAGGGGTAGTGGGTGTTTTTCTACCCAACTTCTACGCCACTGGAAAAGGTACGGCTTTGAAACGCCCATTTGAACCGCCAATGTTTCGTACACAAAAAAGGTACTCTTGGTCATAAGCTCTGAAGTTGACCGTTTTCGAGAAAATTGAAAAACATGGTCAATTTTTTGGTTTTGTTACTTGTTCTAACGTTTGAATAAATTTTGTTTAATTAGT
Organism: Endomychus coccineus; assembly: GCA_958510875.1. Classification (NCBI taxonomy): domain Eukaryota; kingdom Metazoa; phylum Arthropoda; class Insecta; order Coleoptera; family Endomychidae; genus Endomychus; species Endomychus coccineus. Next base: position 79,176,519 of record OY294067.1, read on the forward strand.
AAGAATTGACCATGTTTTTCAACATAAAAGTTGATTTTTATCGAAAACGATCAACTTTAGAGCTTATGACCAGGAGTACCTTTTTTGTGTAGAAAACATTGGCGGTTCAAATGGTTGTTTCAAAACCGTTCTTTTTCCAGTGGCGTAGAAGTTGGGGAGAAAAACACCCACTACCCCTTCAACATCTTCACCAATTATGACTAAAAAAAATAACTTTTTTTCTCAAAATCAAGTTTTCTATCGACTGTTGAAGTTCTGCTACTAAAACCTGGGACACCCTCTATAATGCAATGTAGTACCTATGCAAAGTTATTTTATCTCGTTCACTATATTGTTAAATTCGAAGAAAGAAAATCGTACTTTTTGTAACAAATTAATGACGCCTTCATGGCCGAACTACTGGACTTTTCGATCAGATGGAGTACTTCGCCAACGAGGTATTTCATAGAAACGTTTGATATTTCAAAAAATATGAACAAGCACATGAGCTTTATAATTTTAATATCGCAGTTTATGAATTTCAATGTATACAGACCCGTTTATACAAGCTTAAAAAATACTCCACTGGAAACTCTCTACAGGGATGAAGATAATCAATTTTAGGGAGTTCGCTTTTTAATTCTGTAAACTTTGGTTTACCCTTATTTTCAAATCGGCGAGAAGCAAAGGTATGCCCAAATTTTCCGGGAAATTTATCTTTTTATAATATTGTACCTACTTTAATGCATGAAAAATCAAAACTGCTTAGAAAAAAGTCAAATTATATTGCAAATTAATTGAGTGGTTTAGTTGAGAAGTTATAACTAACATTTTTGGCTATTTTGATTATTGCCAGTTTTTTATTCTGTATATCCTGTTATCACATCGTTTAATGCAGAAAGTCCATACATGTAACATTTAAAATTTATACAGGCAACAGAAAAAAGTTAATTTAATAATTAAGTTTTCTACATCTTTATAATTCATGTTAGCAATCTAACCTCTCATTCCACTGTCATTATTTCTTAGTAATGATATAAACAATCAGAGGAATTCTTCAAGAAATCCTTGTAAATCCTCGTAATTCCTCAAGAAATCTTCGAAATTCCTCGTGAATCCTTGTAATTCCTCGTAATTCCCCGTAAATCCCCGTAAACGCTCGCAATTTCTTGTCAATTCAGCGATTTACGGATTTATTGTATTACATAATGAAATTCTGATGATTGTTTACAACATAAGAGAGTAAAACTTAACCATATTACCGTTATATGTCATACTCGCAATTACAATTAAGCTAAAAATGTGTATGGTAAGATATAATAATAAAAGCGTGATATAAGCGACAACATGCTGTATGCGTGGGAATATATAATCGGATCAATGAAAATATATCATAAGCAACTCCTACGCCAGAAATTTATAACTCTATTAATATACCTACCTCTATAATAGTTTTATAACATGTTAAAATGTAACAGCGTTCATTAGAGAATAATAGAATCAGTAAAAATCTAGCTAAACGAATATTCCAAAGTCTTAGGAGCAAGCGCAGTAAGTTTAATATTTAATTGTAATTACAATTAACAATCATTTCCATCAACTAAAAAGTAACCACACTATAGTTTCTCTTTAATTCGTATCGAACTGAACATAAAATTCGGTAGTTGGGTTGTCACTATCACTACAATTAATTTACTATTTGCTGCTAAAGCAGATGTTTTTATATTTTCTAATTAAACGAAAGAAAGCCCTATAATGTTCTTGAAACATAGTGTTGAGCTATATACAGGGTGTCCCAGGTTTTAGTAGCAGAACTTCAACAGTCGATAGAAAATTCGATTTTGAGAAAAAAAGTTCCTATTAACATATATGCACAGACGCTTAGTGTTGAAATGGAAAAAAAAATTTAGTTATCTCCGGAACCGTTTATCGTACAGAAAACAGCTTTTGCAAGCATTTTCTGTGCGATAAAAATTTTTTTTTAGTCATAATTGGTAAGATTTTGAAGGGATAGTGGGTGTTTTTCTCGTCAACTTTTACGCCACTGGAAATAGTAATTTTCCTAACAAGTGCGGAAAGTGATGCTTTCCCGCACGCGACTGCCGTTAACCCGAACGACGCGGAGCGGAGTTCGGGTAAGCAGTCGAGTGCGGGAAAGACACTTTCCGCATGAGTTAGGAGCACTACTTTTTCTACAAGCGTAGGAAACAAATTCATTTTTTCAATTATTTATTCATGCAAATGGAAACAACTAACAAGAGTAACATTTTCTATCCACTAATTATTCGTAATATTTATTGTAAATGTACAATTTGATGCATTATGTAAATTTATAGCGGAAGCCAGCATATTTTTTGAAGATGGCTGATTTCCTGAAGAAGAAGGTAACTCGGGCAATACATTATCGAAAGAGATCGAATGTGCAGGCACAGGCATCAAATCGTCGCCGATCGATATAGACGTGGATGGTTCTAAAATGCACCCGGAAGACGATGTAGTGTTCAAATTGAGAATTTTGTTGGACATTTCTTTTTTTCGATTGGTGGAGTCTTCTAAATACCCCTCTGCAACTGAAGTCGATTTCCATCGTCCTAGGCGTTTGATATTAGTTATACCCACACCACAGTCAGCAAGTAAAGTGGCTGAGGAACGCCTGAAGCTGTGACCAGTGTAAAGCTCTGGATTTTGAAGGCGCAGATATACTGCTATTTCGGAGGGTATCTTTCCTATGGTATTGATTCCTACACATTGCACAGTACATTTTCCACGTTTGTAATACAAGAATAAACGACGGTGAGGAGTCTCTTTTGGACGTAAATGTACATAATTTCTGTATACGTTCAAAAAATAACCATCATTTGCTTCTTCAGATATCACGAAGGATCTAGAGGAATGATTTTTGGAATCCTTGATATTAACAATTATCAGGTTTTCTTTGTCGTCTATGTCGTCAATGGTGAGTTTTGTCAGCTCTTCTCGTCTGCAAGCACCAGCTAATCCAAAAATTGCTACTAACTTAATCATGAGGTATATGTCATCGGGTGCTTCAGTCATAAATTTTGAAACGTCTTCTTGAGTGAAGATTTTGGCCTTTTTCGGTCGAAAACCGACATTCTGTTTTTTAATGAATGCAGTTATTTTGTAAAATTTGCTAATATCAAATTTTGCTTTACTTTGAATACACTCTTCAACATTGAATATCTTGCCCATAAAGTGTTCGGCTTCCATGTTTTAGACATTTCTAGAAAATAAGCCAAGAATACTTCTTCTTTATTTGGTCTTTTCACTTTTTTATTGTTGCACCATTCAATAAAACTCGTGTATTGCTTCTCATACCTTTGTTTAGATTTCGTTGGCAATAACTCTAAGTTCGCATCTGTAGCTGCTTGCACGATTTCTTGTGGAAGTTCTTCATCAGTTGAATAATCCATTGTGGCAATTTCAACGAATCGAAAATTTTATATAAGTAACGCTTTGTCTGTCACTCTGACAATTACAAACAAATTTGTGTATTGATCGGCATGACAACATGAATTGTTACCTACTCGTTATCAGATCAATCAAAGCCTATATATAGGGTGATTTTCATAACAATACATTTTTATTTATCAATATTTGTTCATTTTTTCAATAAATAGTGCAAAATGATGGATGATTTTGAACAAACTCACTTAGTATTGCAACAAAAAAGCTTGAACTTTCATATTTTGTCACCCACCACTTATATTTTACGAGGATATCATATAAATGTTTTTCCCGCACCAGTGTGGGAAAAAATTTCTCGCACTATTGTGGGAAAACTTTTCCCGCACAACTGTGGGAAAATGACACTTTCCAAACTGAATTGCGTGCGGGTAGAGGGTGAATCACGCACGCTTGTAGGAAAAAGTAGTTTTGAGACAACCATTTGAACTTTTTCTGCAAAAAAAGGTACTCATGGTCATAAGCTCTAAAGTTGACCGTTTTAGATAAAAATCACTTTTATGTTGAAAAACATGGTCAATTCTTACTAATTAAACAAAATTTATTCAAACGTTAGAACAAGTAACAAAACCAAAAAATTGACCATATTTTTCAACATAAAAGTTGATTTTTCTCGAAAACGGTCAACTTGAGAGCTTATGACCAGTACCTTTGTTGTGTAGAAAACATTGGCGGTTCAAATAGTTGTCTCAAAACCTTACTTTTCCCAGTGGCGTAGAAGTTGGGGAGAAAAACACCCACTACCCCTTCAAAATCTTCACCAATCATGACTAAAAAAAAATAATTTATCGCACAGAACATAGCTTACTATGAGTAGAAAATGCTTGCAAAAGCTGTTTTCTGTACAATAAACGGTTTCGGAGATATTTGCAAAAAACGAAATTTTTTTTCCATTTCAACACCCTCTGTATCTCAAAAACTAAGCATCTGTGCATATATGTTAATAGGAACTTTTTTCTCAAAATCGAATTTTCTATCGACTGTTGAAGTTCTGCTACTAAAACCTGGGACACTCTGTAGAATTGAAAGTAGCTATATCAGGCTTTCCTATCTACAAGACACTACAGGGTCAGAGTTTTCACTTTTCACAAGAGCCACCTACCACCTCAAATCCAGACATGCCCTATTTGTCTATGACAATAAACATTTTGGGGAATCGCTTATTATTGACCACAAACAACAACTAGCTGATCTTCAGGTTCTCTTCCAATGGTTCCAAGAATGGTATATCCCCTTGAATACACTAAAATGTGCCATTCTCAACACAACAGCATGATTCCAACCGTCTTCTCACAAAAGGACTTGGGGGTCACCATCATTAACTCCAAGCTTTAGTCGTCGTAACATATGCTTAACATTGCTGTTTTAGTGAATTCTAAGCGGTACATACTAAACAATGTTTTGAACTTTCCTCACCTAGCCTGCTGTCAAGCCATTACAAAAGTAATATACGATCTACTTTGGGATATACCTACATCATCCGGTGTCTCAACCTTCTAAGAGACAAAAATTCAAAAAAGAGCCACATAGTCAGTTCTTGGCCAACCTTATGCCAACGTGCTCGAACGCCTCAACCTGACATCCCTAGAAGACCGTCGCATCAGGGGCGACATGATAATCACACACAAAATGTTTAATGGTCACTTCACCACCAACACGAGTGAAATTCTTACTCAGAATCTTGAAGACTGTCTTCGTGGCCACGCATTAAAACTCAAGAAAAACGTTATCAAACCCCTTTAAGAAGCCACTTATGCTAACAAGATTTTTAATCATTGAAATGCCCTCCCAAAAGGCGTCATCTCCAGTTCCTCCATCGCTGTTTTCAACATAGTGCGCTAGTGTATTTGTCAGTGAGTGCCTAACTTATATTTTTTCACGATTGATTTTTAATTTATATGAACTTAATAGTTGTTACAACCAATATCGTTCATAAGGAGTCGATTCTTAGAGACCATAATGAACATCAAAATTTTCAAATGAAATAACACAAAATGTGCATTTTGTGTTTATTTTTGTTCTCACCTCCTGCACAATGATAACTCCTCTGATTTATCAGTTTTTATAAGTCATGGTATGAATATAAGCATATCGAAAGCAAGAATATGTATTGGCGAATTTCATAATCCAATAACCTTGCAAAAATACCATCAATTGTTCAAATCATTAAGATATATAGGTAACAAAGTTAATAGAGTGACCAAACAACTAAAAACAAAGTGCTAATGAAATGAAATCGAGAATAAACGCGACCCCTGAGTTAACATAGTACCGTCTATGGAAACTAGAGATTTTATCATCGACCTAAGTATGTTCCATGCACGTGGACCGGTTCTTACTTACTGCATGATACGACCTTACAAACGATTCTGTTGGAACATTTTTCATTTATTTGATATAGGTACCGTTCGTCATTATAATATAGAAGAGATACAATCAGAAGACAGGCAAACTCTTACGTTATACAGCCAGCCTTACATAATTCAACAACAATGATGAATTATGATTATTGATTAATTACAGTCATTGTTGTCAATCAAAAATGATGGGTATTATGTAACCCACTTAATTAATACAACCTCGATCATAATTTTAATTTGTTTATTTATTACAACTAACTCGTAAAATCATGAAATCATCATGTATTGCTGACATCGAACGTCATAGGTATTTTTCAGAGATATGAGATATCTACACTTTAGTACATCACCTCATATTCTTAAAAAACTTCTTGTTTTCGGTACCTATGAACTTTAAAATTTTACTAGAATCGATGGAGCGGGTTGGAAGATTGGATAGGCCTCTCAAAGTAACGATAAATCTCTTAGTGCTGGCAATCTAGCGTTTAAATTTCGATTAGTAGCGATTAAATATAAAACATATTGATCCGGAATATGGAAGTTGAGTGAAGAGGTTAATAAGAATCAATGTTTCGAACTGTTCAAGTTATCTGAAGATTAATTTAATAATCATAATCATTTGTGAATGCAATTGCCAATCTAAAATACGTTTTTCATATATTTATTTTATTCGTACATTCTGTGAGTTTTCATTATTTCTAAGAATATGCATATTTTAATTCCAGTTAATCCTAATTATTCAATAACTCCAACTTTTCCCCTTATTTTCTCGTTATTTTGCATATTACAAAATTATTCAACTGATTTCTACTGAATTTTTAAATGCTGATATTTTACATATACATATTACACCTATTTTGAGTTAAAAACTCATACTATTTCAACAATTTCCTATGGACTGTACATGCAATCTAGCCACACCAGTCCCAAAACTGTTTAGATGGTTTAAGAATGATATTTTTCTTCAATTAGAAAAGATTTTTTAAGAAAACTAAAATCGAGATTAAGTACACTTATTAGACTTTGATATATTTAAATTGATATGTTTTGTTGCACAGCAACAAAGTATTTCTAACACTAAACAAACCAACAGATATATATCAGGCGTAAATATGCTTCAAAACAGTTCCAAAAGGGGGGAGTCGTATAAGTTGGTCTTCTTTTCAGGAGGGGGGGGGGGGGGGGGGGTGAGATAACGAAATGATGACCGGCTTATACCACTCCCCGCTCTCGATACTGTTTTGAAGAATTACAAACATCAAAGTCGATATTTTTAAAAACTTTACGGCTATAAAATAACAAATGAATAAGTTTTGTCGAATTTCCAAAAATGTTGATTGTGAGGAGATAAACTACTTTAAGAGCTTCACATGCCAAGAAACTTTCTATAGGTAATACTGTAGTTTGTATCTTATATCTTTTTTGGTCCAAAAATAGGTACTATAAATTATATTTTATTATTAAGAAAATACTGAACTCTTAGGTAAGATTACATTACTTAGTTAATATGTGTATATTGTTTTTCAATATTATTCATTACTTTCTTCGTCATTAGTGAATGCGATGCCACTACCGGAGTTACCCTGTACAAAACTATGATTTTCGTAACAAAGTATGTCTTTTTGCGGTACGTATTGGTTTGCCAGTATCATCACATTGTCATACTACACTCTTTTTAAAAACACTTTTTGGTTAAATAATTTATCCGGTCGGTGGAGTATTAACATCCAAAATAGTACGTTGGATGTTGAATGTACTATACATGGGTATATTACAAGTTTCAATATATTGGATTCCATTAGTCAGCTGATCATAAAAAATTAGTTTGCTAACAGAGAACTTCTTTACGAAATCAAAAATCATATTTTGGTTTACTTTGCTGCATTTCCCATAGTGTGTCATGTATTCTTTAGGAGTGTAGATGCGTTCAATCTTACCTAGGGCAATTTCTAAAGCGCTGAAAGACCTGTCACATGACAGGAAGGAATGGCATGGTTCAACGATGAAGTATAGATTGGAAACTTTCACTAGAGTAAAAAAGTATTGCACCAGGCTGCCGTTTTTCATTTTATGCAGCGCAGTTATCCGAGAAAATGTACAGGAGACCGCAGTGTGCGTTTGGAGCAAGAGCTCCAAACTCATGGAGCTCCATCGTTACTTATTTAAAGCATAGCCATTCATAGAATCAGTGTCGATCTTGCACCAACCGATAGATATTTTGAACTATATAATCGGTACATAATTCCAATGCGTCTCAAAAATGCAGCTGTGTCCTTCTTGCAGCAAGATCCTCAATTCTAATGTAAGAGAATTAGAAACAAATATGAATATATTCATTTGTTTCTAATTCTAATGGTGTCGCCATCTGGCGCACTCAAATAGTCTCACATTCCCCATAACTTTTGTAAAGTTCGAGAAATCTGTCAATGGGTTACATTGCTTCTTTTCTTAGTGGGACATCTATTCATAGATGCCGTGAGATATGTTGGTCTTTTTACCACGTTGTATGCCAGTTATGACTGACTACTTTCAACAGAGATTCTTCAGTAGCGTTGCAAACTTGCGCGTTTCATTGAGGAGAGCGAAACAGCTGTCTGGAACTATAAGTTTGTGACTCAATTTTTTTAGGTCGAAATTAGACATTTTTACGTGCTAAAGAAGGCCCTGACCGAGTTTGCATAATGGCCCAAAATTTCTAGCTTCTGCCACTTTTACACTTCAGTTGAAATTCAAAATAATCTTTCAATGGATGTAACGTTTTAATATTTCTCATTGTTCCAAATTGCAATCAACAGTTTAATAATCCTAATGATATTGTGAAAAGTAGTAAAATATTACCGTAAAACTCAATTTATTCTTTAAAAATCGCTTATACTCTTGCAACACACTTAGTTTGAACTTCGACGAAAGAAAAAACATAACTATTCTGTAAGTGAAACCTAACACCAAACTTTGACCAAATTGACGTTATTCACTGGCAGTAATTTCTAAATTTATTTTTAGAATTTTATGAGTACCTAGTAATGATTAAGTGCTGAACAAACTATTTAAATATTAATTACAACTTGAGCTATTCAGAAATATTACTAATCAAATGCCCAGGAACAACACGGGAAATACAAATTTGTGCATATTGTAAAATTAAAACACTACTGCAACTAGAATGTCAGTGTTATTATACCTAAGCCATCTTCAGACGGTAGTGAAATACCTTTACAAATAAAAATGATATCAACAAAGGAGTGTAATTTTACAATATGAATGAAATTTCATATCACATAGTAAACGGTGAAACGATAGAATTTTTTATACATTTGTGGTTTGCGTTAGTTTTAAACAGCTAGGATAAGATAGTTCTGAATGTTCATATCAACACAGTAAGCAAAGTATAGTCTTACTGCTAATAAATGAATATCTACTAATAATTATTGCACATGTATTTACCTTTCAGATGATAATAAAAACATTATTATTTCTGTAAAATTAAATTCTAGTATACCGATTTTACGTATGAACATTTATGTTGGTTAATATTAAGCATGCTGCTCCTGCAAACCATCTTGTAGCTCCATAACTTTCACTTACACCGTGTAATCAATCACAATTTCGTAATCAAAACGTCCGCAATATATTACAACTCAATGACGGATATATTACACATAGACTCTTGTAGAATTATGCAATCAAACAAGTTCAATCTATACGTGAAATTGTAGGAAATAACTTGATACAAAACCCTATGATGCTTTCTATTATAAGTCGTCCCTAAGATATATTTATTCTAAATAGTGAAGTACCTATATCAGAATATTCAACAAGGCCGTTGGTCATTCTTTAATATTGTCCGGAAGATGCTACGAAGTCCACTAATCATTGTTGTTGGTTCCAGTGTCCGAATTGATGTATAATGATTATTGGAACATGACAACTGGTCATTTCTAGATATTGCCAAAAGATACTACCAAATCACCAAACCATTTTGTGTGTTCTATAGTTCCTTAGTTTTGTTTTGATATTTTTGGTAAAAGTACATTTACGTATTTTATATTCTTAATGAACATCAGTTCAATGGAGGCAGAAACACCTGAACGCCTAATCTTCTGGAACTATGAGTCAAATACAAAAACTATTAAATAATTTTGCCTAACTTTTTCACGATATCCAACCCCCCTTAACTCGTGAGTCAAAATTAAAATTTGTATGGTGTGACATCTCATAAGCGAATATGATAAAATCAAGTGAGCCATAGTTTTGTCCAAATAATGCTTAGGTCAAGTTAGGTTCCTCCCGCGGATAGTTTGATGCCCGACGCCAAGCGGATGAAATGCACTTTACTCTAGAGAAATGTATATAATTTTTCCTACTTCCTTTTAACGACACCTCGTCCAGAATTGCTTTGGCGCCCTATACTTTTGTAATGAAATCCCAGCGACGAAGCCGACCCCGCTACCTGTTCCTACGAATAGAATATTAGCTGTTCCTGCGGGCAAACCCCGCCGGTAATAGGTTTAGTTACGTAATGAAATCTTTTTCTGTTTTTGCATATGTAGGTACCGTTTAATGGGAAATATATTAGAACTCCTACAAAATTTTCTAACCATCAAGATCCATAAACTTACGAAAATATCTTTCAAGTTATCATCACGCTAAGTCAGCATACATATGGGTTTCTAGTTGCATTGTAATCATCGCTATTGCGATTCGAAAGAACAATACTGTTAAATTCTCTATGATGCTTGAATTAAACCTGCGTTTGTTACAGTCCCGCACCTGCTTCAAACCAATAAATCAAAGTAGAGCAGAGTAAAACTATGCATTAGTTTTTTCTCCTAATTTGTAGCATTGAAAATGTATTCATTGTTTTTCGCTATTATTAGTTCGACATTTGACCCACGTGTTAAGGGGGGCTGTCAAAATAAATAAACATTGCAAATAATGCAATAGTTTTTATCTCATATAATTTCCAGCTTATACTCTGTTATTCGTGGGTTTTAAAAAAAACATATAACCTAGGTTATATGTTGTTTTGGTCTAATTTTTTATTAGAGATTTGTTTACTGTATGCATAGTATTGTTAAGGGTATTTTTAAATGTTGTCCTAAAATGTTAATATTTAATATGGAAATGATGTTGTCTTGTATAAATTTTGGAATTTTTGTGTGATAATCTAATGTATTAAGAATTTTTGTGTTATAATCTATAATGAATTAAGAATTATCACCTTTGTCGGATTTTGTGATGGTTAAGATATCTGTTATTCAAATTGCCTTCTTGAAAATTATAACAATGTACTTTTTGTTTCTGTGCTCTAATTGTTATTTTAATATCATCTCTAAGTATGTTTTTTTGGTCATTTTCTAGATTTATGGATTGTAAAATGGATTCTGATTCAACACTTAGTAATTCAAGATTTCTAGCTGTTCATTTTATTTTCTATTATGGGGTTAAATTTTAAATTCTTATGAATAAGTGAGTTCTCTGGTGTTAAATTCTATTGTTGAAAAATTGATTAGAGGTTGATGAAATGTGTGCATGTTATAGTAGTATGATTTATTTGGTTAGAAATATTAAAATTTGTTCTTACTTCAAGTTTGTTGAGTTTTTTGTTTAATTTTTTGCATTGTATAACTCTCAAATAGTCTGTAGTTGCACGGATTTTGTTTATAAAGGGATACAACTGTTCAAAGGACCATAAACGTCTAAATTTGTTATGAATTTCCAATAATTTACAATCTATTAAATACAAAGATTTGTAGGTTGTCTTGATTTCTTCTTTGATTAAAGTTCTTCTTAAAATTTTTATTTTTCTTGAAATGTTGTTACTAAAATAATTTCTATTAATTTTGATTGAGATATCTTGGCCCCAGGTTAAATTTTAAATATTGGTTCTTGAGAATGGCTGATTTATTGTGTAAAATAGAAGAAGACATAGAGATACGGTAGTTCGAAACAGTAGGTCCTATTCACGGATTATATAACTTTATTTTTTAAGTTCAATTCTTGTTAGCATTTAGTAAAAGTATAGAAGTATTACACAGTAAAAAATCGAAGCGAAATTTGACACCAAAATAACACCACGCGTGGTCCAGATTTATCCACACCAATTTGGTGTAAAATCAACACCATATAAGCAGTGTTCAATTGACATTCAGCGGTGAATATATTTACACCAGTAATTGTTCAAATTTGAAATTCTGAAGTGTTAATTTGACTCCGAGGAGGTGTAAAAACATAACTTTTGCGGTGTATGAAGAGCACCTTATGGTGCATTTTTTTCACCAGATATAATGCGAATTCAACGTTCACGGTGTCGATTTTTAACACCAAACAGAGTACACAACTATTAAAAATGGTAAATCTTACACTATCTATTATTTATATTTTACACCATATGGAGTATGGAACTCGTCTTAGATGGTCGATTCAACACTGATGAAAGTTCGAATTTTTTACACCAAATAGAGTGTGCAACTCATCTCTTGTGGTCATTTTAACATCAAAAATTGCTATAAATGTATACACCAAATGGAGTGGCGACATATTATAGTTGCTAATTTGGTACCAATAATATTTTCTTCATTTATTTACTAGTTCAATCATATGTGACAAGAATAAAAAACTAAATGTAAGCTGAAAAAAAGTTTATATTTTTGTACCAAAATGATCATTTCAGTTGTGAAACAAATTGATATTGAATTTCACACAAGCAAATTTTTTTTAGCTCAAGTTACGTTATCAAAATAACAAATCAATTATGGTGTAATACAATAACATTTCTTGAGAAAAAAAATTATGAAAGGTTATTAGATTCAGTAAACCACAATTTTTGAGATTGGCGGGACATTTTCTATATTGGAGTGGAGAGTCACTCTTGTGTTTCTTCAAAACCTACTTTAGGCTTTTCGCCATTAGATTGCGATAGCAGCTAAGGACTCATGATCTGATTATTTTTGTGGACTTCAAAAATTTGATCAGTTTGAAAATAGCAAAGAATAATGTAACTTATATATAAATATCTTTTATTTTTGAATAGTTACACAAAAAAATGTTAATATAATATTTTACCTATTTAGAAGCGAAATAATAAGATATCTTATTTAAATTTCAAAATACATTATTGAAACGTAGGAATATTTTAAAACATAAGTGCTATTATTTACAAAAAAAAAACAGCCTGTTACATAGGTACAGGAGTTTTAGAAACGGTTAGAGATATAGCATCGGTTAAATGGGTACACAGTTACATAATTTAGGCTTCCTAGGCTTTCGAAATACATTGTTGCGTACTTTTCTATCTATTCTTTTATTTTTTAAGATTAGAATCCACAACATCTAGCATTGCTAGATGAAACCACATATTTATACTATTGCACCACTTCCAGATGTACATATTTTTCAATAAATCAAAAAGGTTACGAAGGTCTGATTTTTGGAAAATAAATAATTTGTTATATTCATTACTTCTACGAGTTAAGAGATTCAGTTTACCAATGAATTAATTGAATAATTTATGTTCATTCGGTGTCAGTTCTCCACGCATTCAATTATTTTGAATTTAAATCCTTTCTCCGCCTGCTCCAGGAGGTTTGAAAATTCGTCCTCATCAATGAGACAGTCAGTCTCACCAGTCCCTTCATATTCGGATACAGCTGTTTCTTCTGATTTGGAGAGGTTCATGGCAAATTTTTCAAGACCTGAAAATGAAGATGACAGTGCCCAATAATATGATAAATATCTCAATAAATGGTTTTGCAAGAAAATTTTTGCTTATAAAAACAAACATGAATGAAATAACTTGGACTGATTTCTCCCCAAGTGAACCGACTTAGGTTATCTTTCAGAAGGTCTCGCCAGTGTGCATGTGCTGCAATACCCAAGATTACCGTCCAGTTTCGAACTTCGCTACTGCAATTTGGAGTACCTTAGTCAGACGGCTTATTACCAACGCCAATCGGCATTGCCTCAACAAATGTCAATGTCGATTGGCGTTGGTAACAAGGCCACTTGGGTTCGATTTCTGGTGAGATCTCATTTTATATTTCTCAAACCTCCTTTCATTAAAAATGGTTGATTCAAGACAAGAAGTGAATCTAAGTCGAGTTAGGTTAAGTGTTTCAATAATTGAAAGTTAGGTTATGGTACAGTGACTATAAAAAATATTGGCGACAAACAGTTCAAACTGCAATGTTTCGGCAAATAATTCAGCTCAATTGTTCTGTGCAAAGACAAAACAACCTGAAAAGTTTTGCACCATATACCACTTTCACCACAGTATATTATACTGTGCTTTGACTGTTTACTTTGTTCAATTTATAGTTGTTCTGTATTTCATGTGCACATATTGTTCATGTGCATATTATTTATACGATTTATATTTTCTTCTAGAAAAGTAATGTATGGTGATTATCATTTGATTAATAAATGGAGGATTATTGATTTTGAGGTCTTTGTTTCCCTGTTAAGTATTTATTTACATTTTGTCAAAACTGTCAACACCCATAACCCCATTAGATACAAGAGGCTTTAGTACTGAACAACTGTATTGTCTATGTAGAAAAGACAAATGAGTTGCCTTATTTGCTGGAACATGGTGGAACCAATAAAATCGGACAGCTGTTGTCACCACTGTATTTTATAGTAGTTATATAGAATTAGGCAAAACGGTTTCGTACGTAAAAGCTCGTAGCCACAGCAACACTGAAGTGGACGTCTCGTTATCTTTCATCTTCTCAATCATCCTCTCTCAATTTCTAATTTCTTATTCTATTTAGCATCAGCAACCACAATTTTTTGGTACCATTTGTTTTAATAGAACAAGATCCTAACTGCGCATGATCACAAACCAAATTCCCAAGTTGTAACCCAATAGCGAATTCGTGTATATAATATGAAAATATACATGCCAAGGATTTCGTTATAACACAATTCAGATGTACATAGATGTGCATATACCTACCTAAGTATAAAAATTATGAATATGAAACTCTTACCTTTCAGGATGAAGTCTTTATATTCCTTATTTTTGTCCAAACACATTCACTTTTGGAGGTTATGGGATTCAACTTTGATAAAAAGCGACATTATTTCACTTCACTCTATCGACTAAGAGCAAGATACTGATAAAGGCACGTAAACAACTAACCTGATCAATATTCAATGTGTCTACTGTGAAAAAGTCAGTACACATGCAATGAAAAATTTTTCAGCAGCAAAATGGCGGGTTTGACTATGTACGACACAAGGCCAATGCGGGAGGAACTGACTGAACTGAGCTCGTAAAGTAGTGAGCTGATCGGTCGATAAGTGCTGTTTTAACCATTTGCGAATTCAATACAAATCCATACAGTGTATTATCGAAGTTAAGTTTAGGTAGGTGTTGAAACGGAGTTTTTCTGGTAGAGTAATTTTGACGGGTTCAGCACTTAACACCATATAGTGAAGAATGCTTACACCACAATAGGGTGTGAAAGTTTACACCGGTCAAATTTTTTACTGTGTATCAATGTAGCATAGAATAATAACCTACTTCAATTTTTCTCTTCTTTCATTAAAAGTATTTGTAGTAGTTTATAAGAATATAATTATGTATCACATTTTATAAACGTAGGTTTTCATCAAAAGTATTTGTAGTAGTTTATAAGAATATAATTATGTATCACATTTTATAAACGTAGGTGGTATTCCTCGAATAAAATTATATTCCTGCAGCTAGTGGGTAATTTATTAAAAATCGTAAAGCTGTCTGCAGGTATAAACCATAAGGCATATCCCTCTATTCGTCAGCACCCCTTATGACTCATTACTGGAAATGAAATTTTAATAAATTTCCTACTGGATGTATAACAGCTACACAATGCACTCGATTTGTCGGGCTGTCTGGATTATTAAAATACGGGAAATATAAAAGCATTTCTATGTTTATTTCTCAGCTTTCACATCGCTCCTGTCCTAACAAGCAGATGTTGCCTTTCCTGCGCAATTTAAATTCTTCGTACGCTCAGAATCTGCGAATAATCTGCAGATATTTATCAGTTCGGCAATAAATAAACAATTGGAACGAGCGCTCTTAACAATGTTACAGATGAACCTGATATAAACGGAGAGAAATCTGCATTCCTCGCCTTTAGTTCCTCGTCATTTCTTAAGGTCACTTACAATTTATATAAAACACGAGCGTTAAATACTATAGTATAATAGCATTAAGCTTTCAATCGATTTCAATTAAATTAAACGACTTTGAGTATAAATAATCACAATAATGATATAATTCGCGGTAAGTTAAGTTAATAGAAATTGGAATGACTATATCAGAAATTTAAACTAAAAAAGGGTATAAAACCTACCACACAGTGGCATGTTCTGGATGGGTTATTGCATTTTTCAAACTTTATGCAATAAGAATAACGAATTTCATGAATCCAATGTCAGTATTTTCTTCAATAGTCTACGGATATAAAGAATGTTATTTTTTTGACCGTCTATGAACTATGAATGTTGTTTGCTTCTAGAACGTAAACAGCTCAATCGATTTATATGGATAGCCTATCAAAGAAATGGTCAGACTCCCTAAAATAACTACTGGCAATTGGAAGCCAGTAGTTATTCAAACATCAGATTATGTTTCAATGAAAAGTTTACATTGAAGCAGAATGCTAGAGAAAACTATAAAGGATTATTAACCAGTAAATGACAAATAAAACATCGTTATAATTTTAAGACTGGTATGTACCTACTAAAATCGAAATAACTACTTTTTCGCTACTTTCTCATTTGAAATAACCTCAATAGTTCAAAAGTTGGCAACAAATGCTCGTATACATTTCTCCTGTGCCTTTCGATCATGATAGTTATGAGTTATGAATATGTATCATTCTTAAGAAATCCTTTGAAATATCGAAACTGAAAAAATTAATAACAATAACATTAAAATGGACGGAATGGCCAAACTCAAATTATGCTAGCCTAGATTAAAAATTAATCATTGAACGTGAAATGCTAAAGTTTAGAGAACCCAATAAAAACAAAAACACAAAAAACACCGATCGTGTTATATTGTAGAGCATTATTGTGAATGAAACATAACAATATCATTATTCTAGTCCAAACCCAGTGCCGCCTAAGAAAGTACAATTTGTACGCACAGCTGAAATATCGTACGCCAAAAGTAACGAAATTAGCAAACCCTCAATTTGTTGGTACCATGAGTTATGAATACCTTTTCATAGTCTAACCTGGGTTGCAATTTGAAACAAAATTGAAGTAATTGGAGTTTAAAGTTGTAAGGTTCAAAGTGGTACAGAAATATGAATTTTATGCAGGACTTTTGAACAAGTATATACATATATGTATATGTAGTGTGTCTATGATAAGGATGTCTATTACGGGAATGTCGGAACGTTTTACAGTCTTGGCAAAATGGGGAAAAAGTTTTAGTAACTAAGAGCCATTGATATGGAAGTAAAAAGATTTTCGAGTAATTTTTATTTCCTATTTTATTTTTTTATAGTGTCCTCAGAACCAAATGAAGAACACTTCTTCAAAACAACTTTTTATAAGCTTTGTTAATGTCATTTGTAATATTCGACGTTTGGTGGTCATCCATCAACCATCAACTTTTCTCAATTCGGCTTTATTTTTACTTAAAAGTATTTTTCATTCTATTCATTGATAAAACACATGTGACGATTCTATTACGTTTCAGATCAAGATTTTTTGAAAACATTTTTGAATTTGTGAAATGTCTCATCCTAATGGTTTAGGAAAATCAGAAATTGGAGCTGACATGTTCTAATAATTGTTGAAACAAAAACAAAACAGTAAATCCAAATAATACCCAATCAGCAGTTATATGTAGTAATTTAAAGTGAATAATATTTGGAATAAATCATGTAATACATCCAAATTTTTCCAATGCCTCTTATTTTCGATTTAGAATACACATATTCTACACAAACTGTTGTTATAAAATGCTAAGTAAAACTACAAAAACTAGTTCTATAAGCTTCCAAAATTTATGATGGTATTTTTTGTAAATTTTTCGTAGGTATTATTTACATAAATACGTAATTCTTTATTTTCATTTTAATAAACATTAAAAAAATCAACTGAAATTTACCTATTTTATTTTTTTCTAATATTATAATGTCAGTTCAACCATCAACCTCGTTTTTTTTTCAAGCGGCTGTTTTTTAATCCAAATTTTGAAGTATTTTTCAGTCTACACTCATTGATGTATGTGATGGTTCTATTACGTTTCAGATCAGTTACAGCCCATACAGAGATTTTTTGAAATTTTTTTCTGGTAGTGAATAGTAGGTAATCGTAATTACCTAATACAAAACTATTTTTTTTTCAATTTGACATCTTGTTTCTCAAAAGCGAAGCAAGTTAGGGAATACGTTTATAATATGACCTTTTTTTCTAAAATATGAAGAGGAATCTCCCCCTGAAAATTGAAGTCATCACTTATGAAACACCTGTATATCTGATAACTATCTTTCCCTTTGAAACCCCAAGATCACGACTTAATAAGAAATCGCATTTCTTTATAAATACCATTTATATTTTCTCGTGAGTCTTCTGAGGAAATTTGACAATCAAAAACGAACATAAAACATAAAAATTAATAGACAGTATGTATTGATGTTAATATGTATTAGATTTCAAAAAACTAAAAGTAAACTGAATTAATTAAAAATTGTAGGTACACTATTTATAACACTAATAAGTACGAAATAATAACCCTTATCAACTAAAAATTAAAAAATTCAATTGTGGAGGCCGTTACTTTGTGATAGTTTATCATTTTAACGAAATAATAAATAAAACTACTTTGTTATACTATCACTGATATTTAATATAGTCATTACTATAGTTTCAACACTAAACGTGTCATCTTCAGACTTTCATACCTTCGTTTTCGTCTGAAGACGACACGTTTAGTGTTGAAACTATAGTAACGACTATTAAATATCAGTGATAGTATAAACAAAGAAGTTTTATTTATTATTTCGTTAACTAAAAATTATATTAAAGTACTGAGGAACTTTTCAGCTAACAAGTAGGAATCATCAGAGTAAACTATAAACTGATTTCACTATGATGATGGCTACTTGACAGCTGAAAGGTCCTTAGTACTTTGATAGTATTTTTTGTCGATAAGGATGATTATTTCGAACTAGCAGAGTAAGTATTTATTCCCGATAAAGCTGATAGTAGTCTATTTCGAAATCATTATTTCAAGATTGAACTGTCTTCACTTGTTGAAAATCTATCATATTACAAACGAACACTACTCTGAATAATACGCTGTAGAGAAATTCCAAAATAAACTTCTATTATAAAAATAAAAAAACACGACATGTTTCGCCACATAAACAACCTGTCGCAAACTAATTATAAGGTTTCCAGTCCTTAGTGTAAACAACCTGTATTCTTGTAATCCGTAAATTAGCTGAAAACAATCTGAATTCTCAATCATTAAAGTCAGTCTCATTGGTTATTTTCTCTTTATGTATATATAGCTAATAATACCTTTGTAACTTTCAAGTAGCATTATTCACCTGAAGAAGCTACTGTGTGGCGAAACATGTACTATTCTCTTTTATTTTCATAATAAAAGTTTATTTTGGAATTTAATGTACTATTCAGTATAGTGTGTAGTAGTTTAAATTTTATACTAGAAAATGTCTAACAATAGCATTAAGTAATAAAAGCTCGTCGTGACACAGCCTGTACACATTTGCGAGTAGGCGAATATGATCTTATTCGTTATTCGGTAGATTAAATGTTAATTAATAGGAATATTTACCTAATTCGATACCCAGTTGAATTCTATAGTAGCACTTGTGCCACCCCGGGTTTCTACGTTGTGCAGTTAAAGATAAAGATCTAATTTCGCAGTCAATTGAAATCCGAATCAGAACACCAGTTGGAATTCGCAAACGCTGAAGAAATGGCGGTAAAAAGTACTCTCAGTCACAAGGATGAGAAAATGCGATGGTCCAACGGTCTAACAGCCAGTCCCAGTATCGAAGCTGGAGACCAGTTCTCGCAGCCGAGGCGAGAGTCTGAAAGAATCTTCGACAGACTGAATGCCGGTCTTCCCTTATTCGGTTAAACATCTCCTATAAATAAGAGTCGTACAGTCCGGTTTGCTTTTTCTATTTGTACTCGTTCCACACCGTTCACCTCCCCAGATATTATGAAGCTGATATGTCAGACTATGCGATGTGTAATTAATTCAGCGAAATGAATGTACATATGCTACTTTTTTCAACTTACTTTGCTCCGACTAGTATTTTTCTCTGTGCATCCATTGCATACTTGCGGTTCGCCATAGGCATGCATATGGATTTATAATCGCTTCGACAAGCACCAAGATACATAACACATTTAAAATATATTACGACGGCGCTTATTTTTAAAAACTGAATCAAGAAATACTTAGGAATTTCGAACAGCTAAAATTACAGGAAATCAACATCGTATAGACCAGTTTCCATGACACAAAACGTAACTCATCAAGAAACTTAAATGAAAGAAGTGAACATGTTCGAACAGCAGATTAATAAAAATTTGTAATTGCTATTTTAAATGACTTTTTTAAATTAGCTAAAGTATATATAAGAATTCATTTTTCAGAGCACCTGTTTGAAATTTACACAATTTTTCGTACATAATGCACCATTTTCCAGAACATTGTCTGGCTGACAATTTTGTTATAAATATATATACATCACTTATCTATAAAAACTTGTACGGCTATAAATTTTTGTTAATTACTTTCACAGACTTAATTTTGAATGCTTAGCATCATTGCATCAGATAGATGTTAGGCTTGTAGAATTAATTTTTTAGCACCGTGCCAATGGGTTTTTTTCTTACAAATAACAGTTCTTAGCGGCCAGGTCAAAACACCATCACCATTTTTTTCTGAAATTAACTTTGAAATTTCTTTAATCTCATAAAAATGTTAAAACAAATTAAATTCTATTTCTCTTGTAGTCTAAGTTCCCTCTTTTACAATATCTCTCACAAGTAGGAACCATATGAAAACTTTTTTATTATTAATTTTAGGAAAAAAGTTATTCTTCATAAAAAGTTCTGTATGTTCTAATATCTAAAATACAATCATCACATATTAAATTTTTTCTGTCGTATACGCGGTTTGTCAAAAAATATGAATTTTACTCAAGAGTAAAGTACCTTTATATTTGACAATATCGAAAATTTTTATGAAGAAAAGTTGATCAGAACTAAAAACTACGTTCAAATATTCAATTACATCCATTTACATTGAAAAATTAGGTTTTGTTATTTTTTACGAATCTTTCTTTCTACTAATCTTTATTTATCTCTTGTGATTATGAAACACGTGATAACAGTTAAATTTGCAAAGAAAAAATTATTTTTTCAATGTAAATGGATGTAATTGAATATTTGAACGTAGTTTTTAGTTCTAATCAACTTTCTTTATAACAATTTTATTGTCAAATATAAATAAAGGTACTTTACTCTTGAGTCAAATTAAAATTTTTTGACAAACCGCGCATACGACAGATAAAATTTTATAT
The DNA here is from genome assembly GCA_958510875.1 of Endomychus coccineus. Lineage (NCBI taxonomy): Eukaryota > Metazoa > Arthropoda > Insecta > Coleoptera > Endomychidae > Endomychus > Endomychus coccineus. Next base: position 79,197,916 of record OY294067.1, read on the forward strand.
CTGATGATTGTATTATAGATTTTAGAACATGGCAGAACATTTTATGAAGAATAACTTTTTTTCTAAAAATAATAATAGAAAATGTTTCCATATGGTTCCAAATTAGTGAGACATATTTGTATATTAAAGTAATAATTTTTTCATCGAAAAAGGTATTTATCATGACGGCCAGTCGACATAGCTTTTTTCAATTGTTTTTGGCAAATCTACAGTCTAGCACCTTTAGAACGATACCTCAAGCATCACCCTACCCTCTTATCTATATTTTTCTCCCTGACACCCCTTTACACTACGCAATAATATTGAAATCTAACTGTACTTTCTCTACGCCCAGTGACAGTTGACTTACGGCGGTCTACCACCAGTCATACATTGTCTCAGTTCATAACCTCGAGTGGCCCATCCCGATCAAATGACACATTATTTTTTAAATCTAGTTCCTTTCGAAGGTTATCTCAATCACCACCCTTCCTTCTGTACTTTTCTCTATCGAACTCCTGACGAACAGTTGAAGATAAAGAAGATGCTTGTATTATCAAACATTCTTTCAGACAAGAAATTTATTTACAGGGAGTAAAAGCATATTGTATGGTAATTTGTCATATAACTATAAATGACAGATTAGACCATTTAAAAAACTATGAGGTGGTGAGCTACCTTGAGTGTTAGCCCACATCACTAAAAAAGTATATCACTAGAAAACTATTTATTGCAATTAGATATGCAATAAAAAAATTATAGCATTATTGTTTTAAAAACTATATTTCAAAACAATAATGCGATAACATTTTTTATTGCGTAACTAATCGCAACGAATAGTTTTCTATCGATTTTATGTAGAAAATACCATTTTATAATGGGCATGACTGTTAACGTATACACTCTAATTCAAGATATTGATTATGATGGTGTGCTACGAATCGATCGCAAAAATGTTTTACTTACGTTAGGCTAAGTTTAGGTTAAAGCCAAGCCACCGCCATCTAATAAATAATATTATGTTAATATTTGCACATGTGACTTCGTAACTAATTGCAACAAATAGTATTCTATCGGTTTTATATAGAAAAACTATAATTGACTACCTTCTTCAGTAAATGAACGTATCTTTATACAAATGAACACATTAACTTAAAGAGCTGCGGATATCGCAGGTGGGTTACTTTACTATTCGAACATTATATTGCTACACGAGAATTACATAGCTCAGCAATAAACCAAACCAAATTAACGGTTAACATGAATACACAAGATTGCTGCAGTTTTTCAAAACATCTCAATAACAATATGCGACGAATACTAAAGCCCTACTCAATTATGCCGATCACGTTTACTGCAGACTAAAATTTCGCAAACTCACATTGGTTTCACTTTAAACAGTTGTTTGCGGTGTAATGTCTACGTGACTATTCAACTTTAACAGTTGCATTTTAAGAAAAAATTTTCACCATTTAGATGCATAATTCCGTGAGCTGTACACAATTTATTAAGAACATCGAAATGTAATAATACTACTTAAGAAAGTACCATTCAATTATAACGAGTTACTATATTAGTATTTTGCTAATTTAATCTCATTCCATGTTTCATTCGGAGAGGAAATGAAAGAATATGACAATTTCTCATGAATGAATATTTGAAAATGTACTTTTTATACAAATTATGGCTACCTACTGAATGTTTGGGATTTGAACTTTAACGTGCTTGCTGTGATGATTTTTGTCGTATTTGAAATTAGTAATTAAAATAACGTACATATTTATATTGATCACTGACTCCCCTCACTTTTGTAGGCAATACAGATTTCGGAAACTTCTGCAGGTCAAATGTGGAAACAGAAAATATTTTGGAAATGATTTAGAAACCGCTAATGAATGTCGTTAAGATATACTATATGTTGCATTGAAATTTTATTAAAATATTCTACATAATATATTTTACTTCTCTATGTTTTATACTGACACCTGCTGCCAGGTTGAATTTCGAATTATTCACAGAAACACAAACCTTGTTTTATACTGACACCTGCTGTCAGAAGAACATTAAAATTTTAGTAAACGCATAAAATAGACAAATGAAAATTTCGGACACTTGGGCAGTGTGAGAACAGAAAGGACCATCCGACAGGGAGCTTTGGCTGCCTAGCTTACCAGGAAGCTTTGGCTGCCCAGCTTACCAGGAAGCTTTGGCTGCCCAGCTTACCAGGAAGCTTCGGCTGCCCAGCTTACCAGGCAGCTGTCAAGGGAGCGGAAAAAGGGAAACGGAAATGAGAATCCTCCAGCTCAACCTCAACCATTGCGCAGCAGCGCAAGATCTGCTAGGACAAACCGTTCGAGACCTCAACGTGGACATTGTTATTTTGTCGGAACAGCATAGGGATCTCGTGAATTCGCAGACCTGCATTCCCGATGCGTCAAGCCGTGCAGCTATCTCGATTTGAGGGGAAGAAGTGGAGTGAGCTATGTCATATGGTCAACGAAGATCCCTGGGGAAGACCACATAAAACGGTAATGGCCAGGCTGAAAAGCCGCTCTGTGGTTCCGCCATCCTGTCCAGTTCTGCTTAGAAGGATAGTAACCACCCTATTCCCAGAACAACCGGGACACACTCATTCCGTGGATGTGCCAGCCACTCGTCACTTCCGACACCATGTAAATCCCAGAAAAAGAGTTGATGAAAGCCTGCAACAAGATAGGTGATGCCAAAGCTCCGGGTCCAGAGTGTATACCGAACGTCGATCTTAAAGCAGCAATAAAAGAACGACCAGATGTTTTCCTGGAGACCTATAACGCGTGCCTTCGCCAAGCATAAGTTAGTCCTTCTTCCAAAGGGCAACAAGCCTCCGGACGATCCATCATCCTACCGACAAATTTGCCTATTGGACACAGCAGGAAAGGTGCTCGAGAGGATTATTCGCAACCAGATAGAGGAATTCAGTGAAGGTGCTCGGGGCCTGTCGTTGGAAGGGTGGTGCCAAGAAGTACTGCGTCATAATCACCCTGGACGTGAAGAACGCGTTCAACTCAGCGAACTGGAATCAAATTCAGGAGGCGCTGACCTTGATGGAGGTCCCAGAGTACGTTAAAAGGATGATTGCGAGCTACTTTAGCGAAAGGACATATTTTAGAATTCGGAAGAGGGGGAGCAAAGCCTACAACACACCCACTATCACAGGAGGCGTCCCACAAGCTCAGTACTTAGACCCTTAATGTGGAACATCATGTACGATGAGGTGCTGAGGTTCCCCCATGCCCACAGGGACAAAGGTTTCGCAGACGATATTGCCAAGTACTTGGAAGAAGCCACGCAGAAAGCGAACGAGGCTGTCGCCACAATCCGCCGGTGGCTCTCGGCGAATGGCATGCTATTTATTGACAGACCATAAAACCGAGGCGATACTGGTGACCAGTAGGAAAACCAAAGAAACTGTGACAGTTACCGTTGGGGACTGCGACATACCTTTGCAGCTATCATTGAGATTCCTGGAAGTCCAGATAGATGCCAGGCCGCGGTTCGAACAACATCTGCGTGTGGTGAGCAGGACAGCAGCTGCAGTGGCCAACGAACTAGCCAGAATTATGCCCAACATTGGAGGACCTACTCAGAGTAGCAGAAGGCTACTCTCCAGCGTCGTCAACTCCACGATGCTATACGCAGCCCCTATCTGTGCGTATATCGTACGGTTTCGTACAATGCCGGGTGTGTTATCTCCGACATGCCACCAATCCGTCTGATAGTGGAGGAAAGAGCGGAGATCTATAGGCGTTCGAGCGAATTTCGAGATACCGACCGAAGCACCATAACCCAGGATGCAAAGATAGAGATGTCAGCGCAATGGCAGGAGCTCTGGAATGTATAAACCAAGGGGCGGTGGACCCATCGCCTTATCCAAGATGTTGCCGCATGAACAAGTAGGAGGCACGGAGAGGTAGATCACTACTTCGTGCAGCTGCTAACAGGATATGGGTGCTTTGGGGTCTTTCTCCACCGATTTCGACTGGGCGATGACGCGTCGTGCCCGACCTGCCAACAAGTGTCCGAGGACGCAGAGCACGTTCTGTGCCATTGTCCGCGTTCTAACGGACCGCGCGAGATTCTGCAAGGATATCTACAGCAGCAGTTGTCCCTGGAAAATATCATTAAGTAGATGCTTGAGTCACATACCACCTGGAAAACGAGAGAAGAGGCCAACCCGTCTTTTGAAGATTTCCACCTACCCTCGCAAAAAAAACATACATATACATATACAAATACACACATACACATACACATACACACACAATACATACCCACATATACATACACATACACACATGCCCATACACTCAGGTCAAAAAATAGTCTAGATAGATTCAGAAATGCCCAAAAAGAATATATTAGCGAAAATGCGTAATAAAATGTTTGCCTCGATTACAATACTTCTGTTACACTATGCTATAAGTACTTATAGAGAGGAAGTAAAAATATATTCAATTTGAACATATGTATTTGCAAATGTTTAAAATATAAATAAGTACTAATTGAACCATAAATATCAAATTTAGGAACAATATAACACGAAATTGCGAAATTCTTGAAGCTCCTGCAATTAATAGAGACGTAACTGATAAAATACACCTAATAATAAACTCGTTAATAACGTATGTACATTAGTTTGAAAGTAATTGAGGCATGAATGGAAGCTACAGTTAAATTAATAATGAGACGTCCTTTTTCTGGAATGGAATAGGTTTCGCTTGAAATAAATTTATGGAGTGCTCAGCAGCGCGAGTTTGGGATATCTACCGGTTGTTTTGGCGTACGATTAGGATCACGGTGATGCATCAAATACTAACTTACTGACTGCTAAACTTTCGCATACAATGCATTTTTATCGCCTTTCCGCCTTTAAATTTACTTATAAAATAATGTTGACGATTCCGGTGAAAAAATGTTCCACAGAATTCGAAAAGGGTTTTCTTAGAGTTGCGTAGAATTATGGGACAAGAAACATGCCACTACTAAATTTCAGAACTTAATTAGTTATTTGTGATGGAGAAGTTTTCTACTTGTTGGAAGTTCATTCAAACATGCATACTAAAATTCTACTATCAGGGAATACAATTTAAAAAAATAAGAATACGTGACTTAACACTTGGATCGTAGTATTCTGTCCTAACAAAAAAAAACATGAATCATTCTTAAACAACTATCTCCCTAATACTCTAATTATTATTTAGGTACCACGTTTTAATTCTCGAACACCTATTAGCACTTTATTTCAGATATAAAATGTAATTCGTTATCTAAAGGTTTTCTTAATGATTGGTATCATTGCAATTTTGATGTTAAAATGTTCCAATGTTTTTATAAATCAGATTAAAACAGAAAAACGGCTATAACTTCGGAATTTTCCGGTATATTCATATTGCGTTTCATATCGTTGGAGAACTTTAAAAATGCCTAAAACATAATTTTCTTGATTTTAGGGAAAACCGCTAGCATTAGCGAAAACTCGAAAATATGGTTTCTAAGAGTTCTAACTACCAAGGAATCTACTATAGGTAAGTACCTAGTGGGATATCCAAATCTTCGAAGCGAATCACTTTGTACAATCATGCTTCTACAATTACTTATAAATATGGTGGCGGCGCGACAGTCCTTAAATATTAATTTACATGGCGTTCTAATATTCATAAATAATGATGAGAAATAAAAGCTTTCAACACTTACACTTTCGCCAATGATGGAAATAACGTTGTGCAGTCAACATTTAATATAAATAACTTCGATTGTTAATTGCTTATGACTTCCTGTTAAATATACCTACACATAGCATTAGAGGATAAAATAATAGTAGGCTAATGACCGTTAATTATGCACAACTTCATGTGAGATGTACGTGGCTAAATGAATGGCAATGTTCCCTGGCGATAGATTGGTTACAGCAACAGCTGTCATTAGATATAATTTGCATCCTCTACATTAGCGGTCTCATCTCCTGAATAAAGTATCATTTACCTACTCGAATTGATTTTCCAACTTGCATTCACGCAATTTGTGATATAGGAGCCACTTATAACCTAACTGATCATCGATCTCAAATGTTTCAGTTCTAGCCAAGATTTGGTCGTTCGAACTTTCGAGTGAGAACAAGGCGTCTACAACAAATTATGATTGCCGTTCCAGTCCTGCTTTACTCTTTTGGGACGGTCGATGAGCTGCATAGACATAACAAAGACACCCGGAAAATGATGCATATCCACGGTCGTACATACAGGTCTGGGAACTCTATGTTTGACATGAATCTCTTACATGTCGCCAAACTCGTAGTCCCTCGCTCAGCCACCAGCTAGCGCTTGGATCGAAGTATGACAACAATCACATTATTAAGTAAAATAATGTTTCTCGTAACGCAATATTTACTATTCTGATTTGAGAGAAGAATAGAACTGTTACTCTTGTCAAAATGTATTACTCACCTTAAAAATAACTGCTCCTTTTTCGTTATACATGCTAGCACACATAAAAGACCTCGTTAAAACGATTCTATCCGGAATCGCAAGCATCCACTTTTATCGCATTTCCGTATCTTTCGGCACTTTAAAGACAGAAGTTTCTTGCTTTACACTTTTGTACCCCGTTTTGCATTTCGGTTTCGTATTTTTTTTCTAAAAACGCCGGGATTCTTTGTGTTTACAAGTCAACAATGACAGTTGCCAGAGAACACGGTAGTATACGTGCCAGAGATCATTCCTCGACTCATGCGCCACCCTTTTGGTACTATGCAACAGATGACGCTTAGCGGACTCACTTCTCACATAGGAAACAGCCTCGAGTTCCCAGACCTATATATACGACCGTGTGCATTTCCATCTCAGTTTGCATCCTGCTGTAGGCATGTCCGTCAAAAGCGGCCATTCCATCGTCATTTTGCGGCCCTACGGGTGCTATATTACCATCTAAGGCACTCGTACGGAGTAGACCAAGAGAAAAATGACAGATCTACTGGAATTACCCGTTTCTGACCGTCAGGTCCATACAAGCAAATAGACCTGATGTTGTCCCCGATAAACATACAAAGACTATGTACGTCATCTAATTCTCTGCTCCGGTAGAGAACAATTCCGGCAGAGAAGAACTTCGGTAGAGAAGAACATTGTCTCGAAAGAGGAGGATAATATATTTTTATCTTTATCAAATTATTTCGATAATATATTTTTATCTTTATCAAACATGTATGTTTATTTGTGTTTTCATGTAAATTAGAAAAGAATTGATGACTTTGATTAATGAAATGCGTCTGCACCCGACTTGTGTCTTGAAATCCAATTAACACTGCGGAAAATGTTGGTTCGGTTGTTTGTGAAAAAATAATGTATGGCTAATTATCAAATTGATGTACTTGACACGGATATAATCCTAATTAAATACAAATCTAAATACTATGATTATTTTATGAATTACCTATTCTATGATTTACATTTCATTTCTATTACTAACACCTAATCAAGTTTTAAATAAAACAACTTTATGGATTTTAATTACAAAGCTGTCACTGACATAAATCTAACTTGTCAGATAATATAAATATCTTTTTAGGTTAAAATAAATAGACAATATAAAGTGGTAATTCAAAATATCTGAGTTTTTGGATGAGATTATTATAAGTTTTGAAAGATTAGAATCAATTTTATCATTAACATAGATACTTTCTAAAAGCATGTTGGATAAAATTCATTTATTCACAATGGTAGCGCGTAGGTCCAACACCCTATATACTACATTAGTTTACAGAGGGTATTGTTAGGTCTCGGCGTAGGTACTCTCTTTCTGATTCTATCGACCGGTCGTGAAGTAGTGAAGTGTATTCAATACCATCTTAGAACACGTCATCTGTATCCTATGCTCCCATACATACAAACAATGACGAATGGCGGTAACTACCGCGCGAGTTGCAGTATGTAATTTGACGTGAGTCGCTTTAAAAATTTCCAAAGATAGCAATCGTCAAAGTTAGTTTCCGCACGCAAATCATATGGAAATAGACGTGCACCGCGAACCCAATTTTACTCCTTTTAATCTCCTAATGTTAGGTGATGGGTTTCCCTATTAATAATCTAATAATTAAGAAAAATAAAACAAACTCGACACTCAAATTTGGATGTATAGGTGTCAAATAATCATCCTTGATGAATCAGTAGATGTGTACCAAGTCATTTGTCATTCTGAACACACCATACTTTTGCATCATCCATTTTTATGTGTTTGCATAAGTATGTAAATAATTATGAAAATGTTTCAGGCTTTTCATTAGTTTAGAGTTTGAAAAATGCTAGGACTAGGGCGTCGAATTTGATTTTTACTTCCCTCACTATACGTAGTATATAGTATAAGGGAAATATTGTAATTGGCCTAAAACATTTTTCCGCAGATATATCCGATTATAAATCGAACTAGACTATTTTTGACATGATGTCTGCGTGATATGTGCGTAACCCACTATAGGGACAATTGCGCCCCGTTCCTATTATTGGTTGTATGGATTTGAAATTTTGCAGGTCGCTTTAAAGTGATGAAAATAGTGGGGAGCGGTGGACCCGTTTCCAGTGGCATTTCTGACATCCATCTTCATTTTTTCAAATGGAATTATGGTATTTTATTGAACGATAAGGACAACCGTGTTTTTCTGGTTATAAATATGTCACACGATGTCATTGTCATCGATGTGACGTCACGATCTATTTTATGTCTTTATTCTGTAATACATATGACATCAATAAGTGTCAGTATAAAACAAAGGTATATTACGAATGTCAACTAGGCAGCAGGTGTCAGTATGAAACAGAGTTGAAAAAATGCATTAAAATTTTAATGTAACAATGTATGAATTAATGTCTTTCAGAAGCTATTTCTAAATCATTAAATATATTTTCTGTTCCTACAATCATTTACATTTGACCCGCAGGAGTATCCGAGTGCTATTTTGCTAACAAAAGTGACGGGTCACGTGATCAATTGATCACAACTTTTTGTTTACCATCGCATTTAAAACAATGTTTATACCGGGATATCAAAAATTATCTTGGTCAAGGGTGGTTGTGGAATCTAAAATGTGTATCTTACTTTACGTTTGAAATAATTATGTCACTGTCACACTGACATCATCAATAACCTACAAATTTCATACCTATTTATTTCAGTTGTAAAACAATAATGAACTACAAATTAAAAATTATCTTGGTCAAGGGTGGTTGTGGAATGTAAAACGAAATGTTAACTTTGAACCTTTTACAAGGTCGCAATAGCCACAAACGGGGTCGAAAACTGTTTTAAATTGGTTAATTTTCGATAAATCGAATGACGTTCACGTGAAGAGCGCGTAGATCGCGAGTTAGAAAAGTGCAAATCTACGGAACACAGAACGTCTTTACGAGGACTTTTCGCATGCGGTTTCGCTCCATGTCGTTAGTTTATGAACGGGGCCAACTAAATAGCATAGTCTCGGGCCCCAAAATGTCGATTAAATAGGAAAATTTAATTGAAATAGAAACAGGTAGTCTCAGGTCTCAGCTACGCGCGTCTAACGTGCGACGTACCAAAGGGAAATTTCTAGCTACTAAAATATACCCAAAAGCGGTTAAAAGCTAGCGGCCTATAGCCGAAAACACTTTATTACAACTGGCGCCGGCCGCACGGGGCATAAAACGGTCCCGAATTAACAAGATCGAGGTAAAAAGTATAAACTCTAACTGACGCGTAGCGAGCTCCTCGAAGCATATGTCAAAATGATTACGTTCGTAGCTAATTACATAGGACGTCTGGCGTTCATGCAATTGTGTTTTTATACAATTCGAACCTTCTAATTTCGATAGGCCACGTGAAAATCCCGGAAGCTGAAGCGCTAGAGACTTCTGAGTGTTATAACATTCGTATAAAATTGCGAAAGTTCTCACTTTTAGAAACTTCAAATTAATTTATTTGACAGAAGTTTTGATAACGTGAAGTAAGACACACGTTTTAGATTCCACAACCATCCTTGACCAAGATAATTTTTGATGTCCCGGTACAACTGACGGAAAATCGAATTTCTATGCACAATAAATTAGTAAGTGACAAGAACTTGGGAGCTCTACTATTAAATGCCATCAACTCTATTTGAAAGAGTGGTGCATATTAAATAAACAATGGGGAAAACATTCATTATTCAATTTATTTTCTTTTCTGGAAAAACAATCATCTCATTTATTTTTAACTTATACCAGGAACAAAATTTCCTAACTATCTGTATTTTATCAAATTTTAATCAAAGCTATAGACAACCAAGTATATTAAGCTGGCACAGCCATTGTAGCGCACCACATCAATTGTCGTAGTAAAAAAATTGTCTAGAAAAAAATGTTCGCCTGATCTAAAGAGAAATATGGTAGTCGTGGACTAGGTTGACTATGTTTGTAACTCGAGGGGGAGGGGCTCCAAAGTTTTGAAAACTGCATTACATTATTTATAAGCCCCTTAAAGTATATTTCTGTAAACATGTAATATAACAATGCTATACATTTTACACAATTTTATACTTTTTCGAAATTTTGATAAACAAGCAAAAGTTGGCTTGTAATATTGTCGTCCGCTGGCTTTAACCTATAAATAAAATTATGTACCTGAATATTTGCACGTGACTTCGTAACTACTACGTTACTATCAATTTTATAAGGATTTTTGATACAGTTTTTGAATTGGCTGGGCTAGCTCGACTGCCAGGCCTATACTTAATATTTGAAAAAAAAATTGTTTCCTTAATAATAATTTTGCTATTACTAAATTGATTATGTGGTGTGTTACAATGGATGTGCCAGCTCAGTTGACCAGAATTTAATCAAGGAAACATCTCTACAGCTCTGATGATAACTAAGAATGAAGTTACGACCATAAATAGATGTAACTTTGAGACCTTACCATCCGCAAAGACACAACACCAATGGTGTGGTTCCGTACCTGTCTCGCGATTATTATAAATATTTTCTATAACGACCACTAATTATGTGTCACTTAGTTGTAGTTTCGAGAATTTATTGTTTGCCGCAGACATATAGGTAAGAATTTCTATCATGTCGTTAGCAGTTAGGAATAATAAAATTTTATGAGTTCTGTAATGAAATTTAATTGTGCCATACATAGCTACATCAAGACAGAATGTACGGATGATGCGATTTACAGCGTTTTAATCGAATTAAGCACGTGGAAGTCTGTCCAGGAGATAAACCGGTACGAGTCATAAAACCAAGCATAGTATGGACCATTTAGAAACGATGAACACCGAGTTAATCTCAATGAACAGAAGTGGACAATCTCGAGCAGACTTACACCGCAAACGATGAATAAAAGATGGAGTAGTGCAAGTACATAATTACAGAATAAATGCCTGCTAACAACCGCTCTCCACCGGAGAGGCTGGTCACCAGAAGGTCATGAATGCTTAGTTTTCCTTCAAAACTAGAAAGTTCAAAGTATTCTTTCGAGTCTTTTCTTCATTCTTCGATACTTCAACATTGCGGAATATAGTTTTACTTGCTGGTTTAATTGAAAACCTTCATTTCAAATATAGGTATAGTGATAAATGAGCACAAGGACGCCGGTAGAATTTTATCCAGAGGGGTGCATCCCAGATTAAAAAAAAAGAATCAGTTTTCATCCATTTGTTATGCCTTTTTATAATTAAAATTCAGCAAGAAACCTAGCTTTTTTAATCGATAAATAATAAAGCAATTAGAATTAATACATTTTAAAGTAGCAGAAAATTTGATATTTCTCCTATATTATTCTCTCAGAATCACATGAATCATGAAAACTTAAATAACTATTAAAATTCGATTTTCACTGGTGAAACCAGTGAAAATCTAACTTTTAATAGTAAGAATGGTAAAAGTCGATTTTTGCGCATTTTCACCTATTTTTATGGGTTTTTCAAAGTAGTATTATTGAATCATTGAAGCAGGAAGGAAAGCACTTTTAACTTGATCATTTTTAGCAATAGTTGTGGAAGAGATAAAAAAGTCTGATATGATATTCTGTTTTGATATGTTTAGGTAAATATCTGAGATATTTTACCGAACTTCATCGCCGATGCGATGAATAAATAAATAAATGTATGTATTATTAATGAAAGTCTTCACAAATCATATAATAAAGGGGTCTAAAAACTACTGTTTAGTTCTCATAATAAGTGAAAGTAGATTACTTGATATAAGTTATATTCTCATTGATAACCGAGACAGTTTTTTGAAAATTAGAAATGTAATTTTCCATTAGTCTATCAATAGAACTGGTGGTATGATTTTGATATAATTATGAGATGTTTGACGAAGTATTACAAGCAGATTATATGTTAGAAAACTATTTCAACTAATGAACGGGTGAAATTTACACATAATTTCGAGCATAATATGTAACATAACCAATTTATTTCATTTTTAAGTTAATAAGTGATAACTGCGTTATTATAAGTGGTAGGTACGTGACTGTACCAAATTTCAAGACTTTTGCACTCGGGAGCTAGTCGAAAATTTAAAAAACTTAAAGTTGTGACAGGTCTCTCTTAATCAAATGCGCATCGGCGTAGTTCGTATTTACTTTTACAGATATCATGTCATTGAAATCAATGGTATTGATATCATGTTTTATTGTATCTGAGTGAACACAGTCAATCAGAACCACATTATACTGAAAACAGATGTTTTAAAATATTTGATAATTTCAAAATGTCACGATTTGGTTTTAATTCTGACGAGAGGATTAATAAAATTATCGAATCACATATAACAAAAAATACTGTTAACAGTAAGAAATTTGTATGGAAATCATTTATCGACTTTTGCTTTGTTAGAAAGTATCAATTAGATGAAAATCGGACGGTGGAAGAATTGGCGTAGATTTTAAAGGATTGGCCTGTGAACATGAGAAGAAAAGATGGTACATTTTCTTTTACAAGAAAAATATAAAGAAATGAAAGTTATAATTGACCCATTCAAGTTTCAAGCGCGAGCTGCCTGCGATACCATACAACGAAAACTACAATCGGATCCCTATAAAAGGAATCAAAGTTCAGCAGCATTAAGTTCAGTAGAAATAACCAAAATGATAAATTTGAGGGATGAAAACACACCTGAAGGGTTGCAACGGATATTCTATCACATAGCCGCGGTAGATTTAGCTTTGCGAGATCGGGAAGATGCTGCTTGCTTGACTTACTTTTTTCGTATCGATACAAATAACGATGGTTCTGAAACAAATCGAGTTGAATATAACTCTGTATTCAGCAAAACTTGCCAAGATGGTTCGAAAACACACCTGAAGGGTTGCAACGGATATTCTATCACATAGCCGCGGTAGATTTAGCTTTGCGAGATCGGGAAGATGCTGCTTGCTTGACTTACTTTTTTCGTATCGATACAAATAACGATGGTTCTGAAACAAATCGAGTTGAATATAACTCTGTATTCAGCAAAACTTGCCAAGATGGTTCGAGAATGCAAAAAGCAAAATTTTACTACAACATAATGACAACAACGTTTATCCTATCAGAATATTAAAAAAATTAACAAAAGGGGGCCCAAATATTAGAATCAACATACTATTTGCAAGAGCAAATCGTCACTGGAAAATGATCATAGGTATGATAATATGCCCATGGGAAGAAATATGATTCAAAATTGGACAAAAAAGTCTGCTGAAGCGATTGGCTTGAATACCAAGAACAAAAATTACTAATCACTCAAATATAGATCGACCACGGTCAGTCCATTGGCCAAAAATGATGTCCAAGAGCAAAATTACTGGTCATAGCAATGCCAACTCCATAAAACCTTACTGAAATATCTTGAATAGTAGACTTCCGCGGATAGCTAATCTTGGAAAATCTTGGCTTCCGGATGGAAGTTTCAGTTCAAGCCTCAAGCCTGCTCTGAAGATGCCACCTGTAATGGTTGGCGAAACGTCGGCATCAGGTCGAGCTATTGTGACGCGGAATCCATCCGGAAGCCAAGATTTTCCTTACTGAAATATTGACGAAGGACATCATAATCAAATTATTAACAGCATGCGTGGAAATACAACTTCATAGAAACTAACACGTCTGATGGATCTTCATTCAACTTTTCTTATTGTTCTTTTGTTAATTGCAGCTTTAAATAATTTTTTGCTGTGTATTTTCTTCTTTACGTAGCAAAAAAAATGTCTATCCGAATAACCCTCCAACATTGAAAAATACTCAAAAATATTATAACATAAGGAGGTTATAATATAAGGAAAACGGTGAAAATCAAGCTTGCGACGCAATTTATGTGTATCATATACCATAACACAATGTTGTAATAATTTGAATTCTCAAATCAAGTAGATGATGCTAAAGTATAGGAATATACTCTGTACAAGAATAGTCAAATGTTATATTTGAATCGAATAGGACAGACGTACGAAGAAAGGGAGGTTTAAGGTGGGTCTCATTTTTCAAACGAAGAGGAGCAGCATCTCAGCTGTTCGAAAATCAATAGTTCTTCATCTCTCGAACTGGGATATTCTTTTTGTTACTTTGTTGAAGACAGGGTAATAAATCCTACTCTATCCGTTACAACTCCTAGACATTCCGACATATCCGAGCAGAATTTACAGCGGTCTATTATCCTGTGTACAAAGTAATTATGAGTTCCACAATGCGTTCAAAGGAAGTCGAGGGTCTGCTTGCCGAATATCGACCTGGTTTTATTATCTTTGACAGGCGACCGTGTCATAAAAATTTCTGTTTTGTGGCTTGCATAATTTATTGTTACAAACCTTTAATCCTAAAATACCATTTAGTTTGTAATACAGATTCTGATTAATTTTTGAATCCTAGCAAAATGCATATGTTTTTATGGCAAGGATAGAAATAGATTAAATTCTATCGATAAAAAATGTTCAGAATCAGAAGAAAAAGAATGGACATATACATAGATAAATGGAACGTTATCATTCTTTCAATATTATATATAAATTTTCGGGAAATAGGTCACACTAACACATATGCTTATTATTTTCTTTTTTACGTACGTTTCAATGTCTAAAATGAGATTTCTTAAAACTAACAATTAGTTTTAAGAAATCCTGTTTTAGACATTGACACGTCTTCTGATGATGGTGAGACCGAAACGTACGTAAAGACGAAAATAATAAACATATGTGTTAGTGTTACCTATTTCCCGAGAATTTATATTTAATTCAAACCATTATTAATTAATTCTTTCAATATACTATGATAAGATGTGTAAGGAGCGTTAAAAACGAATACATGCCAATTGAATTGAAACATGCTATTATGTTCTGAAAAACAAATTGTGAAATATTTAATGGAATAGTAAGATTGATAAAAATAATATGCATTATGGATTACATTATTTATGAACCCCTCTAAAACATATGCCAAAATTAAAAACATGTAATACCTACAACAATACTATATTGGTAACATACGCTAAACATTTCACACAATTTTATTATTTTAATGTTTTCGAAATGTTGATAAACAAGCAAAAAAAAGTTGGGTTGCTATGTTGTTGTGCTGGCTTTAACCTATAAATAAAATTATGTAACTGACATGACTTCGTAACTAACTTGCGCTTTTATATAGGACAAAGTTGTACAAAAAAAACGCAGTAGGTATATTGATATATAGCATAAAAGTTGAATAAAATTAAATTAAATCACGGGTTGCAATCTAGACTTTGTAGCTCTAAATGTAGACTATTTCTGAATTTATTAAAATTGTCATGAAATAAATCAAACTTACTTATATTGTTAAAAATGCGCATCATATCAAAGATTGGTAAATGAACATGGGAAAGAGAATTTGCACGAGGAGAGTAAAATGTCATTGGATTGCTTGCTGCCAAATGTGGAACATTGAAATCCAAAAATGCAAGAAGCTGATATAAAAAAATAATTTGACAGGATGCTCGTTTAACTTTTAAAGATACAAAATCAACTTCAGCTAAGAGTTGAGAATACGGTATATGTTGATTAGGGCACAATCACATATGGCTTTGTTTTTATCCATTTAGGAACTTTTGATAACCTGGGCGGAAGTTTTTTTTTGGGTGGGGTCACTTATCATATTCGCTTATGGGGGTGCCACACCATAGAAATTCTACTCATGACTTCCGACTTAAGGGGAATGGGCAAAACAAGATAACTATTGGGCAAAATTAAGCAATACTTTTTTCTCCCATTTCCTATATGGGGGTGCTAACTTCTCGCGGGTTTGGTGTAGTTCCAATAATTTTACATGAGAGTGAAAAAGACAACATTGAAAATTGTACCTTTTAATGTCTAAAAAATTGGTATGCGTATAAAACTAATGGCAGTTCAAACGTTTTTCAGTTCTACTCATGCCAACCCAAAAAACATAATTTTGTAGTTTAAACTTCAACACTTTTGTCTGTTTATTTCACATCGAACTTTTTGCAAGGTGGATATTTTTATTTTTGTTCCCAAATCAGCAAAACTTGGTTGAATATCCAGAATTATTTTGTTTCAAATGATTAATGTTTTAGATACAAAAGGATTGAACAATGATTAAAGAACGGATACATCAGATCTCGTAAAACATATAAACCTATTTAGTTTCAGCTCCAGATCGTTTTCTAGACATTTTCGTTGAAAATTGCAAAATTTCCGCGTTTTGTCCATCAACATTGGTCAATAACTGGCCAATAAATCGAAAAATGGAAAATTCTACTTCGGAATCGTGATCAGCGACCTCGAAAGCCCCCGAGTGGGCATTTTCAGCCATTATTGGCATGAAAATTGGCCATTTTCCTCTATATTCCTCTATAACAATTGAAAAATGGAAAATCACATATTTGTTTTTTTTCAAGAATGTTGTAAATCCATTTAGGAAAATTTTGCAAAAAACCCGTAGTCTATCGGAGTTGCCCGCAAATTTTCCCAGCTTTTATACTTTTTTCGTCTAATTTGACCCGACTATAAGTAATGATGAACAACAACCATAAATATTCGTAATAAAATGATGACTAATTAAGGTTATTTAATGAACTGTGGATAGACTGTAATATTGTAATATCATTAAAAAAAGAAGACAAATAATCACCCATTCCACTGAAAATAATTTCAAAGTACTGAGCTCCCAGTTTATTTTAACAGTATTGTAGGTAGACAAGGGCGATTATTTCTTTATATACGTATATTATTTGTTTACTATGTATTCGCAATAATGTAACTTTAGATTAAAGGCGTTTTTGTTTGAATCAAACAGCTACATGACCGCCATCAAACCAGCTCTCCAAAGTTTGCGAATAGGATTAGAACGTTCGTCGTATATACGGCTTCTTCTGTGGTCAGACAACGGAGTAAAAACCTCGCATGTATCCAGTGCGTGTTAGAAAAATGCGTGCAAGGTGCCACGTTGACTTGTCACGAATCCTGCAACGCCTTGTTTTACTGCCTGTAATGTATTCATTCTGTACAACAAAAAAACGACCGCGATAAGAGTGTGATAAAGCGAGGTATTATTGTGCTATGGGGTTAACTACATTAACTACAAGCTTAAGGGTAGCACTACTATTTTACATAGTGATTCACCAAATATTGTTCAACATGCGACATCCGTTATGAATTTCTCAGTTCCCTTTTTAATAACGTTCTTTGATGAATATGATAGCTTTAATTTTCAGTTAACAGGGAATATACAGCAAGCATAATTTCGTGCCTAATCCATCCAAAAATATCGTGAGAATGACTAACACTACAAAAACTCCATTTAAGGCCAAATGAAATTGTTTGTGCCCAAATAATTCGAATGAGAAACTTCAAACCCTCCACTCTACATGTCCTGGCATAGTAAAGTGAGCAGAAAACAATTATTATTATCACATCATTAGGTGTTAATTAAATGCACTAATTGAAAATGTACTGATCATTTTGTAAATCACATGTTCTGTTAGCTTTAGAAACGTAAGCAGAGCAATAATTCAAAAATTGATGAAAATTTATGAATCCGATGTGAAATTATTTAGGTAAATAAACGTTAATTAAATACACTAATTGAAAATGTATGCTCTTTTTTTTTAATCACATGTTCTGCTAGCTTAAACAAAGATCAAAAATTGATGAAATTATTCAGATAAATAAATGCTAATCACTCGGCTAATTATATGCTCTAATTTAAAAAAATTAAGCACAATAGTCCAAAGTTTGTTGAATGAGAAATTATTCAGATAGGTAATTAAACACACTAATTAAAGATGTAATAGTATTTTTTTTACAAAAAATCCTCGAAAAAATCAGATACCTACAGTTCAAAACTAGATGAATAATTATGAAATAAATAAGAAATTATTCGGATTAATAAACATTAATTAAATGCACTAATTGAAAATGCAATGCTCTTTTTTTAAATCGTATGTTCTGCTAGCTTAAGAAAAAGTCAGCTGAAGAATGATTGAACAATTGATGAATAGTTATGAATGAAGTAGATGTGAAATTATTGTGATAAATTAAAACTCTAACTTAAAAAAATGAGAAATTATTCAAAAAGATAATTAAATGCAATTAAATTTTTTAAATAGAGAATTAGAAGGTAACGCGGGATATAAAACGAAAAACAATATTAAAACATTTGAAACAACACCGCCAAGATGCCTCCATAAGGGCAGACTGAATTTGATGATATTCCTGCCAATGATTTGTCATAAAACAATACATTTAAGATATATATTATCCTTTTTATGCGGTTATGCAGTTTTGTAATTTTTTACATTTCGTAAAATTTTTAAGATATATAATACTTACTTAAAATATATTACTTTTTCCATTAGTAAAGGTAAAAGACATTATCTCCTTATTCAATTCAATGAACATAAGTATAATAAAAAATCAAAAACCTTTTAAAAATAACCGAAAAAATAACATTTCAGTAGGTACATATTTAATAAGCATTAATTTACCAAAATAACTTCATTCTTATATAATTATTTATCAATTTTCAAACCATTTTTCTAAACCAGCACCAATTTTTAATTAGTGAATTCAACCAGAACAATTGAAATGAAATGAATGAAAGATCATTCATTAATTAATTTTCGAGCCATTGCTCTAAAACTAGCAGGACATGAGGTTTTAAAAACATACATTTTTCTTGAGTTCTGCTGAACTACCATATTTCTAATTTCAAGTCGGAGCCAAAGAGTTCTATATAGAACTCTTTGGTCGGAGCATAGTGGTTCATTCGACTAAATAGCATTCCATAATTTTTTTCCATAAATACTATAAATTACTACTATTGTAAAATAAGGTTCGTTCAAAACACATTTTGTTAAATTAATTACTCACAGTATTGCGAATAAGAAAAATATTAATCCTTACCCCACCACAAAATTGTAGAGTTTGAGTAGGACCCCGTACAATAAATATAGAGACACAATTAGCTGTTATTCAAGGTACAACCTGGAAAAACTTTTTTGCTCGTTGAAGCCGTTGGCAAAATATTCATTTTATTTATTGAATAAAAGTTCTTGCGGAAGTTGGAGAATTAAACTCAAATTTACACAAAACTTGTAATATTTAAATTAGAAAATAATTGTTTCACCACACTGGCATTCTCAAAGCTAGGAGTTAGCAATGTCCTTAAATATTAGGAATTAATTTGAATATGGTACAAATTGAGAGATGGGGTAGAAAATGCTTTGGGTGGGAGTTTATTTACTACCTTGACAAGTGGTGAAATATAAGTATCGATTTGGTCATTTAATATTAGGTTACTATCGTATTTTGAATGATTTGAAATGTCTATGGATTCTATAATATTAAGTTGTCCTTTTCCTTGAATATGTAAAATATCGGAGTTAAGGGTGAAATTTTGATTATGCTCCAAAAGGTGTTCGCGTAATTAGAGTTCCCTTTTTTGAGCCTGTAACTTCTCAAATGTTCGTGAAACTGCGTCTAGTTATGTACACCGTATTACAATCACCACACCTCAGCCTATAAGCTCCACATTTCGTTAATTTATCATTTTTACATTTTGAATTATTAATACATGAGTAAATGCAAAATCTATAAAAAGATCTAGAAAAGATAATTTAAAGAAATCTGGAGAGGTGTTATGACTGCGATGCCTTGTACATAGGACAAACTGGACGCAGTTTCTGTGTGAGGTCCACGATCATTTCAGGAGTTTCAGAATCAAAAAAATAGAACTCTAATTTCGCGATTAACCTATTGGAACGTAATCACAACTTCACCATTAATTCCGATATTAGCTTTAGTTGTTAACAATTTGTTACCATTATTTTCTAAATTAAATGTTACAAGTTCTGCTCAAATTTGAGTTTAATTTTCCAACTTCAGAAAGTTGGAATGAGTTTACACTACGTAAACGCCGAAACCATAGATAGGTTGAAGTATACGAAATATCAAACATTTTAACTTAATGATGTTTGTTGTTTAGGATAGATTGTTTGCTTCAAAATGGAATGTACCATTATTACGCTCAAATTGTTATCTTACTGCGGTAAAAGTAAAAAAACAATCTTTAATTTGGAGAACGCAGTTGCACACCTAAATGAATAAAGAATTAATATAGATTCATAACAAAGGATTTTCTAATTTACTATAAGTGAAAGCAAGATTGGATGTCTTATTAAATCCTACAATGACGCATGGTGACATGAAATTAGAAAGTCAGAATATGAACCACCAATTGAACCACAAATATAATTATAGTGATGGATAATAATGACATCTACCTCTGTTGAAACTGTTCTGTTTAGTAGATACTAAAATGTATTGTTTATTTAATGTTCTTTTTTTGTTAGATTTTATTGACCACACGATTTTACATCAAATTCGCTCAAAAAAAAACTCAATTATAGGAATGTATCATAACAATTTGACTTCACGACACACTTTTAGGCTTGTTTTTAAGCATAAAGAATAGTCCTACAAAAATTACTCCAAAATTATCCTAAACGTATGTATAGGTACACCTGAAAATGTATGAAAGTTTGGACCTATTATGGTTAAAGATCTAGATGCAAAAGAGTAAATAAGTTTGTAGAATGAAAGTTTCTGACCGAATTATGTTTCATTCATTAATTGAATGGATTCTGGTCGATTATGAACAAATATGTTGTGTCAATGAATGATTCTACTTCTAATGGGAAAACCAGTGAGAACTCGAATGGGAGGAAGTAGCCAAATCTTAGAGGTTTTGGCAAACTTCACACATTTTGGAACTCAGAATTCCTTCATTAACCATCAAAAGAAAATGCGTTTTCTTAAGTGAGAACCGAGGTGTAAACTTTCCTTTATCTGTTATTTCAGGGTATCGCTCTCGATATTCCTGTTTATTTCTATATAATTATGAACATGTTTTCAATTTTCGAATATTAGCGTAATACTCGAGTCAGTTTTATTACCTTCCATGATCGACAATTTTCGTCTATGTACATGCATCAAGAGTTCAAGACATACACCATACCATAGGTGCATATCAACATAAGTACAGTGGATCTCTCGGCGGATCTTATGTGAGATCCGATAAACTTCAGCCTTGATTGTAGTGTACGATAGAAATTGGTATAGGGCTTCCTAGACAAGTTCATGAAATAATTATACTTTAATTGCCCTTAGCGTTTGAACAGGAAGTCTGAACAACTTTCTGAATAAATTAATCATTCTTTTTTATATGAACCACCCAGCATGTTTCTGTGTTTACAGGTAGACCGAGTGGTAGACAAACGACACGCAACTGAATATTGATAACCATACACCGCCATAAACTAAATAATGTTCCACTAAATGTAGGTACTAAAAATAAAATAAAATCAAAGAGACTCCACGAAAAGTCAAATCGTCAACTTACGACCCTGCTGAAATTCCAGAGCATTTCTTTATAGTTATAGAAGCAATTATACTAAGAAATCTATCGCAGTTAATGGATGGGATGTTAATAAAAAGTACAAGTACATACAAAGTACCTAGTAGGTACTTAAGTAGGCACACCTTTCAAATAATGCTTACCTTTTCGTCCAACCATATTCTCTCATCTACAAAATCTAAATCAATTGCTATTTTCAAGCCAACATATCGATAAATAAATTACGCTGCTGAAATGCATTTTCTTGAATTTCAAGCTGAAGCTGTACCTAATACATTTTTACCTAGTGTTGATACACCTGTTATCTTTAGTAAACACTAACATATAATTGCAATATAAGTATATATCAATAAATAAATTATGCTACTAAAATCCGTTTCCTTGAATTTGAAGCTTAAGCTGTACCAAATACATTGTTACCTAGAATTGGTACACATGTTATCTTAAGAAACACTAACATATAGACCGGGCCATTTATCAAGTAATCAACAACATAGTGGGTAAATTCTCTAAATAACAAACATAAAGCAGCAGTGTTATTTATTTCTTGATCTATCCAAAGCTTTCGACTCTGTAAATCATGACAGACTACTTAACAAACTATTCTGTCTAGGTGTCAGAGGTATTGCTTATAACCCAACTAAAACGTATCTTTCAAATAGAAAACAGAAAATAGTAATTACAAATAACCGTCATGAGTCTCATTCAGACTGGAATTGTACATTGCAGGGAGTTCCACAGGGCTCAGCTTTGGGACCTTTGCTATTCCTGCTCTATATAAATGACCTACCCGAATTGATTGAAACAGTAGTCTGTTTTGCTGATGAATCTACTGCTACAATCACTGCGGAAACAGATGAAGCCTTACAAATTAAAATAGAGCAGTCATTGCAAATTTTGAAGGATTGGTTTGACACAAATATATTAGACTTAAGTGTAGAAAAAAGTCAAATGGTTCAAGTTCATTCCTCACATGCACGTTCGAAGCAAATAAAACTTGAATGTAACAAAATTGCATTAACGTCGACATATGAAATGAAATTCTTGGGGCTCTACATCAACTCTAGACTAACGTGGAAGTCATATTGATCGAATGGCATCGAAATTATCATGCTTGTGCTACCAGTTGAGGGTCTTGGAAAATAATGTAAGTAATGAGGTTGCTCTGTTAGCATATAATTCATACGTAAATTTTGTAATCAAATATGCTATAATTTTTTGGGGTGACTCAACAGACCTTTATAGAATCAAAGTACTGCAAAAAAGATGTATAAGAAATATATTCAAACTAAAATATCGAGAGTCATGTAGACCATCTTCAATTTATATCCTAGAATGTGCCTGCTTCATTAAAAAACATTATGAAGAGTTTTTTCAGGAACATAGTTTGTTGCACAGTTATGAAACTCGTCATAAACACATTCTCTTACAAGACCAAACTGCACTAACTCAGATTTACAGAGCCACGAAAAACAGATCGATCAGAATTTATAACCATGTTCCGCAAAATTTAAGGAATCTCAATTACAGGAGCTTTAAAAACACACTAAAATCACGTCTCATAGAAAAATGTTATTACTCCAAATCGGAATATTTTAATACTCAGCTATAACTATTTAAATATATTTGTAGCATTATCTCAAATTTGTACCTATCTGTCCTGGCGCATTCTATACCATATTTCTTTTGGTCTCATGAATAAAGATTACTTATTATTATTATCAGTATTATAGTTGCAATATAAGTATATATAGATAAATAAATTATGCTACTAAAATATGTTTCCTTGAATTTGAAGCTTAAACTGTAGCTAATACATTTTTACCTAGTACTGGCAAACTTGTTATCTTCAAGTAAACACTAACATAATATAGTAGCATAAAAGAGAAACTATGAAAATAGCCAGAAAATATCTTGGTTTTTGATTTGCCACAGCTATCAGTAATCCTTAAATGAACCGTTTGTGGTAATAAATTGTGTGGAGATCATTGACTCATAATGAAATTTAGTACATACACCAAACCTGCAAAAAATGTCCAAAGAATTATGATTGAAACCGAGTAGGGGGCCCGAGTGGGATTATTGAAATTGAGTTTGAGCTGTATTTTTCTTTGAAATTGTTGATTTAAATGATGCATTCAAAACTAGAAATTGTTCAAAAGCTAAAAGTACACAACATGTAAACACTGTTAACAACTCTATATTAATCGTCAGATAACAATCTGGCATGAAATGTATAACATAGGATGGATGTGTTTACGAACATTTGAGTACTTAGGTAATGGTGTTAATTTCAAAAATAATGTATCATTTTCATTATAGTTTAAGAGTATCAGAACATCAGAACATTGCCATAAAAAGTTAATGGTTCTACACCTTGGTTTTCAGTTTCCGTAAATAATTTAATTGATATCTTTTGGAATTTCCTTTACATTGGTATACCTTTGACCATATAATTAGGAGTGATGTGGGAAATTATCGTCCTATATCACTCATATCAAATATAGCTAAAATTTTTGAAAAGGTCATATGTAAAAGGTTAAATAAATATCTAGACGCCAACAAATTGTTATCGAGTAGGCAATATGGGTTTAGAGAAAAAAAAATCAACTGAAGATGCAATTACGCATTTAACAAATTACGTATATAAAAAACTAGATATTAGTAGACCTACGGTTGCGATATTTATGGATCTGGCTAAGGCTTTCGACACGGTTGACAGGAAAATATTGTTGGATAAACTATATGAAATTGGAGTAAGGGGTGTCACTAATCAACTTTTCGAAAGTAAGACTAAACGGAGTTTCTAGGACAACTAAAGAAATTGAAATTGAATACGGTGTACCGCAGGGGTCAAATCTTGGTCCGATACTATTTTTGATATATATGAACTCTATTTTGAGAAAAGAAGTACATGGAGAGTTAATTGCTTTTGCTGATGATACGGTAACAATTTGTGAAGCGGAAAATTGGGAAATGGCTATATTACGAGCACAAGAAAATATAAATTTATTAAATAAAGAACTTAAAGTTAATATACTAACGGTAAACCCACAGAAAACTGTGTATGTGACCTTTGGCAATTACGTTGACAGTATTCCTAAAAATTGTTGCATAAAAGTTCATAAAAATGATTGTAATAAAGAAAAATGTAGTTGTAGTGAGTTGTCAAGAGTCGCATGCACAAAATATCTGGGGGTACATATGGATCAACATCTGAGGTGGACCGAGCAAATACAAAGTATTATCAAAAAAGTGAGATACATAATTTATGTTGTATATAGGTTAAGATACATTTTGGGAACTTCGGAGTTGCTGCAGGTGTATCATGCATTTTCTGTTCGATAGTTTATTATGGAATACTAGCATGGGGGGAACTTATAATAAATATATTAAACCTATAAAGAAAATTTAATTGAGAGTGCTAAGAATAATATTCTTTAAAGATTCAACAATTAAACTAGACGAACCATTTAAGCAACATAAGTTACTTACAATAAAAGAAAAGTACAAATTGCTGTACAATTATATAAATTTAAATACTGATTATGAAAGTACGAATTTTACAAGGAATAATAATTTAAGTTTAATCAAATGTTACAAAACATGTGGGACAACAAAGAAATGGATATGTTGCGAGATTGATGTTTAATGCATTGCCAAATAATTTTAAAAACTTGAAAGACTTAACAGCTGTAAACCGGAAAAATATAATTGATAAACATTTCATCGAAAAATGCAATACTTTAAGTTTATCAAAACGATTGAGTTGAATGATTGATTAATGTTTATTAGTTAAATAAGGAAAAAAATTTGCAATTGGAAATAGGCTTTAATTAGAATTTATAGTTTAGTTTTTAAGTTATTATTGTTAAGAATCAGGCCTGCGCATAGATGGAGAACCTCTCAGCAGGGCAAATGTCATGTATTGATAATTGTTATATTAACACCTGAATAAATAAATTGAAAAAAAAAATAAAAAAAAATGTAAATATATTAACCAAAACTCAATTCCTACCTATACCATATTAAGAAGTGTGCTTCACTTTCTGTAGGTAGGTATACCCAATACTTAACTCTCAGTTATTTATTGTTATAATATCAAGATGATATGTCAATACAAAATTGTTATTGTTGCTAAAAATATTGTCAAATGTTATGAATCAGTAAATTCTGAGCCTTCAATGAACATCTATATTTGTGTAGAAGAATATCATCTCTTACCTGATATAAATTATGTTTCCATTATTCAATAATCTCTTCCAACCATAAGGTACTGTGACAAAAGGGTTCTGATGACTATGTACAGTTCCTGCCAATGAAGCAGATCCCTGCTGAGGTGGAATAGATGATGGACCAACTGCGAGCACTACACCACCAGGTCGAACACTAACACTAGAATCATATACCACCATTTCCGGAGGTGGGTTCTGCACTACCACAATCCCTTCGTCAGCCGAGCTCAAGCTACTACTCGAGCTACTACAACTTGACTCTGCCGTTTCAGACCGCACTGAATCACACCTAACACTTTGAGTAGGGCATTCAGCACCCATCACAGTTATGAAACTCGAATCAACAAATGATTCTCTCTCACATTCCCTGAGTTCTGGCCGACCAGGACCAGCCTGTCTTTCCCCTGACAGAACATCACCATTTCCACTATTATAGTTTTTTACTTGATTAATAACTGCACCATTTTGATAATTAATATTATTTATGACTGGTTGAGGAAAACTGTTTTGGGATATAACTTCTGTAAAGTAACCCTGTTGCTGATGGACTGTACCATTTATAATGTGCCCATTGGAATAGTCCGGAGATTTAAGGATAGATTTCTCTTGAAAGCTCTTCGATGGACCAACCATGGTGGCCATGGAATGTGGTGGATTTGGAAAAGATCCATTTTGTATCGAAGGATGAGTATTTTGTGGTACATTCTGTTGACCCACAGCATATGCCTGAGCAAAATTGTCATTCGAAACATAAACTACAACATTTTGGACATTGGGGTTGGCTGATAGCTCAGGCTTTCCTGCCATCGTGACAGCATATCAACGGCTCTCTTATTGAGCCCCTTCTTAGCTCCCAAATTCTCTGAAATAATAAACATATTAAAGATAAATGCAACAATTATTATATCGAATGGAAAGAAGGAATTTATTGTTAATTTCATTCATGATTACTTGAAACTGTTTATTCAAGTCCAAGAATGTTTAGTGTTCTCTATTTGAATCGATAGTTCCTCAAACCAAACAGATCCATGATTAAATAAACATTCTTTTGGAAAATATAAACATTAATTTACACTGAATCTCACTATATATATAAAGCTTTTTTCTGATTTGATTATCAATAATATAACCAATTTTTGGTGAAAAAAAAGTTCAGGTTCAGTATTGATAAACAAGATTGTTAGAAGGTACACAAGTACTTCTCATATTGAATCAGGATTGTATCTCCAATAACTAGCCCATGAAAATAGTAAATAAGATAATATTAATTTAGTTAACTACAACATAATCATCCTTCAAGTTTGCACAAAATATCAACT
Source organism: Endomychus coccineus (assembly GCA_958510875.1). Taxonomy (NCBI): domain Eukaryota; kingdom Metazoa; phylum Arthropoda; class Insecta; order Coleoptera; family Endomychidae; genus Endomychus; species Endomychus coccineus. The sequence continues at coordinate 79,225,374 of OY294067.1, forward strand.
TGGCAGTATGGGCAATACAAGTGACAGGAACTGAAAGTAAATAAATGTGAAAGTAAAAGGATAGGTTTATATTTTACAACTATCATAAAATTTAGACATTTGTATGACAGTTGTAAATAATAATAAAGGATACCGATGAATTACGTACCTGCATGTCGTTTTATTTTTTTCGAAGTAGATACTACTACCGAAAATTACCATTACAGCTTATTAAACTTTAGAAGATATTGAATATTTGTTGATATGGTTGTAGTTAACCCAACACCTGCTTGATCGCAATTACGTAGTAGTCATTTTAAATAAATTTATTTCACACATATGTAACATATTTCCGGCGCATTTAAGCTCCAAAACAGTTTAAATTCCAATTATTATTATTAATCACTTTTGTTCATACGTTACGTAGCACAGCGCGTAAAACTAGACACTGAAATATGGAAACCATCTACTAAACACTCCCAGAAACCATTGCAGTCGGGTTCCATAACGCATAACACAAAAACAACTTCTGTGTACGCCAGTTTCTAACCTATTCGCGACCTCTATGTTTAATTCTTCAAAACTTTTACCCGAGTTCTTTATTATCAATACATGATTCTGAAATAATCCTGGCCGTTGAGTGTCGTTTACAGTCAACGTCCTAACACTGAAAAAGGCCTTGAATATTGAATAAGTTTAAAATCCTGGAGTATAATGTGCGGTAGATGATATGATTCGTCGATATAACATGTACTATTTGTTATTTAAATTCAATTTAAATTTGATCATATTTTATTATTTACGTATAACAATGATGATAATAATTCATAATTACAATGGATTTTAAAATGTACATCTATGAATAATTGTGATAACACACCTAAATACTACAGTACTCGTATCTGCCCCGAATAAAATATTAGTAAGTTAATTTATATTACAATCCAAAAAGTAAGTGGGCACTGTGCTTGACATGAGAGTTAGCCAGTATAGTTAGCCAGTGCGGCAAAGGAGAGGTAATTCTCGCGTATCAGGATGAATTGTAGCGGTGGTATTGAAACATGATTTCAGCAAACAGAGTTGTTGAAACTCGACTCACATTCTTCTACTAGGCGATCTCTAATGTCCCGAACTAGCTATAATAGCAACTTAGTCGCTGACATAGTGACATGATCTGCCAATTTATAGTATAAGTAAACTAAATGAAGGAATCTCAAGTATCACTCACTGAGCTACTCATTAAGGAATCTCCGAAATTATGAAGCGAACCGACGTACATGTAGATTCTTTACAGCCGCTAAGATTTTTCGAAACTGAATCCCAAACGGAGTAGAAGAGATTTGATATATTTTGACTTCCGTGACACCTATTATAATACAATTTACGTGTCAGACAGATCCGTAGATTAATGCATTATTATCACAGTTCAGATTGTCTATGGCATACAACGCATAATCCCTCAGCAAGACAGGAACAAGTTTAGATGACAGACATCTGATATATTGACAATCACATAATGTCCGTGACAGACTATTCCATGACATAGATATCCTTGACAATTCAATTAAACTTTCACATGACATGGAGCATAATTTAAGTCCTTTAGCTGTTTCGTTCTATTCAATATTTTGCATAAAGTCTTGAAACTTGAGGAATGACACTGTTGACATCGCCGACACTTTCTGCTACTGGTATTAGCTGTTGCTGCGGGCATAGACCGCGAGCAGCTCATAGGGAACATGTGTCCCTCAGTAGCCAAATAGAAAAGCTGGGAACAAATGATCACGTGACTCCCCTCACTAGTTTTCGGACCCTCCTGCGGATCAAATGTATATATGATTGTAGGAAAAGAAAATATATGGGAAAATAAAATTAAAAGTGAAATTTTTTTCAAAGACAAGCTTTTATTTCAAAGTGTACTAAAAAGAAATAAAAAATCATGATCTTCGACCCCAAATACCCCATATACCAATTTTGAATAGAATCGAGCCATAATAACAAGACTGGTTCGCCATCTTAGCCTCCATATTGAATTTTTAAATCTCGGCTTAAAGATCAGGATCTCGGACCTTAAAAACCCCCTTATATCAATTTTAAATAGAATAGGACCATAATCACAGAACTCATCCGTCATCTTGTTTTTTCTCTTATAAATATGGCATAATACATTGTCACCCGAATGATGAACACATGTCAGATTTCAAGTTAATCGGACGACTAAAAGTGAGTCAAAATTCACTTGCAAAATTTTTTCAGATACAAATAGATATATCGATAGATAAGCAAGACTAGTTAACACTATAAATAAGAAATATTCACCCTTATCCAATAGTACAAAAAATAAGGGTAAATATTTCTTAGTTATAGTGTTTCACCAGATAGGAATCACTTGGTGAAATCCGGTGTAGTGCGAACGGTCCACTCGCTGGTCTAGGAACTCGCCCGCAGCATCGTCTCGTCGGTGAAAGTCAGTTCGGCAGTTGCATCCACGGTCCTGCTTTCTAGGAGACTGAAGGAGATCGTTGGCCCCTTCGTGAGACTTGCTAGGGCTAACCTGGTTAGAGCACACATATCGCGTGCATGGCGCACATCTGAAGTAGTCTTCATTCCTAAAACAAGCAAGTAAAGTTACACCAACGCCAAGGATTTTGGACCTATCTGCCTAACGTCCTTTATGCTGAATACCCTGGAAAGACTAATTGTATCGATCGATCGAAGACGGAGTACTGAACACGAATTCACTGTGGGCCGAACAACACACCTACAAAGTAAGTCAATCGACGGAATCTACTCTACACTCAGCAGTCTCCCGCATTATAAATAGAAGAGGCATGGTATGCAGTGGGATCCTTCTTAGATACTCGTATGGAGGGGGCCTTCAACAATACCACAGCCGAAATTATCTGCCAAGCCCTCAAGGAGTTCCTAACTTAGTAAGTAACTGGAATAGAGACATGCTGAAAAACCGGACCTCCAAGTCTCCAGAGGTGACACCACGATTAGTGGCTCTGTGGAAAACGGAATTCTCTCCCAACATCTGGAACGTAGTGGTCGATGGTGAATTGAGGAAAGTAGCCAACCTAGGATGACACGTGATCGGATATGCCGACAACATTATCATAATCGTCAGAGGAAAATTTCTGATGAACCTAATACAATCAGCCCGGACTGCACTGAATAAATGGTGCAGCGATAAAGGGTTGAAGATTAACACTAAGAAAACAGAAATTGTAGTTTTCATTAGGAAGTACTCGTACAAAACAGTACTCACCAGAGAACTCACCATAGCAGGTCAGGTGATTGAATTCAGCGACAAAGCTAAATACCTAGGAGTTATCTCAGACAAGAACAATGCCGCAAATTCACTGCAGCCTTCTGATTGTGCATTGGGGCCTCAGCCCAAACACCATAATGTGGATCTTCGAAACCATCTTTAAGCCAAGGTTGACATACGCCTCGGTGGTGTGGTGGAAAAGAATAGAGGTCAGGACGACCAAGTCAATTCTAGAGCAACTCAGAAAGCTCATCCTTGGTGCTCCACGGCCACACTTGGAGCACTAATGAAGGTGGAACCACTCCACCTGACTATAAAAGGTGCTACAACAAAAGATGCCCACGAGCCTATATGAATAGGACTGTGGAAGGCAAACGGTAGCCAAAACTCACTACAAATCTGGTGGAACACACCCCATCTACTCAATGAGAACGGATGGGATGACACCGCGATACATCTTTGATAAGAAGTATCGTATAAGCATAGTCCCCCTTCCCCACCAGTGGTGAAATCCGGTTCACTGATGGAGATATAAACCATGGGCAGGCCGGAGCAGGTATATACCGCAAGCACCCAGGTAAAAGTATTTCTATACCTCTGGGCAAACATGCCACCATTCTCCAAGCGTAGATACTGACAATAGCACGCTGTGTCCAAATAGCGCTGGAAGAAAGAATACAAACCCACATCAGTATATGAGTATATGCACAGACAGCAAGGCCCTTGCTGCGCTGGGTAGCATGAGCATAACATCGAAGTTGGTGTAGGAGTGCATCAACACGATAAACAATCTTGGAGGAGACGAAGGCAAGCTCACCCTATTCTGGGCCCCCGGTCACTCTGGAATAAGGAGAAACGAAATGTGCTTCCAAAACTGGCGGTTATAGAACCCCCAATAGACCCAGAACCAGCGGTTGGAATCTCGAAAAGTAAGATCAAAGAGACAATTCACTGCTGGGTCAGAACACAACACTCACCGGAGGAATGGAAAGTGGTGAACGGTTATAGGCTGTCGAAAGCACTGATTGGATCGTACATTAGGGAAGACGTCTCAGCAAGTAAGGAACATGGTTAAAACCGATGCCAAACTGCTAACACAGATAGTGACAGGACATGGACCGTTTAACTACTACCTCCACAGGATGAACCTTAGCGATTCATCTTTGTGCAGGTGGTGCAAAGTTGCTGAGAGTTTCACCCAGATTGAATGGCATTGATAGCTCATTTTCATCTATTTTGACTTTTCTGTTTTCTGAACATGAGTAGGCTTTGAGTCCTAAAAACCATAAAAACATAAAATATATTTTATATATGATTTTTTAAGTAATACTGTTGAGAATTATGTTTATATGCATTTTCATCCATAAATTGTAGCAGATGAACATCATCTTTAGCGATAGTATGCAGTTTGATATCCGGATAAAACGGATCTGTGTCATTTCTAATACAATAAATATAACAGGGTGTTTGGGGGCTTTTAATTTGTTACGATTGTATTGGCCACATTTCCATAACTATTAAATTGTCCTAGGTACATCCAGACTTCTTCTTCTTCACGAAATCAATTTCCGTTATATTTCAAAAGTCAAAAATCCCTGAGATCGGTTGAACTTTACGCATATAGAATTATGCATTTCATCAGGCCAAACATCATAATATTAATAAGTATATGAGTTTACTTTGATGATGGCTATTTGGTTGCTGTAAGGTCCTCGGTACTTTAACAGTATTTTTAGTGGATAAGGGTGATTATTTCTCATTTATAAAGTATATTGAGTGTTTATTGTTGCTTGTGCCTGGCCGTACAGTTTTAATATAAGAAGTAGATGGGAAAATCATTAGGTAGGTACTCGGTGAAACCTCTTGGAAGGCATCGCGTATTATACCATCTGTCTTGATTTCTGAGGAGTTACTTGGGACTTAGATGAATTGGATGCTATCGAATGCTTTTCGTAACATATATTGCTGCTGTGTATGCTTTTTTGATCCCTTCAACCTATACTATACCTGCATAAACTGTATGTTCACAGTCTGATGGGTTACGGTACGGTGGTTAGTACATCCACGTAAATATATATTTTAGGTATATGTCATGATTTTGAAAGCATTTCCCCGAAATCCATTAACGGAAAAACTTCGATTGGCAAGTAATCCTATTTAATTTGTCAAAACATATCTATAATTCCTGAATCAGATTTGGTTAACTAATTCATTCATACTAAAGGTTTATTCCCATCTTACTAACACTATCATCATCTTAGTAAATTTTAAACAGTGGTTATTTGTTAGACTAATTCAAAAATAAATATATCGAAAATAAAAAATTAGAGAACCAAAGGGGAAACTGGAAAAGAAAGAGGAAGAAACCCTGCACATATAGAATTAGATGTTGTGATGTTGGCACACGGCTTAGCGTCGCTTTGTATTAGAGATGCAGGATTTATCTAACATATGCGTGTTATTGAAACTCTGTATTTGAAAAAATTATGATATTCGAATTATTATCCATAATTTCAGATTATTTTGAAATACAGGTGGCTTCTTCTGGGTCGACTTGGAGTTGTCTAGAACTAAAAGTTACCTAGCTTACACAATTGGGTTCGATTCATTGATTACATTCACGAAAATAGTTTCCCGTCTTTATATCTGAGCATTTTTGTACGAGAAATTCCCTAATATTTTAAAGGTAACAGCACGTATTACCTATAGATAATTTTGCTTTAAATTGCTTCTCGTTCATGCTAGATTTAAAAGGATTGTAGAAATGAATTGGCTGATAGTTTGGCAGGCTTTCATTTCTAGAGTTTTACGATATCTATGGGTAAATTAGTTCAAATTGAACAGTAAAATGCAGAATGAATCACAAATGTATCTTATTATAACAATATTTTAGGGACAGTTTTCATTCTCTTGTTGTTGAATTATAGATTTGTGTCTTACTCACAACAATTTTAATCATTCTAAGTATGCTATAGTATAGTAAAACAATAATATAATGTTGTTAACTTCTTAACGTGTTAAATTTAGGTAAATTTTACAATAAAGATTCTTGACCCAGGAATGAATTATGTATAAATTCTCGGGAAATAGGTCATATTAACACTTATACTTTATATTTTTTATCTACATTTTCGTCTTAAGACGAGAAAATATAAAGCATAAGTGTTAATGTGACCTATTTCCCGAGAATTTATATATAAGTAAATTTTACATGTTTTTGAAACAATTTGGTGGAAAAGGCTATTAGAGTTATCTCTCGTTAGATTGTCGATGTATGGCATTCTTATAATCAACCACTTATGCTATGGATCACTCTAATTTGCAATTTCCACAATGTTTTCAGTTTGTTTAGTAAGAAAATTCTACCAACAAAAACAATTTGAAATAATTGTGGAAGCAATTAACATCGAAACGAATCTGTTTGGAAAATGATTAACAAGATTAACTGCAATTGGTTTAATTTTGTATATAGAATAACCGATTGTCGGAATAATCAATTCTCTTTAGTTTAGTAGGATAGTTAATAGCTTTGAGTAGCTCAAATTATCAAATAAATATGCCCGAGCAAAATTTTGAAATTTAAATACCTACTTTACGTATGGAAACAAAGTTTCCCAACCACATTCGTAATCCAAGCCATACCACAGATTATACAACTAAACTGTGGCATTACTATGAATTGGAATCAATCTTATGAACACTATAAAAAAGGACCAATCACCTCTATCCACTGAAAATAGAATTAACGTACTAAGGACCTTTCAGCTACCAAGTATCATCAGAGTAAACTAATTTAGAAATCAAAATCTGCCTGTTTAAATACTATTTGTAATTATTAGTGTACATAAGGGATTACCTTCAGCTACTGCACATAAATTGCTTATACATTTTCATCTCTTCTGAATTACCTAGATATTTGTCATTATTGTGTTTTAATAGTGATAAACTTTCTTGAGAATTGGCGTGACCTATATTTAAAATATGTTCTGTTAATGCTAATTTTTCACCATCATGTTTCTTTACACCTAGTTACAATATTTCAAATATGTTGACTTATATAGCATTTTGAATACGACTCACAATCGATTTTGTAAATCGACATGTCGAAGTCGGAAACTTTATCAAAGATGCTGCCTTAACAGTTTTTTAGTTGGTTCTTACATCTACAAATGGGTTGTACTACAAATTTTAAAACAAATTGTGGAATTTATTAGTTATACGTGAAATTTTTCTCAATTTTATGGAATTGTTTCAAGGTAATGGCTCTTATTTGGTTAATTACAACTGTATTCCATTTCTCATTTTTGATTATAAATTAACTTTATAAATAAGAAATTTTCACCTTTACCCACTAAAAATACTCCTAAAGTACTTAGGACCTTTCGGCTACCAAGTAGCCATCATCATCAGAGTAGAAGAAGTATTTTTAGTTGATAATGGAGAATATGTCTTATTCATAGTGTTATAGTGTATCCATAGTGTGAACTGTTTTATCGTTTATTAGAAATTAACTTATTAATCAAACATTTGTCGTAACCATTGTCCATCGCTATTTGTTAAAGGTTCACAACTTCGTTGTTACAATTTCTCTGGCTCAAAGAGACGTTGAATGGAGAATTTGTAGTTTACTAACTATTATGAAGGCAATACATCTTACGACATGTCTTGGCAAGTGTTGTGTAATGGTTACATGCGTCATTGATTGTATATTAATCAATGCATGCGTAGAATGCTAATAGAAATGTCGGAACGATGCTAATTTCATCTGCGAATCAGAATATAACTAAAAAGCTGATCCCAAGCTTTCAGGATATGAATATTCGTGAATTGGTTTTTAATAACATCAAACTTGCAACAATGTTGAAGATTGGCATCAAAGGAAAAGTTAAGCAGCACCTCTTACTATTTTGTGTATTAACTGTTGTATACATAAAAGGACGATAGAAATGCCTTGCGTGGCACATTGCGTCATAGAGTAGGATATACTTACTCTGTGGTTGAGTGTTAACCGCGACAATCGGATTCTGATGGATGCTTACGATAAGCGTTTCAACAAGTTAGCAGCAGTTAGTTTGGAGAACGGTCGTATACACAGGTCTGGAAACTCGAGGTTGTTTCCTATGTGAGCAGTGAGTCCGCTAAGCGTCGACTGGCCCGTAGTACCAAAAGTCGTCACGTAGGAGTATTTTCTGACAACTGTCAGATGACTTGTCAACACAAGGAATACCTGCGTTTTTAGAAACAAATTACGAAATCGTGCATTGTGCCGAAATGCAAAACGAGGTACAAAAGTGTAAAGCAAGAAACTTCTGTTTTTAAAGTGCCGAAAGATGCGGAAATGCGAAAAAGTGGATGCTTGCGATTCCGGATAGAAATCGTTTTACCACTTCGTGATCCAAGCGCTAACTGGTGGCTGAGCGAGGGACTACGAGTTAGGCGACCCGTAAGGGACTCAAGTCAACCATAGAGTTCCCAGACGTGTGTATGCGACCGTGGTTTGGAGCCAGCATTTCGATATAGTTGTTGTGCTTCTGTCAGTCTGGTTTGAAGGCATCCGAAATTTTAATTTATTATTACTTAGTGTTAAATTTGTAGAAACAAGAGCCGTCTACGGTTTTTTGTCATCACATTTTTCTTATTTACATGATTTTATTGTATTTTTGCAAAATAAATCTTCCACATATATTTTTTATATCCTTATTCATAAGGAAAAATCGCCGACGCCGATAGGTTTAAGACTTTTTTTGACAAAATTAAAGTATTAAACCCAATTTATCAAGTTTCATAATAAAAATTGAATACAGGAAACGATTTCACAGAAATACCCCTCCGCATCTGGGGCAAGTTTGCTTGGTACCTATTATCAGTCAACTGGTCAACTTGCTCTTGCTACACAATAGTAAATTTCGCAACATAGCTGTGATAGGTCGTTGAAAACAAGTCATCCTAACGCCCCTAGCAGCGAACGCATTAACTGTTATATACTGAATTTATTACTGGTACTAGCTCAGGATCAGCGGTTGTAACCAAGCCTGGAAGACGTCTGTACAATACTTTTGGTAGCGTAGGTTCGAAACTTACAGACCTCCAAGCTACAATTCAAGATTAGTTGGTCATTTGTAAATTTTTGGTAATTGCTTTAAAAAGTAACAATCACCATTATCCACTAAAAATACTTATGGCCTTTCAGCTACCAAGTAACCATCACCAGAGTATAGTATACTGGAAGTTCCTCAGCAGTTTAACAGTATTTTTAGCAGGAACTGTTATGGATCGGATATTTTTTGATGGACCGGAAACGAAATTGACTAAAATAAATAACGTTTTTTTTTTCATAAAAGCTTGAAATTTTGAGAATTCTCTATTTATGAATTGGACAGCTGATAGGTTGCCCGACTATCGATAGTTCTTTTCCCCTGCCATGTATCGATAGTTAGGCAAAATGTGAGCGTTTATTTCGAATTAGGGGGTAAATCTATTAGTTGGCAACACTGCTTGTCATATCTATCGTTAGTTACTTGTCAATATACATTATTAGAGATGTCTGTGGGTAACCCACTGTGGAGGGGATTGCGCCTTTCCTAGCGGTCGTATGGATTTGAAAATTTGCAGATCGCTATAAAGTGGTGAAAATAGAAAGTGTATTGATTTAGGGCGTGGTATTCCCGTTTCGAGTGGTATTTATAAATTTTATCGAACCATGTATTTCCTGTTATGAATATATATATATATCTATATATATGTATATATATATATATATAACTTAAGAGATATAGAATTAAATTAATTAAGTTACATACACGATAGTGGCCAATTAGGCAAAGAAACTTTAAACTTGTTTATATATATATATATATATATATATATCAGTTATATATTTAACCCGCAGAAGTGTCCGAAATTCTTATTCCAAGATTTAGGTGTATTTACTCTGTAGCGAATTTTGATAGTACATGTGACAGCAAGTATCAGTATAAAACAAGGTTATATTTCGAAAGTCAGCCTGACAAGTAGGTATCAGTATAAAACATAAAGTTGTCAAATACATTATAATTTATGACAGCGGTTTCTAAACCATTATGTTTTATTTAACTTGTCTTGTTTATCTATCGATCTCACTATTTATAGGTTCGGGTGAAATTTTGACCCACTTCTAGTAGTCCAATTAACTTGAAATTTGGCAAGTGTTCATCACTCGGGTGACAATCTATTATGGCATATTTATAAGAAAAAAAACAAGATGGCGTGATTATGGTCCGATTATTCTCAAAATTGGTATATGCGAGTTTTTGGGGTCAGAAATCATGATTTTTTAGCCACAATTCAAAAATTGAAGATGGCGGACGAGTTTTGCGATTATGGTCCGATTTTATTCTCAATTGGTATAAAGAGGCTATGATTGGTATTTTGAAATGTGATGGTACTATACCTTTTCCAAACAAATATATTGAGATAAAAATTAAATACAAAAATAATTAAACCAAATCACTAAGTTTTAATTTCTTGTAATAGATTACAGAAAATTTTACAAAACGAAGCAAACAGAATGTACATCGATTTATAGGTCAGTTATTGATGAATAAAATATATCAACTGTGATTATAAATAATGCTAAGTGTATATTCTAATTTCACCTTGAAATAATACCCTATGGAACGTTAAATAATGACAATAAATAGTCTGATAGAATCAATTTAGTTAGTAGCACATTGTACACGTTGTCCTCCACCATGCATAGCTTCATCCTCATCATAAGCATTGGAGTGACTCCTTCGTCTTGTTTCATTCTCTGGATCAAACGGAAGCAGAGTACATTCTTCAGCTTGATCGGGAATCATGATCTCAGTTCTTGGGGGCAAACTTTCTTCCAAAGCGGGAATTATCACTGGATCCAAAACATCGGGAAACTGAACCCAAAACTGAACTATCAAACGTCCTTTTTCAAAAGGATTCTTATATTGCGGCATACCTTCATTCAGAATACATTTCACATCTCCATGCTTAATCACTTCACCTGGTAGTGAAGTTATTACTAAATCGCGATCGTCCAAAGTCTTAATCACCTTCTGAAATCCACATAAAGACTCAACCAACAAGATCTCTAAGCGTATGATTAAGTCATGCCCTGATCGTTTAAAAGTGGAATGTTCTTTCTCATCAAGAACTATGATGATATCTCCAGGTTCTAGTTCGGGTTCTTGATCCCCTTCACCATTAAATGTTATTTTCTGCCCATCTACCATTCCTTTATCAACGTGTACTTCTAGAATTTTGCGATCTTTCACAACTTTCTTTCCCTGGCATTGCTTACATTTATCCTTTGGATTAATACGTTCTCCCTGCCCTTTACATTCAGAACAGACACTTTGGATTTGCTGTATCATTCCTAAAAAAGAAAATTAAAATAAAATAGACGAAAATGTTTCTGCTCATAACATATATGCACACTTGAAACGATGATGAAACTAAACCTTTTTCCGACAACCTACCTAAAAAAGGTATTATTACTGTGAAATAGCGCTGAAAATTAGGCATTTCCCACTAGTTCGAAATGTTTAATTTTTTTAACGCAAATTATTCTCTTTTTATTCAGATTTTTTCTTTATTGTATAATTATATTGTATTATTGTATTGACGTGTTCTACACCCACATAGGATACAACTATAGTAGTTCATATATATCTATCTACCTATATCAATATAGCAGAAAGAAATTTCCCTTCCTTTTGTTTTTTCCTACTACATACATCTAATTTTATTCATTATTGCAATTTGTTTCGAATGAGAAACACGATTATCAAATCGCCAATCAACGCTTTGTCTTGTTAATTTGATTTCGTCAAATCACCAATGTATAATATATTTTGTCAAATCACCACTATTTATCTATAATATTAACTCTCAATGAGGTTGAAAAGAAGGTGCGGGTCGCTGGAGGATGTCCGCAGGGAAGTGTACTGTCACCTCTGGTGGTGGGCGAACTTCTGATGGCCGAAGCATCTTCGGATTGCTTGGATCACCTGGGCCATTGGAGATGAGATCCGACAGGATCAAGGTTCACAGCACTTCCGTGCCTTTCATGATTAAAACCGTGAATGGGCGGGAGAACGCTGGGGGCAGTCCTCATATGATACCAGGGGATTCCATATGGCTTACCGAAGGCACCAAGACGGAAAAAAGTACGGGTGCTGGAATAGTCGAGAAAACGGACCAAGGGGAAAGAATTTCTTTGAACCTAGGGACTTTTGCGACAGAATTCCAAGCAAAAATAGTTGCAATTACAACATGTGCTCAAATTATGAGGGAGAGAGCCTATGAGAATAGACAAATCACAATCATAGTGAGCAACCTGACAGTGCTCAAGGCACTGGAGTCATACACAATCACCTCACAATATGTACTTGATTGCGTCAAAGAACTAACGGCACTACTAATGAACCCCAATAGAGAAACACTCGTGTGGGAGTCTGAAGAAACCAAACGAGAAGGGACAGAAACTGCCGTCGCACTCGCTAAAGCGGGGGCGGAAAAACCACTGATTGGACCAGAGCCAACCTGTGGCATTTCTCATGTCACAGCGAAATCTGTAATCCAAAAATGGCTCGAGATAGAGCACCGTGCCTACTGGAGAGAACTGCCCCGTATGTCGCACTCCAAGCGACTAATGGGAGATTTCCAGCAGCAACGAGTGAAAAATCTGCTGACGTTCAGCAGACAAGAAATACGAAATCTTGTTGCATTCCTGACCGGACACGCCCCATGCAACAAACACCTCTACACGATGGGACTGGTAGATCAGCCCACTTGCAGGGGTTGCGGCGTGGAAGATGAGACACTTATGCATGTGCTGTGTCAGTGCACGGCATACACGGTTGGTCGTCGGACATACCTCGGAGACGATAAGACTACACCCGAGGAAATAGAAGTATCCCCTATATCATGCTACTGAAATTCATAGAATACACCGGACTGATGAGGGGGTAGAAACAAGTGAGGGCACAATAGGACTATAATGACCGCAGTGCTGTGGGGCTCCCCTTAGGATGGAGAACCAACCTCACGGAGGGGTTTTAGTCGGTAGGAATCCGGCACACCCGGGAGCACGGACACCCGAGGCGTCTATGCAAGATTTCCCCTCCTCTACGCAAAAAAAAATCTATAATATCCACAGAACCCTAAGAAAATTAATGGGTAATAATTGTGAAACAAGTTGCGTCCGCATAAAAAGAAAAGCCCATGTTACTGATAATGGCATGGCCATCATATAGTATAGTGATGCTGAATGTACAGGCCGTGCCAATTGAGGAGTTACGCTATATTTTAATTGAGATGAATCATAATTCGAGCAATGAAAATTTTCTGTTTTTTTTGAATTGCTAAAACAGCAACACTTTTTCCAAATTGTTGGTTTTGAAATAACGAAACAATTGGTGTTAGCAATTCAAGCATTCAGATTTCTTGAAGAAGAATTGTCGAAATTATCAAGTTAAAATACTTCCACTGACAAGATTGTTCATGTTATGTAAGCTTTCATAGATATCCACTGAAATAATACTAAACGAGAATTAGTTTCATGCTGCTTACATACATGTTCATTTTATAATTGGGATTTACCTCTGTTTAGACAGAAAAATATTTCTTATTATTCATAATAATAAGTACTTGTAAATTTTCCATCATAACCCAATAAATAAATTGTTTTCATAGATCTTTGAGCAACAGATGTTGATTGTTTTTGGAACCAATTCACCAACAATTTCACTAAAAAACTGCCACGCTAACTTCGTCAACCCCCAGGAATATTTAATTTCCACAGTTGACAACACATTACAGAGTTGTCAATTGATTTAATTCACTTGACAGCCGGCTGACAGTTCATAATTAGTTTTGAATCAAAATTTTGATTAATAGATTTCAACTTCAAAAGAAGAAAAACAATTCTTCTCAGGACTGCAATTCTACGTACATTTACGTGGTGTGTTACGTAAATTTCGAAACGTGTACAATTTTTTTAAATCAGTTCATTAAACTGAAATCTCGACATTGGTACTGTCGGTCATTCCAGGCAAGATTCTATCACTAAAACTGTGATAACAATGAAAGTTGGTGGTGTAAAGTGTATACTTTATGCTGGTTGTACAGCATACAACAGATTTTATTCCTACTGCAGAACTAATATTTGCTTTAAAAACAAAAGATTTTGATTATCATGATAAAATAAATCAAAACAACTTCCTAAATTGTTAGCTGAAAAATATGGTGAACTAAGTACCCTTACCCTTACATTTTCAACCCTAGTAAACACATCTGGGATATAACTTTAAACTACTACAGGGATCACAGATGGTAGTTCAGTGGAAAAAACAGTAGCTATGTGGAAAGAGGCTATGAAAAATAACAACAAAAATATGGGCACTGTTCGACATACTGATGAAGTGAATAATTCTGTGTTATTGTTAATGTACAATGTTTAGAGGATCTATAGCGTAAGGCAGTGAAGTAATATTTACTATTTTGATGTGCTTGTGCAATAACCTCATGCTACAACAATAATTTTAATACTCACAACTGCAAATTTAATACAAATAAATGATATTGATTTAAAGCTATATGCTTCCTCTTCTGAGGTTTAATTTTTCCTCTATTTGACACTCAGTTTTTATTTTTTATATTGTTCATGATGTAATCGAAATGAATGTTTTCAAAAATATTTTCTTTTAACTTCCACTCGATGTTCGTTCAAGTAATGACTGAATTCAATACCGCAATTAATGTGTTTTTATTTGTTGCTACAAAAGTAAGTAAGCTCTTTATTTCACAGTATGTGAATGTGTTATTGTCCTGAAATGGGAGTTTTTCCAAATGAATTAAAATTAACTAGTTAACCAATACTAAAAAAGGTGACCCTAAAGTATTTTAAAATTATAGACCTATAGATCAACAATAAATATTATTATTATTTATCAGTTTACTTTACTGTATACATTTGTAAATATAGCTGTTTAATTTTCTTGGAACCATTTTTGAAGCCCTAGAATTTAGGGAGATAGCGTGTAGAATTTTTTTGGATCTCCCGAAGGCGTTTGATTGTATACATCACAAATTATTACTCAACAAATTATACAGCTATGGCCAAAGAGGAAATTTACTAAACGGGTTCCAGTTATATTTAATAAATCATAAATAATTTGTTGAAATGAATCACAATAATGAAAAAATAAGATTTAGCCTCTTCTCTATATAATCTTTTCAAATGACCTTTTATTCTCAGATCAAACATCAAAGCATCTTGTGAACTATGTAATTACTGCTTGCAATTACATATTCATATTCATCAATGATAGACCTATGGATGCTTGCAATTACATATTCATATTCATCAATGATAGACCTATGGAAAATGCACAAGCTGACCACACTTGTTTATTCAATATTGACAGTCAATTACTAATATTCCAGTCAACATTTTTACTTGTAATTTGAACAACACCAATAGCAACAGAATTTGTACTAACCTGGTCCAAGTTGTTGAATCTGTACCTGCATTCCACGTCCCTGACATGTAGGGCACTGCTCAACAGCCCCCTTCTTACCCCCTCTTCCTTCACATTTATCACAAATAACATTCTTCTGCAATGCCAATTTTCGTACTCCTCCTTTGTACAATTCTTCAAGAGTTACAGTCATCTGGTGAACAACATCTTTTCCTCTGCGTTCTCTTCTTCTTGCTCTACCACCTCCAAAACCACCACCACTAAAGAACATATCGAACAGATCCATAGGACTTGAGAATCCTCCTCCTCCGCCACCTTCTTTTAGTGATTGTTCACCTCCTAGATCATATATCTTCTTTTTATCCGGATCTGACAAAACCTCATATGCCTGCGAAATTTGTTTAAAACGTTCCCCTTCATTGGGATTCTTGTCAGGATGATATTTAAGAGCTAATTTCCGATAGGCCTTCTTGAGATCATCTTGATTACAACCCGGTTTTACACCCAAAATATCGTAAAACTTTGTTTCTTTAACCATTTTTGAAAATTACAATATACCAATGTGCGTATATACCTAAAGTTAAAAAGTAATGCTATAAAAAAGATGACTAATTAAAATAAATTTACTCACCGAATACGATGGAGCAATTCTAATGGTGAGAAAACTTAATATATCTACTCGATTGAGAATTCAAAGTATGAAATGTTCACTATAGTTTATAAAATGTGACTTCTTTATGAGCGTTTTCTCAGACACTTATAAAACAAAATTTCTCTGGAACTTCTGGTTTAGGAACTGGACTGGAACGGAAGAGAATATTCTAGAAGCAGTACGAGCGAATAAGGAACGACCTTGTATCTGCACAACGTGTTAGGTAAAGGAAAGATTGATGTTGTACGATATGTCACAACGTGTAAAACAAAGACACGGTTATAATTATGGATATGCTTGGCAATTCACCACTTACATACAGTCACAGAATTATTTCAGTCATTGATCGATTTCACCCATAGAGGTAATTACACTTACCCCTATGATTTAATGGCAGACTTAACAATTTTGGTATTCTATGAAAACTAATTATGCTCTGTGGCAAAGAAATGCATTCCATTACATGCATAGAGATCATATTGTTTAGAGGAGTAAAGCCCCGTCTTAACGCGAGGTTTCAAAAACTTATCCGCTCCCCACTCCGCGGACATTATAAGATGACGAGCGTTATTACACGCGGTCATCTAAGCGCGCGGTTGTAGGAGAGTAAGGGGAACGAGTTAAAATACTGCAGAGTGGGTACGGATAACTCATCGCGTAAGATCGAACATGGTACTCTTCTATACTATATGATCTCTATGATTACATCATAGAGATCACATTAGATAGATGAGTAAAGCCTGTGTTTAATATATATAAGCGGTGCGTGACATGTTCAAATCTCTTAGCGGTACCTAATCCTTCGTATTTTTACCCTCCCCTCACACTTTCCTCCAACCGCTTACATTGATGACCGCGTACCGCGAGAACGTTACCTTGGCGAGAAGAGTGGGGACCGCTAATAGAGAAAATTTCATTCGAACCCTGCGTGGCATTACGACTCGCTTTACTCCTCTATCTACTATATGATCTCTATGGATTACATGCGATAAGATTGGTTGGTTCTAACGCCTCTAGCGGTGAGCGTCTGAGCGAACTAACAGTTGATATACAGAAATCAATGTTGAACCATAGTCTACTAGAGAGTTGGGCCATCAATTTGTGACGTCACCGACTCGGCCCGACTCTACTACTCCAGAAGCGGGATGTATTCAAGCATAATTTGAATAACATTTAAAATTACACTCATAAATAATTTGCGTATGACTGTATGACATCGGGTATCCTATTGACATAGTTCGAATTTGTTAAAGTTCAATCTCCAGACTACTAATACAATTACAAGCGCCAGGAAATTGACTCGAACGAATTCATATATAACTAAATTATAAATTGCTGTCGATACTAAAATCGGAAACAATATTTAGAACATCAATCATATTTTCAATAAAAAGAATTACCAAATAGCAAAAGCTGTTTTTAAAATTTCATTAAAATAATTCTTCTGAATTTTTGCTCTTGAATTTTCGAAAGTTATAATTTTAAATATCGTCAACCAGGATTGGCAATCAATCTCATCACGTTCTAGATCGTCTATCTTCAGGATATTTACGTTTGAATGCAACTTTATTTGACAAATACAAAGGTTGATTTGGAGAAATTGAAGCTACGTAAGTTTTGAATTCTTTCTAGGACACACAAGTAAAATAAATTGGCAATATTTTTTGTGGCTCTGGGTCACCATGTGGGATTGAGCAATTGTCAAAATCAGAATGCTTGGGAAATTTTATCAAAATCAGTCATTTTGAACACGATTTTAGTCGATTTAAAGTTTTAAGAAACAAACTTCAAACATTACAAAAGAACGAAGTCTCTAGATTTGCAGCTACCAAAAAGCTTTCTTTCAAACTGCTTTTCAGAGTACCAAAATATTTTAAAAAATAATGTAGAAGCATGTTTTCGATCAAAAATTGTCCAAGTAATCCAAATATCCTACTTACAGTTCTAAATTCTGCAACTTTAAGGTCGAAAAAGGTAAAAAAACTGGAAGAAAATTACTGTACCTGGTTTTTGGCGTAAAACTAATGGTATACTGGAGCGTAAAAACTGTTAGATGACGTTCGGGAACTGTTTTATTATCGTAAAATTTCCCGCTGAATCCGATTCTGGAGTCATGTGTCCCAAAAAAAAAGACTTGTCATTGACCTGATGACAGATTTTTGTACAGTAATATCTGTTTTTTGTCGTTTTTCCGATTTTTCGAACTCTAAAATTCATTTAGTCAGAAGAATTTTATCGTGAAGCTGAGGTAAAAACGAGCAGATTTCGCTAGAAAAAAAATTTCAAGTGGCTGCTCACACCGATACGACGCCGTCAAAAAAAAGCTCACTTATGGTATTCCAAAGATGTTTAGGATCGTCTTTATTTTTGTTTATTAAATTTTTGTAAATTTTTTTTAAAACATCGTACCTTCACCTATATAGTTAATATAAGCTGCTAGCTGCGAGCGATATACCGAATTCAATATCATGCCTGCATCGGCGTTTGTGATCTAAGTAGCTGAGAACGCTAAGCGGCAAGGTAAGTTTTTATTTAAATTGGATATATTTTTGGTAATACTAGGTTATTTGAAATGTGAGGTGAGGTGGAAGGTGCGATTTATGCTTGATAGTTGCTTGAAGTTTCGGACCTACGCCGCAGCGGCGTCTACTCCAAGCTCCTATCGAAAAGTAGAATTCATTAGCGGTGCCTTTATTGCCTCAGCCACAACCACGGTCGTATATACAGGTCTGGGAACTCGAGGCTGTTTCCTATGTGAGAAGTGACTCCGCTAAGCGTCAACTGTCGCGTAGTACTAAAAGGGTGGCGCATGAGTCGAGGAATGATCTCTGGCACGTATACGACCGTGTTCTCTGGCAACTGTCATTGTTGACTTGTAAACACAAGGAATACCGGCATTTTTAGAAAAAAATGATGAAACCGTGCATTGTGCCGAAATGAAAAACGGGGTACAAAAGTGTAAAGCAAAAAACTTCTGTTTTTAAAGTGCGTCATGTATAATGAAAAAGGGGAAGTTATTTTTAAGGTGAGTAATACATTTTGACAAGAGTAACAGTTCTATTCCTTTCTCAAATCAGAATAGTAAATATTGCGTTACGAGAAAAATTATTTTACTTAATAATGTGATTGTTGTCATACTCCGATCCAAGCGCTAGCTGGTGGCTGAGCGAGGGACTATGAGTTTGGCGACATGCAAGAGACTCATGTCAAACATAGAGCTCCCAGACCTGTATGTATGACCGTGGCCACAACCAGCATAGAGATCATACTATATGATCTCTATGATAACCAGTGGCAGTGCAGGTTAAACATAGAGTTCGGTATTTCAACAGTCGAACGTGAAGACTGGAGTGGAGATGGTAGTTTTCCTATATATAATATCTAATCTATGGTAGTATTAATATCCCCGTCGGAGTGGAGATTACAGGATTACACACTTCCATAACCCATAAACAAAACACAAAGCACAAATATCTCATCACGTCAAATATAAGGTTAGATTCTCTTCTCATTTTCCGTCATAATCTTATAAAAACTAAGTGTAAGTATATAGTATATTAATATAATCCGTTTTAATAAGTTGGAACCCTACAACATAAAATAATTACGTCTATGAAAATACAATTAAGAAAATATTCCAATTTTAGAAATCTGCTACTGATATAAATGGAACAAAAGGTTGCAAAGGAGTTGTACCAGAATGGTGGAATTCTTATATTCTTAGATGTACCTGAAGGCACAGAGTTTGGAATAGATATGAAGTCATGGAATACAGGTGAAAAGTTCCGAGGGGTTAAAATGATCCCTCCAGGATTACACTACATATTTTATAGCTCTGTGAACAGTACTGGTGATGTAGCTCCAAGATCAGGTTTCTTCCATGATTTTAAAAAATCTGAATTGGTAGTTAAAAAATGGGATAAGGAAACAGATGATATAAGTGAGGGAGAAGTGTCTGAGGAAGATATCAGCAATTTGAGAAATAATATCAAATTTCTGGATGGATTTTTGGGTCCATATCCACATGATGTTTATGAAAAATGGAAATTATTGTCATCAAACTTGAATGGCAAGTACCCATTTCACTAAATATTTGAGTGGATAAGACTCCCTACAACCTCAAGTTCAACATGTTGAATTAGCACTTGATACAAAATGAACCGAGGGGAATTATTGCTTGTTAAAACATAATTCAGTTCTCGAAGAAGATGTTGGTGATTATCTAGAATATGTGATTCACCGCTACATAAATTTTGAGACATGTCTTCTACACCCTCCCTGCAATTTATTTCAAACTATCTAAACTTATGTGACAATTCAATTTTTCATAGTATGTATAATACTGGTTAAAGCAAAAATAGTTACACAAACACTATACATGTAAACATTGGCTACACCTTGTCCTTAATAAATATTCAGAACTAACCTTGCCCATTAGAGAAAAAATTACTGCCATCCCGAAGTCAATAATAAGAATAACTCGAGTTCATATTGTAAAATTAAACACTACTTCAACTACAAATACTTATTGGCAGGTAAAAAAGGATTATTCATGAACTTATAGGATTATTAAGATGTAGAGTACTTTTTAATGATCAAACAGAGCTAATTTATTCACCATTATTTAAAGCTACATGATGTATTTATTCCACGAATTACTGTCCTGATTAGCTTCTATACCCTGCTACTACCAAGCAAATGATCATTAGAATGTAATAACCCATGATGTAATCCTATAATAATAATCCTAAAAGTTCATGAAAGACCAACCACAGTAAACCTTTTCTACCTACCTATAAGTATTTATCTTTGAAGTTATGTATTTTAATTGTATTTGAATACTGTCTAAAGATGGTGTAATACCGCTTGAGTTCGAGTAAGGAAAGTTACAAATAAAAATGATATCAACTTAGTATTGTTAAATTTTACATTATGGATAAAATTTCGTATGACACAGTAAAGGGTGAAACTATAGAATATTTCGACTTAACAGGAAAGGGCAAGGATAATTGTCTATTTTTAGAAGAAATGTAGCATCCCTTCAGTTGAATGAAAGCCATCTGTTCAAGGTCGAGAAATTACATAAACTGTACTCTGAAAAATTTAATTTGAGAAATTAAAGTGTACCCTAAGGATCAATTTGCACAATATAAGATAGCTAAAATGGATTGCAGGTGTGTTTAGAACAAGTGAGTATAGTCAACATTTGTGTAGCGAAGGATATATTCTAGACAATAAAGAACTTGTTCATCTAAAGATTAGGTCTCGGGACATTCAAATAAGACGACATTTCAACCATTGAGAAACATAGTATGTAGTATATCTGCAAACCACTGTCATGTTATTGAATTATAATTCCCAGTTATGAACTGCCAGATTCTGATGATGACTATAAATATTCTGTAATATGTGTAATTATTTACAGATAATTTGGTCCAAAAATTGGTTCCTGTTGCAGGCATTGTTAGGTCTGCTTTAGAGTTGGAATCATGTACTGATGCAGATCGACCAAGAGGACAAATTAGAGAAGAACCAACATGCACCTCTTCGAAAATTGTGAAAAAATGTAGACTATCTGATGAATTTGGAGATGATAACTTACTTCCACATTTGAAAGCAAAGGCTGGTACAGATTTACGTGTTACAGAATTTCCTGAAAAGCATTATCCTCTTGGGTCATCTGCTTCCAACATTACACATCATTCCTTAGATTCAACATATGTCTTTGATTGTATGATATCAAAATATGACAAGTGAGTGATAAACATATTGTGTTCTATATTATTCGCAGGATAGTTGTAGATGCATTTGATACAAAACTCAAGAGGTCAATTCCTTACTCTGACAGACACCAAATTTTATACTGCAAAACCTAAACCCCTTTCATTTCAGTTTCTTATTGATTTGGATCAAATGTAAAATAAAATTCTGAAATTTTCGTTTTTGGCTGATAAAATCATAATGCCTTAAAAATTATAAGGTTGATGATAGTAGATAACATCATCAAAATATAATTGTAATGATAAATGCTAATATTTTGTCCTCGACAATAAATTAACGTTTCGTCCGTATACAGTGTCCATTAAAGTCCGCACCATATGGGAATTGAAAAAAAATTAGGTTTGGTTAAAATTTTAGGAACATTAGGAAACAGTTTTAGGTTCAAATTAGAGCAAAAATTACATTAACAGTTGCTATCTTCGTTAGCTGTCAAGTTCAACATTTGTTGCAGTTGTTTCTAAATCGAATTTGAAAAAAAAAATTTCTACTGCAATTTTATGTATGTATGCAAATACATATAAATAAAGTATAGGTTGAAGTTGCGATATTTGATATTTTATCAAATAAAATATTTTTTACAAATCCAAAGTTTACTTAACTTTAAAATTAATTTATTTGTGTAATATTTACCGTCACATGTCAGTTCCATGATAAATATTGTATTTACTTTCCATATTTAAAAACTAAAATTGCAACCATAAAAAATATTGGCACGAGCGGTGCAAAGTTCCAATAATTTTATCTTTCTTTTGAAAAGACACGAGCATTTAATCTTATAAAATATTAAATGCATGTAAGATATAGGGAAATTGTCCAAAGAAGGCATTGTTTTAATTAGACTTTAGTTTTTGCACCTTTTCTAGCAACACAATATCTTGTAATTAAATTAAATAAATTGCATTAAA
This sequence comes from Endomychus coccineus, assembly GCA_958510875.1. Taxonomy (NCBI): domain Eukaryota; kingdom Metazoa; phylum Arthropoda; class Insecta; order Coleoptera; family Endomychidae; genus Endomychus; species Endomychus coccineus. Next base: position 79,248,459 of record OY294067.1, read on the forward strand.
TTAATTTTTACCAATTAAGTAAACTTTGGATTTGTAAAAAATATTTTAGTCAATAAAAATAACAAAAATCGCAACTTCATCCTAGACTTTTGAAAATTTGCACACATACATAAATTTGTAGTAGAAACATCGTTTTCAAATAATTTTTTTTTCAAATTTGATTTAGGAATGCCATTTTCCAGCACACTGTTTGGAACAAATGGCAAATTTGACAGCATATGAAGATCGCCACTGTGAAGTAATTTTTGCTCTAATTTGAACCTAAAACTTTTCTCAACATAAAATTTTAACCAAACCTATTTTTTTAATGGTCACACTATAAATGGCGTAAATCTCTGATGTAACTATATATTAAAGTATACAATATGCAATTAAAATTATATTTGTAGTTTGATCTAGTTGTTTTATCAGTTGATCAGTGCTGTATTTCTTCACAATTACAAATAGTTGTTTTTATTCTTGCAGACCAACTGACTTGATTGGAGAACTGGAATTCTGCTATATCTGTTTCTTAGTTGGGCATAGTTTGGAAGCTTTCGAACATTGGAAGAAGTTTGTAAGTCTTTTTTGCTCTTGTGAACTTGCAATCAAAAAATATAGAAGGCTTTATGATATGCTCATAAATATACTAGAGATCCAAGTAGCAGAAATTCCTGAAGAGTTCCTAGCTGATATTGTAACGAACAACAACTTTATCTACATAAAATTGAGAAATTTATTTAGGTCTGTTCAAAATTCAGATATTGACGGACAATTAAAAAATAAAGTGGATAGATTTAGAAGACTCCTTACTGAAAATTACTCTTGGGATTTTCAACATTTGGATTCGGAAGACGAAGAAGACGCTCCAGTTGTTGTAAAAATATAAGTATAAAATATATACATACATTTTATTTTGAAATTACCTCTCAAACTACTCCATACTTGTAACACCCAGTAGACTGGGGAGGCAGTGCCTTGTGTCTACAAATCAAACCCAGGAATAGAAAAATAAGTAAGTATTATTGAAAATATTTCAATATTATTGAGAATTTCACACCGACAATTTCGACCAATGAAATACGTTTATTTTGACTTGTTGCCATGCCATTTCAGCGGATATTTTTTCTTTTAGGGTAGAGAAGCAAAATTATAGTGTATATTTTTTGACGTTTGATAAATGAGTTTGAAAGTGATACAATACATAACAAAATTATGGCATTCCTTCATAATGTCTCATATTTTCATGACAAAATGTCAATTAATATCACATTGAAATTATTTTAAACTAATTTTTCTTCGGTGACTTTACCGAATAACCCGAGTGCACAAATTAATTTCCGGAAATTTTGCACATGGGATTTTATAAGTGAATATTAAATGGGAGGTAAAGTCACAATCCGCAATAGATCCAACTTAACTCTATAGTTAGTCATGGAATTCAGCTCTATATTTCATTTGAGGCGGATGATGTATTGTCGCTGGAGGAATATAGCTGTAGCTTTAAACCCAGCCACAATCATATTCAGTTAGACAAATTCATTTATAACATGTTGCATCCATGTCATTTTGATTACATTGAGCTGAACAGTGGCAGGCAGTCACCCTAGAGGTACTATCTCAACACAATACTGTGTATTCAAGAAAGATGGCACGAATTCGACTGAAAGCCGTTAAAAATTATGATAGACCTTAGTATATTATTTTGTATGACGTAGTGACAGTTACTTATTCTGTATTTGTGGGTTAAGTAATTCGGTATAGTACGGGTTTTTGGTGCAAATATTATTATAATTGTAAATTATTTTTTGCTACGGTGCCGAGGTGTGTGACAAATAAAAACGGGTAACGGTGTGAAGATGGAATCAGCGTCAACTAGCCAAGAAGTATGTGATGGCCAGGTAATGTAAGATATTGTTGTTGTTGTTTGTTAACTATTTAATAACTAAATGTCGCTTCAGAAATCGTTGTTACGAAGATCAGTTTTATCTAAAACTTTGATTGATATAGATCCCGAATCGTGCATTTAATAATTCGTGTTCCGAAAAATATGGTTCGCTCATGGGAAATAAGCGAGTTAATAAAATAATTATTTCGTTGGTCTTGTGTTCTTTTTCCGAAACAACATGGTGGAAAACGGATATGAAAAATGTATGTCGTTCTTTAGAGAATGATAACAAGAGCAAGGACTGCATCACTTCAAATTGTAAAGTTTTCATGTTAGGTAAACAATGAATAAAGATGGTAATAAACAATAGATAGCTCACGACATAAATTTGTTTTAATTCGGGAGAATCGGTCAATTTTAGCAAATTTAATCGATGTTTCAAATTTTTGTTTGCCCAAGAGTTGCCATTTCTGGGACATGATGAGTTATAATTATTCTTCGGATCGAAGTAATTTCAAAGACGTCAATTTAATTAGTAAACGCACTTCTAGGTAATTTATTTGATTAATAAATTCATACTAAGTCTGATTTCGCCGACAGATCAAAAACTATAAAGAACGACTTCATCCGTTCCATTAGTTTTGTCTTGAAAAAGAAATTTGACGAAGTAATTTCGAAATCTTCCTTCATTCCATGGGAACTTAAAGAAACCGCGAACATTAGTTCATTAGCTAAAGCACTAGGTTACGTGGAACATCGCAGTTGCCTACTATTATGATATGAACTTTCACTTTTGTATAGATATCAACGAGGTAGATATTTGCTTGATCGGTGTTAATCAGGTATCTCATGTATTAATCCCCACCACGAGATTTCAGGTAGAAGAACTAGGCGAGCTCACCCCTTCAGTCTAGCTCCGGACCTGCCGAACTTCTTCCTACCTACCATTCGAATGCTTCTCCTCTCCCAACAATCCAGTCTCCTGCATTTTTGCAACTAATTTAATTATGAACAACTTTAATCTGAAACATTTTTCTTGAAAATGCATATTTTCTCAGATTTTTGGTCCATCAACGTATAAAAATGTATATATACATTTTTTGTTGAAAACGTTAACTATATTACTTAGTATCCGATAGTTTTCTCAGACCCGTGTCGACTATAGAGTGTAGACTCGTCGATTCTATTGAGAGTATTAAAATTAAAAACAAGAAAATACCCGGAAGCGAAAAGAAACTTCTAGGTTAAACAATTTTTATGTGTAGCTTGTTCCTCATTGCTACCTCAAGAAAATCGTTACATTAGATTTTGCTCAGGCGAACTGTCAAAATCATTGACAGTTCAAACCTCACCTCCATGATGCCACAAAGTGTAATTCTTTTTTAAAGTCTGCAGCGTTGTATTCATCTATACTAGCAGAGTAATTAATTTAATGCAACTACGTTATGTCACACTTCGATGAAGTAAGTCTTACGCAATTGTAAGTTTTCCTCTCGTGTAATCAAAAGTATATAAAAAATAAAAAAAGATCAAAGCACAACTTTGCAAATTTGGAATGCCAACCACAAACCAGGCCGATCTTATGAACTCTCCATGTGCCGACGCGGGGAATATTTCCCGTTTCTTTTCTCCATTATAAACGTATCTGAGCTTCAGCCTCTAGCAAGGAGTAAGAAGAGGTGGTTGGTGTGGTCTCATTATAAAATTTGCAGATTACGAAATGTCTAGTCCTAAGATCATCTAGAGAAATGGCTTATGAAAAAGATGTTTTTTTTAGTACGTTTTGCTGATCAAGATATTAAATATCTTACAAATGAATGTAAAGGGCAGGGATGTGCTATGTTTTTAATTAGAAATCATCGCAGATTGTCATTATTTTTTGGGTAATGTACTCCAACTTTGAGATATGTACGATTCCCTGAGCGAGTTATATCACCTCCATTCGTTTTACAGTATGCAATTGAAGCTGCATAGCAATACATTCAACTTAACTAGGTAGAATCGATAAGATATGAATGCGTGACTTAATTCACTTGGATTCTACTCTACTAAGTCCTAACATGGAACCGTGAATAATATCCCTCCCCATATTGTATAAAAAGTTCTGCTTCAAACCAGCAATGTTTCATGGTGTTTTTCAGTTCTAGAATGTCATTCAAAATCTTGGTGAAGGACTTTCAATGTTAAAAAATTCTGTTTCACCCTTTACTATGTGATATGAAATTTTATCCACATTGTAAAATTAAACGCTACTATGTAGATATCACTTTCATTTGTTACTCATCTGTTACTCATCGAGTTTCAACGTTATTCATCTTCAGACGGTATGAAAAAAAATACCGTTTGAAGATGGCGTAGCAACATAGTAGTGTTTAATTTTACAATATGACTTGAAATGTTATGAATTCATTTTCACTTGTTTTGTAGATTTATCGCAAGAATCGGAGTGAAATGAACTGAGACACTATTTATGATACATTCTTATGAGCAGTTGCCTACATTTCAAAGGTGATTCCTTGGTCTCAATCAATCAATCAATCAAAACGGGGCCGGACGAGTCCGGCGCACTTAGACCGCTTGATTGGGTCCATTGTGCGCCCCTTGATACAAGAATCAGTCCAGCCGTGCCAAAAGCTAAGATTTTGCATGGACTGATATCTCTTATTGCTTCAGCCGGCATATGTGTACTGCCGAGGTGTTGTAGCCTGAGAGAAGCCAGTGCTGGACATTCTGTTAGGATATGAGAAGCAGTTTCATCCGCCTCCCCACATCTACTACAATTTGGGTCTTCGACAATGCCCATTGTGTGTAGATGTTTATTCAGATGACAGTGTCCTGTGAGGAGCCCTGTCACCAGTTTTAGGCCTCTCCTGCTCATAGAGAGTAGGGTTTTAGAGAGTTTAGGCGAGAATTCCCTGATGTGGAGCTTCGCCTGCCTCATGCCTGGGGAACCACGCCAGATCGAGAGCCACTGTCTGTCCAGTAGCTCCTTGAGGGCGTGGAGCCCGGTGGTCGATGAAATTCCGATAGTGGAATCGGGGCCAGGGGCACTCAAGGAGCCCCGTTTGGCCAATTCATCGGCCACTTCGTTTCCCTTCACACCAGAATGGGCAGGTACCCACACACTAGCTGGAGTTTTGATTCCTTGGTCTACATCGTCTCATTTTATTATCAATCTTTCAGTGCTGTGGAATCTAATATTTATCTTTTTCATTCACCTAATAAAACGATTAAAAGCTAATCAGGAATTTTAGCAAAAGCATCAAAGTTCGAATTTATGTCAAAATGTTTGAAATGTCATGTGAAACATGCACGTGTAAGTAATTATTGTTATACAGGATCAGTGGCGTAGCTATGGGGGGCGCAAAATTTCCTTTCGAATGTTGCAGAGTTGATGAGTGGTTCACATTTCGATTGCGTGGAAAAACAGTGTGAAAGTTTCGGAGAATTTTACGCTACTGACGCTGACGGCACTGGCTTGTATAACGACATCGTTGACTGCAGAATGTTACTACGTTCACGAGAAAATGTCATCGATACCCCCATCGAACTACTCCGATTTCTTATACAGTACGGTAAAGATGTTTTTCCTAATTTAAAAGTTGCGTTACAGATCCTGCTAACTGTCTCCGTATCTATTGCAAGTTCTGAGCGGTCCCTCAGCAAGTTAAAGTTAATATTAACTTATTTGCGGGCATCAATGGAGCAACGAAGATTGTCGGACTTAGCTCTATTGAGTAGAGAAATCGATTGATGCATCACGCATAATAGATACGTTTGCATCAATGAAAGCGCTTAAAATACATATCTAGATTTATTGTTCAATGAATATATGTAAGTTTAAAAGAAAGGTACTAAAACTATTAAAAACTGTGTTCCTTTCATTAAATATATTTGGCAATGTTGTATACGAAAATAAATATTGTTAAGAATCAAGGGGCTGGGACGTGGGGGGCAATTATGATAGCTGCCCTCGGGTGCGCACAATCCTCGCTACGGCTCTGTACAAGATCGACAACAAAATGTCAGGAATGCAATTTTGTAGTGTAGAGCATACAATTTGGATGAAAGTGATTCTAAAGCAGCTAGAACTTTTCAAAAAATATTAGATTTTTCTACCAAACGATGGTGATTGAAGTACTCAGTCTATAAAAATTATTGCTGCTGACTATTTATTGTTAACTATTTGAATCAAGTAGCATATATTTTTGTAATTGTGACTATTGATATACCGGGTGTCCAACTATATATGTTCCAATGGATTATCTCAGTCATTTCAAAAGATAAAAATTTGAAAATTTTATGATCTCCAATTCGTTCAAGGAACATTTAACTTAGAAAAACAAAAATTGAAAGTCACTTCCGGTTAAACCGGAAGTGATTCTAACTTTTTTTTATATCAAATAGCACCCTGTATATTTTTGATTTCTACTCAAAATTATCTTTCCAACGATGTATCACACTTTGTATTATACATTTGATTTGATGGAGAAAACGTCAATTGAAATTTCAAATTGAAAGAATTACAGTAGGCTACGTATTTTGTGTAATCTTGATTTTGACTTCAATAATAATTGATAATTTATGAACAATTATACCTTATTTTTATAACGATTATGATAATCACATAAACAGTACTATTGAGCAATTTATGAAATGTTGATTCAGCTAAGGATGTTCTGTCGTGGAACATAATAGTTATTTATGCAACAAGTGCAAAAACTAGGTGTTTATTACAATATTTTTTCTGCGTTCATGCAAAAACCAAAAAATGTTTCATCTAGGTGGCACACTAAGGTTTTCATTTAAGAATTATTAATTCTTCCAGTTCTACTACAATTCTAATAATTTGAAATTTGACGTTCTCTTCATCATCTCGAATGCAAAATTGTTCATGTATTATAAATTATTATTGAAGTCAAAATCAAGATTACACAAAATATCGTTGCCTACTGCAGTTCTTTCAATTTGAAATTTCAATTGTCGTTTTCTCCATCAAATCAAATGAAAAATACAAAGTGTGATACATTGTTGGAAAGATAATTTTGAGTAGAAATCAAAAATTGCAAAAAATATACAGGGTGCTATTAATAAAAAAGTCAGTCACTTCCGGTCAAACCGGAAGTGACATTCAATTTTTGTTTTTCTCAGTTGAAGGTTCCTTGAACGAATTGGAGATCATGAAATCTTTCGAGATGGCTGAGATAATCCATTGGAACAGGTATACTGGGACACCCAACTCCGTATTGTATATTGAAACATCAATTCCAAGCAAAACATGCATCACATATTTCAAATGTAAATAATCTTTTTAACAAATATAATTTTTGTAAAAATATAGTACATATTAAATTAATAAGTAGAACAATTTATTTACATTTCAAATGATAATAAAATCACACTTTTGTTCATCCAAATAGTAAATCATTCAAAATACAACTAACAGCACATAAATTCCATACACTAATGCACAGGGATATGCTATCAATGGTTGCTGTTCCTTATCACCAGAAATTGTTACAAATAATCTTGAAGCAGACACACATGACCATAGTGTCCCTAAAATAGCTATTACAATTCCAACAATACCTTGAAGAGAGATGAAAATACCAATAACTGAGAGTCCAACTATAGGTAGAATACAGTATCCTAATACACTAGCAACAGTGATCGCTGTAAACACACCATCTTGTGCAGTCATTAAGGTGAGTAAAAAATACATAAAAAAGCATGATAAAACTGACACCCCATATATGTAACCAAAATTTGCCTTATTACCAGTTACAAATAAACAGACTGCAAGAATTAAATAGAAAACAACTGGGCCAACCAAGTCAGAATCTTTTGTAAGATATTCAGCATCATCTGCTAAGCCATGACTACGAAAAGGATTCAATACAGCAGTAACTTTCTCTAATATACGATCAGGATATATTTCAAGTTCTTCTAATAGTGGAGGTTCATCAAATTCTTCTGCTACAGCCTCTTTTGGATCTGCATACAACATCGAGTTTGTAACAGGAGCAAAACTTGATGTGAAGTCTGTATTATAAGTTTGTTCTCCATATTCTTCCATAGGTTTGAATTCTAAAAATCATTTTGTCAATTACATCAAGAAAAAATTACAATATTTTTATATATACCTAAATGCTGATTCTGAAACTGATTGAAGTCAGCTGCATAGAAATTACTTTGATATGGAACATCCTGTTGATTCCAATATGATGAATCATTACCAAAACCAGCCATAACTTCAACTCAAAGCCGAATAAAACTCAACACAAAAGATCACAATTGTAAACTAAATTTGGAAATAAGCAATAAATTTTTCTCAAATTGAAATCAGGCCATAGAAAGTATTATCATGCCAAAACATCATTCTGACGACGATGACAAAGTGCCTCAGAGTACGTATTAATTAAATATATTCTGTGACGATACTACATTATATAGAACAACTATAATAGAAGACTGATTAACTCTTTTTCTCTATGAGTATAGAGACTTGTGGTTTCAATTAAGCATTTACCCAGAGAGTTCTATATATAGAGCAGACAAGTAATGTGTTAAGCATAGGAAAGCGCTGGTAACTAGTCAGACATTCTGTCCTTCTCGCACATGTTAGTGCGTTCTCACTTGCAAGCTCTCCCCTTCTATCACAAAGAGTATAAGAATACAAGAATAAGTATGACGCGCGCACATCGTGCGAGTGAGAGCGCAGTACATGTGCAAGAAGGACAGAATGTCCGTTAAAATACCAGTGAAAGGCTTAGTTGTCTACTCTATATATAGAACTCTTAGCATTTACCTGTTTCATAAAAGCGATTCCGTGTCCGTGACTAGCACATTTTGTCTAATATCAAATAGCAATAGACGGACAGAGCCAAAGAAAGTCTGAATTTACTAAGCCTAGGTTTTTTATAGTTAATTACAGTGGTTGTGTACATAAACATACTGCGGTCAGTCAAGCGAAACTGAGAACAGGTGTCACAGGTACGCTATCGAACCTGTCGTACATGCCGAGGTAATAAAATGAATTTAATAAGTCTGAAAATCGTTTTACAAAGTGAATTTCATATAAATAAAAGTTATGAAAGTCAGTCAGCTGAATATGGGGACAAAGCTGGTCAGTCGGCCGCAATGTATGACAAAAAAATAAATACTATTTAGCAGAAGGATATTCTGTGCTGTATTTCTCTCTCTATGTCTCTTACCTACGAGTATAGCTGCGCACTTTCCGATACTTCAAAACTTTTGTGCGTGTTTTAAAATGTTATATCAAACATAAAAAATGGTCAGTCACCGATTTTGTGGAACAACGCCGTCAATCAGCAAAAATATAAATGAGAAAATCGCGCGCGCTTGGCGTTGCAGGCAATTTGAAATCGGTATAGGAAAGAGCGCAGCTACACTCGTAGGTAAGAGACCGAATTCATGTACACAATAGCTCGGGGACCTAGAGAGAGAGATATACTGATATACAGCACAGAATATCCTTCTGCTAAATAGTATTTATTTTTTTGTCATACATTGCAGCCGACTGACCAGCTCTGTCCCTATATTCAGCTGACTGATTTTCATAACTTTTATTTATATGCAATATTCAATTTTTAAAACGATTTTCAGCCTTATTAAATTCATTTTATTACCTCGGCAGGTACGACAAGTTCGATAGTGTACCTGAGACACATGTTCTCAGTTTTGCTTGACTGACCGCAGTATGCTTATGTACACAACCACTGTAATAAACTATACAAAAAACTAGGCTTAGTAAATTCAGAGACTTTTTTTAGCTCTGGCTCTTGGACTACAACTGCTATTTTGTGCTTCTTATTTGAGACAGTTATTTCGAGATAGAATTAGCAGTAATAGCACTTGGTAATGTGATTAATTTATTTCTATTTAGAAATAACTGTTTTGTCCATCTCTAGAAAAAATATTTGACTGTGTCGTTAGTCAAAGGTTACTGACATGCGCCTTAAAAATCACGCTCATTTTGTTTTAGGTTGGGGATAGATGTTATTCTCATCTGCATCGATTCTTCAGCTAATATACCGCACTATTTAACTCAATCTGTACACGTATACCACCGCGTAGTGAAATTTTTCCAACTCTGTGCATATATTATGGTATAGTTGAAGATCTAGATCACATCTTTTAAGCTATTGCATATATTAAGCTATTGCATATAGCTTTTATCGCAGGCTTTGAGCGCGGCGACCGAATCAAGAAAAAAAAACAAAAGACAAATACCGTAACGAAAATCTAAAAAAACAAAAAACAAATACCGTAACGAAATATCCTGACACCCACCACTCCGCCTACCATGTAGCTCGGTCGAGCTTAAAATTGTCGAAATGTTAACTTTGAACCTTTTAAAAGGTCGTGATAGCCCCAAATTGGGTCGAAAACTGTTTTGAATTGGATAATTTTCGATAAATCGAATGACGTTCTCGTGAGAAGCGCGTAGGTCGCGAGTTAGAAAAGTGCAAATTTACGGTACATAGAACGTCTTAACGAGGACTTTTCGCTTGCGGTTTTCGCTCCATGTCGTTAGCTTATGAACGGGGCCAACTAAATATCATAGTCTCGGGCCCCAAAATGTCGATTAAATAGGAAAATTTAATTAAAACAGTTTGAGGTATTCTCAGCTGTCACCTACTAGCATCTGACGTGCGACGTACGAAAGGGAATTTTCTAGCTACTTAAATATACCGAAACCGGGTAAAAGCTAGCGGCCCATATCCCAAAATACTTTATTACAACTGGCGCCGGCCGCACGGGGTTCGAAACGGCCCCAAATTAACAAAATAGAGGTAAAACGTATAAACTCTAACTTACGCGCAGCGAGCTCCTCGAGGATATGATAAAATGGTCGACACGAATGAGTCGGTTATCGATACGCTCTGCAAATATTGCAAGAAAAGTGTGGATCTAAGTGGTCCTAAATGTATAAAATGTGTACAATGTGCCTATGTGTATCACTATTCCTGTGCCCAAAGGCTAAAAAGCGTTAAAGTTGTTGAAAATCATAAAAATAGCATAATATGCTGTGAAACAATTAAACAGGATGAAGCTAATACAACTGGTGAGAAAGTTGATTATAAAATACAGTATGAATATCTTAAACTATTACTTATTGAAAAGGATGTTGTAATTAATGAATTAAGAAATAAAAATTCATCACTAGAAGATAAAATTGCATTAATGGAAACAATTAGAGATCTCTGTGAATCTAATAAATCAGTAAATACCAAACTTATCAGACATAATAAAAACACAAGTAAAGAACTTGATACGCAGAGTGGTACAAAAAATTACCAAATCCATGAAAGCAAACATCTGGAAATGATGAATAATTTAATAAATATGGGAGATTCCACTTTACAAAACGGTGAACAAACCAGGGATTCCCAACAAAAGGATGATTTTATTCTAGTAAATCGAAACAGAAATCGGAAAATCGTTTACCAAAATAATAATAGCCTACCTGCTGGGAAAAATCGCCCAGCAATAACTACTAAAGGTTCAGCAAAAATAAGCCCGCTTGAAGAATTTAAAGCTAAACCTAGCAAAATGTGGTTTTATGTTGGAAAAGTCAATGAAAATGTAAATGAACCTATGGTGGAAAAATACATTAAGGATAAATGTGAAATTACTGACGTAGAAGAGCTGATTGTGAAAAAGTTGGCCCTAAAAGGAAGATCTGCTGCATTTCAAGTAGGAATACATCAAAAATATTATGATCATTTAAAAAAAGGTGAATTCTGGCCTACTGGCATAATTGTTAGAAGATTTAATTTTTGGAGAAAGCTTGAAGAACCGCAACAGCATTTTTTAGAGTTAAACAGAAACAAATCTGTTCCAACAGCACAAGGAAAAGCTCAAGCAATATAAGTGAAAATATTGTGAGAAGCACTAAATCAAAAGTAACCCATATTGCTAGAAAAATAAATAAACATAACAATTTGACAATACAGCAAGACATCGAATCTGTTGGAAATGAACAACATAAAACAGCTGCTGCAGTAGATTTAGTTATTCTGCACCAAAACATTCAATGTGTTAGGAACAAAACTCTTGAAATTGAACTTTTAATTAATACCTTGGACAAGGTACCACAAGTAATATGCCTCACTGAGACATGGCTTACATATGATCAAGTAGAATCAATTAATGTTCAAAATTATAAAATGATTACACATTTCTGCCGCAAATCTATGATTCATGGGGGATGTTGTATTTTTATGGAAGAAACAATGGATTTTGAAGAAGTAGAAGATTTTAAAACATTTAATGTGGAAGGACATTTTGAATGTTCCTCTGCTGTAAGTAAGTCACTCAATATTTTAATACTTTGTATATACAGAACAAATTTAGGCTTGATAGATGTGTTCTTGGAGAGTCTGATGGGTGTATTGGATACTTGCTGTAATCTTTTTAAAAAAAGGAAAATTTTGTTATGTGGGGATTGGAACATATGTCTTATGTCTAGAGACAAACATACCTCTAACTTTTTGGATATCTTAAGCAGTTTCAATTTTAGACAAACAATTACCGAACCTACAAGAGTCACTAAAACTTCACAGTCATTGATCGATAATATCTTTATAAATTTTAACAATGAAAATGGTCATAATTTGAAAACAGCACTTTCAGACCATTATAGTCAAATGATAACGGTGCAAATAAATGAAGCGCAGATACAGGAAAATTTTATATTTAAACCAATTTTTTCTGCTTCAAAAATGGAACAGTTTGCTATTGAGCTACAAAATGAGCGCTGGGAGGTTATCTTCAATACATCCGATCCCAACGTGGCATATAATAATCTCTTATACAAATTACAAACCATTATCGATATAATTTTTCCACCTAAAATTTTAAATAAAAATAAAAGAATAAATTCATGGATTAGTAAAGGTATACGCATTTCTTGTAAAACAAAAAGGAAGCTCTATGATGAGAAAAACATGGGCATTATTACAAACGATAGATACAGAAACTACTGCTACATCCTTAAAAGGGTGATAAATGAAGCTAAAAAAAAATCGAATAATCTATACATACTTACATCTAATAATAAAAGTAAAGCCACATGGGATTTAGTCAATCAATACACTGGTAAAAATAAATCTAAAACCGAGGGTACATTAACAGACTTTCATAAAACAAATCCTAATAAAATTTCTGAAGCAATTCTTGACGAAATTAATCAATATTTCATTAATATTTGCAATAATAAAAAAATTCAAAAATCTGATAATTTTAAAAAATATATAAATATTAACCAAAATAGTATCTTTATGACACCAACTAGTGAACAAGAAGTCTATCAAACTATATTATCACTTAAAAACACAAAGACTGTGGGACATGATGGAATACCTGTAAATTTATTAAAATATGTTGCAAATATAATCTCGCATCCTATTAGCCAGATTATAAATTTGACATTACCCTTTTAAAAAGGGAGAAAAAGGGAATATTAATAATTATCGACCTGTAGCTGTACTTTCAAATCTTAGTAAGATTTTTGAGAAAGTAATTTTTGACAGATTATTAAATTTCTTAAATAAACATTCTATCATAAGTGACTGTCAAAACGGTTTTCGTAAGAATAGGTCAACGAAACGTGCTGTTTATGTTGCCATTTGTGAGGTTTTAAATAAGCTAAACGATAAAATGTACACAGCAGCCATTTATTTAGATCTCTCCAAGGCGTTCGACAGTGTCGAATATTCTGTTTTGCTATCCAAACTTGAGTGTTGTGGAATCAGGGGTGTACCATTAAAACTGATAAACAGTTATTTGCATAATAGAAAACAATATGTATCGGAAATAGACGAACATGGGAAAATTCTAAAGTACTGAAAGTGTTAAGAGGAGTTCCACAGGGATCGATTCTAGGCCCGCTACTATATTTAATATATACAAATGATTTGCCAAATTCAATTACAGAGTTTCTAGTGCAATTTGCAGATGATATATCCCTGGTTCTTGGCGAACTGGGTTTGGAAGAAATTAAGGAGAAAATGATTCAGATATTGGAGGTATTAGAGGAATGGTTTTCTAATAATTTTTTAAAACTCAACATAAATAAGACAAACGTCATAAAATTTAATTATACAAAACAAAGTGACCCTCTGACAGTCACTTATAATGGGAGCTCAAATAGAATCTGTTGATAATGTACAGTTTCTTGGAATCAAGATTGACAGTAGGCTTGACTGGCGTAGTCATATTGATTCCTTGACTCGGCAAATAAGCAGGTATTGTTACGCGCTGAAAATGTTAACATTTTTAGTATCTAGAGGAACCGCCTTCATTGCATATCATGCGTTTGTGGAATCAAGGATTAGATATGGAATTATTTTTTGGACCAATTCATCCGATGCCGACAGGGTATTTGTAATTCAGAAACGCATGTTAAGAAATATTCTACAACTCAAAAATCGTGAGAGTTGCAAACCTCACTTTTCTTCAAATAACATTCTCACTCTATCTAGCTTATACATATTAGAAGCGGTAATGTTTATTAAAAATAACCCGGACCTATATGTAGATTTTAATCGAGATCATATGCACAATACACGTTATAAAGCAAATCTCTTACCGACTAGGTATCAATTTTCATACTTGCAAAGAAATGTTCATCGCTCAATAATATCTGTCTATAATAATGTTCCAGCAAGTGTTAGGGCTCTACCTGTTGGACTTTTAAAGAACACATTAAAACAGTTTCTAATCAAGAAATCTTACTAAACAGTAGAGGAATTTCTATGTGATAAAATGTGATACTTCTCAACTAGTTATTTTATCTTATCTTTGTTTTTTTTTTATATTAGTTTATTTTATTTTGTATTGGATATGTTCTATGCCTTGTAGCCTTATGGAACTAATAAAAGTATTATTATGTCAAAATGATTACGTTCGTAGCTAATTACATAAGTCGTCTGGCGTTCATGCAATTGTGTTTTTATACAATTCGAACCTTCTAATTTCGATAGGCCACGTGAAAATCCCGGAGCCGGAAGCGCTATCGAGATCTGAACGTTAAAACTTTCGTATAAAATTGTGTTTACAAGTCAACTGACACTTGTCACCATTGATAACTCTACTACTGGTAGTAGAGTTATCTATGCACTTGTCACAGAATACTCTTCATAGAGATCAAGATGATACTCTTTTTTACTCATAATTCGTGAAGATTTTGAAGGGGTAGTGAATGTTTTTCTGCCCAACTTTTTCCAGTGGCGTAGTGCCATGCAATAGCTTTACCGCGGCAGTCCCCGAGTGCCACACGTTTCATTTTTTATATATTTTTGTTCTATCATTTCGCCGTCACCCCTACGCTCATAGACAACAACGCCTACACCGAACCACAGCGTTCTGATGACACAATTGAAATACTGTTTCGTGTTTCCTGCTGTACAGTGTTCTCATTATTTACTTTATATTTATAATCAAAAGTAGATGGTCATTTGTGATTTCGTGACCTCGATTTGTGATAGAATAACAGATATAATAGGGGATTAAAAAGTAATGAAATGTTTGAAGAAGCAATGTTAGACCTAGCTAATATACCAGCAGACCCACCAAATATGCGGAGCTTATGTGAGAAATGCGAGTAGGTAGGTTAAAAATATCTGAATTTCATCATTTCAAAGATTCCTTGTAGACGTCCCTCCCGAGTATGTTGGTGCAGCTCATTGCCAAATCCACCTTTACTTCCAAAGAGTCGAATAATCCTTCTTCAGCATCCAGCTGAAGAGAAACGATGTCTACGTACAGCACCCATGCTGCACTTAGGATTGGCAAATGGAAAATGTTTAATTTATAAAGGTAAACGTTTCCCAGGCCGTTATCCTGAATTAGAAGTTATCTTGAAAGATCCAAATACGTTATTACTTTATCCCAGCCCAAATGCAATTGATATTCAAGAAATGATTGGGCATGATCACTGCCGCTATAATCTGGTGCTTTTAGATGGAACTTGGCCACAAGCAAAAACAATATTCACAAGCAATCCAATATTACACAACATCAAACAAGTGAAATTGCGAAAAAATGGTTCAAGTAGTTATATCATCAGAACTCAACCTACTGAAGGTTGCCTTAGTACTTTAGAAACTGCTGCAGAAGCACTGAGTATACTAGAAAATGATGTAAATTTTAGAGAAAAACTGGTAAATCCTTTGAAATCTTTATGCCAATTCCAACTTCAGAATGGAGCAGTCTCTCATGATAGTAAAGAATTTAGAATAAAAAATAATACGTATCCCAAATTAGTGGGAAAGAGGCTGACAAAAGTTCTGAAATCTGCTGAATTATTTCACTCGTGTTAAACATAATTTGGGATGTATTAAGTAACAACAGTTTGAACATCCATATAGAAATGTGAGGATTAAAAAACAGGATCATGGGAAAGTCCATTTTGTTGAGTAAGAAATATAGCAAAGTATTGATATAGTCTCAATCAGCAGATCTCAAACTTCTAGATTTTCCTAAAATTGGAGTACCACCAAAGTGTTGAATACTCAATGGAAAATTTGTATTGTTATTCAAATTTCTGCTGTAGTCATAATATGATAATTATCTATAATAGAAAAGAATCTAATATGAATATATATTTTTTGATCCTTGTAATACCTAAAACATAATAAATAAAAATAAAACAATATGTGTTTTTTTTTGTTTTCTTTGATCTGGCTGTGAGGAAAAAAAACGGGCAGTCACTGCCGACAGAAGTGAAAACTGACATTATGAAGTAACCAATTTATTTTATGTTTGAATTATTATAGCATCCGAAATTACAATTTTATTATTTTTAAATGAAAATTAATATAATTAGTTTTTCTTTAGTTTTCACAACTGTCAGCATTTCAATCAACAATTATATACATTTTTATATTTAATAATAAAAAACGTATAATGGGCGGTACAATCCCTGTAAAGAGTATGAATGTAACCCGATATCTATTATAATAAATACACATTATTTTATTTTCAATACATATTATTTATTGATATTTACATTGATGTAAATGAAAGTAATAAACAGCATTTTCTTCTTTTGCGTCGTCATTATCGGTAACTTCGACGATACTTAAATTATTAGACTAGATCCAAGCATGAAACATACTGTGGAATCAGGTGTGCTCATATATAAAAACAGGCTACTATTACCGATCACACATAATTTAATTATTACTTTTTACTCTGTAATAATTAAAGTATGAGTTGTATTGCAAAAAAAGGTCAATTTTTTCAGTTAGCATAGAAATATAACTTTCGTCTGCACGAGGACGGAGGATTGAGTAAATGAATGACGTCGAGTATATGCATGCTGTTGTAGCTGTATACAGTGTATAGTGTGTATACGCAGTGTATACGTATA
Organism: Endomychus coccineus; assembly: GCA_958510875.1. Lineage (NCBI taxonomy): Eukaryota > Metazoa > Arthropoda > Insecta > Coleoptera > Endomychidae > Endomychus > Endomychus coccineus. Next base: position 79,265,726 of record OY294067.1, read on the forward strand.
CCTGTCCTCTATACCATAATCGAGAGCACTGCGGCTCACACAGGCAGGCTCACCAACACCGACTCAGATGTGCACACGTGTGTAAGCGTATAGAGAGACTGCCTGACGCCTGACCCGAGTCCCGCAGTTGCGCACGCAGCAGTATACATAATACCTAATATACAGCATGGGAAAGTATTTATCTTGGGTATGGTGGTTTCATGAGAGCGTAAAGAATAGCTTGCTATTAACAACAAGAACATAAGTCACCGTTTTGTAACATTTATTCAACCTAAAGCCTATAATCTATTACCTCTTGCCATTCGCGAAAATGTGCTAACCTCAAGAAATACATTTCGCCATTAAAATTATTTATAGTAATTACAGGGACTTCTTGAGAATTATAGAAACATAAACATAGTATATTTATTATTTACCAGCTTACAGCCTTAACTGCACTAGTGCACTGTTGAATTTTGATTCACACAATTATTGCATATTGTAATATGTTTTGCTTTGTACCCATTCACCCTCCATCTCTTATTTATACTGTTCCCTTCCTTCTCCTTATTTCTTAATTATCTTGTATTCATTTTATGCTGTTCTTTTTTCTCACTACACAATACAAGTGTGTACGCACTTAAAGTGTGGGAGAAAAAAAATCACTAGAATGTAAAATATTATTATATTGCTTTGTATTTGTAATAATAATAAAATAATAATAATAATATGTTGAGAGAGCATTACAATTTCAGGGCGGTCAGCTCAGGGCGTAGGACGTCAGTATCATACCAGCGGCTGTCGGAAGAATGTGCGAGTCGCTATTGCCACGTGGTCAGTTAACGCGTCGGGTGGGGTAAGAGGAGGGGCGCGCAGGCGCAGTACGCGTGGTATTGTTAATGAGATAAACTGAAGAAATACATGTGTTGTTGTGCTTGTGCGATAGGGAAAAGGGGCTTCGCACAGGTTGATTTATTAGTTGGTAAGAATCAGAGATGGGTTGCTATCCAGCGATCGTTGTTATTTACCAACTTGTTTCATAAAACCAACTCCATAGATAACTCTACTACCGTACCGTAGTAGTAGTAGTAGTAGAGTTATCTATGACCAACTCCGTGACTGTAGAATACTGTATATTATCTAATAGCAACTGCTATTTTGTACCTCTTATTTGAAACAGTTATTTTGAGATTTGGGATAGAAATAGCAGTAATATCACTTGGTATTATGATTTTGGTATTTCTATGTAGAAATAACAGTAATATCACTTGGTATTATGATTTTGGTATTTCTATGTTTCAGGTTGGGGATATATGCCATTCTCACCTGCGTCGGTTCTTCATCGCACTTATTACCCCGCTCGATCTGTCTCATGCTGTATATATGTATTGTTAAGAATGCCTTTTTGAAATAATTTATCAAACCTAGGAATCCCCTTAAAGTTTTAAGATTTGTGGGTCTCTTGAAATTTTTAATTACATCTAGCCTTTCTTCATCCATTTCTAAACCTTCCCTCGTTAATTTATAACCCAAAAATTTAATTTCTGTATTCTATATTCATTCTCTCTTCTGATCGATTCTCAATTCCTTTTATCCTTTCATCCTGTTCATTAATTTTTTTATTTTTTTTTGAATGTTAAAAACTTTTATATTTAAATTTCTATTTTTATCTCGAGTATCAATTTTAACAATTTTATGTTCAAATAGATCTATGATCTAACCTCAAAATTATTTACTATTAATATTTGTTTACAGTTATAATCTACAATCTTTCTTTCAGATTTACAGACAGATAATAATACAATGGAGAAATAATAAATAAACTTACGTTTAGTTTATATCCAAGAATATGTTTTAAAATGTAGGCAATGTTCACTTGGCTTGATCTTCTTATTAATTTGATAATTCACTTTAACCGTAGGTACACAATTTCTTTGATATACACAAATCACAGGTAAACAATGTGGTTACTTCTTTAGAAATCAGGAACTGTTGATAATTGTTAACTTGTCTTATTCTTTTTCAAAAGATATAAAACCTTAAATGATGTATTGGAACGTTGTCGAAGACTAACTATTATACGATGCTACTTGTGAATTATGGTTATAATAACTTTTAAAAACTTTGTTCGAAGACTGGGAACACTACTTGACTTGTATAAATTACTTATTTGCTTCGGTTACTTTCAACCTTATGAAGCTACTGGAACACTTGGGTTCACCGATGTTTATCCAAAAACTAAGGTTATGGAAATTTTATGATTAGCTTGAGTACCTTGACTCTTCAGATGTTGATGGCCAACTAACTTGGCTTGTCTTCAGATGCCTTTTATAGGCCTTCAAAACCGACGCCAAGTATTTTCAAAATTAACCAATGAGGTGCTTAGTTTACCTATCAAGAATGCTTTGTTGATTGTTGCAAACTGACAGAACTATTACATTGTTACCAGTCTGACGTCTATAAAATCGCCTCGACCAATCAGAACTTAGTATTCTTTAAATTTTTAATTATTGGAGATTTTCATCTTATTTTAAATGATAATGATTCCTTCTTTTTAAATTCATATTGCCTAAATTTTTTTCCACACATTTTGGTATAAGATAACCTATGATTAGGTTATTATTAATATTATTATTCCTATAATTATTATAAATTTGACAGTTGTCATTATTAAAAACTAATACATAATATAATATATCAATAACATTTCTATAACATTATATAATTCAAATTTACTAATCCTAACTTATATCTATAACATTTTTCAATAGTTTGTGCTATCTCATGGTAGTTTTTGTAATCATTTTAATTATAATTTCTGCCTTCGTAACACTGTACGTTTATTCACTTTCACTGAAGTTCTTGTTTTACACTTTTATTCTAATTACATTGTTGTTTATTATGTTTTACATTGTTCATTATATTATACTAACTATTATTTAGCTTTTAACATTGTTTTTAATTCCATATAATATCTTTTTATTAATCTTTTCTGATTTTCAATGTTCGGTAAGTTCTAATTTTATCATTTTATTGTTTAGGAAATGAAATCATAACAGTATATTAGACATGACTCAGACAGAAAAATAAAAACATCGTGCTTCGGAAGTTGGAGAATAAAACTCAAATTTTACACAAGACTTTTAACATTTAATTTAGAAATGCAAGGAGTTATCAACTGATAACTCCTTGCTTTGAAAATGCCAGTGTGGTGAAACAGTTTGTCATCATTTTTAAATTAAATGTTAAAACTTTTGTGTAAAATTTGAGTTTTATTCTCCAACTTCCGAAGTATTATGAATGTACACTACGTAAACGCCGAAACCATAGATATAAAAACATCGTGATTTACAAAAGAAGTTTGGTCTCAACGGTATCTTCACTATAATTCAGTTGCACCAACAAGTTATAAAATAAGTGTTATAAACAGCCTTGCAGATTGAGCTATACAATTATCACACCCAGAAAACCGTCTCAAAATTTTAAAAGAGTTCGTAATACACTCGATATGAATGCATACCCAAAAACATTTTTTTACCCCTTCATTAAAGTACATCATATATAAATACATATAGTAACAAAGATAATTTTATGACATTACCATACATTCCGGGAGAAAATTAAGAAATGCTTAAAAAGTATGACATAAATGTTTCACTTAAACCTACTAACTGTGTTTGTAAATATTTTTAAAAGCTAAAACCGTTAATACCTTAAGATAAACAAGCCCACACGGTATATAAATTAAATTGTTTAGATTGAGATGGGACTTATACAGGAATCTCTAAACCATATTTACAAAAAATAATGTATGGCCATAAGTATAGTACTAAACACCAAATTTCACCGCCCTTGTTAAACATTGTTTTGATTATAACCATCAGTTCGATCATAAAAATGTTAATAATTAAGCTAAAGATCTATTCTGGAGATGATTCACATAAAACGTGATTCTAAGTTTGTGAATCATTTGTCAAATTTGTTCAAATTTAATTAAACACTTGCAAATTTCTACATATTCCTTTAATATGTTCGAAATTGTGTGTAAGTGGAAAGCCGATACAATAAATCAGTAATGCTATGGTAGTCATAAAATTTTAAGCACATCTGTTTAACATTGTAACTACTTGACGCAAAGCGATTTTTGGTCAATCTTTTGCCTCGTTCTTGAGTAATGACATCTTCAACTATAGAAAAATTACTGTGTAGTGGTTTTCTAATACATATTTATATATTTAACACATTAATGTGTTACAATTTCAATTTCTCGTGTTTCGTTCGTTATTGCGACGAACACATTTTTAATTGAAATTAATCCGATGAAGACGCTCAATGCTTGGTGCAATTAGTTTAAGGAATCCCGTGCTTTAGTTGTGAATTAGTTTCCAAACTTCATCTGATGATTGTCGTGAGACATACGTAAAGACGAAAATATATTTGATAAATGTGTCAATGTGACCTACTTACCAATAACAAAATATACTTAAACTGATTAAAATTCTTTTGAACCGCCTAAGAATAATAAGAATGAAGGTTGAAAGGAAATCAATACAACTTAGTAAATATATATTAATTTTCTGTTCAAATCAGCCTCTCCAACAACTATATTCCATAAATATTCATAAAATAGCAATTATAAACTTAATAGAAAATTATAAAAAAATATTTAAGAAATACACTTTAAACTGAGCAATCATAAATGCAATAACATGGAAATAGTACAATATGTAAATGCTAATAAAACTTCATATAGTAATTTAAATATTCTTCACAAGCGAGAAATTATTTTAAAAGTCACACCATTTTCATTCAGTTGATTAATCAGGGTAGTGTCTGCAAAAACTGCTCCTGGGGGAAACACACCCCCTCTGCAAAAAATCAAAAACTTTAAAACAGAAAAATGTACATTCTAGTAATAAGTTTTGGTTCACCAGGTTGAACAATGACAACACGTCCTGTAGTCCCAGACAGCTGTTTCCTCTTCTCATGACCTCGTCAGTGGGAGGAGGCCGACGTAAAGTCAACCATCTCCGACATTGATATAATATTGATAGTTTATTCAACTTGGCATTATTAAGTCCAGACTGTCAACCAATTACAGCACTTGGTCATAGTTAAATTTTTATATTTTTTATGAATATAAGGCTCTGAAAAGTTAATTTCTCACGTACATTTTATATTTTGATGTGGACCGTAAGAGAACTGTTATGCTACAATTATTATGTTTATTCATGAACACAACTATTCTAAGTTTGAAATTATCATGATTTAGAAAATTCAATTTTTCTTCCAATATTCGCAATATGCTATCATGAGGAAACAGCCATATAGTATTTCGTACATACATACGTATGTATTTCTTCAGAGTCCGTGCTAAAAAGATTGATACTCACTTATTTGGTAACTTGTCTGTTTCAGTAAGTACAACAACCCCGGCTAAGATAAGGCACATACATGTTGCCCCATAACCAGGATTCTTTCCTTCAACACTCCCTATTATGGTACTGTTAGGTTTTGTAGTATACTGATCGGTTGGATCAGAGAGAACTTCCTTCCAACCTTCTCCGCGGAGAGTTATTTTGAACCAACTACTTTCAGTTTTCTCTTTGGAGGGTTCTTCAGTACCAAAAAAGCCACAGGAGAAGAATCCAGGGTACTGTAAGAAGAAACAATTATCAATAGTTGCTTGTGTAAATTATATTAAAATTTCGATTTCATGTATTTCTCAAACAAATTGAAAAGAATGAATAATAAGTCTAGATCGCTTCTAAACATGGTGATCTCCAGCAATGTTTGTTTCGTGAATCGCTTTCACGTTTATTACTTTAAGTCTGTACGTTAATGCAGCACGGTTCTAATCTGAAAGATTTTCGTAACATTACTGCTCTTGATGAAAGGTTAGCAAATTAATCTAGCGTTATACAATGTATTAGGCTTGTCGTCATTCATAGCCGGGTGCGCAATCGAGGTATAGTCAGTTCTGTGCGAGAGCCAGCTATCTACCAGGTACCACTCAATATTATATGAATTATTGATTGGTTTTCAAAGTTATAATTACTTAAATCGTTATTATCAAGAAAATTTATAAGTTATGTTTAATTTGTTCAGAAAAACATTGAAAATTGATGCGGCAACCTTGTATTCTTTATCCAAACTTTCTCAACAGGTTATACTATTATCAATATCATTGCAAACAGTGGCGGCTAATGTGGCGACATTTTCAACCTGCAGTATTAATATTGAATTCAAAGCGGTTTAGCCTATTTTTTTCTCAGACTTTTCTCGACACTATTTTTAATCTTAAATGATGTTTCTCGGATGTTTCAAATATCATAATGTTCAAGCATAGGCGCCCGCTTAATTTATCGTAGGGTGGGGCAAAACAAAATAACACAAGCTATATGAGTAGGTACATAAATAAATATAAACTTTTTTGCTTATTATTTATAAAATCTTCTCTACATGTGTAGCAAAGCTGCCTTATTAATTATCAATTACTATTCATTCAGATATCAAACATGTTGCTAAAATTCTAGCTGGTTCTAAGAACACCCATGAACGTACATCAAAATAGGATATTCTTTGTTGCCTTTTATTACGGACAAGTCAAGTACATGAGTTCATTTCTTAATACGACCGTCCCATCATAAACTAATACAGTTTGTTCTTTGTATCTGTGGGACGGAAACGAAATGTATAGTCTCTGAATCCTTGTCAAGGAAGGGTCATCATAATTTGTAAAATACCGACAAGGTTAACAGAAATGGTTCTAGAGAAAACAAGTGCTTTACAGTATATTGGTAGTTGAGTTATATTTTTATGATCAATTCGAAATGGAAAATGGATCACTTGCTATGGTTTAAACAAAAGTTTTTTACCTTAGAAGATACAACCTATTCACATAACCATAACATAAGACGTGCAGGACGCAGTCGTTTCTTATTGAATATGTAATTAGAATATGAAGTTGATATAATTTTCATCAATACCTAAATTCAAGGAAGTCTAAATAAGGTCATAAAATCAAGGTCCCTGTCAACAAAAATAGAATAGTTCGTTTATATTCACCTCACTAGACTGGGGCAAGTATCTCTCTTATTGGGTAAAAGTTACTACCCCCAAACATATTACTGAAATAGGAGTGGTTATCCAAGATTATAAAAAACCAAACTCACCACAATAAAGTCAGTTATATTTTAACTTCTTGAGTTAAATCTTACTTTGACTATTTCACGATTCACCTAAATCATATTTTAGAAAACTTTAAAGTTTTCTAGTTAAGCTTGCGTGTTTATGGTAGAATTTTCGCTAGTTCATTTAGAATCAAGTCATATTGCTTGATACACAAGATTTAGCATTCCTTGAATAATTAAATCATAATAGTTTTGTTTAACTCCTTACCCCGGTTCATCCGGGCTGAGTTAAATTAGTTTATTTCATATTTAAGTTCTAATAAGTTTGATTTAAAATTAAGAACGGATTAATTATTTTTTAAATTTAACATAATTTCTTGATTAATACTTCAGTTATATTTAATCTTCTAACTTTTAATTAATTTTTATAATTCTTTATTTTCTTTATTATTATTAAAAAAGATTCTTGACCCAGTGTGAATTATATATAAAAATTCTTGGTCTCACGACCATCATCAGAAGACTTATTACTTCAATAACCTGATTACTTGGAAATAATTGTATTAACACAAAGCGTCCTTATCGCACAAATTTCGTTTAAATGCCAACGTCGTCCAAACGAACAGAAACATGAAATCGGAATTATAACAGCAATGTTACTACAATGCGTAATATTAAAAATCCACTATTTAGTAGAATTATCAACAAATACGACCACATTTCATAAATGTCTACGAGAGACTAACAGACTGTCATGATTTATTAGGTAATAAAAGAAGGTCTCTGGCCTCTGAGAAATACTTTAGACAATTCTACCTAAAATAAACTTTTAACATTATAAGGACTCAAGTAGGAATTTGCAAGAATATTAATTAATTAAATTAGTGTACATATGACTTAGTGTTTGAACGTCAGTCCTATGATTTACAGAATAGGCATAAACCTACTAACTGTGTTGGGAAATATTTCTCAAATCTAATACCTGTAATACCTAAAGATAAACAAACCCACACAGTATATAAATTGAATTGTTTAGATTGTGATGCGACTTATACTGGAATCTCTAAACAATATTTACAAAAAAGAATGTATGGCCATAAGTATAGCACAAGAAATAATAACTTAGAAAATTCCACCGCCCTTGCTAAGCACTGCTTTGATTATAACCATCAATTTGATTACAAACATGTTAATATTTTAACTAAGGAAACCAACCAATTATTATAAAAGATCTATCCTGGAGATGATTCACATAAAACGTGACTCCAATTCTGTAAATCATAGGACTGACGTTCAAACACTAAGTCATATTTATACTAATTCAATTAATTAATATTCTTGCAAATTCCTACTTGAGTCCTTATAATGTTAGAAGTTTATTTTAGGTAGAATTGTCTAAAGTATTTCTCAGAGGCCAGAGACCTTCTTTTATTACCTAATAAATCATGACAGTCTGTTAGTCTCTCGTAGACATTTATGAAATGTGGTCGTATTTGTTGATAATTCTACTAAATAGTGGATTTTTAATATTACGCATTGTAGTAACATTGCTGTGTTATAATTCCGATTTCATCTTTCTGTTCGTTTCGGCGATGTTGGCATTTAAACGAAATTTGTGCGATAAGGACGCTTCGTGTTAATACAATTATTTCTAAGTAATCAGGTTATTGAAGTAATAAGTATTCTGATGATGGTCGTGGAACCGAAATTTTAAAACAGAGTGTTATTGTGACCTATTTCCCAAGAATTTTTATATATTTATTATTATTAAATATTTTATATTTGTTTCGATTGAGATGTTTTCTACTTAGCGAAAGTTAATAAACTACCCTCGATCACACAGTGCTTCATTAATGTGTTAGTGTATCAACCAAAGAAGAGTGAGTATGACATATATCTATTGCCTGATTTGCCTAGCCAATGAGAAACCCGTGATGCGGGTTACTTCCTGGTTATCGGTACACGTACTGCAAGTTATATTGATATTAGTTAATCAAGGCAAATGATATATATGAATGAATTTGATTAAATAAGTAAATTGATAACCTTTAGTAAACAAAGTAAACCAAGGAAGGGCTCGTTATTACAGATGTGTGCCACATAAACATGATTCAATCTAACTTTAGTGGTAAGTTATTATAATTAGTTTATAATTATTCTATTTTATTCTTAGTTTCTGTTGCAAATACAACTGACGTTCAAAGAGACGAACTATTCCCTGTATGATTGTTACGGAGCGACTGAATTGTAACGTCACATTTTCGTCAATATTTGTGACTGATTTATTCCAAAAACGGAATAATTAGTTTTTGTTGTTTTAAGAAGAATGCATAAATCTTTTGTGACTGAGAACAGGAATCAAGCGAAAATTGTATTGTATGATAGTTTTTGTAATTGTCTAGTATTTTTACGTAATATGTTGATAACAGAATGTAAGAATCGCAAATGTTCCATGCTGTCATACCTACACTTGTACTTGGCTGTTCCATTTTTTTAATGGAATTTGCTTCCCCTTGTGATGAAGAGTATGATGTCTGGCATAACATCGTTTGCATGAGTCTCTGCCGCTTGATTGACTATGGTGTTTTGATCTTGAACAATTTGTAGTTTCAAGTATCTCACTTTGTTTGTTCAAACGTGATTAGAATAACTACTCTAAATTTTGTTTGTCTCATCTCGCTCGTCTTTCGTCTAGAGCAATAATTTGATCGTACTGTATACTTGTATACACATCTAAAAGTAGTAAATGGATTGTAATTTACATACTTACTTTAAGCAATAATTTCCTCCCCGTTTGGAATTTGCAAAGAAATGAAAAAATAGAGCCCATAAAAGTCAGAATAACAATATGCCAGAACTTCTCGACCAAGAAATAAGTTTGGACTTGAGCAGGCCTCGTTTTCTTAGTTTCATAAAGGAACCGTTGCGATCTCAACATCACTGATCGATCAGATCCGAGGAAAGGGACGGCCCAACCACCATCTTCCAAGGGAGCGGGTGGCTTAAATGGCACTTTTCGCATCTGCATTGAAGGTTGCATTCGTGGCATACGTGTAGGGTATAATTTAGATCTTAGAGTCCGTAGTTCATCGGCATGTGCGAGACCGTAAACAGCCGACTCCCAAGTTCCATAATTCACAGATGGTCCTGGTAAAGGTTTCGTAGTTCCAGATTGCAAAAAAGTTTCAACCGAATTGAGGGCACCGGGGAAGTTTTGCTGAAGAAAAATTAACCCCAAATCGGATGGAATACTATCAAAACCACAAGCACTCACAATGTAAATACCGGCTTCTTGTGCTTTTGCATTGTATTCTAGCTGCATCCTTTCCATGTATTGTGGTTCACCACTTATATCTACGTGATGTGTTCGTGACGCGATACAAGCTTTCACCACCGTCTCTCCCATGAACCGATATGGACCGCAACAATTAACAATAAGTTTGGTTCTTGAAGTCATCAATTCTATAGATTTACGATCACCTAAATCAGCAATAATCACTGGAATTTTAGATAAATCAATGCCAGATTCATCTCCTAGGTTAGATAGAATTGCTCGGAGTCTTGTTTCATTCCGACCAGCAACACCCCATGTTAAAGAACGATTATTTTTGTCGGCGAGTTTATGCATTATGTCTACAGCATACTGTCCGGTAAAACCCGTAGCTCCAAAAATTATTATATCTAGCCTCTCTCCCATCATGTGCTGCAATAACAAAGAAAAAATGTACTTAACATGATTTAATAAATCAGAATGAATTAATGGATGTTAATTTGAAATAAAAAAAAAATTTAGTATTCAGCATCATTAGTAAGAAACACAGTCTCTTGTTTGCCTTGAAAGATGCAGTTTTTATTAAATATAATGTGGTCCAATTAGAGCAAGCACATCTAACATAGCAAAATTAATCGGAATTGATTTATACTGAACGAATAAAAATTAATATTGTTTTTAAAAGAATAAAAAAACTTGCGAGCGGTTAGTATTATTAGTTTATGTGACACATGCCTGTGTTCCAATTGACCCTGAATGAAGAACAGCAGACATTTTAGTCGAAAAGGAATGAAGTTCAAACTTCATGAGTCAAGATTCAGTCTGTTATGCGTATTCTAGACAATGAAGTATACAGGTTGTTACGATTTATTAGGCCAATCCATCAACCGCACATTCTTTGAATGATAATAATGAACTTCCCTTATACGTTTCAATTAATTGATTAAAAAAATCTTTTATATTAATAACTTGGTAGGAATTGTTTTCTTAGACAAACATACTTTTAGTGTAATTTCAGTCAAAAAATTAGAAGAACCTACAGAGGAGAAAGGGGGTGTTGTATCTTTGCTCTCTCCCAACTTTTTGCTGCTCACGCCTGAAATTTAATAACATTAATGTTTTGGTCGAGCAGTTAGTTTATAAATTTTTTGCTCTTGTAAAATTTTGATTTGGGGTTCAATTTACGAGATATTAATAGTTATTTGGTTGTGTGTTGGGATTTTTTGTTTATTTATATTAACTTAAACGCTAGCATTAAAGAAAATAAAATAAAAAATGAATACAACATTGAACATATTAATGAAAAGTTGAACCAAATGTTCTACGTGTCTACCACATTTACGAATGTACGCACATACGCCCTCTTTTAATATGTGAAAAACGAATATATTGGAAAATATGTAATTTTAACCTTTTTAAAAAGCCTCCCTTCTGTAATTCGCTTCCGCAAATGTTGCTCATTTAGTATTGGAAGCATGTAATTAAACTCTTCCATAAATCATCAAAAACTAAAAAGTAAACGGATTGAGATTGGGAAAACGAGGTGACCAGATTACATGCGCATCTCACCTCCGGCCAATCCTGCGGTAAGGAAATATTTGGTTTAAATGGTTTCGAACATTTGATCCATAATTTGGGGAGGCGCCATGCCGTTGATCTAATAAACCAAGGATCGCGATCATTTTTTTTTGGCAAAGCCAACTACAAAAGGTTGCTCTTGCTTCAATTCTTATGTGAACATGTGAACTTTTTGGACATGATATGGATATAATAATTTTTCTTTTAATACTGGGTGAGTGGGTGGACATCTGTCTAGTTAAGATTATTTCCCACCTGTATGGTATCACTCTAGTACTAGTGCCCGGGTTTGCTGCTACCATTTGTAATATTTGCTCTTTGGTCGAATTTTGTTTGGACATCCACAATTACCTTCTCCATGTTGTTTCAATTATCCAGTTTCTCTTAAACGATCAACTAACTTTAGAAATATTTTCTCTTCGGATGGAATAGATTTGGATATGTTTCTGCACAAGGCTTAATAGATAAACTGGCATTGGAACAATATTATCCTAATAATTGACAGAAATTATATAAGAAAGTTTCAAAACTACTACTACTTCAATATGTTTGGAAAAAGATACTGCTGATGGTTTGATTTCCAATCTTACCCATCGTTAAAATGATATGTCATTTCAGAAAATGATCAAATTCCTCCTCTATTGGCCGTTTCTTTATTATTAATTCACTAATTCAACTAAAGTATAAATATTAATATTAAGATTAATAAATTTGACAGTAGATGTCAAAATAAGTAGGTCTACTTGTTTCTGTTAATATTTAAGGCATACCTACAGAGGAGTCTATTATTAACGGAATATTCTTGAAAGGCTTTCAAGAACCTATCAAAATAGTTTTTGTTACGCCTTACTCAAAATGGGAGTGTATTTTATTTAAACGTAAAAAGTTGCTGTTTGGTAGTCTGTATCTTGAGCATGAGACCTCTAAATGAAAAATGGCATTATTTTCATCCAAAGAATGTGTGGTTAATAGATTTTCCTACTAAATTGACCAGCCTGTATTTTTAACCTTTCAATGTGGAGTTAATTAATCTATCCGCTGTTAGATCACCACGTTGTCACCATTCTAAATTATGTGCTGCTGTTTGTTAGTACGTTACCGCGAAGCGGTATGTATGAATGTCAATATTATGTAGCACATTACATGTTATGTAGCAGAAGCAGAATACAGGAGAAATAAGCTGTAGAAAAGCAATATATCGAGAAATTTGAAAAGAAGCTTGAATTGACCCAAAAGTAGTGAGGTCAAACCACACCACTCTATTAAATAATTTATTATAAACAATAAACAAGCTAATAATTTCCACAAAATCGTTTAAAAACGAAAACAAAATGTAGATTTAGGTACTTGAACAATTTATTTTCCCAACATTGTTTTAGGGAAATGCATAGTTCCGAGTTATAGCCTGTTGATATTTTCCATTGGTCGATTTTAGAATACAAGACTTTTTTGTGGAAAAATATCTTTTCCAAAACGCAAATTCTTCGATTTATGGATCGAAAAAATATGGATTGGTTAAAATGGAAAATGTCTGGGACTAGTTATGTAAAAAATTTGATAAATTCGAGTCAGCATACATATAATCTACAAGATCCATCAACATCCGGAAAGAATTTTTTTTGTTAGTTCGACCTATCAATCTGTTGCCAACAATAACTTGTTGATTGTCTGAAAGTTGTTTAAAAATGTTTCCGAAAATGTATATTTTCCGAATTATGGCCGTTTGGAAATTCCGATGGGTGGGGGGAGGTTGACCATACAGAGTTTCCGATCGATTCAAAAGCACTTGTACAGGGTGTCCCATTTTGGGTACTTTTGCGGGGTATCTCCTTTATTTTTAAAGATAGAGAGTTGCGGTTTTCGCGACACTGTGCTACTTTTTCGTAAAACTCAAGATGCCGTTAACAGAATTTTCATAGCCCTTTTAGTTTTTAAGATACAGGGCATTTCTGAAAATGTTGCATTTTGTGACCCCCCTCGTATCTCCGTTATCCTTCAACTTATCGAAAAGGTAAAATAACATTCTAATAGATTTTTTTCCGTAGAATGCAGTGGTGTAGATAACTTTTGTTACATATCTACTGTTTTTGAGTTATAAAGTAAACTTATGTTTTTTTAAATGGAACACCCTGTATATTTATAGACTATAAAATTTGTCTTTTTTTTACCTTTTCAAAAATATATGATAGTATAAACTTTTTTTCAGAAACACGCAAATAATTGACAATTTTCAGAAATTAAATACATATTTTAATAGTAGGCTATGGATAACAATAATAAACAAGTGCAACTTACATATTACTAACAAATAATTGGATACCTTGTATATAGGTATCTATTAAAAAAAATTCCCATAGATCTTTTTTCTAACAGTAAGTTCGTAACAACAGTTTTGTGGCGTAAAGTGACAATATAACAAAAACACAAAAAAATAACATTATTAAAAAAAATTTAATGTGATGTTCAAATTGACCACCATTTTCTCTAATGCAAAATTGGCACATCTTTGAGATTCTTTGAATAGCGTTCAAAAGAACCATTGTTCTCATTCGCAGATTTCGAAAAGCTAAATGAATTGCCTCTCGAAGTTTTGCAATGCCGTCATATCGAGTTTCATATACTTCATTTTGTATATAACCCCATAAAAAAAAATCTAAAATTGAGAGATCTGGTGATCGTGGAGGCCATCTAACAGGTCCGTTGGTACCTATCCATCTTTGAGGAAAGTTATTATTTAGAAAGGCCCTTAAGAGCCTAGAGTTATGACTTGGGGCACCATCTTGCTGTAGGTAAACAGCATTATACTGGGCTAATGGAATGTTTTCGAGCAGTTCTGGAATAACTTCCTCAAGAATTTCTAGGTATCTAGGTGCTGTAAGACCTCCTTCAAAAATCCTATAAACTATATGTCTACCCAAAATAAAACATGAAACCCCAACTCCAAAGCGTCCTTGTTGTGCCCTTTCAAACATTAAATGCAGATTTTCACTCCGCCAGTTCCTGGTATTGTGACGATTGAAAATGCCAGCACTTGAAATAAAGCATTCGTCTGACCAGATAACAAGTCTGCCAAATAAATCGTTAGCATCGATTTGTTGCAAATACCACTGGCAAAACAGTGCCCGGCGCTCGGCATCGCCAGGATGCAAATGTTGTAGTATATTAAATTTGTATGGATGATACTTATATTTCTTCAAGATCCTCTGAGCGTTAGTTTTTGGCACACCAATTTCCTTCTCAATTTTTCTACATGAGGACGAAGGTGTTGCTTCTATATATCCTAAAGTATCTATCTCTTTTCTTTCCCTGTTCTCTTTGTTGTATGTTTTAGGGCGCGGGTGAACAAATGATCCGTGCTCAACTAAATTTGCTTTTAAACGGGCAAATATCCCAAAAAACGGTTGCCTTCTTTCTGGATATCTAAGAAGCAAAAATTAAAATGATAATAGAGATTTTCATAGCCATAATAGCTTACTCACCTTTGGAAATATAATTCCGAAGCTTCTTCAGAATTTTCATTACTCTGTATAAAACATACCATCAAATCATATTTCTCATAATTTTCGTAAACTGCCATTATTCGGAAAAATTGATAAATATCTATTGAATAATGATACCAAAAGAACGAAAATAAACAGCTTAAATGCGATAGAGATTTGATGTTTATTTCTGTTTCTTGTCATAAACAATATCAATGGCCTACAATTAAAATATGTATTTAATTTCTAAAAATTGTCAATTATTTGCGTGTTTCTGAAAAAAAGTTTATACTATCATATATTTTTGAAAAGGTAAAAAAAAGACAAATTTTATAGTCTATAGATATACAGGATGTTCCATTTAAAAAAACATAAGTTTGCTATATAACTCAAAAACAGTAAATATGTAACAAAAGTTATTTACACCACTGCATTCTACGGAAAAAAAACTATTAGAATGTTATTTTACCTTTTCGATGAGTTGAAGGATAACGGAGATACGAGGGGGGTCACAAAATGCAACATTTTCAGAAATGCCCTGTATCTTAAAAACTAAAAGGGCTATGAAAATTCTGTTGACGGCATCTTGAGTTTTACGAAAAAGTAGCACAGTGTCGCGAAAACCGCAACTCTCTATCTTTAAAAATGAAGGAGATACCCCGCAAAAGTACCCAAAATGAGACACCCTGTACTTTATGTAGAATGACGAACTTTTTTGTGGAGAGGTGTCCATTATGAAGGGGATACAATGGTCCTAATGGGCAACCCAGCCTAATCCAAAATTGATTTTTCCAGATGTCCAGTCAATGGAACATTCTTTGCTGAACATCTGAATTTGCAAATTTTTCATTGATGACTGATTCTTGGTATACCTACTACCTATCTCTTTGATGGCAATCTCAATAATTGTAATCATAACCATAATGAAATCCGAGTGCCCTACTGTGAAAAGGAGTTTTCACTCGACACATGATAATTTCTTCCATAATAAATAAATTTACATTCAATTTGATTTTTTATTGCTATTAGGCATTAGCCTAATATTACTATTTTAACCTATTTTAAGGGTTCTAACAAATATTAAAATAATATTCACACAAATTTATAGGCGTTAAAAACTCCTATAGCAATATCCTAAATTTTCAGTTAGACCTATACCAAAGTGATCTTTTCCTTTGTCGTTCAATCTTAGAATAATTCTTAGAATATTAAATACTAATTATCCTAATGCACAATCCCCTCTGCTTTCCAGGATCTACCCGGTTCGGAATTTCCGATTGTTCTTGTTACTTATATACAATCTAATGTTGTTACTTATATACAATCTACTTACATGATTCACTTGTTATGACAGATATAAAATAAGATAGTTTTTTACATTGACTTGTATATGTCAGAAGTAAAATATAAAAAGATTCATTAAGAATATAATTTCTCTGTTTATTTCGACTTTAAACTAGAGAAAAGAAACTCACAGTAAGACTGACTAGTCTGAACACCGATGATCCCTTACTCGTAATTGCAATCTCATTAACCATATTGTACTTTAGTTCCTAAGCGTTTATTGTTTTCTTCATAATTTTGCATGTTCGATAACGGTACTTCGGTTTTCATGTTATTATTAAAAGTGGTATGAAAATAAAGTAATTGTTCTTTCATTTAATCATAATGATAAATTACCATAAAGTAACAGCTTCTACTATCGATTTTTTGAAATATTTATCTGGTTTATTCGATAAATATGAAAGTCATCAATTTCGAAAGAAAACATTGATAATTGGATGTTATAACGTACGTGTATTGGAATATTACCAATGACGACTTTCTTCTTCTAGGAACCTTTTCAACTTGTATTCACCTTATCTACTGTGTAGAAGAAAATTTGTTTGTAATTTACCAAACACTGTTGAGATGCTCACTAGAGATCCCATTTAAATCCAGTAGGATCTGGTTTCGATTCACATTAATTTGAATCGCTTTTAGTTTTTCAGAGGATTTTCCCACGATTAAACGTTGCCTTGCAACGCTGGGTCAAGCGAGCTCACTCTCAGAACTTGAGACCATAATCCATCTTTTTCTCCGAACACACACATGAAACTAAAAATACCTGCACACCACGCTAATTCGAGGAATGTAATACATATTATGCCTCCTCTAATGTTTGTTTCAAACTCGAATTTGAAGTTTAACGAAACTATATACCAATGTTGATTTGATATTGATTATGAACAAGCTATCAGTGATTATTATAAGATTGTACGTAGTAAATACTGATTTTGTACACTCGCTGACAACTGCCCAAGTAACGGTGACTTATAAGAAAGAACTCAAATTTTTGGATTGTTATGAATGTATTATGTGGACTTGCAAACAGTAGCCTCACCTCGAGATGGGGCCTACAATATCCTTTAAGCCTAGATGTCAAGGCATTCCACAACCTTGTCTTTTATTTTATAATGTGTTTTCTTGATTGAGGACAGGTCATTTGATTGCAAACAAAAGTGAAAAATGTATAATTCTGACTCATCCAGCTCATATTGGAGAATGGAGATGATGCCTAATCTGCAAGATATGCGTGGTTACTTGAAATTAGAAGAATAAATATGAGCACAATGATTGTCATGGAAATACATTAGTGAATCATATCAAGGACGAAGTATTCATTTATTTTGATTGTAAATTATTGAAGACTAATTATTTGACTAAATTGATTTTATAGTACCTAATGAAATAAATTGAAACTACATAACAAACAAAATAAAGTACCAGAGGATTTTCATCTAGAATACTACTAGAGGGAACTGTGATCAGTTTAGGATTGTGTATAGCAGTTCACTTAAGTATCACATAATAATGCCTGTTATAACAGTCTACATTGTTCATAAAAGAAAAATTCAGTTACACAAAGGTTATCATTATCATTGGATTTAGTTATGTCGATTGCTGCCTGACCGAAGTTCAATTTCGGCCCAAAATAAAATTTTCGGTAGGGGTGTTCGCGTCTTTTTCGAAGTCATTCGGCGACCGTGACTTTAACCTCATCGTTGCCGTGACCGGATAATTCTGTCTGTGATATGTACTTATCTTACTAGAACTATTCCAAAATTTTATTACTTATTACTGTTTGATAGTCGATTGAAAATAACTTTAATTGGGTGCATAACCTTCAGTCTGATGAAAACAACATTTCTTATAACGACATTAATTTACTTTATTTTAACCAATGCTACAAACTTTAATCTATTCGGAAAGATTGTTTATGTTGTTAGTTGTATGCTCACTAAAATCAAAGAATACTTTTGTTAAAGGTTCATCTTTTAAGGGTCAATTTAGATTGTAGTTTACTTATTAATGATTGTTAAGAATAGTAAACATTAATGACTACATAAACATAAATACTATCATCAATATGTACTTCCCGATTTATTTTGTAAATGATAATGATGTACCTATCTAATTAAAGAAATTTTTTCGATTTGTAGAACTTTACAGGTACTACACTTTTGCACTCTATACATCGTCCCGCATTGCCTGCATCCACAAACATTCCTGCAGCCTTTTTTGCATGAGCATGCAACAATTTCTAACACATCTGCAAGAGCATATTTTCATTATTAACTTCAACAAAACTGTTTTCCATCATTAAAAAAAAATTGTTTTACATAAACGCGAATGGGATACCGTGAGGCTTAAATTACGTGATCGTTCCAAGAGGCAAGATTTAAAATCCACTGTAAGCAAACTGTTTTCTAGTTGGCCTTGCTGCGGAGTTATTTTACCATGTCTATCTAATTTAGAATATACTTGTTTAACATAATCAAATTAATTTTCATTCGTGTTTCCATTCCTTTTGTTCTATACACTGATCTTATGTTTTTCGATTTCCGCTTTTACTCTATCACATGTTAATTTAACTTTATATTTATGTTCTTGTAAAAGTTTCTTTATTTGTGCGTGTCTCAGTGTTAATTCGATAGGGGTAAAGTTGGTTGCTGAATGAAATGTATTGTTATATGCAATTATTGCAAGATTCATAAGTAGTTTAATGGGTTCTCTGTTTTTATCTCGCCTCATTAATCTGACATTTTCTAAAAGTGTAGAATGATAGCGTTATATATTGAAGAAGAATTTCTTACTGTTATGAAATGTACATTTATTTCATGCAGTTCTTGTATTTGTATTCTTGAACCATTTGTAAATGTATGTTATGTTTTGGTATTTTGGTTCTTTAATACTACTAAAAATAAAATAAGATTTCTTCTTTTTGACTTTTCGATATTTTACTCTTGCACACACGACCAATCCAATGTTTTCTGCAGTTTTAATTGGATTAAAAAAAATACAAGTCGGCTGCAGACGCATTTCATCAAAGTCATCTATTCTTTTCATAGTTACATGGAAAAACTAATTACCATAACATTTTTGATAAAGATATAAATAAAATATCGAAAACGTCAAAATAAAAAATCTCATTTTATTTTTAGTAGTATTAAAGAACCAAAATACCAAGGAAACGTAACAGTTTTTCTAAGAAGTTATTTGGATTGAAATAAGATATCTACGTACTCCTAGGAAAGTAACATCAAATTTTTGAAATAGATTATCCTCCATCATTTCGCCTTTACTTCAGAACAAGCCAGGAGAAGTAGGTCACCTAAATAGACTAATACGACTTGCTATTTATTTATCTGCAGAACAGAATAAACAGGGATCAGTATAGGATTGCTGCAGATCGATTTTCTTCATTACTATAATACTATAATCAGTTTTTGGTTCCATTGACGTGGTCGACTTTTCCTAGTTCCTATTTCTTCGTCGATTGCTTGCAACCGGTCCGGTAATTCTTTTCTCATAGGATTTCGGTTCATCTGCAGCCATATTACAGAATTCTTCATCATATCGAAAGGCAGGGTTTTCAAGTACTACGCCTGAACGAGTCATCATCATCTAGGGCACTATTCGAGTCATCGATAGTTTCCATATTTCTCGCCGAAGCAATTTGCATTTCCCTCACTATGAATAGAAGTAATTGGTGGCATTTGATTGTTACCATTCATTATATGTTCTTTAGATGAAGAAATGATGACCACTTCATCGTTATTTGGTGAAAACGTGTAATCTCTAGAGATTACTACTTTTCTGCCTGTCCCAAAACGATATCATCACACTTCCGCACAGTAACTAATCGAAATTCCTTGTGATGCTCTTTCCTTCCCTTTCATGCTTATTCCTTTGAACTTCAATGTTTTCCATGAGCATTTCAGTTCTGGAACATAAGGAACATTATGGAGTTACAAGTAGCCAAGATCCTTGAGGCAGTTGAGCTTTCAATATGACCGTTCCATTGTTGGTTACATCAATCCTTTTGTGGAACAGTATCTTTATAAGGAAGTATATTCTCGATCGCTAATTTCCACTCATGTGTGAAGTGGCTTCCGTCGAAAATCCATTTGTTGGAACTATGAGTTGAGAACGATGCTGAATATGCAATTTCGTCAGACTCATTACTGCAAACCACGTTCGCCTTTTCTTTCTTAACTCTTTTGTTTCTGCAGTTTTGAATTGTATGACCTTTGAACCTCATATCATGTTCCTTACAGTCCAATATGTGCACTCTTTTGCATATTGCCTTTTCCCTCTTTTCTTTCATCAGAAAGACTGTTTTGTCTTGGAAAACAGAGGTAGAAATTGATAATTCCATTAATCGTGAACAAATTATCCATAATATTATTCATTTATTCAGGCAAAGAAATAAGGAACCTTTTGCGTCCAATGCCAAAGGTCGAAAAGCAGCAGCAAGGGTACCCTTGTCTTCATTAGGAGTTTTTACATTAAGTTCTACTTGTCTATACCACAATTAATTCTACTTGGCTATATGATCGATCAGTTTAGTTATATTTTGATTGATTCGCAATTGATCACTGGCTTCACAAAGGCATGCAGAGAATATTCGTTTTTCTTATCAAATAAATCGCATAGTTTCTTCCACATTTCGTGGCCCTCCAAGTAGCAAGTGAATTGGTATGTAATAGTAGAATCAACATTGAATAGTAAGAATGCTAGCTAGTGAATGTCGATAATGCCCGTCTTCAGATTTCACACTGAATTTCTTCATTATTTCCGAATACTTGGAATTAGATGGTTCCACTAGAGATGGATATTGTTTGCCGGGTCATTCTCTTCATCAGTTACGATTTCGAAAAGATTGTAAACGTCCATATATGCGAAAACTATGGTCTTCCATGAATAGAAATTCGTATTTTCGCGTAGTTTTTCAAACTGTGGGAATTGATCTCTTATTACAATTTAAAAACTTTGACAGCTTCCCAAAACTTTCGGCAATGAAGAGAAATTTGAGTCTTATAAACAAGCTTACAAGTTCTATTATGTCTCTTCTTGATATTTCTTGTCGTAAACGACGATGTTGAATTTCTATCTAATCCTCTAAGTTTTAGATGAATTTGACAATAACATGAATTATTATTTTTTGTCCACGACTATTGTATAAAATATGCATAATGCATGTGTTTCCTCAAGCATAATGATATCCATTAATCACTAGTGAATAATGAAATCATTATTCCACTAGTGAATAATGAAATCATTATTCACTACCATCAATATGACAAACATGATAGAAACGTATAGGCAAATACTATAAAAATAGAGCGTGCTTTGAAACGTCAAGTCAATTTGTTGTTTCGACTTGTTTCAACAGCAAAGTTTATTAGTATCAAAGTATTATTTATGGGTCGTGGACAAAGTATAGTATTCTACTTGCATATTATGGCTATTATTCACTTGGATGATTTACGACACTCGCCTGCGGCTCGTGCAGTAAACTTCATCCACGTGAATAATAGCCATCATAATATGCTCGTTGAATAATATACTATTATTATTCAAAATCTATTTCAATTGACATGACAACCATAAATTGGTGAAATAAGAAAAACGAATTCACAAAAGTTGACATTGTTCATTCAACACCTACTTCAACTCAATTATAGTTCTAGCACCATCTTTAGATAATTATTTTACGCTTACCACACAGTTGTGTGAAATAAATTATTCAGACATCCATTCATTGTCGAATCTTACTCGCTATATTAAATCACTATCCACCGCTGATTTAAACCCAATCTGTAAACTCATCATTATCAATGAATAATATTTGACTGTCTCTATTGATACGTCTGAACTTTTTCTTTTTGCCACTGCAACAAACCGTTTCTATAGTAACGACAGTGCAAGTCAACTTAATGTATAACAGAATTTTAGCCGATAAATTCAAGTATACAGTTGTACAAAAAATGTTGTTCGTATTTCGCGAGGTACTTCGTTTGTGAAATTCTTGTTTTAATGGCACATTCGAGTGAATTAACTCTCATTTGCCATTAAAAAACACTCATTTCACACACTTAATACAAAAATTCTATACTCAAAACCATAATAAAAATCATTTTAAAGGTGGGCGAGGGTCTAGGGTAAATACCATCCCTACTCTTGACACTTGAATAAAATGACAGAATTAATGTGCAATCAATCATTGGTAGAAACCTGATATTGAAAGATATAAAAAAAATTTAGAACAACATTATTATGTCTATTAGGATTCGTTTCTGAAGCTGAAAACGAAAGACGTTAATTATACCGTAATATTAAAAACAAGTAAAATTCAAAAAATCACATCCATAGTTCCTGACGAAATATCTACATATAAGACAAACCGAAACCAAATTTCTCAAACTCCGTTGAGCCTATCGAGTGATATATATAGTTAGAACTAAATAACAATAACAAGTCAGAGTACTTAACTGCCACTGAACAACTCGATAATTAACAATTATTGGCATAAATATGAGATATCTACATACAATGATAATGGATTGATAATACAATGCATTGTCTACTAACGTCTTATCTATTCACTTGTGCCAGGTTTTTAGTCAGGCAAACTAGAAAATTGCAGCAATATTAAAAATAATTTTTCTTCTCATTTTAAACTAAGTACTACTCTTCGGAGTAATTCCGTCAAGTTACTATACAGTACACAGAGAGATTATAATTTAAAATAAAATAACGCAGACAGTGATACTCAAAATTGACAAGGAAAGTTTTAATAGTAATGTTTCTTAAAATTCGATTACACAAGTATCGAACTAATAAATTAACTGATCATATATAAAAATGTACCTGTTATCTTATATTCTTATATTAAATTTTCCACAGGCTACGGCACACTAAAATATTTCAACACAACTCCAAGAGTTCAATGAACACTAATGAAGTAAATGAACAGTGAACACTGAACAGTGAACATTGAACACGTAAGTTCACGGTTAAACTTCAAACTTCAACAACAGTAGAAATGAAAATAAAATAGATACCGCAACCACATTTTTATTATACCGCATCGCTGTCGCATGAACTTGTGTCAAAGAATACCTATACCAAATATTAGAATTATATCTACTCTGTGCCTATAGTATTCTTTGTGGAGGGTGTGTTATTCTATAATTCCTATTGTGCATAAGCATAACCGAAGAAAGAACATTTTTTTATGCTTATAAATACAATATAATTACCCTTATCCACCGTTTTTTCAAGCCGTTAGAACAAATCATAGATACATGGTATATTAGAACAAGCAACAAGAAGACTAAATACAGGAGACCAACCTCTATGTATGGGGATGTCCTATAATGGACACAGGGTAGGCGGGAGCTCCGAATCGTGGTAATGGGGGAGAACCATCATGGTAGCAAACCTGAAAAATTACTGCCTTTTTTGGCAATGGTTCAACTTTTGATGCATTTTTTCACTATGTTCGATATACTGTAGAAGTTGTTCAAGTACACGAAGGCCTCAAATTTGAGATTTTATTAATAAACAGTTAATTTTCGGATGTCATGTTTTCATTGGAGACTTATACAATTTTCATTCATTTGCCATTATATACTTGATCTGTCATCATAGTCAATTCTCATTTGTAATGTCTTCAAATAATAATCTGTAAGGAGCGAAACCAATTTTCAAGTAAGATAAAGGATCACACCCAAAGAGTTACATAAATAGAGAAGACAAGTTGAAAATTTCGTGCTATCGAGAAGTTTACTGTCCTCGCACCTTTCACTTTGTAACATGTAAAGAGTATTTGATTTTATATACTCATATTTGAGCGGTCTGTTTCGAATATATACAAACCGCAATTTTTTAATAAAAAAAATTAATTTAAGAATACTAATATTCAATACAATACTAGATTGACTTCTTTTTATGGAAAATGATAGAAATAATAATTAGTTGTAAGATATTTTTAATATTATAATTGTAAATATTGAATCGGTGAATTATTAGATTAATAAAACGTTATTTATAATAGATTTAAAAAAATTCTTACATTAATTTTTTCATTTTTATACCCTCACATTAAATCAAAATTAATTAGAAATTGAACAAACATCAGAACACGCAGAGCGGCAGTTCTTTTTTCGGTGAAGTAGAGGGTGAAGTCGCGCCACAAAGACAGCGAGAAGTGCGAGAAGGACACTAAACTTCTCGGTCGACCGCTTACCTCTTGGTCTTATAGCACTTGTCTTCTCTATGTATAGAACTCTTTGATCACACCTAGTTACTACTAGTTTCGATATTCGGTTACTGGCTAGGCTCTTGCTAAGCCATGGTGTTGCGCGAAAGTCATTAGTGATTAGTGCAGGTTGGTTTCTTGCTCTCCGCTGGTTAAAGTGATTCTGATATCAGTTTTTAAACCAAAGTTGAAATACCTCTTTATTTTATAGTACGTACATTGTTCAGCTTTGGTTTATGTTGTGATTATTTATTACAAATTTGGAATCAATTGCTCTATATTTCAAACGTTATACAGGGAATTTTGCACTTGAAATTTCCAGAAATTGAAAAAAAAAATTTTGTTTCACCGTTAGCTTCTAATCTTTTGAGTGCGAAGAAGCGATAACACTGATAAATCTCAAATTACCTAACCAATAACTACCATTTTGAAAAATCTTGTCTTCCGGATGGATTCCGCGTCACAATAGCTCGACTTGATACCGACGTTTCGCCAACCATTACAGGTGGCATCTTCAGGGCAGGCTTGAGGCTTGAACTGAAACTGGTTCTACTGGTTTCTGTAGCCGTATTTATTGCAGGAAAAATCCTTCACGCTACATAGTTCACTGCCTTTGTTCCGGTGGTTAACTTCGTTCTGGCACCTGACCCTGCCGTTGTGCGATCATGTGCGAAGTGGAATTTTCGAGGATGGGTTTCCAAATGTTGGGAAGGTAATATCCTGAGTCACGGTTCAGATTGTTCGGATGTTTTTGGATTTCTATAGCTTCAAGGATTTTTCGCTGATAGAAGTTTGGGGCTCGGACTAGGATTTTAGTATCTTCAAAAAGGATTTGATGATTTGTGTTAAACTTATGTTCCGCAAGTGCAGATCTACTGGTGTCACGAAGTCTTGTACAGCGCTCATGTTCTTTCACACGAGTAGCTACTGTACGACCTGTTTCACCAATGTAGACTTTACCGCAAGAACAGGGAATACTATAAACACCTTCTGAGTGGAGAGGAGGAAGGGGATCTTTAATAGGTTTGTAAAACTGAAATAATTTTGGAAGTGTGGAAAAACGGGTAGAAATATTATGTTTTTTGAGGATTTTGGAAATTCGATCTGTTATATTTTGAATATATGGAAGATAGGCCGTGGATAAAGCAGGTGGGAGGGTTTCTAGCTCAGGTCGGTCTGGAATTTTAGGTGAAGTGTATTTCTTTATGGCTTTTTGAATGTTGTAATGGGAGAAATTATTTGATAATAAGGCAGATGATAGATGTTTTAATTCTGATTTCAAAGATTGAGGCTGAGATAGGTTAACAGCTCTGTGGACCAGGGAGTTTATGACAGATTGCTTTTGGGCAGGGTGGTGGTGGGAAAGACCATTGAGGTATCTATCGGTATGGGTGGGTTTCCGATACACAGAATGTCCTAAAGTACCGTCAGTCTGTCGACTAACCAATACATCCAGGAACGGGAGTGAACCTTGCGATTCGACTTCCATGGTGAAACGGATATTGGGATGTAATGAATTTAAATGATTGAGGAAGGGAACAAGCTTTTCGCGACCATGTTGCCAAATAACGAAAGTATCGTCGACATATCTAAACCAACATTTCGGCTTGAGAACAAATGAGTCAATGGCATCTGGTTCAAAAGCTTCCATGAAGATATTAGCTATAATCGGGGAAAGTGGGGAACCCATGGCAGCTCCCGAGGACTGCTCGTAGAACTTGCCATCGTATAGAAAATATGTGGAGGATAGACAAAAATCAATTAACGGTAGCAAGTCCGTTGAAATGTTTTTGGCAGGTAACAATTGAGAAATAATGGAAAGGGTGTCCGGAATGGGAACATTGGTAAACAGTGATTCGACGTCGAAGCTGACGAGCAAATCGCCTGGGTTAACTTTCAACGTTTGAAGTTTTTCAACGAAATGAAAGGAATTTAGGATAAAACTATTGGAATCACCTACAAGGGGTTTGAGAATAGATGACAGGTATCGAGAGAGTTTATAAGTAGGAGATCCGATAGTGCTGACAATTGGTCTCAGGGGAACTGAGGGCTTATGAATTTTAGGCAAACCATATAAACGGGGACATTTTGAACAATGGGGGATAAGAAATTTCTTATCTGAATCAGGAAGGGAAGAATGACGAATAATTTGTGAAATTGAACGTTCTATAGAGGAGGTGGGATCTTTTGGTAGAAGCTTATAGGAATTAGTTTGCAGATGTTGCAGGATTTTGCTATCATAATCTGAACGATTCATGACAACAGTGGAGTTTCCTTTATCAGCCCTCAAAATAGCCAAATCAGGATTTGATTTGAGTGAATTGAGAGCTTGAATTAAAGGTTTAGGGCAATTTGATTTAGGAATCTTGGAATGACGAAGAATTTTAGCAGTTTCGAAACGAATTTCATCTGCTGCGAGATGGGGAACTTTATGTAGGGATGCTTCTACAGCAGAAATAATGGATGTCGTAGGAATATTTTTGGGGGAGAAGACAAAATTAGGACCTTTAGATAGAACCGATTGTTCAGCTTCAGTAAGGGTATGTGAAGATAAATTAACCACAGTATTTACAAGAGGGGTTGGTCTTGAAGGTTGGTGCTGAGGGCGTTGGGAGGCAAGAAGTTTATTGAATTTTTGAATATGACGTTTGGAATTGAGGGTACGAATTTGATCGGCTTCATCATAGGTAATTCGGTCGAGAACCAACCAATCGGATGCTGAAAGGGTATTCGAAAGTTCAAGGTGGAGGCCAAAGAGGGTTATATTGATGAAATTGATCTCGCGTCTAGTATACTTAATTCGTTCCCGAATCAAAGCTAAACTAGCGCGTTTAAATATGTTTTTGGATGAATGTGAATTTATGGGATGGGATATTTTAAGGA
Organism: Endomychus coccineus; assembly: GCA_958510875.1. Lineage (NCBI taxonomy): Eukaryota > Metazoa > Arthropoda > Insecta > Coleoptera > Endomychidae > Endomychus > Endomychus coccineus. The sequence goes on from OY294067.1 coordinate 79,293,638, forward strand.
AGTTGGGAATCAAATTATGATCACGACAACGACAAAGAAAAGTAAGAGAACAAAGCAAACTCACCAGTTTGGCGCGAAGATTTCCCAGGGTTCTGGATTTCTTCTTGATTTCCTCTCCGTAGAGGTTGGATATCTTGGATAGTAGACTTCCGCGGACAGCTAATCTTGAAAAATCTTATCTTCCGGATGGATTCCGCGTGGAACGAAGTTAACCACCGGAACAAAGGCAGTGAACTATGTAGCGTGAAGGATTTTTCCTGCAATAAATACGGCTACAGAAACCAGTAGAACCAGTTTCAGTTCAAGCCTCAAGCCTGCCCTGAAGATGCCACCTGTAATGGTTGGCGAAACGTCGGCATCAAGTCGAGCTATTGTGACGCGGAATCCATCCGGAAGACAAGATTTTTCAAGATTAGCTGTCCGCGGAAGTCTACTATCCAAGAACTACCATTTTATTTTTACAACTGTATTAAATAAAACGGTTACTTCTTAAAATAGCTTGTTCCTGTAGAACAACTCCAGGAACATCCGAGACAAATAATTCCATAATATGAAACTACTGGCTGATTTCTGTACATAATTAGAAATTATCAAAGGTAATATAACCAGATCTTGATAAATAGTCGACTATTTTGATTGCATCTAAATTTCGACTGTATTTTGTAATAAATTATTTAACGAGACATAATGTTGGCACTAATAATCTGATCATCTCTGATTATTAATGTCAAAATAATGTCGAATCAAGTTAATAAATACAAGAGAAATTTAGCACCAATCAAAATGGTAGCTAATTAATCAATGTGTTATATTAAGTAGACTATTTCTTGAATCCAATTAATTCATTATTCTTTTTTCATATTTAAGGCCAATTTTTCGAATTATTATTCAGTTTTGTGATTGATGTCGACTCCCTTAGTTCATAATGACGATGTTCGCAAAATTTCATAAACTGTATCCATACGCTGTTTTTACTCCACTGTATTATGAGTGATTGTAGACTGAATTACATATATATTTCTTCGTTATTAGTTTCGCCAAACCTGTTCATTTTCAAATACTTCAACACGATTGATTCAATTTGACATTTAAGATGTATTTTATTGTATTGTCAGATGCACAGGCTATTTGATATATTTATCTAGCTGAATAGTCCAACGAGGTCTATACTCTATACTAGACCTCGTTGGAATAGTCCGGTGATTATTGAGCACCATGCAAATAGTCGCTGAAATTGCTGGTTGATTGGTCTTATCCACGGTCGTATATACAGGTCTGGGAACTCGAGGCTGTTTCCTATGTGAGAAGTGACTCCGCTAAGCGTCATCTGTTGCATAGTACCAAAAGGGTGGCGCATGAGTCGATGAATGATCTGGCACGTATACGACCGTGTTCTCTGGCAACTGTCATTGTTGACTTGTAAACACAAGGAATACCGGCGTTTTTAGAAAAATATTACAAAACCGTGCATTGTGCCGAAATGCAAAACGGGGTACAAACGTGTAAAGCAAAAAACTTCTGTTTTTAAAGTGCCGAAAGTTGCGGATATGCGAAAAAAGTGGATGCTTGCGATTCCGGATAGAAATCGTTTTAACGAGATCTTTTATGTGTGCGAGCATGTATAACGAAAAAGAAGAAGTTATTTTTAAGGTGAGTAATACATTTTGACAAGAGTAACAGTTCTATTCCTCTCTCAAATCAGAATAGTAAATATTGCGTTACGAGAAAAATTATTTTACTTAATAATGTGATTGTTGCCATACTTCGCTCCAAGCGCTAGCTGTTGGCTGAGCGAGGGACTACGAGTTTGGCGACATGTAAGAGACTCATGTCAAACGTAGAGTTTCCAGACCTGTATGTACGACCGTGCTCTTGTCAAACAGTAAACAAAAGTTGATTGAATGAAAACTGATATTTGACAGATGAAAGAAACGGAAGTGACGTGGGACAAATTGAAAATGGTTTCTATTGGTTGTACTTTAGTGAAAACATAACATCCGAAAATCTCCCAAAATTAAAGCTTTTAGTGTTGAAAACATTTAAAGGATCCTGTTTCACCAAGGTGAAGACTTGTGAGACCGCCGAGCGACCACAGTCATGTGACTAGGAGAGGGACTTACCAAGACAACTATCGCTTAAGGAAGAGCTAGCTGGTTATTTAAGGTTGGAATCGGGGCAGGGAGCAGTTTTCGTCGGGTGCTTATAGTGACGTCAGAAACCATCATGCAACGCATCTTATCTATTGGCAGTATTGGCTTATGATTCAATATGAGAATCGGTCTTGTTGCGCATTTGAACAATGATAGTGCCATGCACACTGAACTTAATGTCATTTGGGCTTAGAAATACAGTTCAATGATAACATACAAAAGCCTTTCCTGAATTGTACAAAAGATTCAATAAACAAAAGTTGTCATCTTTTTTTGGTTTCAACACCCTGCGATGGTTGCAAGAGTTTCCATATAATCTTAAATATATCTGCGTGATTTGAGCTTTATCAGCATATCGAATATGGTGAAAACTATAGATCTAAAGTTGAACCATTGCTAAAAAAATATGTTACTTTGTTTGACAATTACTTTGTCAGTACTCATTCAATGACAGCATCCCGGTTCTTATATATTTCAATGGCAACGTTCTGGTTAATACTCATACTTATACTCCTCAATTCAAAACAATTGAACTTTAGATGAATGTGCGTGAATAGTTGATCTATAGCGGAGCATGGAGTCGCACTCTGTTCATCAATGATCTACTATCCTTTCAAAGGTTTATATTTACAAAAATATGAGACTCTGACTGGACCAAAGTGCAGTGGCGGCTCGTGAATTTTTGAGAGAGGAGGCTGGACATGAAACGTTTTTGTAAAAATATACTCTATTCACAGCCTTTAAACCTTTGCACAGCGACCGTACCAGCTACTTCAGTGACAAAATTAATTGTTACCCAGCAAGAACCAACGTGGAGGTATAGTGTTTCTCTTGGCAAAAAAATTTTTTTTTCGTTGTTTGTCTTTAATTTTTTTGGATTTTTAATATTTTTTCTTTTTTTTGGAATTTTTCATATTTTGTTTTTTTTAATTAATTTTATCAACTTTTTTTATATATTAACGGAATTCTACGGTCTTTAGTTTGCGAAAAATGATCAATAATATTATCAAAAAATGTATCATTTTGTGTTTTACTAAATATTTTTCAATAGATATTAAACTAACATTGTATAAACGATTTTGGCCCATTGTACTTGGCATGTAAGTTTTAATTCGTTTGAGAGTAGAAAATGATCTCTCCACCGATGCCGACGTGACAGGAATGGTGGCTGTCAAACAAAGTAGTTTATAAAACTGAGGTAAAACTTGTTGCAAATCATTGTCTATCATATATTTTATCATATCGGCGTGAATTTCGTACTGGCCAAAAATATCTTTATCCGAGTATATAACGCATAATTCATTGTGCAGTGCTATTTTATCAAAAAATTTATATTTTAGAACTAAGCTATACAAAAAACTTCAATTCATGTAAATCGGAAAATCGAATCTCAATTTGACTTTTAATAGTATCTAAAATTTCATAAAAAAAGTGTTTATAATGTAGTTTCTTGTCTACCAAATTATATGTTTTCCTCCTTTAACAATATTCTGTTTACCGGTTAATTTAAACTTAATACTCGATGTAATATGTTTTTCATGTCTGTCTATACCACGAGCTGAATTTTTCAAATCATCATAACCCGAGTGCCCCCAACATGAAGTTGTATCAGATGTAAATAGCAAGCAATACCAGCAATATAATTCATTGTGTACCTCAGATCCCGTTAACCATAAATATTTTTTACAATTATCAGTATCAAATCATCGATTTTGAAACATACCTTTCATCACTAATCTTTTCAGCAACTAAATCACTACTCAGTTTAATGTTTAATAACCAAAGAACTCTTTGTTAATAACTCACCGAACGACCGAACAGATAAATTACAACTTAACCTTACACCGCTTCGCGAAGCAAAAACAACAACTGGCAGAGCACGTGTCGAAGTTTGCAGCAACGGCAAGCAATCGTATTTCATACGACCGCCGGGCAACGAGATCTATACCTCGTTGTCGCCGGGAGCGTACGGGAAGCTAGCCTCCATAGACTGTTGCCATATTCGCTGTTTTACCCTATTTGCGAATTGAACTGGTTGGAAAAACGGCAACTGGGTTGACCACACGTATTTAGCGTTTGAAATATATAGAGAATCTAGCCTCTGGCCACTGTTGCCAGATTAAAAATAACTACTGAGAACGGGGAATTAATTGTAAAATTTAAAGAATTATCAGAGAAACAGGAAATAAAATGGAGAATGATCATTAAGATAAATTGGTGAGGAGGCTGACCCTCCTTAGCCTTCTTCGAGGAGCCGCCACTGCCAAAGTGGTGTAATTGGTAAACACGCTGGACTAGCTATCCAGGAATGTGGATTCGAGCCCCGTCTATGCTTCAATGTTTTACGTTTATTCTTCTTTATAATCCTACGTTAAATTATCTAAGTTATATTCATAACTCAGAAAATTTAAATCTATACCTCTTAGTGTACTTACACGAAATTGTGTCCAATTAGGTGAAGAGAGCTTAAACTTGTTCATACTTATCCAGAACATTTTTCAGTCAGTTCTATTGATATATATATATAAGAACCGGGATGCTGTCATTAAATGAGTACTTTCAGAGTAATTGCCAATCTTTGTAATATTCATACTTACACTCCTCAGTTCAAAACGATTGAACTTTAGATGAATGTGCGTTAATAGTTGATCTATAGCGGATCATTGAGTCACATTGTGTTAATCAATGATGTACTAATCTACTATACTTCCGAGGTTTATATTTACAAAAATATGAGACTGAAGGAACCAAAGTGGTGTAATTGGTAATCACGCTGGACTAGACATCCAGGAATCTATGCAATCCTATGTTACATTATCTAAGTTATCTTCATAATTCTGAAAATTTAATTCTATATTTGTAACAAGCTAGTTGCTTCTCCTGTTTAAGGACTTAGTGGGGGAAGCCTGTATTTTAATTGAAGACGTCGTGGCATTTGGACCCAAATGAGCATGCCTATTATGTCAAAATAGAAGAAATATATATAGAGGTAAAAAAAGTTTCATAAACATCAATGTTAATTAGCTATTTAATTTAATTTTATTCATCAACGGAAACCTACAATTTAGATTTAAAAACATGTTACAAGTAGTTACAAGTAGTTACAAGTTTGAATACAAAGCTAAGTTTAATACTATTTTCAGAGATAAACTTTTTAGGTGATAACCTAATTGGCCCAGAACCCTTCTCTCTCTCTCTCTGCTCCCCGCTCTCTCTCACCATTGCTCTGTTGCCCATGTAGAGTATTTTGTTGTTCTATGTTTGAAGTTTCAATAACATAACCATAGACACGAAGACAAGTCTATGAAAATAACCAAGAACCAAGTCTAATCATAATTACCATTTTCTAATTTCGATAAACAAGTGTATCTTATTTACAGAAAGATCTTCAAAAAGGAGGTATTCATCTGTATTTTGAAGATGTCTTGTAATTATGCAGACGGCCTTTCAGATTATGATAACAAAGGGATTCTTGGTGTGCCAGAGGTAAGCAACATATAGTTATCTGTTGGTTTTCATTTCTCTATTCTCAAATTCAATTGGAACCTGACATTCAGAAATACTCCCAGCATAAAATGTGTGTTGCATATTCCATACAAACTTTCAATTATATTACGGATATGAAGATAGATAGATATTCATTATTCATTCATTAACATTTACATGTAGCCAAATGGGTATTGAACATGTCAAAATAAATATATTGAATAATTCAGGAATACAATAGAAAATAAAGGTTCAAATTTCTTCAGCTAATATTTGATCAGTAAAATATTGTATTGTCTAGTAAACTTTTTTTTTAATTGACGTAAGTCTACATTTCAATGTAAGGCCTGAGAGACTGAGTTGTACTGGATCTTTACCCGTATAAATGAGTAACAATCATTTCTTTGCAAGTAAGTAAAATTTGTTAAATTGCAAAACGGATTTTCCTTGTTTCTAGTGTTATATATGTGAGTAATTTCATTATTAATAAATGAATCTCAATTATTATTGACAACAATTATTGCTTCATATATATACAAACCAATTAGTGTAAGGATTTTGTTTTCAATGAAATATTTTTTGCAACTAGTAGTTCTATCTAAGTTGTAGATAACTGATGCATCTTTTTTACAAGATAAAGCTTCCCTAGAAGTTTTTATCAGTTTTTGTTTTATTTAAGTATGCTATCGTGGTTGTGCCGTATACTGTATGGTATCACATGAAAGCCTACATCATCAGGAATCTTCAGTGAATGTTTCATCCCAGCATGAAGATGCTGAATCCTTCTTATACAACGATGTAATCGAAAAAATATTAGTGGTCAGTTTTTATTTTTTCTAAGTATGCTACCTCAGTTGTGCCATATACTGTATGGAGACACGATAAAGCCTCATGGAAATATGTTGAAGCCAACATCAACAGGAATCTACAGTAAAAGTTTTATCCCCACATAGATAGGCTGAATCCTTATGCAACAATGTAATCAAAAAAAGTTAATGGTTGTAGATCTGATTATTGTATTCAAGTTTCCGAAGAAAGTTAATAGTGGTACAAACAAATTGCATTCAATTAGAGAGTATCATGTATTACATTTCCTATTACAAATAATATCTTGAATGATGTAAAACATGTGTGGATGTTTCAAGCACGCAGTGTTGTCAAGTCGAAGTGATGCTGGGTTTTACACAGTTTCACTTGCCTCCGATGCTAAAAAGTTCAAAAGTTAGATTGAGGGGCCCAACTTTACTTCATACTTATAAATAAATTCAACTATTAAGCTTAACTAATGAAAATCAAACTTTTAATAGTTGTTTTATTTAAGTTTAGAAATAAAATTCTGATGATCGCTACTTGGTAGCCAAAAACTCCTTAGTACTTTAATGTATTTTTAGTGGATAAGGGTGATTATTTCTTATTTATAATGTTATAGTGTATCCACAGTGTGAACTCTGTTATAGTTTAAAAATGTGACCTATTTCCCAAGAATTTACATATAATTTTGACCATAATAGTATAAAATTATGACTTAGGTTGGTCTTGCACTAAAGAAAATATGATGAGAGGTGAAATAATCAACATAATTGTAACACATTTTGACTTATTGTCATCTTGTATTAAGCGATTGGCTAAGTCAATCAACTACTAACGCCTTAAAGTGAAATATGTTCTATTGCATTATTAACCATAATGGTTTCAAAAACATCCACAACACATTTCAAGTTGGAAGTGGAAATATATAATTGGAGTTAAAATTCGTTGAACACTTGGTAAAGCATTACTAATTCTGAATAACACTTGTTTCAAATACAATTCATAAGAATACGTTTCGACAAAAATATGGGTAATTTCTCATTAGTTACAAATTACCTAACATAGGTAACATCGATATTTATACATTATTTTGTTAGGTAGTCATAACAAATGATTGATATTTGAGAATTAGTAATTTTACCAAGTGTCCAATGAATCTTTAACCCCAATTATATATTTCTGAATGATTACATTACTTTTTTTATTTAGTAGTGAACAAAAGTAGTAGTAGTTACAAATCCACTTCACCAAGAAAGAAAATATCTTATAAATTCATAAAAAAAACTTCGAGTACCTAACAAAAAATAGTAAAATCATTCAGAATGTTTGTCTTAGTTTAAACTTAGTTAATTTTTAACTCTTCAGATGTTTGATTCGATTGAAGTTGTTGATGAAAACAGTGCTATATTGTCTGATTGGATCAGAAATTCCAAACACGTTGTAGTGCATACTGGTGCTGGAATAAGCACTTCTGCAGGAATTCCAGATTTCAGGTAAAGTATGTCATATTTATATGCATGTAAATAACATTATAGATTTCTAATTTTACAGAAGTCAGATGTGTAGAATACCTACTAGGATTAGTATTGAAGGAGAACATTTTGAATAATAAACAAGTCTTAGTATGTATCCCCATAATGCAGCTATGGTCGAAAATATTAACTGCGCGTGCAAGGTAACGGTATATAAAAAAAAATTAAATTCACGTTTTCCGACGATTAATAAAAACTGAGCGTACTAATTAACTAAAGTGTTTTTAGATCTAAACAACTCAATTGAGTTACTGAAGCACTCTACACTATATTTACTGTACAACTACTTTGTGGAACAATTCGAATTTTAAAATTTTGTCGCACCTGAAACATCAACGCAACTGAGCATGTGTAAACAGCTTTAGGTAATAAATCCCGAAACGATCTAAAGTTTGCCTTGAGCATTATTAAATGTGACGGATAGGAAATTGACGTTTTTAAAAGCAAAAAGAAGTCTTGTGTCTGATGCCTTTCGTCAATTCTGGAAATTAAAACTGTATATTCTATTTGAGGCAGTTTCAAATAAGACTTCAACCTTGAACCGAGCGACCAATCATATTCCTTCAGATTAATTCGTTTATAACATGTGTTCACGTCATGGCTTGATTACAATAAACTGAGCAGAGAGAAGGAATCATCCTAGAGGCACTGTCCATATCATAAGTAGTAAGGGAGTTGGGAAAAGGTAGCGCGAACACGATTGCAGTAACTTACAAAAACTCAAGAAACTTCCTGAGAAAAAGCAACAACTGCGCCAGATAGTTTTTAAAACATTCCGTAATCCGTAATTAAGTAGGCTGTATTATAATAAAGATTCTTGACCCAGATATGAATTATATATAAATTCTCGGGAAATAGGTCACATTAACACATATGCTTTATATTTTCTTGTCTTTACGTACGTTTTGGTCTCACGACCATCATCAGAAGACATTATGCCTAAAACTTGATTACTTAAAACTAATTGTATTACACAAAGCGTCCTTATCGCACCAATTTCAATTAAAATGCCCACGTCGCCGAAATCTAACAGAAACACGAATAAACGAAATTGTAAACCTCAATGCTATAGTATGATTATCAAAAATCCACTGCTAAGCAGAATTTTTAATAAATGCGTGATCATGTCAACAAAGTAAGTGAGAGACGAGAGACGCTTTGTGTAATACAATTAGTTTTAAGTAATCAAGTTTTAGACATAATAAGTCACAATTTATACATAACAATATCAGATATTTTATGGATTCTGTCCATATATATTGGAAACAACTTCAACAAAATGGAGGGTAGTTACCTTTTGTTGTTCCAAATCTAACAATAAATTTTGCAAAAGATCTTGTCTCCGAATCATGGCTGAGTTTTTGTATTTACAAGGAGTAGCTACACTATTACATTTTATGTACACTTCTATTGGAAATTTTAACAAAACATCCATGGAATAAAAAATATTCGGTGAACTATACTAAAAAGTTATTTAAAATTACTCACAAGCGTTCGTGGTTTTATTTAGAGTTGAAGAAGCTTCAGCCCAAATGTGGGGTGGAAAAGTGCCTTCGTCGGATATAAAATAATCCACCAAATAATCAGCAAAAAACTTATCGTCATTTGGTTTTATCGCAAGTAACTCAAAAGCAGAAAAATTGCTTACCAGATTTGAATTCAAAAATACCATACCAAAACATTAACGAAGCCACTATCCAGTTTCACAATTTTTGTTTTTATATCCACCACTTAACCCCAACTTTTGTATTCTACGCCAACAAGACTGAGAAAGATGGAAGCGGCAACCAATAATTGTAACGTTATCCCACACTTTACGAACTGCATTATGAATCGCAATTTCAAAATCAACCACTACTTTCTCAGGAATAAAACTTAAGTTGTTAAGGGAACAAATAAACTTAATTTTTTCCAGAGTCTATAAGTTTCTTCTGATTTGTTTTTCAGTAAACTAAACACTAGCGGTATATAGTGTCCATGTATGTAACCATGTATGGTAAATAGTTGTGCGAAAAATTGTGTGCAGTATTGGAATGTGCCATCCATGTATATAAAACTCGACTTACATAAAAATTTCAAATTAGTTTGGCAGCTAAAAATTATAATTCCATTTCGGAATTTATTATCCAGAACAAAATGTTCCTCTCTTGACGTTTTGTACGAATGTTCTTGCCGATAACGATGAACTTTGTTGGCAGAGCGAGGCAAAGTTGACAATGTTTTGCGTCTATTGTACATATTTTCTTTGACGCATTTTAAGTCCCGGGAAATCAATGTTTCTGAAGAAAAATCTGAGGGTAAACCATTTGAAGCTAATTCTTTATGCATTAACACTAAGAACTTGTCTAGAAATTTTTTCTTCAGGTTCGTAATTATGTTAATTTTTTAATGTTGTTACAACAAAACTACCGGATTCCGCAATGGTATACACATAAAAGTTACATTTAGGTCTTTTGATGCACCTCCAGACAGTTCCATTAGTTGAAGATCGATGTTTACAAAACTTATAATTCCCGTACACTATTTGGCTGTTTGAGCGTTCACTAATAATTTCTTTCACAAACGACATTTACAATTTCGAAAACAATGCTAACTATTACTTGTTAGCACGTACAACACGAAAAATATAATCATTATGAGTTTGGAAACAAGCCCCTGTCTAGCCTTAATAAGCAATAAATATTCAATTAGCCGAAATTATTAACATCCGCCCATCCTTTCTGTTCTTACCAAAGAAAGCTCTGTTGTGTGACGAGTTTCAGGCACCCTTCTGATGATGGTCGTGAGACCGAAACGTACGTAAAGACAAGAAAATATAAAGCATAAGTGTTGATGTGACCTATTTCCCGAGCATTTATATATAAGTAGGCTGTATTTTCATATGATACATGTATTCTTAAATCTGTCGGGTACCAGGTTCTGAAAATTTTCCTCGACTCATGGAAATTTTCAACCGAGAAATATTGATTTTTTTTCCGGAAACAATGCTACGAAAATTAATTATTCATTTTGACCCAAATAAACTAAAATTACCTTTTGTTTGCGTGTAAGCTTATTATTATTAATTGTAATCCATCTTCTCCTAAATTTACTGCCTCATAAAAAATCACAAACAATGTGCTCCCATCCGCCTCATAGTGTCCTATGTTAATAGCCCTACACATAATCTAGCGGTAAATAAATTCAATTTCCAAAAATATAAGTAAATTCAATCCTAAGTATACGGTAAAAAATTCATTGGAACTTTCAAAGTCAATAAATAGATTCACTTTCCCTAAAAATGGAATGTTTGTATCTTTTGATGTTTCAAATATTCCCCCCAATGAATGTAAAATTTTAATATCAACAATTCTGGAAAAATCACACACAAATCCCGTGTTAAAATCCGAGATAGCACAAGCTTTTGATCTTTGCCTTAGCCAAAATTATTGTCAATTTAATAACGAGTTTTTCACACAAAATAATGTATTAGCTAAGGGACCTCCATTAATTCCTCTTTTAGCAGATATTATCATGTCTTATATTGAAGAAACTATGAGTTCCTAACATCAAGTTTACTCTAGAAACAGAGATAGATAACAAAATAAATTTTCTAGGTCTTACCCCCACGCACCATAATAATATCATTACTTTCAAAATGTATAGATACAACTATTGCCAATTCATCTTTTAGTCCTCCTAGTCATAAATTAGCAGCATACAACTCAATGATACATAGTGCCTTTTCTCACTTCCTCTTTCAATATAATCAAGGTTATAGCCATATACAATGGTTTTCAACCTCTACTTATATCCAAATTACTTGACAGAAAAAACAGATATTAACTTACTCAAGTATCTAACCGTTTACAAAAAAATCTGATTGTTCATCAAAATACATTTCCCTCACATATTTTGGTACCGTAAGTGAAAGAATTGCAGACATTTTATCGAAGCATATTCTAAAAGTTAGCTTCAAACCTGAAAAGAAATTGTCCTATTTTTTGTTCAATGCTAAAGATAAAACAAATGAGTTTAATAAACCTGGAGTATATAAATTAACCTGTTCATAGTGTGATTACTTTTACATCTAGTCGTAATATAGAAATTAGATATAAGGAACACTTCGATCTTTTAGACTTAATAAAACAGATTCATCTTTCTCTAACCATATTTTAGAAACAGGACACACTTTTCCAAATTTAGATGACAATAAAATTGTAAATGATCAATTGGATGTTAATTCAATCATCCTGTTTGATGTCTTGATAACGTAAAATTTCCCATAATCCTCTTGTGCCTTCCTAGTATACCTACTCATTAAAATTTCCTTGTCACAATATTAACTCTACCTCATTATCCAGTGTCAATTATACTACTCTAGCAATGTATTTCCCCAACCGCAACGCCACTTGTTACCTGTCTCTTATGTTGTACCATAAATATCCAAGATTATTCATATTTTCTCACATTAGTATCGTTTGAAGATGCCACGCTAGTATCGATTTGTTTCTATAATATATGTGATTAGAAACAAAGTAAAACTGTTTTATTTTATTATATCAATATGATAAATTATCACAAAGTAACTGCTTCCACCATTGAGTTTTTAAGTATTAAAACTTGATTTTCACTAGTTTAATTAACAAATGTAACCATAGCTTAGCTAACACTGTAGCATCTTCAAACAAATGTTACAATGTATGGTGTTAGCGAAACTATAATTATATTCATTTATTAACTAGTGAAAATCAAGCTTTTAATAGTTATTTTATTTCTCTTAAGAAATTATTAGTTTTTTATTGTTTCTAACAAATTGGTTAACAGAGCACTCTCTAATTTCTTTTGCCTTTTGTGGTTTGAGCCCAAAGAATTGGGGGCAAAACTGTTGGATCATTTAAGGCTTTTCAAATTTTACGATTTAAAATCTTATTTTCCCGTACTATGTGAGTATGCCGTTTCTTTCATAGTTAGGTCGGGAATTTTTGGCGCTTACGGCTTACCTCATATCATTAATACAAATGACCTATTTTATCATCTCCATAAACTTCATACTTTCAATCAATTGTATTTCACTATCGCTCTTTAATACTCTCAGAGGGGGTGGGATGGGTATTGCTTGTCTAATGCTATAACCTCCTTGTCTTTGTAGTGTTCACCATTCTGATAACTGGAGAATGATCAAATTCTATCTTTCAGGGGGCCAAATGGAGTATGGACATTGGAAAAAGAGGGAAAAAAGCCGTCCATAAACATGTCGTTTGACGATGCGATTCCTACAAAGACGCATATGGCATTGAAACATCTATTAGATCTTAAACATATTAACTATATTATAACTCAGAACATTGACGGTTTACATCTCCGGTCAGGTGTTGGGAGAGACCATCTGGCAGAATTACACGGCAATATGTACATTGAACAATGTAATATTTGTGACAGGTAACTCTCCAAGATTTCTAAACACGTATTACTAAATACGATATGTCTTAGAGATATAGATCTTGAATTCTTCCTATGATGAATTTGACATTAATGTTATTTCAAGAATTGATTCCTAAAGCACTTGGATTGAACAGTACAGTCATTTTAGGCGAGAAAACGGCAACTATTGGAATATCTTTGTACAGTTGATCTTTGTCTGAAACTTGTTGCAAAATGTTTTTGATGTCCTAAGAATCATTGGTCACCCAGTCTCACCATGGGAAATTGGCACAACAATTGTTTTATTACCAATTTAAATTAACATATTGATCCACATCCCAAAAAAATTGTTATTTTGAGACAGAAATACCCACTCGGGGTTTTTTGGGGTCTCTAATTACGATTCCGAAGTCAAAAAAAATAACAATTAAACATCATCACCTGGAAATTGGTCAATTGGCACCGTAAGTTATTTGTAACATAATTTATAGCTTTTTCTTGCAAAAAATGGACTCAATTGGTTTTTTTGAACTATAATCGTAAAAATCATAATAATAAGTAACAAAAACTTTTTATTTATTTATTGCCCTCAAATGGTGTATGTTATCATTAAAATATGATTATTACTGATTTTTTTAATATGTCATAGGAATATGAAACAGCATCAAATCTTATGCACTTCATCAACTTTCGGTTCCAATTGGTCAATTTTAGGACTGTTATAGATTGATATTTTATCTTTGAATTGGGCATACTGATTGTTAACTCAAAAAAACCAATTGAATCCATTTTTTGCAAGAAAAAGGTCTACATTTTGGTAAATTCCATCAATTTCCGGTTCTAATTGGCCAATTTCCGGGCGAGTATGAATGATCTCGTTATCTTTGAAGTTGGTATAGAGATTGATAGCTCAAAAAACCAATTGAGCTTATTTTTTGCAAGACAATGGTCTAAATTATGGTGAATTCCATCAACTTCCTCTTGGCCAATTTCCGGGCGATTATGAATGATCGTGTGATCTTTGAATTCGGTATAGTGATTGCTAGCTCAAAAAAACTAATTGAGTTCATTTTTTGCAAGAAAAAGGTATAAATTATGTTAAATATCATCAGCTTCCGGTGCCAATTGGCCAAGTTCCGGGCGATTATGAATGATCTCGTTATCTTTGAATTTGGTATAGAGATTGATAGTTCAAAAAAACCAATTGAGTTTATTTTTTGCAAGAAAATGGTCTAAATTATGGTGAAATCCATCAACTTCCGATTCCAGTTGGTCAACTTCCGGGCGATTATGAATTATCTTGTCATCTTTGGATTCGGTATAAATTATGTTAAACGAACATCAATTTCCGGTGCCAATTGGCCAATTTCCAAGTGATGATGTATAATTCTGTTATTTTTGACTTCGGAATCGTAATTAGAGATCCCAAAAACCCCCCGAGTAAGTATTTCTGTCTCAGAATAACAATTTTTTTGGGATCTAGAAAATTTGTTAATTTAAATTGTTTATAAACGGTCAATTTGTTAATAAAACAATTGTTGTGCCAATTTCTCATGGTGAGACTGGGTGACCAATGATTCTTATGACATCAAAAACATTTTGCAACAAGTTTCAGACAAAGATCAATTGTAGAAAGATATTCCGAAATAAAATCTTTAAATGATGACTGTACTAGATGTATTCCTGCTATATACTCTATAGTCTATAGAAACATAACATATGAAGTTATCAGTCGTTTATAGAGTTTATCATCCTTGGATAATGATATAGTAATATACAGACTGGTCCAGTTTATATCATCAGGATTTCACCAGCCAATAGTTTATCGAAAAATAAAGGTAGTTTGTATAATAAAGTATGGTCGAATTTTGTTTCCTTTTTGATGTACAGGGTGTTAAAGAAAATGAATTATTTTAAATAATTTGTTATAAACTAATAATGAAAAAAAACAGCCTCCTGAAATTTTGCACATATCTTTTTCCTTGTATTATTCATTGAATAGGGGTTGTAATTATTTCATTTACAACACAGAAGCGTGCGAACGGGTTTCCTCAAAAATACATTATTCAATGAAACGTACGCCACTGTTTTTTTAGAACATCAACTGCAGAGAGGATTTGCCATTCAATTTGGAGCCTTTTTTGTATCTTACAATTTTTTGATAACTCAACTTAAAACAAAAAAAAACTTTAAAAAGCATTATCACTAATAAAGTATTACAAAAATTTCGATTTTCTTAAAAGCGTGCTAATTTTTCTTTTCACACATGTTTGAGGCTTTTTATTTTTATTATTAATTTGGGTTATTAAAAAAATAAATAATAAACAAACATAGATAAACAAATCCAAACAACAACATACATTTTACTTCTCAATGAGCCTTTGATAGTTTGCAATTTGCATTTTGGCTTAACCTGTTACTGTCAATCCATGAGTGATCTGTGTTATAAGAAAATAAGTTACGTTTGAATTATAAAAATTGTGCACGTAAGTTTAAATATTAAAATACCTTTTCGTTTTTCTAATCAAGAATATGCTGACTCATTACGTTTACGAATTTTGCGATGGAAACTGGGCTGCTGCAACTCGACAATATCGCTTGCGATTTCCAAATAGACGACAGCCATAACATAATGTATTTATAAATGTGCACCGTCAATTTGTTACTCAAGGATTGAAATTTACACCTAGAAATTCCAATCATCGTATCGCCAACGAGGTAATAAGAAACAATCGCATCTTGCTTGAATTTAACAGAGATCCTAGAACAAGTCAGAGAAGAGTTTCGAGAACTCTTAGAATTCCAAAAACAGCTATTCTACGAGTATTAAGAAGAGATCATAGATGACCTTTTCATCTACAACCAGTTCAGGGATTGCATCCAGGGGATGAAAATCGCAGAATGAGATTTCGACGCTGATCAAAATGATGAGAATTTCATTAACAATATTTTATGGACAGACGAGTCATGTTTTACTCGAAGAGGAATAGTTAACTTTCACAATCAACATGTGTGGACACATGAAAACCCCCACGAAACCAGGCCACATAATTTTCAAAACGAGTTTAGTATTAATGTTTGGATCAGGATTTACAATGGCAATCTCTTTGGCCCTTACATACTACCGGACGCGCCTTAATTCCCTAGACTTCTTAGAGTTTTCGAAAACAGAGTCTTAGTATGTGAGATGAATTTCCTCTTGTTATGCGAAGGCAAAATTGGTTCCAACTTGAGGGATGTGGCTTTATAGACATTTTGTGGGACGATGGATTGGTCGTGGGGGTCCCGTTGCTTGGCCTCCGCGATCACTAGATTTAACTCCATGGATTAAAATCTAATGGAGTTAAATCTAGTGATCTAGTGGAGTTATCTTGAAGATACCGTCTATGCGACCCCATTGCCTTCCCGGGAGGAACTACTCCTTAGAATTCAGAATGCTTATGCAAATATTAATAATAATATTTTACTAAATTTAAACCATCAAAAGACGCTTTCGATTGTGCATCCAGCAAAATGGTTCCCATTTCGAACAGTTCTTACATTACTTAATTTAATTGTGAATCTAGTCTAGTTGATATTTGAAGTATGCTTAATACTCCCTTTAAGCAAAATAAATTTATTTTGAACTCGGTGGATAAGTTTTTTATTCACAAATTCAGTAATTAGTCACATGATTCTTAAGTTTTTTTTTGTTTTGAGATTAGTTATCAAAAAATTGTAAGATACAAAAAAGGTTCTAAATTGAATGGCAAATCCTCTCTGCAGTTGATGTTCTAAAAAAAACAGTGAAGTACCTTTTATTGAATAATGTATTTTTGAGGAAACCCGTTCGCACGCCTCTGAAAAATAATTACAACCACTATTCAATGAAGAATACAAAGAAAATGATGTGTGCAAATTTCAGGAGACTACCTTTTTTCATTATTAATTTATAACAAATTATTTAAAATAATTCATTTTCTTTAACACCCTGTACATCAAAAAGGAAACAAAATTCGACCATAGTTAATTATAGAAACTACCTTTATTTTTCGATGAACTATTGGCTGGTGAAATCCTGATGATATAAACTGGACCAATTTGTACAGGTTATTGAGTAAGAATGTAATCGTCAGATTATAGGGAATACAATATAATGTCAATAAAATAAAATTAGTTCTCTATCACACTAACAATGAAGCTCCAATTTCAATCAACTATGTTTTCGGATTTCAGTAAATTTGTAAGAACTACACCCACTGCCACTGTAGGAAAAAAATTATTAGGAACTAATTGCAAGAGAGTAATCGCAAGAGGACGATCATGTCGAGGGAAGTTACAGGACTCAATCCTAGATTGGGAAGACAGTTTGCCAGATGTAGATTTAGAAATGTCCGACTACCATTCCAGGTACTTGAGCATTCAATTTTTTCAAGTACTCTTGATAGCACCAGGCTGTTGGGTTAAGTGGTTATTCTTGATGACAAAAATGTCAATAAGAATGTAATTATAAAATTTTGTTATGATTTTCCTCAATTTCTCCCATTGCTTTTAGTATGGAATACTACCCCTTCCCTATTCTGGCAGTACATATAAATTATCAGTTTAGAATCAAGACACGCTTCCTCAGTAACTATTTCATCTGTATTTGTGTTGATTCATTCCGTCAATCATTTTTTGGGGAATATTTAAGGTGCTGGGTTATGGACAGTAGAGGATAAAGCTTCAAAGCTTAACATAATGAATATTTATTTTCAGTGTTGCAGATTTGAATATTTGCTTGGGAACTACACTTCAAATAGTTCCTAGTGGTAATTTACCTTTGAAATGTAGAAAGTATGGAGGAAAACTCGTCATAATAAATTTACAACCAACAAAACATGTAAGTTACTAATAGCTATAAACTACACTAAATTACTCAACTTATTATGTTTTCAGGATAAAAAGGCTGACATGATAATTCACTCATATGTAGATATAGTTATTGAGAAAGTTATGAAAAGATTAGGACTAGAAATTCCAGAATATTGTAAGGATATTGATCCTACTAATAATCAGAGTTCCGGATTGGTTACAGGCTGGAATATAGATAAGGCATACTTAACTGAACTGAAAAACACTTATGAAATACATTGCAAAAACTTCAAGAAACGAAAATTGAAAGAGTTAGAACTGAAGAATTTCAAAAAAAAAATATTCAAAGAAGACTCGCCAAATCCATCGCAAGATTCAAAAATTAACTATTAACTTGAATATAAATAATTAAGCGAAACCCAGACTGCAAAAATATGAGGTATAACCTGCGATAAATATACGTAAATTTAACTTTGTATTTTTTACTTATTTTATGGTTACTACAAACCCTCCCTCACATTTTTGTTCGCCTAGGTAAAATCGGACGTAATGGCAAGATGGATGTTGGGTACATTGTAAAACTTCATCATGACGTAACGGTCCAGTTTTACCGGGAAAACTTGACGGAAATCTACTTTCCTAAACAGATTTTGACTAAGCTTTTTAGCTGATCTTACGACAAAATATCGAAATTATCTAAAGAAGACTGACAAAAGCAGTGGATGCCGCTTCCAAAGTGTGGCTGCTAAACGCAGCTGTCGCCCTGAAACCGTGGGGGGATGCGGTCAGTCTCCGTGCAGTGGAGAAGTGCACAGGAAAAATGTAAGAAAACTCTTTAATTAAGCTAAGAGATCTCGGGCAGTCGTGAATTGGGAAAGCTATAAAGCAGCCCAAAGAGACTATAAAAAAGCGTCGAGAACGTCAAAACAAGATACTTGGCGGACTTCTGCGAGTATATCAACAAGATGTCCTCTGCAGTAAGATTACAAAGCTCCCTCTCCTAGAAGAGAGTCAGGAAATCATCATTAAACTATTGGGGAAAATCTTCCGATTTTGCATAGCCACTGGCTTTATTCCAAAGCCATGGTGGGCAGTGAAACTTGTGTTTATTCCAAAGGCGGGTAAAACTGATTATACCCAAGTTAAGGCATTCAGCCCTATTAGTCCACGGTCGTATAGACAGGTCTGGAAACTCGAGGCTGTTTCCTATCTGAGCAGTGAGTCGCTTACGCGTCCAAGTGCGCGTAGTACCAAAAGTCGTCACGTAGGGATGTACCGTGGGCGTCACGTAAGAGTATCATCTTGATCTCTATGAAGAGTATTCTGTGACATTTGACAGTTAACTTTAAACAGAAGGAATACCTGCGTTTTCAGCAGAAATGAAACCGTGCATTGTGCCGAAATGCAAAACGGGGTACAAAAGTGCGAAACAAAAAACTTCTGTTTTTAAAGTGCCGAAAGATGCAGAAATGCGAAAAAAGTGGATGCCTGCGATTCCGGGAAGAAATCTTTTAAACTCGTTATAAGGAACATTTTGCCCATATAAAGAAAAATAAGCGATAGCCGATCATATTTTAAATACAGGTCACACCATTTCTCAAGAAAGTTTATCACTTTTAAAACACAGTACAGACACATTTCTAGGTAATTTAGAAGGGATGGAAATGTGTAAACAAAAAAGCAATTTACTAAATTTCGATTTATCTCCAGCTGACGGTAACCCTTTGTTTACATTATTATCTCCAAATAGTATTTAAATAGGCACATTTTGATTTATAATTTAGTTTACTCTGATGATGGCTACTTGGTAGCCGAAAGGTCCTCAGTACTTTACCAGTATTTTTAGTGGATGATTATTTCTTATTTATAGTGTTATAATATATCCACAGTGTGAACTCTTTTATAGTTTATTAGTATACATGTATTTTGATTGTTATCCTAATTTAATTAAAAAAATGTTTATATGCGATCGATTATTTTCATACATTTCCTTTTTAAATTACTACCAAAAAAAGCCTTAGATAATAAGTACACACTCCGGAAAGAAATCGTTTTAACGAGGTCTTTCATGTGTGCGAAAACGGGGAAGTTATTTTTAAGGTGAGTAATACATTTTGACAAGAGTAACAGTTCTATTCCTCTCTCAAATCAGAATACTTGCGATTCCGGGGAGAAATCGTTTTACCACTTCGATCCAAGCGCTAGCTAGTAGCTGGGCGAGGGACTACGAGTTTGGCGACCCGTAAGAGATCCATGTCAAACATACGAGTTCCCAGACCTGTATGTACGACCGTGGGCAACACTAACTTGCATGTCATTGATACGCATAGACTAGAATAATCTAAAATAATGTCTTATACATAGAGGTATTTATATTGTACCTCTATGCAGTTAAATTAGAAGTTGATATCGTAGCATGATATCCATAGATAACTCTACAACCGTAGAGTTATCTATGGATAACTCTACGGTTGTAGAGTTATCTATGATGATATCTCATCTCTATTTTGATATATTTGTCAAATTTATTCATAGAGTCTTGTCTGTCATAGTTAATTGAATAAAAACTAAAAAATTAGTCATCAGAAAGTAGTTTTTCAAAGAATTTGGTGACTTGAACAAAATGAATAGGCTATTTGGCAAGGGTAAACCCAAAGAACCAGGACCAAGTATATCGGATTGTATATCGGGAGTAAGTTGCAATTAGTGTAAGTGTTCAGTGGTAATATTGACTATTTGCTGATTTCAAGGTGGATAAAAGGGCTGGAGATGTGGAAAAGAAAATTCAAACCCTAGAAAATGATCTACGAAAGTTTAAAGAACAGATGGCGAAAATGCGGGAGGGACCCGGTAAGAATGCAGTAAAAGCCAAAGCAATACGGATATTGAAACAGAAGAAAATGTATGAAGCGCAGCTTGATAGTTTAAGAGGACAAGCATTTAATATGGAACAAGCAGATTATGCTCAGCAAGCCCTCAAAGATACTCATACTACAGTTGTTGCTATGAAAGATGGCATGAAACAAATGAAACATGAATTCAAAAAAATTAACCTAGATGATATTGATGTAAGTTTCAGCACTATAACTTGTTGACTATGCTATAGCAAAATGTGACTTAGTATTACATTGTCCTTTATTGTAAAAAGTCGTGATACAAGTTGGTAATAATTTAATCAATGACAAATTCAAGTACATGTAAATTCCTGTTTCAACTGATCAATAGATAAGTTGCATGTTCTAAAGATACTGATTATTAACTAGCAAAAAATGAAATACTACTTGTTGTATCGAACCTGAAACCATACTAAATCAAGCATAGTACAAATTTTTACTTATTCCGTAACTTCTGTTACAAAAGTCACAATTAGCAATTCTCTATTATCTAAATCATTTTTTCTAACAAAAAAGCATAATTTAAGAATATTTAATGTACTAAATTATACAAATGAGTCAGGTAGTTGAGTAAGAGACAATATAAATAAAAGAATACATCCATAAGCTGATTAAATACCTCAATACCTCCTGTATGGTATGTAATATTTTGATAAAATTGCTTCAATGCAATATATAAAATGAATATCAATACAATATACCAACCATAGTTCTATATATAGAGGAGACAAGTGGGATTGTACTAGTTGAGCTCGTGGGCTTTCTGTCTCTCCAGCACGGTTTCCACCACTTCCAGTAATTTCGTAAGAGAATTATGCCCATTTGCACCGTTCACAGTTTAAGCATAGCTTTAGCAAGTTCGACTTAAATTTAAGAAATACTTAAGTTCTCTGTGGGTTGCACCGTAGCATCAAATACATTTCTTAGCATAGATCAGTTTAAGAAAAAGAACTTATTTTCTTTCTTACAATATTTACAACTACTCACCATTTTGACTACTAATTAAAATAATCAAAAATATAATAATATAATAACAAAAACACAGAATAAAAAAGTATAGCAGTAGCAATCAAAAGATTATTCGTTATGTTATATTTTTTTTTTATTTCAGTTTAGGTATATACTCTTTAGTTTATATCGGACGCCGCATGTCAAAGATTACTTTCATGCGTTCATAATAGATGGCGCTTCTCGTGATGGGCGACAAGGACAGACAACCCACGAGATAGAACCAATGTTATATTATAGGTATAGGACTTGTCTCCTCTATATATAGAACTCTTTGATGCCAACCTGCAGAATTGGTCGTTCATCATGTAAAACTGACTTTCTTTAACATCAAACTTCAAACAAATGCTTTCACTGTATAATATATCTCTAAGTTAATACAAGTTTGCTCACGAATACCATTTTTACCACAAAATGTGGGTGAACAATGCCATAGTTTGAATTTGATTTGCTTGCATCAATACACTTTTCCACACCTAATGCTTGCTACTTAACAAGTCCTCAATTTTCAAATCTTTTTAGTGGTAATTTTTGGTGCATGTTATATTTAATTTTATTCTGCCATTCCCTTAAGTCTTAACTATCACAGCACAGCTGTGCTGTATGTATTGGGACAACACATTGGAAAATTTGTAGAGCTGTATCGCTCTAATAAAAAAAATTAATTGTTTGGCTCTGAAATTTTGAGAGGTTTAAATCTTTGGGTAGTAAATATCATCTAAATAATGGGGAGCTCAACAATAGTCATACATTTTCTTCAATTCTACTTCCTGCAATAAGAACTATCAGTATTCTAGCATTTCCATTAAGATTGTTCTTCAATTAAGAAAATCTTGAAAGCGAAATGGCAGTTATTTAGATTAATAATGAAGGTTTATACCCTTCATGTTGTATCAAATAAAATTTTGCATACACTAGTTTTACGAATAATCTTCATTATTATTAACCATTTTAAGGTGTTGGATATTTACCAAAAGCTGAAATATTTGTTGAATATTCAATTTGTTACTTTAATCCTGTGAACTATTAAATTTATAGTCTATCCACAAATTTGGGACCCGACCGAATAATATAGTAAATTTGAATCAGTAACTCATCACTTTGCAATCAAGTGTATAATGGCCCGTCTTTTACAAAAAATCGAATGGCTCCATTTTCAAAAATGACCAGTTCTAGAGGTTATTTGTAAAATTCACTGTTCAAAATCATAAATGTTCGGTCATTTGCCATCTATAGTTATATAATATATACAGGATGATCCAGATAAAAAGCGCTAAATTGGTAACTTTTTTTATTTTATTTTTTTGCGATTTTTTGGGTCAAATTGATTTTTTCTGCTGATTACAATGGTGACATCAGAAAAAGCGTTGAACATAGGGTTTTTGAGTCAAAATAACAATTTTTTTATTGGAAACTCAGTATATGTTTTTATGAAATATATTGGAATTGATGTTCAGAATGTTCCTTTATTTTCTTGCTAAAATTTAAAAGGTATTATATTCATGCCTATCTAAATATTTGAACCCAAGATTCGTGTAAGTAATCATGAGAAATAATTAATTTTTATTCTAAAACCACTGTTAACTAACAGAATATGCTTTTCGCTGGCATCCAATACTAGCTTTATTCGTAACAACCTACATCTCGCTCAATAGCATGGAGGAAAGAGGTTTCTTTCAAACAAATTTATTAATGTATACCCCAATAGCTTCTGAAATGATTGAGCTTATTCGAAAAAGGTTTACGGTGCGACTCCGATTATACTAAGAGGAGATACAATTTGAATTAAATGCAAAAATTTCAAAATTTTAGTAATGGATTAGAGGGTTACATGTAACAAATCAATCTCTATCAACTACTCAAGCTGAATTTCGTGTTGGCATGGTGTTCATTCGACATATAGACTAACTAGTCTCCGAGGCTAGAATGTTGAAAATGTATTACACATATTTATTTGTAAAAATAAAAATGAAACATATTTTGTCGATATAGTAAAATTAAACACACTATGTTGATTGTTGATATAACATTTATTTGTAATTTGTGTTACTCGAGTTTCATCGTTATTAGGCCATCTTCAGACGGTATTCAAGCTCAATTAAAATATATAACATTAACTATAAATACTTATCAGTAGCAAAGGATTGATGTGTCATGAACTTTAGTATTAATACCATAGAATTACATGGTGGGTTATTACTTTCTAATAATGATAATTTGCTAAGGAAATTTGTCTAATATTTGACTCTTCTTAAATGTCGTGGATGATGCATGTGAGTAGTTTGTGTCCTAAATTTCAGAACTATATGGTGGATGGTTAATTTTTTTATTTCCACTGTTCACATGAATGCCTTTCTTAATTTATTGTAATTTGAAATCGAATAAATATCTATGAATTGGTTGGTTAACGTTTCCTTGACATTTTATTTATGAATTTTCCAGGATGTTCAAGATGAGCTAGCTGATATGTTAGAACAAGCAGGTGAAGTTCAAGAAGCATTAGGTCGGACATACAATACTCCTGAGGTTGATGATGATGAATTAGCCGCGGAGTTGGATGCTTTGGGAGATGAAATTGCTTTGGATGATGATGCCAGTTATCTAGATGATGTTTTGAAAGCGCCTGAAGCTCCTAGCAACAAGCCAGATGCAGAAGCTAATCGGAATAAAGTAAGTTACCTATTGCGATTATAATTTTGAAACAGTTTGAAATAAATGTCAGGTGTCAGAAAATCTTTCAAATTCAAAATGAATTAATGCCAGGCTAAGGTCAAAGTTTTTGTACTATAGCTTATTCTTAAGCTTTTTGATTACAACATTATATAACTGTTTTATTACTCATTACAGCACTAAGCATATCACTAAAAGTAGATTATTTTCTCAAAAAAAAAGAAAAATATATATATATATGATAACGCATGTTATTTTGCTTCTCAAAATGAAAAAAAAACATGGCATTTGAGAAAAATAAAATAAATATATAAATAAAAATATAAAATCTACTTTTAGTGATATGTTTAGTGCTGTAATGAGTAATAAAACAGTTATATAATGTTGTAATGAAAACGCTTAAGAATACTGATTTTTTAATATTGTTCTGCATAGGGGTTGTTTAAAAGGGGGATGGTGATGTACTTGAGAGGGGGTGAATTAATGAATCGTGGAGGGAAGGGTACATTAATGTATCGTAATAATTTTGTAAAAAAAACATGCTCAATTAAAGTTGTATGTTTGGCGGTAATTCAGCGTGGGGAGGGTATGATAAATTGTCGTAGGGGGTAACATAAACCATAAATATGAAAAATATAGATATTATGGCCAATTTTATGATAAATTAGTAAATTATTGCGACTGGCTGGGTTTAAAATCGAAACGGTTCTTTTTAATTTATTTTCATTTTCGTGGATGATTTTAGCGAGTTTTGGGGGGTTGAAATAAACAAGGAGTGATGGCAATAGTTTTAAATCTTTATTTGATCTCCAATAAAGTTATTTAACATGGTGCCATCATGTTACTTTGTAGCCCGCAAGTTTTATCCACAAAATGAAAAAAAGAAACATTTTTGGTCTAAATAATGGCCAATTACTCGGAAATGGGTCGATAACTTTTGATGGCATAGGGTATGTTAACAATTACCAACACCATTGAACATTTTCCACCAGGTTTGGGGGGGTTAACTTGCAGTCCATTTTTGGTTAAATTTTAACTGGACGGCCTGATAAACGGACACTATAAAAAATGATGGCACGTGGTGGAATTGTATAAGAATGGCATGCTTTTCAAGTAACCGCAACTTGGAAGGGGTTAACCTCCAGTCAAAAGAAAAAAATTCGGTCTGTGAGATGAATTGGTCATTGAAACGTCCTCTAACGATAAACCATAGTGCCATCGGGTTAATGTTCAGATCATCAATATCGGTCTAGCTCCTAGACTAAGAGTAGTTCTAGCATTGTAACTTATTTGCATGACGGCCGGGTTTGCTGATCCAATTTTATAGGAGCATTTGTTTATACAATTTTCTTAAATGGGTAATGACTACATTGTCGTTATATTTCATACATAAGTTTAAAATAGAAGATTAAAGTACCCATCTTTTGTGCATGGCCAAAACTCTCCCAAATGGTTATTCTTATAAGGATCTGATCTAACCAGAAAGAGGTACATTTTTCTCAATAAAATATGTACAAAAACAATTGAGGAATCATAATTTTCATGGCAAGTCAATAGAATCATTTAGGAAAGCTTATTCTTTCAACATAATTATCCTTGCATTTGACATGAACAATACAAATATAATCTATTGAATAACATTGAAAATTGGATTGATTTTCAAACTTATTACTAATTCATGAACACACAAAAAATTCTTCAAATATCAGTTCTTTCAACAATTTTGTGTCTATGCAAAACAATTAAAGATGGTGGTGACGATTTTCCATGCCACTCGGAATGTCGACCAATTTCCGTGTTCAATGATTTTTGAAATTGAAACCAATTGGTGGTCAATGAAACAAGGGATGGGTCAGGTTCAGTGTCTGCGTTAGGTCAAAAACGCGGGTGCATGTAGCGCAAGTCGAGCATAGATGGAATGGCGAACCCTACTGTTACTTTTGAGACCTGTCGATCAATGCAATTTTTTGGTATATTATACTCGTAGCTCCCCTTTTTGATGTGTGAAAGTTTGATTGCTTCAAATTATTCGGTTTTCCAGTAATAAAATATTTTGTGATGACGTGTCGTGTCAAAATTCGAAAAAAAAAAGTTTGAATTCGGTAAGGCATATCTCCTACCAGAAGATCTGAACTAAACCTCAACCAGCTAAATAGTAAAACTTGCTGGGTGAGCAATAATTATAAGTGAGTCACAAGAAATTTCGTGGTCGCTGTGGAGGGATCGATGTTCAACCCAAGGCGAGAATCGTAAACCAGAACCTACACTGCAGTTTTCCTTTGCAAATAAATAACTTTGCTTTTGTTGGTGAGATTCGTATAAGTCGGATATCGCATAACTTATATTTTATTTGCTATTCTGCATCAGGAAACATTTACCAGAGATGTTTGAAAGTGGTGTAGAATGTAGGTTCTCAGGTTTGAAGAAGGTATAGAATGTAGATTCTCATACATTTTGGGATATCGCATAACATACATTTTACTTTCTATTCTGCATCAGGCAACCATTTACCGGTGATGTTTGAAAGTGGTGTAGAATGTAGGTTCTCAGGTTTGAAGGTGTAGAATGTAGATTCTCATACATTTTGGGATATCTATTTTGAATATCGCATAACATACATTTTACTTGCTATTATGCATCAGGAAACCATTTACCAGTGATGTTTGAAAGTGGTGTAGAATGTAGGTTCTCAGGTTTGAAGAAGGTGTAGAATGTAGAGTCTCATACATTTTGGGATATCTATTTTGGATATCGCATAACATACATTTTACTTTCTATTCTGCATCAGGAAACCATTTACCAGTGATGTTTGAAAGTGGTGTAGAATGTAGGTTCTCAGGTTTGAAGAAGGGTGTAGAATGTAGATTCTCATACATTTTGGGATGTCTATTTTGGATATCGCATAACATACATTTTACTTGCTATTCTGCATCAGGAAACCATTACCAGAGATGATTGAAAGTTGTGTAGAATTTAGATTCTCAGGTTTGAAGAAGTGTAGAATGTAGATTCTCATACATTTTGGGAAGTTCTGGAACTTGAAAATTCATGTTACAGAATGCCTGAATGACACGTTGTTCCAAACATATTTTTAAATATTGCATTTTCTTCTATCACATTCTTTTAGTTATTTAGGATGAATAGAACATCTGTTTTATACCTATATAAATAATATTTTAATTCATCATACCCTCAGAATTCCACAAGATTTTAATAGCCTCAAAATACAATAATTTATATAAATCATGAAAGTTATAAAATGTATATTTTGCAGGATGGAGTACCAGTTGATGAGTTTGGCTTACCGCAGATACCAAGTCATACGCATTAGCGTTAATATGAATTATGTGCTACAAGGTATACACACAGGTTGTTACTAATAAGAGATTTAAAACACCGTATATAGTTTGGTAAATCGTTGCTTGAAACCACATCTCCCAAGTGTGCTTTTAAAATAAAGATACTTTTGTAAGTTTTATTATAAGTTTATAAATTTTATTTTATTTGAAAAAAATCAAATATATGATTTTTTCTTGATTAATATAGAATCGTTAATAAATAGTGTCGCAATGATTTTGTATTACATTTCTTCAGAGATGAGTGCTGGAGTCAGTCTTGGGATGTTGGCTGGACTCATGTGCTCCACTTCGTCGTACAGGTCAATAATCTCATTTATACTGCTTTGGCATTCATAAAAATAATCGAAGTCAAAGGCAGGAATGTTGGTATAATGATGTACATGGGCCTATGGAAAGAATATGTGTTAAATAAATACATAGAGATGGTTGGAGCATTTATGAACAGGTCATTTTTAAAAGTGTGGGATTAAACTAAACTTTTATTTCAGCCTTTTTTCTTGCAACAGTGATTATCCATTTCTTAATTTGTTTTGTATCTGAATATATATTTTATTTTTTCAAGCTTCTATCTTTGATGCTACTTACTTATGTTTTTATTTTCATAATAAATAATAATAATGGATAATGCCTACCAAAAATTATTTCTTTACAATATTTTATTGGTAACCTAACAACCTACATGTCCTTACGCGACCTTTTCAAAATTTACAGAAGAAATGTAACTTCATAAATGGCGCCATTTTCAAAAATGACCAGTTCTTCTAGAGGCTTCGGTCATTTGTAAAATTCACGGTTCAAAATCATAAATCACAGGATGATCCAGAGTAAATGCGCAAAATTGGTAACTTTTTTTATTGATTTTTTGGGTCAAATTAGCAAACTTAGAATTTTTTCTGCTGATTACAATGGTGACATCAGAAAAAGCATTGAACATCGGGTTTTGAGTTTTTGAACTGAATAACAATTTTTTAATTGGAACACTCGGTATATGTTTTTATGAAATATATCGGAATTCTGAATAACTTTGTCATAGAAACCTTTCTCTAGAATGTAAAATAGGAGTTATAAGGTCCTAAATTGATTTGAAATCTATGGAAATAAATGACAAGAATTGATAATGGCGTTAGGATATGAAAAACTAAATTTGAAAAATGCGTCAAACAATATGAAAGTACTAGAAGAACCAACAAAGGTCACAAGGAATCAGGAGTTTCCGAATATCTCGAGTAGAAGTTTTTATTTACTTTGTTGTTAGTGTTCCATTAAAAAATTGCTAACCTGGATTACCCTGTTTATACAGTGTCCGGAAAATACAAGCAACAATTCAGGAGCTGATTCTATTTGAGAAATGAAATTTTCCGAAAGTTCAAAAATAAAGTTATAGAGCTTCAAAGTTGAATTTTTATCAAATCATCAGAATGTAGGGCTCAACTTTTTGTTTGTTCAAAATGAAGTAAAAAAGTTTTTCCAGTAAGAACGATATGATTTTGCAATAAAATAAAATTTATTTTGAATACAACCAACCGTTATATTATTTTGATGTATAGTTCATTACATTATATTTTAAACTACGAGGTCTGTTATTGCTCGACTTATGCTATCCCTACTCACGCCGTCTTTCTACAAAATTGTTAGAAAGCACGCGTCGCAGCCGTCTAGTTGCGTTGCCTAGATATATCCCTGATCGACCAAAGAGCGCGCGCCGGAGTCTGTCTAGATGTGAGAGCTTGATTCCGCTATGTAGAAACGAACGTGCCGTACTAACCAGTTTGAGGATATTTCTATTTCATTAAATTTGATGTTTTACAGAAAATTGCTTGTTTGCTCTAAACTGGTCAGCATTTTAAACAAGGATGCGAGTATGTTCACGTGAATGCATTATTCTGAGTGCCCTCTATCATGAAAGTGGATAGATAATAAGCTATAAATTCATGAAAATGAATCAATAGGTGCCAAAAAAGAAAGCGGCATTGGCACACAACGCTGACGAAAGTTCAGACATTTGACAAACCTAGTTATCTCAAGGACTGTCCGTAAATTGAAAAGGGCGCTCCTGTATGTGTACTAATCCCCGAGTTTATAGGCACTATTTCTCACCCAAATAGAGCACAGCAGTGCGCGAAACAGCGAATAGCATCGAGAATTTCACACCGACAATTTTCGACCAATGAAATACTTTCATTTTGACTTGTTGCCATGCCAACGAAAAAATTTCAGCGGATATTTTTTCTTTTAGGGTAGACGCAAAATTATAGTGGATATTCTTTGAGATTCAACAAATGAGTTTGAAAGTGATGCAATACATAACAAAACAACAAAATTATGGTATTCCTTTGTAATGTCTCATATTTTCATGACAAAATGTCAAAAATATCACATTGAAATTATTTTAAAACTAATTTTTCTTCGGTGTTAAATTCTCTTACCGAATATCCCGAGTGCACAAATTAATTTCCAGCAATAATTTTGCATATGAGATATTATAAGTGAGTATTTCGACACACCGCTCGGCTCAATAACTCGAAAACTGCTGAAGGTATGATATTGAAGTAATTTTCGACCATCATATCTATATTCTGTGAACATTTTGAGTAAATTGGAGTCGAATCACCGATCGACAAGATTCGTTCGCTACCACTCACTCCGTCTTAATAACGCATCATTCAAAATAATGTCCACATCGGATTGCACACGAGCGAATTCGATGAACCCAATTTGCATACACAATAGATTTTAAATGATCCCACAATATGTAATCTAAACTAGTTCAACCACTACTTATTGGAGGCTAACTATCCTTTCACCAAACTGTTCTTGCAATACGTCGATAGTGGTATTAGCAGTGTGACATGTGGCACTTATTGAAATAACATGTCCTCTAAATTAGTCAACCTCAATCGGTTCCGCTCATCAGTCAATCAATCAAAGTGGGGACGGACAAGTCCAGAGCCCTTAGACCCCTTGATTGGGTCCATTGTGCGCGCCTTCAAAGAACTCAGGCGGCATGTACGCGCTGGAGAGATGCAGGAGTATATTCTGGTTCTGCTTGTCACCAGCCTTGGTTCCGTCTTTGAACCACATGAATCCTGACTGAAGTGGTCCGGAGTTCTTGATCTCCCAGCCAGTCATCTGGGTTATGAGGCGCTATCGCATTCTGCTTCAGTCGGAGAATAGGGCAGCTTCGCGCAACTCAACTTCTGCCATGACCGCGAGGCACACTGGCCCAGACCAGCAAGCCGGTACGCAGTACCCGCAAATTCTGTTTTGGATGGAATTGTAGAGAGACAAGCCCCCACTAGAACCTACAGAACCCTAGTTGGGCGGTCCTCATAACCCCCGTTACCCTTACGCATGTAAGTTGCTCAGGCTTGTCTAGGGCCAGACTAACGGTTTAGGCTGTCGCCGGTCACCACACAACGGCTGGATAGGTCATGATTATGCGGATCATGACCGTATGGATCCAGTTCTGGACCTCCAGCCGTAATCTCCATGTGCTTGCTCTCCTGCATGCCCAAAAGAACGCACTTTCTTCACCTGTTTCCAGGGGCATTTTCCAGTTCAGTTTAGCATCGGGGATAACCCCTAAAGTATATCGCTGAGCCTTTCGGATATAATGTTCTCTCTACCAAACATCTCTGGTAGGGGTCCTAGTTTCCGTTTCCACGTGAAAAGAACCACTTCGGTCTTTTCCAGTTTCACCCTGAGTTTCTCGGTCTGACCAGCGAGCAGCGATAGAGAGCGCAGTGTTCTGCAGCTCACACAGAGTAGCCGTGTGTCTGCCGAGAGCCACAGCTGCCAAGTCGTGTGTGCATGCCACGCTACTTTCATGGTGGGCCGTTATCCGGGTCACCATTCCCTGGAATTGCATCATTCAGCTCTTGGGTTGATATAATCGTATATGGGTATCAACGCAAAATATGCCAAGTTGTTGTTCTATCTATCTCTTAGAACGACAAGTTGTGTCTACACTTCAGAATAGCACAATGAGAAGGGTTATTATGTTGCCCATAGTTTTCGTGAGTATATACTGAAGGTCTATTTAGAAAAAAAATTTCTTTTGATAATAACCAAACGTTCTCAAGTGGTTTGGTCATGATGAATGGTGAGAGTATACTAAACACAAATTCCATTTCTAAAATGTCAAAATCCTATCAGTCTTATTGGAAAACCCTAAGCAATCTCCATACAACAGCCATGATTGTAATGTTGTTGCAGCTTTGGCTTCAGTACATTTGCTGATAATCTCAAAAAATTCATTACAAAACCATCAATGATTTGGGTACAGGAAATTGTTATCAAATATCCGATTACAATACAATACTCCTAATACCAGAGCATAATGAATATACCTTTCTTCGAAATAGTTTCTGATATTGTTCTTCAATGTAGTGAAATAAATTAGTTATGGAGGAAGTGTTGAATAACGATAACATTGAACGGTCGGATCCAGTCTGTGGAACATCACATAATCCTAGCTTGACGGATTTCGAAGACCAGCTTGTGAAATGTGCTTTCCTCCTCAATTTATCCAAGTAAGATCTCATATCTGCCAATGTATAATCACCTCTTCCAACAAAGGTAGCACCCAATAGAACTGATTTTAAACCTGCAACATAAAATAATTGCCAACTTAACACATTGCCCGGTCATATACAACTTTGGTGCTTCAGAATGGCGTACACATTTCTGGTTCCTTGACGAAAAGCTTTGTTTGAATTGTATGGAATGTGAAGGCTGTGGAGTGTAAAAGAAAAATTTGCGATTCTTGTCACGACAAAATGTCCGAGGAGCTGCTCTTATGGGAAGGTGATATACGTGACATTGAATGTGTTGATGAAAGATTACTTCAATTTGTCTTCTTTTGTTGTCATGCAAAATACTTTGATTCGAGCAAAATTATGATTATGATCTAACAAGTCTTGTGACTTGATTTGAATTTTTGTTTGTAGTCTATAACTTCTCAAGCATTCTTGGAACCGTACAGTGAATATCATAACTGAAGCAATTCGATGTTAGTATTTTTGGAAGCAATAACATTAGGTACCTGAACAATTAATTACCTTCACGCCCACAATTCAAAACGATCAATCGACTTGTACTTTTTACTGTCGTCTGCAAAATTGCGCCCTGTTTGTCTACAACTATGACAATTTATTTATAAAACCGTCGAAAACGAACAACAATAACTGGATAACAATTGCAAAATAAGTTAAAATGAAGATTCTTAGAATTTTTGGGCCAGTTTCTGACAGCCAATATTTCTAAATTCAACATTACCTCAAATAACCTCCAAAGTTGACAACCAAGCGGGTCGCAAAGCGATTGGCTTATACCGTTGTAACTCAAGAACGGTACGGATCTGTCAAAAAGCTGTTGCAGGTTGAGGGATCAAAGCTATGTGACTATGATACCGGCCATTGAGGGAAATGAGGCACGACTCTCAGGCCAGGGAAGGTGCAGCCTCAAGCACAGCTAAAATAGCTATATTATCCTGAACCGAAAGTAAAAACCTCAAGTACTGGCAAACCTTACCAGGTTTAGCCCACTCTAAAGCGTTCATTATAAACTTATCGAGAACAAAAGATAAAATTCTCCTAAAGCAAAACAGGTAAAACCTACTTACACTAATCGGTCTTTACACAAGACGCCGTTTAAACTACTATTATTAGAAGTGAGGCATAATATATCGAATGGCCGCGATGGAGGGATCGAGGGTTCGGCCGAATCACAACAAACCTAAACCTAACCTCCAAAGATAATGGATATTGGAACAAAGAATATCCCAATTTCATGTTCAGCACAATATCCTAATTTCTGATACAATGTATTCTAAATTTTCGGATAATACCTCCTATAAATCAAAGCCACAGCGTAGTCAGGTGACTTCAACAGTTGTAGGCTCGCCATTTGGTTTACATTTTCTAATTGCTTCCCCCGTGACCCCCCCTGGATCCGCCACTGTATACTTTGACTATGGCATATACTACTTTTGTATCAGATGAGATTCGATATGAATTTCATCAAAAAGTAAAGTTACATATTTTTGTCAACAATTGAAACATATCACGAGCACAAGTGAGAAACTTCAGTAAGGAGTTGATTACAAACGCTCTTTATTGTTTCTGGCTGAAGTAAAATGAATGGGTCAGTGTTTTAAATATTTGTAACCGCGAGGACTAATGTACAGAAATTACGAAGATGAATATCATATCGCTCTTTTGTGGTGACATATCGCTCTTTGATGGTGGTAACCAAAGTTAATTGTTCGAAAATAAAATTTAAATTTGTCCTGTATTTGTCCTGGCGCTCTTCCTTGCGCGTGAGCAATTTTTGACTCACGCTCACGATAGTGAAGATGTAAATCACGCAAACAAAACTCACGACCGCTAACGATACTGAGGATTTCACTCGCTTCCTTTGCACTTGGTTGCGTCATTTGGTGTATTCCTCCTCGTGGTGTACATCGGGTAAAGCTAATGCTAATGGTAAGATCATTCTCCCCATCTCAATATTGGACAAATTAGCAACAGTTTCTTGAAATGTATCTCCATTTAGCAAAAGATCGGAATTTCTTCACTCGGCAGCAAAAAATGTGAATTATCACATTAATTTTCAAAATGGAGTTGAACAAAGAGGGGGTTAAGTGATTCCATTTGAGGCTTGTCAAGGAATGTAGGGATACACTGGCTGAACTAGCCAGGAGAAATAAAGTTCAACTTATCTGGGTCCCTCCCTAGACACAGTGGAGTTGTAGGGAACGAAATGGCCGACGCTCTGGCCAGGCGAGGGTCGTTTAGCAACCCCGTCGAGCTGGAACCAATGGTCGCTTTATCACATTGCAGGGGGAGGGGGTGTTTGGTCGCGCCCTTCTGGGCCAACTGAATAAAGAGTGGTCCGAGCTGTGGCGAGACAGGCTAAGCTCTTTATCAAAGAGCCTGTGACTAGGCTCTCAAAGAAACTCCTTTCTCTGAACAGAACGGACATTAGAGAGATGATTGGAATCCTAACCGGTCACTGTCGTCTTAACAAACACCTCCACACTATGGGCACCACAGATGACCCAATAAGTAGGAAATTCAGAGAGGAGGAAGAAACTGCCTCTCACATCCTGTTGGAATGCCCAGCATTAGCATTCCTCAGGCACCGACACTTCGGAAAATCAAAAGAACTTATGGAAGCCAGCATTGGTAATATTCTGAGTTCTGGCGGGCCACAAACCTGCTAGAATAGAATAAGCTTCTGATCACGGGGCGCACAATGGGCCCAACTAAGTCGCCTAAGTGCATTTGGGGGCTAAGCCCCCTTCCCTCAAAAATAATGATGATGATTCCATTTGAGATTTTAAACTCATCTCCCGGCCAACCCCTGCAGGGGCAGGATGATTTCATTTCACCACACTTGACTGTCCCCTCCAAATTATTCAGCGATTGCACCTATCATTTTTACGTTTTGTGATTCTAGCGCATCTATCAAGAATATAAAAAAAATCTGGTAAGCCCTATTTA
The DNA here is from genome assembly GCA_958510875.1 of Endomychus coccineus. Taxonomy (NCBI): domain Eukaryota; kingdom Metazoa; phylum Arthropoda; class Insecta; order Coleoptera; family Endomychidae; genus Endomychus; species Endomychus coccineus. The sequence continues at coordinate 79,329,288 of OY294067.1, forward strand.
ATTGTTGTCCACCTACAAGAATCTGTAATAAAAAGTGGGGGTTCCTACTTAATATGTCAAAGGGGAGCTTGGATGGAAAAATTTCTGACAGAAACGGCCCCTCAAAACATTTCTACGTCCGATGTCTATTTCACGAACTATTCTTGGATATTATTTAAAATGCGTCACCTGGTATATAAATTGATGAAAATCATAATTTCATCATGTATTTCTAAATTTCATTCTAGTTGAAGTTTCAACATTTAAATTTTCATACAAACCAAAATTTATTAATACATACTCTCTTACCTAATGGTTCAATCTTAATTAGTTGATGATTTCTATTGCACGAGTTCATAAACATTTCATCTTTAACGATTTGGCTGAAAATGAAATATGAATTAGCTGTCATGCACATACAGTATGAAAGAGAGATTCGTAACGATAAATTTGGCTAATATTATGAGTTTACTCTGATGATGGCTACTTGGTAGCTGAATGGTACTCACTATTTTAACAGTTTTTTTTAGTGGATAAGGGTGATTGTTTCTCATGTTTGGTGTTAACATGTTTCATATGAATATATAGGGTATAACGTATCACAAACTTTATCAGTCGATATTCCATGGAAAAATAAGTAGACATGTATAATTTAATTTTTTTGCGGAAACGCTTCCTACGGGAGATGTAGCCTTTCAAAGTTCGGTTTGATAATCGTTTTTGTCTCTGACCATGCACTGATTTTGGCTGAATTTGGATCAAGTGTACTTCTAGAATATATAGGTACCTATTGTTTGAAAATAAAGTCTTCAAAATTGTCCACTGGCGTAGGTAAATACAAGTGGTTGTTGCTTCCCGTTACCTATACTATTTTTAGCTTCGTCGTTCATTTTGGAAAAAGAAATTATTCTTGCAAAATTTTATTAGGGCAGCAGTTTTCGAAATAATTGAGTTGAAGGTTTGGAGAAAATCTAAAATAGCCAACTATGAAAGTAAAATGGATATTAATTTGAACAGTTGTTACAGTAAGCTATTTTTATATTTGGTTAGATGTTAAGTAATAATTTGTATCGTTAAAAGACAACCATAATTATGTCCAGCATATTTATTACTAACACATGAAAGGAATATTCCCCCCATTATACTGGAAAGATACGGACTTTACATACAAATTCAATTAATTCGAAAAAGGCTGATGCAAACGAGGGATCCAAAGAAGGGTCATTTTGAAAAAATATCCAGTAGCGTAGAAAACTGGGCGGGAAAAGGGAAGAAACTCCCCTGTAGCTACGAAACTGTTTTTGTTTCTGGTCAAAATGGCTGCAGAGGTCAGTTACGAAATTAAAATGTTTTTGGAATGGAAGTTGATGAAGATTTAGAATACCAATTTCAATCTATCACAGTGAAAGGTGGGATTGTGACGTTACCATACAGGAGACAATTTCGAGTTGCATGTCTGATTGGATGTTCTGCAAATTCAAGTTGAATTATATCATTATGTCAGTTGCCACTCATCTTCTTGATTATGTCAATTGTCAATGTTAACTATTCGAAGAAATCAAATTAGATCTCACAAAGAAATGTTTAGTTTACGGTCTGAGGCAATGCATACAAACTAAATGATTTGAGAATGATAATTGATACGAATTTGAACATGGAATCTATCAATTTCGAAATTGTTCCGTATATTCTCTCAGATTAATGCAGATTAATCAAGGATCTCAAACAACTTTAGGTATTTTTAAAAACACGATTGGTAATTATTTATGTAAAATTTAAATTGTCCATTGTAAATTACTGCATATAACTATCTGAAAAAAGCTAAATAAAGAATATGAATATATTATCATTATTATTATTATTATTATTCATTAACAATTCGTTAATAAACAAACCACTTCAAAATTTAAAACATTAGTTTATGATGAAACATGTGACGCTGTACATCCCGATATCAGTGCTACAACTAACTTCAGTCATTAATTTGGAATATAATTTAACCTGCACTTTCTGCGATTTTATACATAAGAAAAAAATATCAAAAAAACACTCCCTGAATTGGAAAAATATTGAATGAAAGTCAATATATTTATATGCTCATAAAAAAGGATGACAAGATATTTTACTTTATTACAAAACATTGAAAAAAATCATACATCATTCTTAAAACGAGTCAAAGATAATATCGACAAACAAGAATCACATTATCAGTATTAGTTTGCAATCAAAGGGTATTTAGACCTTGTCTTGTGTTTTGGAATAGCATGCTGTTTCCAAGACACTATCGTCATTCCAGTGTCGAAATTATTATCATAAAATTATATCCAATACTTTTTTTATTCATTATTTTCTTCCAAAAAACCCAGTGTACCTTCCAAAATAAAAAAATTTATGTATGTGTATATCATTACCTGGATTTTTTTAGCAAGTTTCCTGGCACAAATGTTGGACTATAACCACTGCACAGAAAATTTAATTTGGGAAAAGGAACCATGTTCGTGTTGATTTCATTCATATCAAAATTAAGCTTGCCTGAAAATCGTGAACCACTAAACACTCTTTAGTTAACTGATTACATGCATAAAGGATATGCTTAATTACAATACCTAGTAAGATGTAGTAACATATTCACTATAATGGAATTAACATCTTTGAATGTGCTCTTTATAGACATATAACGTTCTGTTTGACCAATTCCTTCATTTCTCTCTGTTATATCTAGTAAAGCTCGATTTTCAATTGGGAATACACATGTTGCATGTTTTATAAGTTCTTGAGTGGCTAACATCATATTGTAAGGAGATGTAACAACATCTTCAGTTCCAGTAGAGTAGACACATGCTACAAATCTGCATGTTAAAAAAGTCACAAAAGTTGTCTAAATTAAACACTTAGATAAAGTTTACCTTTCAGTCGATGGAAAATGGTCGGCTAATAGTTCTAATACATAACTCCCCAATCCGGATCCTGTACCTCCACCCATTGAATATAAAAGTAAAAACCCATGTAGACTATCGCAAACTTCAACATAACGTGTAACTGCTTTGAGAATTTGGTCTTTAAATGTTGGACCGTGACAGTAATACCCTTCAGCCCAATTATTGCCCGATCCAGGATAGCTCGTGATTAATCCTTTTTTGTTGAATATGTTTCTCAGTTGGCTGTTGGTAAATCTCGAAACAACGCTGTCTTCCATGTCTATACAGATAACCTAGAAGCATTCCCAAAATGGATAGTGGGCTAGTGGGATTTTTTTTCCATCTAATGGAACAAATTTTCAGTTGTGCTCCCAATGTTTTATTCCAACTATTGTCGCGTTAGTACCAGCTACTAACACTTTGACTGTTTTACAAATAATGTTCGAGCTTAAATACAATGTCAAATTCACTGAATCAAGTAGACATCTTCATAAGAATAATATTACTGTTAGTATTGTAATTTTCCCTATATAAATTGTAAAATCCATAACTGAATGAATGAACATTATTATTCCCCAAAAATCTGCCTCTGCAAAAAATTCATATCAACTGGAAGTTTATATTTATAATCAAGAATTTTTAATTAATAAAGTTTAAATAAAATATTGAACAATTATAAGTAAGGAACCAATTCGCAGTTAAACTAGAAAAGTGTTGCCGCTTGAATAATCGGTAAATAGTATGCCTGGCAAAGTTATTCTTCCCAAATCATTTGATTTGGTTACTGGTTTATAATTGTTCACATTCTACTCGTATGAGACACTCTTCGCATTTTATTTGATACATTGCCGACCAACAGTCGCTCATTGTATCCACCACAGAATAACTATAATGTATCCAGTCGCCGGCCGATTGTGTCTCATTTGGTGAGATACGGCTCAGATACAATCGGCCGACAGTCAAGATACAAAGTTTCCACCCATTGTATTCCAGTTACTAGGCTTAAGCCAAGCGGCTACCTACTTCACTATACCTTCTTACGAGGAAAATGGTGACTCAGTCGCAACAAATTGGGCTGGTGAGACAGAGAATGGCTATTTAAGAACTTAAGCCAAATGAACGACGAATCACTTACCCAAATTATTTATTGTGTTTTCGAAAGCGTGAATGTATTAAATATAAACTTCAATAGGCTTTAATGAATTAATTTTTGTTGTTATACTGAAGACCTAACTAAATAAGATTGTCACTAAATGGTACTGAGAATTGCAAATAAAATTTGTTGAAAAAGAAAAATCAAGAATCCTCACTGAAGTATAGGAATCTTCCATCCCTATACGAGATTATATAAAATCCCTCAATTAGGAAATACAACCTTATTTCTATTAGTAAATATATGTAATCCATATGTTTATAAATTCATAGGCGATACACAAACAATATGTTTAGTGTTATGACTACCTTCTAATAATATAAACATATTGTTTAGTATAAGCTACACAACAAGGGACCCTGACATGACCGCGTGGGAACCTTGTAACCAAGGTAGTGATTGATAGACCCTTTATATACTAAGATTAGATTAACTAGATCATTCATATTCATCGATTCATTATTGACAGTATTATTATTGATTGTATCATTATCATTGTTATTGTGTGGAGCGAGACATTATGACGTCGAGCTCTACGTTCAGTAAAGTGCAACTCTTTTATAAGTGAGTGTTTCAATTCCTATGCCCTAAAAAGACCACCGATCAACTTATGGCAAACTGTCCCCAGTCATTAAGAGCTGATCCCCTCACCACCTCAATACTGTATATTGTATAATAGAGATAAAAATACAAAACATACACATCATTCATGAAATTTTATGCTCTCCTAAATTGAAGTTGGAAACATTTTCTCGAAACTGCACAGGAAAACCAAACCAAGTCATGCATTTTGCTTGTTTTTGCAAACTTATGCGCATTTAAAAAAATCATATCTCCCTACCTATTGAAGATAGAAGAAAATTGTGAATATAAGGTTACAGAAAATGTCATGCTCTAAAAAATTTGTTACCCAAGATACTTTAGCCGAAAATAACATGAAAATGAGATATATTATTGGTTAAAACTAGATTTTGCCATGATTGTCGCTAGTTTTTGCTTTCCCACATCCTGATTAGAGCAAAGGTACAGGGTACAGACGAGAATAACTTTTGACCAACAGTTTTTTCAGCTTTATCTTTTAGATTGGTTTTTGCAGTCTGAGAGCGCTGATTTTTGTCTCCCTCTTCACTCCTATATGTAGTGGTATAAGTTATAAATAGCTTCCATTGTTGCAGTTAGACAAGACCTGTAATTAGGCTAGTACTGTTGATTTCTCAAACTTCTCTTCTTCGAGGGTAACATTTGATGGCTAATACTTGCAAACATTGAATTTTTAGTGTGTACCTATTTTGAATTTTTTCCTCACTTAATTAAATTTTAGGTCTCAATACACATAATTATTCTCAGTTAAAATTTGAACAATTATGATATGAAAATACTGATTCTAATTAATTTCTTGACTACCAGTGTACAGTTTTCCACTTAGTTGGATAATTCCTTAATGTATGAATTTCAAAGGTTTCTACTCCTTAGCACGAAAGATAAACACCATTTCACACTTAACTTCATTTGGGACCTCAGTGAAGCCACAAAAAACCTGCTATAGCATCAATCTGTAAATAAACGGCTCATTTTTTGTATTGACTGACTTTAAATAGTCTGTAACATATTGTTAATTACCTAGACACATTTAAAGAAATTTTATTATGTACCATTATGATGGCAAAACTTTGATGTTGTATGATGAAATTCTGGAAGTTGCTCTTCCAATGACTTTTGATCTTCACTTCATTAGAAGGAATAACAAACAAGTGTATGAAGAAACTCCTTTATGGACATTTAAATATTTTATAAATTCCAAGGAAAACCTTGTTGAAATGAAAAATGGGTTGGTCTAATAATACACAGTACATGTAAATTATCATATATAGCTATAATAAAAATTTGTCAACTTACCCTAGCTTTAACACGGTTTTTCTTTAAATCATAGAGATTTCGAAAAGTGCTTTGTTTATTTTCAGTCTGTATTTCAAAAAAGCTTGAAAATGATTGTTGTAGATCAGACTGATGAGGACTAAGCTTGTTTGTTTTCTTCATGGTCTTATCTAGATTATTTGTTGATATTTCTATATTGTATTCTTTCAAAATTGAGGGCCACAAAGATCCACCAATTTGATTTCCACACTGACCAACTAAAACTCAAAGGTAATTAATATTTGATGACTTTCACAACACCTTTAAATATCACCTTGAATAACTATGAATTCACTCATTTCTTTATAAAATCATAAAATCCGGTAAGTTTGGAATGCACATCATAAATTCGTTAAATTTCGTTTGTAAACAATAATCATCCTCATCATTACAAACATAAACAAGTATGTCAATTATCTCTATTTGAATTTACCCACAGAATATAAAGAATTCATAGAGACAAACTAGTTACGGCCTGACCAAGAAGTCTAGAGACAGGAGGCTTCACATTTCCGTGGAAGGGATAAGTATAATAATATTAATAATGTCTTTTATGTGTGCGAAGAAGGATGTTATTTTTAAGGTGAGTAATATATTTTGACAAGAGTAACAGTTCTATTCCTCTCTCAAATCAGAATACTTAGTAATACTGCTTGCGATTCCGGGAAGAAATCGTTTTACCAATTCGTGATCCAAGCGCTAGCTGTAACTGAGCGAGGGACTACGAGTTTGGTGACGCGTAAGAGACTCATGTCAACCATAGAGTTTCCAGACCTGTATGTACGACCGTGTCCAAACGCTATAACATTTTTTGTAATTTGCCTCCATTTTGATTTTCTAATAGACCCATTAACGAACGCAACGTCATCACTTGCCGTGTCTTAATATCCAAAAAAAGCACGGAACTTTTTACATTTTTAGGATGGCGAGCTTGATGCGGAATTATCTTGTCATCATTATGTCAGTTTAAATGACAGTGTCGAGCATCAACAACTCAAGAAGAGAAAGTCATCGACGTGTCCAGTGGAAGAATTGATTTCAGCTAATACACAATATGGTTTAGATATTTGTACTAATAGTCGTTTTCTAGTGTTATTGCTCTTTCCAGTAGAGACGAAACTAAAATTACGGAAACAAAAGCGATCACAGAACCACTGAATCAAATTTTGACTTTCAAAATTAAGATGTTACCAACCACCATAAAAATCCCTAAATGGACTAAATTAAACATTTTTGTTTAAAAACGGCATAAAAAGGGCAAATTACAAAAAATAGTATAAACAACTCGTTTCCTAAGACCTTGAAGCACTCATTCTTTAAAAGAACTCGTGGCTTCGCCACTCGTTTTTTAAACTTGAATTCGTGCTTTAAGACGAGTCTTAGGAAACTCGTTCTTTAATATACTATTTTGATGGTGGTTCAAAAATTTTAAAATATATTCAGACCTGTCAACGATGGGAAGTTTTAAAGAATAGAGTATAGTTCATTACACAAATTGTCTGACAGACGGTGGTCTGCTAGTGGGGGTCGCAATATACCTTTCAAGTCTACAAGATGCACTGAGAGATTTGAAAGAACTTAATTCATCCTCGGTAACGCGTTGAGATATTAATGGAATTCAAAAATACGTAAAATGAAAATTTGAAAGTATTTTAATGGCATCTTCATGGTTCAAAATTTTGAACGTCGTTTTTCAGACAGGAAATTCTTCAATAGTCGTCGAAATTGAAAATCATGATGGACTTCCTCCGGATCTGCTACTCGAATTCCATGGGATGATACTTTCTGTGAAAGTAAGTCTTTGCCGTTTTTCGACAATGAAGATGAAGATTATGTAAGCGGTACAAATGATGAAGCAGAATTCATAAGAAATAATTTTTTGGTCATCGCAGGAATAACCAACCGATTTCTATGGAAATTTGCAACATTGGAGGAAAAGGAAATTGAAGATATTACTGCACGCTTAGTAGAAAAATGCGATACCGATGTTTCCGAAGTATTGGCGAGTGAAATAATTCATCTAAAGCATATTTAGAATCAAAATCTTTCTCCATTCGATGTTTTGAATTCCATTTGCTCAAACGTTTGAACACTCCTAATATTTGCGTAGCTTTAAGAATATTTTCCATGTTACCCGTTAGTTTTGATACTGCTGAGCATTTGATAAGAGAAATATAAGGCGAAGCAAATATCTGTAAGATATGAGATATGCAGAATTTTCTTATCAATTCTACTATACTAGCTGTTGAGACTACGCCCGCAGAAACAGCTCATACTCGTAGAAGAAACTTGTTTTTACTTAAAACCAGAACATTTCTTAGTCAGTTCTATTGAAATATATAAGAACTGGGAAGCTGTCATTGAATAAGTACTGTCGAGTAATTGCAAATCATAGTAATACTCTAACCTACTATCCTTACTTCAAAACGATTGAACTTCAGATGAATGTGCGTGAATAGTTGATATGGTAGCACATCGAATCGCATTCTGTTCATCCATGATCTACTATCCTTTCAGAGGTTTATATTTTTATATTTACAAAAATATAAAAATTTGATGGGACCAAATTGGTGTAATTGGTAAACACCCTGGACTAGACATCCAGTGATGTGGGTTCGAATCCCGCCTATGGTTCAATGTTTTACGTTAATTCATCTTTATAATCCTATGTTAAATTATCTGAGTTATCTATATATATTTAGGACATTTTGGCTCATAAAATAGAAACAGTGTTAAATGAAGTGAAAAATGTTTACGAATGATATATCCATTCTTTGTTTCTTCCAAGAGGAAGTTGAATTCGCCCTCAAAAAGATAAAAAGTAACTACTTATATTTTTTTCCTTTTGTTCGGAAATCGGATAATCTGGATATTTTATTACTAATTTTCTTTTAAATGTATTAACAGCTTGAAGATTAGACTCTATTATTTGTGATCAAGTACGTTTCAAAAGTGAGTTCTAAGGAGGGGCCCGTAAGTTTGACCTTGTATTTTCCCTGGGCCCCGTATTTTCCTCTATGAACCTGCAGAGCACTCGGCATAGGACCAGAGAGATGTAAGAATAGAGAGCGCTAGTCCCATAAAAGCCTATGTTAATCGAGTGACCGGGATTGAAAAAAGAGAGTAGTAACCGATTTCTCCCCTCCAACACATTTTTTTCTCCCGTACTCTATGCGCGGCATTCACAATTCGTTCTTCCGACGTCGAGTCTTCCGCTAGTGTAGTTCGTCCCAGAGAGATGTAAGAATCTCTCTGGTTCGTTCAGAGAACAATTTTATGGTATGGGAAGCTTGGTAACTCATTCATCCCCACTCCGCGGCTCTAAATTAATTAAGTCCGGTCACTAATATATCCTTTAGCGCTCTCTATTCTTACATCTCTCTGCCTAGGACACAACATCAAACGGAATAATATTGAGTACATGTAGAATGAAATTATCTCTTAAACTTGATTGGTTGTTAGTGATAGGAATGAAATGTAATAGCTAATTCATAAAATAATCATAGTTATTTAGATTTGTAAAAGCATAGAATAGTATCTTAGGCATTTAATTAGCTAGCAACCGATCCAATGTTTTCTGCAGTTTTAATTGGATTTCAAAACGTAAGTCGGCTGCAGATGCATTTCATTACTCAAAGTCATCTATTCTTTTCTAAATTACATGGAACACTAATTAACAAAATAATTTAACTTTTGCCTTACTTTTATTATTCATTCAGCAAAGAAAAAAATTTCGTTTCCTTAAGAAACTTGGTGAACTCCAATAAATTTCGATATCAGACTTACAACCAATTGCGAGTTTGATAGTTTTTTACGTAAAATTGTCTGAGAATTGAGGAAAACTGCTTAGAATTTCCTACTGGGGTCGTTTGGATACATTTTAGGCAATAAAATAGTTTTTATTAAAGAAAAATTGTCAAAAAATCTGAAAAATTCTGGAAAACAGTGAAAATTTTGGTGAAATTGGTCTAAAGTCACTACCGGACCATTTTCGCCTTGAAGTAGACACATTTTATGAGAGTTTTAGCCAGGTTAGTTTGGGAAATGAATTAAAAAAAAACTTTTTTTCCCATTTTCCGGATTTTCCTTGCAAGATATCTCTAATCTGACTGCAGCGTCGTATTCTACGGAAATTTTCCGATCGATGTTGTGCTTTCAAAACATTTTTTAGGCTGATTTTCTAATATTTTACGATAAGACGAATTTTATTTTTTTACTTAAAAAAGGCCAAACAAAACTTTACTATGTTCTCCTCGGCGCAATATCGACACTTGAGACCCGAAATTTCGGGAATCGTCATATTTTTCAATGTAAAAAAAAAGGTAGGATATACTTTCAGGGCGATCCCCAAGGGTGACCTGGGAACGAGTGCTGATTTCATATGGAATGCCTCATATGCAATTATTGGAAAATACGTAAGTAGTTTAATGGGTTCTCTGTTTTTATCTTGCCTCATAATTTGACATTTTCTAAAAGTGTAGAAGTGTAGATTGATAGCGTTATATAATACCATTTGGAGAAGAATTTCTTACTGTTATGAAATATACATTTATTTTATGCAGTTCTTGTATTTGTATTCTTGAACCATTTGTAAATGTATGTTATGTCTTGGTATTTTGGTTCTTTAATACTACTAAAAATAAAATAAAATTTATTCTTTTTGACGTTTCGATATTTTACTCTTGCACACACGGCCAATCCAATGTTTTCTGCAGTTTTAATTGGATTTAAAAAAACACCAGTCAGCTGCAGATGCATTTCATTAATCGAAGTCACCTATTCTTTTCTAAATTACATGGAACACTAATTAACATAATTTTTGATAAAGATAAACATATATTATCGAAACGTAAAATAAAGAGAAGTCTAATTTTATTTTTAGTCACAATAAAGAACCAAAATGCCAAGAAAACAAAACATATAGCGCTATGATAGGCAAATTTCGTTTTTAGAAGTTAGTAGTGTTAGTAATAAGCACTGTTGTGAAGTAATGGACTACTTCTTAATTTGTTATTATATATTGCAGCAAGATGAACAAACAATCTTTGTATCAAATTTATGTCTTAATATTTGAGAAACTGGAAATAAAAACTTCTGTCAAAATTATCAACATAACCGATGCAAATTAATGAAAGTATGGGGGCTACAGGATTTTGGTGGTAACAAGTTACCGACAGATGTTTCAACTATTTTCCTCAATTCGACAGGAGTACCCATCGAAACTTCTTTGTTCATTTTATTCAAACATGTGATCAAAATTAAAACAACTTCAAAAGAAGCGCAATGAAATTTGACTGTCAAATTAATAGAACTTTCAAATGAATACTTCAATAGTAATGTATGTTTTCAATCAAAGAGAAAAACCCCAAACTAAAGATTCAGCAAGTAAATTTAAAATATATTAAAATACATTTTGAAAACTCAGAATAGGAAAACTAGAATAGAGTACTCGTTTCATTGGGCGTTCTAATCAAACCAATATAAATATACTATTATAATACTGTGAGACCACAGATTATGAAAATTAATTTGAAGTCATACTATAAAGAAACTCCAAAGCGCACCGACAGCGTGAATTATAAACTTGAATGAAAATGTCACATTGAAAATTCTAATATAGGGCATATAATAAAATAACTGAATATGGATTTGATTTTGCTTCATTAATCAATAATATCCGGATCAGATATTAAGTAGGTATGAATTAGAAGCTTTTGCTGCTATTCGTTACTGAGCGAGATGGCTGCCGAATTTGAGAATGGTTTTTGGATATGGGATGAAATAAATGACGGTTTAAACTTTACAAGACATGAGTGAGCAATTATGAGATTCCCTTTTTTCATGTAGACATAATGCATGTGTTATTTCTAGGAAGGATATCCGAGACAAAGAATCACTCAGAACAGTACAAGCTTCTACATTAAGTACAACTGCCGGACCTGCAGTCGGACAACATTATGCTGCAATTCATTTCACAGTATTTTTGAACAATATTATCCAAGTATGTATTTGCCTACACCTATGTCAGCATACATATAATTTAATTACGTTCCATGATTATTTCAATCAATGTACAAAAGTATGCAACTATACAGTATTTCAGACATATTATATAAACTCCTTCAAATTATGAAGTAAATTACAAGAGAAATTCAGATATCATATTTAACCTGAACTGTCATGAAAATCCAAACCACATGTAGTTCCCCAGAAATACTATCACATCTACAGAACGAAAAATAAATAAAAACCTTACAGAATTAATTGTAATAGTTCTTTGGATTTACACTCTTTAACCTGCTTTGAAGAGTTATTTAGATTATAACCTATAGTTCTCCTTTTTATAGGGGTATTGTATAATTTCACTTCAAAAATGTTATAATCTACCTATTTTGGAAAGGAAACGCTTAATAGCTTAATGTATCAATATATTCAACAAAAATGCGTGAATTTTATTGTAAATTCTATCTAAAGCCTCGCTCTGTTCTGTCGTCAGAAATAATTCAACTACAGCGCGACATAAAAGTGGGAATGAAAAATAGTCTATTGCTATTGGTCACAGAAAGTGCCTCTGGCGACAGAACGAATCTTAAAGTTCGCCTGTTCATGGTGGATAAAGTTGGATCAGGGTTCCGAATATACATATTATTGAAAGTATGTTGTCAGGATGTCAGGGTTAGGTGCCATATCGTTCAAACACGGTCGTATACGTGCCAGCGAACATCCCTCGACTCATGCGCCACCCTTTTGGTACTACGCAACAGATGACGCTTAGCGGACTCGCTTCTCACATAGGAAACAGTCTCGAGTTTCCAGACCTGTATATACGACCGTGGGTATAACAAAACTGTTTCAATAGGTGACTACAGTATATACTATTATGGCGTCCTTAATTATAATTTTGCGCGTCATCAAGGACTCTACAATATATCCTGGTACTCGATGTTACCTCTCCCTTGCCGCACTGGTGTATACCCGTGTCCCGCTTCAGTGCATTGTTTATTGAGCAACTGACAGAACAAGCACGTTGCATTCTTTCCATCTCGGATAAGGTTAATCTTGATAATATTACGAAGAACGAAGATGACCGACGAAATAGTAAATTTCCAACATCCACAGGGAGTTTTATCCAAAGAGTTCTATATATAGAGTAGATTACTAAGCCTTTCACTGGTAAAGTTGATGGACATACTGCGCTCTCACTCGCACGATGTGCGCGCGTTATACTTATTCTTGTATTCTTATACTCTTGTGATAGAAGGGGAGACCGTTGCGAGTGAGAGCGCACTACATGTGCGAGGACAGAATGTCCGACTACTTACCAGCGCTTTCCTATGCTTAACACACTACTTGTCTACTCTATATATAGAACTCTTTGGTTTTATTAATTCGACAGTCCACGGCCAACAAAAATTAAAATATTGATGTTATTCTTGACACTGCAGCTGAGGCATTGATTGTCAATTTGGCATCTTTGCAAAATACTAGTGGCGAAGTTCGACCGGCGCTTGCTTTTCCAATCACGGGGTCAAAGGAATCGTTATCCATTGCATAATGCTTTTACCATTAATTGAATGCATTCAATCATTTAGGGCATGCGACTATGTGGGGAAGCAACTGTTGTTAAATTGTTTTCAAATTGTAAGGTGTTATCTTTCAAAAGATTGTCTAGATATGTACACAGAAATGGAGGCGAAACTCATTTCATTCTCGATTCTCTAAGCATTTTGAAACTAACAATATCGTAACTACCTATCCCTTATTTGCAAGATGCTCTACAAATTATACACGTTTTAAATCAAACACATCTTACTTTTTTTCAATTATCATTATGTAGCAATTTAATAGTGAGAATAATACTCACATATTTCAGTAAGTTCATTCCAACAATCAATTTTTTTAGGGACAATTTCGTAAATTTTACAGAAGAAGAGTTAGAACTACGGAAATTGATGTGGTTACGATACAAGATGTGAAAGATGTTGTTTTATTTACAGCAGAACCTGAAGATTTAACAGTGGAATTCGTGAAATTCTTTCATCTACCAACAATGGATTATTTCTTAAGAGCTGCTGCTATATATTTTCAATACTATTTTCAAGTGAGTCTTTTTGTAATTAAAATCTACATCAAGCAAAAATTTTATGCAGATACTGTATAAATTAGATATAAACATAGATTTCTGAAGCTAATTTTATGACAAACTCCTAGGCAGAACTTAACATAGTCATAATAATCGTTTCCAACGGATTAATTATTATTAGCAGTGGCGGCTGTTACTAAAGGGCATAAGGGCACGTTCCCACCCAACCACCAACGTGCCCACTCAACCACCAAGATAAACAGAAAGAAATTCGCATGTAATTCAGTGCATTATTTTATTCCTCACGCATGCGCATGAAATTTTAACGCTCAAAACTATGTGCCGGGGAACGTTGTGAAATGTACCTATTTCAAGTATGATTCGGCTGACTACGGTTATCTTCGCCATGCACGCCTATACCGTCGGTTTGGGGCACAAAGCATCGTATCTCCAGTAAACGTCTTGCCTTCATAGTGTACAGTGTGTGAATTCAATTCGAAGACGTGAAATGATGATAGAAGTTAATTGTGTGTAAAATCTTTTAAAAAAACATGCTATCGTTTCCAGTAACAAATAAACTAATTTGTTTTATGTGTTTAATTTTTAAGAAAGAGGTAAGTGCGTGGAATAAACAAGAGTTGAATGATTTAAAACACATCGCAGAGAGGGCAAAGAAACACGAAAATTCCGTAACTCACATGAATGCATAAATGGATTTCAGTGTTCTAGACAAAGTGGACATACGTGAACAGTTAGACAGTGCATATTTGCTACGTTGAAAAAAGTAAAAAAAAACGTCATTTATTGCGCCGGTTAATTATGTGTATAAAATTTTGCGGTGCCTTTGAATTGGCGTTACGAGGCCATGATGAGACATTGATGTCGGAAAATCCAGGTATTTATTTAGGTTTAATCAACTTTGCAGCTGAATTAGACGCTGTGCTTGCAATACCTATAAAATTTTCGGGTTCACAAGTGTTTAAAGACGTCTCGAAAACTTTTCAGAACGAATTTCTAGATGCTATGTTGCAAATTTACAAGCAGGAAATATTAAAAGGAATTAAATTTGCAAGGAGCAAGTAGTTTATTAAAACATTTGAATTGCCCGGACTTTCTCTATTGGTTGAAAATATTTCATTTCATCATGCCATGTTGAAATATTATTTAATCAGACTCAAAAGCGCAGGATTGACAGTGCTCAACTGCGAAATGCAATTGAACAATTCCAACAACAAATTATTCGAATTAGGAATTCTACTGACCATGACAATCAAGAACGCAATAATGAAGAACGTGCTAGGACAAGACAAAAAACGACAGATGGAGATAACAGAGCTGTTATTGCAAAGGAAGTATGTAACACCATTTTAAGCCAACTTAGAGATTTTTTCTCTCGAGCCGCTACTGGTTCACTATGAGCAGCAGATGCTCCAATAATAATAACGTCACTTGGAGTTAATGGTAAGTGATGCCACCGACACGAGAAAAAATGTGGCGTCTAGTCTCGCTTGGATTTTGTCTCGATCGTATGGTCGGGACGGAACAAAACCAGTCGAGGCGAGACTAGATATGTCGAGACTCCGTCTCGAGTTTTTAATTAACGTTTCATAAAGCTGTCATTATCATTTGTCAAAATAAAATAACTATTTTTTTCTAATTCGTTGTCTATGTGCATTATTACCGAAAGTGGGCGTATGGAAAGCTATTTTCACCAAGGTGTATATCTATGTTTAAGAAATGTGGGATGCGATGTGAACGCGTTATTGCTGTGAAAATTGACAAGTTGGGGAACTGTTCTCATAGTCTTGACCAAGGTATGAGAGAATGATTTGCGTAGGTATTATATAGGTGGGGCAGAATGGAAGGGCGTTTTTGGAACGGCTAGTACAAGCGAAGGGGACTCACCGTTTGTTAGTTAAAATGGTTATCTGGACAAGAGGTCATCGTGCGTTTGTAGCATAGTCATCTTAGAATAGAGGTATTGAGGTGCATTTTTCTTGCAACCGTTTAAGAAAAAACTACTGATGCTCGGCCCACTCGAAGCGCGACGCACCCGTTCTTTCAGGTTCGCGTTGCGTCGATGATTTCTGCCCAGTATTTATTTACGCGCAGTCCATAGAGTGGGTGTAGCGTGCGAGAAAGAGGGGGTCGATTATTATGATTATTTATCCCTAATTTTCCTTAAACGGTTACATACAGACTACATTGGCCTTATGGAGCTCAATACCTCTATTCAAAGATCTCCATCGTTTGTAGTGGAGGAGTATTGCGAATCGGGCGACTCGATAATGTGCAGCGGCGGTTTCACCAACGCTTCAATATTGGTCGGAACTGTTCCGAACGTGAGACAATCAACGGATGGGTACAGAATTTTAGAACGACGGCATCGGCAATGAATCCGGAACCTCGAGTCTCCGAAGTGTAAGGACACCAGCTTCCGTAGAAAGGGTGAGACGAGCTATAATTCAAAGTCCGGAGCTGAGAGAACTTTTTGATCCCAGAATTGAATACAATAAATGTTTGGCTCCAACAGGATGCTGCCACACCACATACAGGCTCAATGGAAGTCGCGCGTCGTATTTTCGAACGATGCTGTTCCGTAGCGCCCTCGTTCCCCAGACCTCACAGCGTGTAATTATTTTTTGTCGAGAAACCTAAAGGTTTAACCTTGAAATATGCAATAGTTGGAAGAAGTCATCACAAGAGAAATTAGGGCAATCAATATCGACTTGTTGGAGAGACTGTTGCAGTACTTTGAGCAGTGCATCGCAGAAAACGGACTTCATCTGCCTGATAGATATCGTTTTCAGAACATAATTTTCACTTCTTCATGGTTAAATGGTTATATCTAAGCTTTCATTTTATGTAATAACAATTTTTGTTAGTTACAGAAATTCGGCATCTACGCCGCATGTGTGTAGTGTGTATAACTCGTGTATGCTCGCTATCATGTATCGAATATTTGCCAAGTTGCTCGCAGAATAACAAATAATCGCGATTCGTCGAATACCACTATACTGTGTATGGTCAGAAAATGCAGTGCTGTGAACTGAGGTATAATCGAAACAAGATCGTATTTAGCTTTTCTTAGAAAAAATATAACAGAGATTCTTGACCCAGTTATGGATGATATATACATTCTCGGGAAATAGGTCACACTAACACTTATGCTTTATATTTTCTTGTCTTTACGTACGTTTCGGTCTCACGACCATCATCAGAAGACTTATTATGTCTAAAACTGGAGTAGTTAAAACTAATTGTATTAAACAAAGCGTCCTTATCGCACTGATTTCAATTAAAATGCCACGTCGCCGAAACGAACAGAAACACGAATAATCGAAACTATAACACTTCAATGTTAAATTATAAAATATCAAGAATCCACTGTTAAGCAGAACTTTCAATAAATGGGTGTTCATGCCAACAAAGACTGTGAACTACTAGAACGAGACTATTAGTTTAAGCATTCACTTTCAAACCAGATGTTAGATTTATGAGCTAATAGAAAAAGGTTTCAGTTATAGGAGATATACTTGACATTCTACCTAAAATATACTTTTAACGTTATAAAGAGGCATGTAGGAATTTGCAAGAGTTTTTATTTAATTAAGTTGGTATAAATATGACTCAGAGTTTGTATATCTGTCCTATGATTTACATATTTGGAGTCATGTTTTATGTGAATCATTAAGTGTTAATGCGACTTATTTCCCGAGAATTTATATATAACTTAGAAAAAATAAACTACGTTGACACTTTTCGCGATTTCAGCTTTTCTTTACCATTGTATTCTCTCATCACACACAGTAGAGTTTAAAAGTCAAGATAAAACGAGACGAGGTCTTCATCTCGTCTGTTCAAAAATCGAGGCGAGACAGATCCTTTATATCGTATCGTGTCGCTGCACCACTATTTTTGTCTGTCCGCCCTCCCATTCTTTTGGAAATCAGTTCGCTCTTAGATAACTCAATAGATTTCAAATTTAGTTGAAAAATTAAAGTTAATTAAAATTGCATGTCATGTTGTGATGGTGAGTTAAATTTGTCTTTTGACCCTTCGAACATACAATTAACTATACTTTATTATATATAGTCACAGTAATAATTAATTATTTGATCGATCAATATATTATTTTTACGACAAGAATGATGTGACATCATACTTGGTTACTCATTTCACCATTTTTATTAAGTAAGTACATTCGTCAAACCAGGTACATTTCATTTTTATAGTTGGTAACACATTACAGAGTTGCCGATATAAATTGTACAATTTCTGAGTTGAATTGATACTTTTGACAGTTCATATATTTGTTGTGAATCTGAATTTTAATAGAATTAAACTTCGAAACTACTGAAACAATTCTTCCCAGGACACGTGTGCTGTGCAAATTGCGAAACGTGTACTTTCATTTTTTTACATCAGTACATTAAACTGAAAAATGAATGTGTAAATACGTCTATTTGTTTGTCTCGACCATACATGGATCTTCGAAGATGGTACTGTAGGTCATTCCTGGCAAGATTCTAGCACTAAAACTCTGAAAACGATGAATGTTGATAAATTAATGTGATGTATCGTACTTAATCCTGGTTGTAGAGATTTTATTCCTAGAGAAGAACTAATATTTTCTTCAAAAACAAAGGATATTGATCATCATGGTTAAATGTATCAATACCACTTCCTAAATTGGTTTGAATTTCAGTTTTTAGTGAATTTAGAAGAATCATCACCCTTATAAGTAGCAGCTAATTATGTTACCTGGAAAATATGGGTAACGAAGTGCTTCCTCTGCAATAACCTCAAGTTAAAACAACAATTTTAATACTCACAATAGCAAATTTATTACAAATAAATGATATCGATTCAAACCTATACGTATCCTGTTCTGAAGTTTAATTTTTATACCTACATTTGAAACTATTAGTTATCAGAAGTACTATTTCTTATATTGTTTATGAACCTCTTGTGAAATATATGCAAGATGTAACCGAAATGAATCTTGTCAAGAATATTTTCTTTCAACTTCCACTCGGTTTTCATACAACTAAGTGATAAACGTGATGGAACCAGTAAGTAACCTCTTTATTCCATATTTACCCATATATCAATATCATAAGTATGCAACAAAAAATAAAATACACTCTTACATGATCCAAGATAATCTTTCAACTTGTATGGTTCCAAAAATGGATTCTAACTCCTACTAAACTAGTGTTACTGAGATAATCGTAAGTAGATTTGGAAATCGTGCATTGATTTGAATATTTTGATAATCGGGTATTTTGAATGTTTGTTTCCACAAATAATAATGCTTACTTGTATGGATTAATAGGTAATATTGACTTGAACCTGAAAGTGAATTTTCTAAATCTTCACCTAATTTTTTCAGGTGGAAGTAGAAACAGTATGTAGGTTTCATACTTACTTTATTTTCTTAAAACATTTGGTAAACACCAATAGTTTGTCAATTACATTTAAGATTATAAATAATCTGTCTTATTTGATATAATAAGTAAAGAATCAAATCGTTATTTGCAACCAAAAATATTGAAAACCTGCCTAATCTGACAACAATGGCTGTCCTTGATCCATGACGTCACATCATTCTTAACGAAAATGACCTATACTATGCAATTACGACAATAATAGATATATTTGATGATTCATAAGTTTTATTTCTCAAAAGATATGGGATCACATTATAGAAAGACGAGAAGAAGCAAAAACAAAACTAACCCAACCAATAGTGTATGTATTGGAAGATGTAATAATGGATAATTTGAAAGACTTGCGGAGTATTCTATCAAGGGAATATCATCGTCTAACATGTGGCATCGATGATGCTATAGAAGGTTATCATATGAATAACAAAAATAATACATCAACTTCGGAACAAGATAGAAGATTATTTGAAGGTTTGATGTCTGCAGCTGTGAGAGTAATATGGTGCACGTTGCAGAGGAAAAATTTCCATCTCATAGGTGAATAGAACATTAAAAAAAAATATTCAATCGATTTAGAGATGCATATATCAACATATTCACCACTTTAATATCTCCCGAAATAAATAATGCATGTGCCATTGTTAAAACAGCCAAAAGCCTCAAGTTTTCAAGAATCTAGAAGAATTTGACTATAATATACGGGGTAGCTATTATGTATAGAAACGGTCAAATATCTCGAGAACGGTTTGAGATACCTTAATGAAAAATTGTACATTAACACAAGGAAACGTTTGACACTTTTTGGGTATACATCTTTACATTTTTTCTTGTCGCATATTTGAAATCCAAGGCTAATTTGTTTTTTTTAATGGCAACACTGCTTGAATTTGGCATCGTTGCTAAGATGATATTTTCGGGTTTGAACGATGTAAATATTTAACGTTTTTTTCCAAAATGTATCAAGGAATGGGAAAAATGTTTTTCGATCTCTTTTGGGGTAAATACATTTTCATTCAATGAAGTACATTCGAATAAAAACATATCAGTAAGACAACAGTTTCAAAAACCTCGAAAAGATTCAATGATACATGTCCACAATTACGAAAACAAAAAACAGTAAGCACAAATTGGGAACATTTTTAAATAAAAAATTAATTACTTAAGGTGTTCAAAATGTCCATCATTAACTTCCTGGCAGTAACGGATGCGTCGAACGAAGACTTAAATTGCGTTTTCCCACAAAATAGGAGATATATCGGCAATTTCTTATCAAATTTGGAATTTGAGATCCTCTGAAATCCGGTGGTGCCAAGTCTGATGACCTTGCCGGTCATTCCATGGTTGGTCATCTACCGCTCCATCGGTTTTGGAAGAGTACTGTGAATAAACCACAACGGCATGTTTTAGATACCACTAACCATTCAAACAAAGTGTTGCTACATCCGGGAAAATAATATTTAAAACTAACACGTTCCCTGACAAGGCACATTTGCTTGTTTTGATTATGAGGCCATGTAATATTTAAGTTTTTCCCCCAGAGGCCGTTAAATACGTAAGAAAATTGAAACAAACTTGAAATTCACAAATTGACGTTAACAGTTCTCAAGTGTAATCAAATATTTCATCCGTCTTCCCTAGATTCATATTCTAATACATGTTACATGTATTTACCCCAAACGAAACCGAAACACTTTTTGGCCATTTATTTTAATCTGTTCTAGAAAAATCATATAATATTTACATCTTTGAAATTGGAAAGGAATGCTCTTTTCAACGAAGCCAATTTAAGCACTGTTGCCATTGGAAATAAAATCAAGTTAGCCTTGGATTCCAAATATGCGACAAGAGAAAAAATTACAATATACCCAAAAAATTTTTGTGTACTCTCCTAATATTTACGTTAAAATTTTCGTTATAATATCACAAACCGTTCTCGAGATATTTGGCCGTTTCCATACAAAATAGCGAACATGTATATTTTATTTTATTTATTTATATTATTTTATCTTATATTCCTGACGTATATAATAAAGCCATATAATTTAGAAACAATAATAACAATTATCTTGGGAATTCTCTTATATGGGTACTTTGGTAAATAAAAGTTGTTCAGTATAAACCCAATATTTTGAATTTCTCAACATTTCACGCAGGTCAGAAGAGGTACCAAAATCCGGAATACTAGTATAATAGATTATTTTAGATCTGTAGTATGTTATATTATCATTGAACAATGTAACTTCATTAAACAAATTAAAAAAAACTATAATCTTCATGTTTTTAATTTTCCAGAAACAGAATTGAATCGTTTATTAAGAACTAAAATCTTCAATCTAGTTGAACATCGAAAAATACAAATAACTACCTACAACACATTCCCTTCGGAAAAGAGATATCTTATAGGATCCTCTTATCATAACGAAAGAAAACTAAAACATAGGTCACCTGCAGCGCAAGAACTAATTTTTGGAGAGCAAGATTATAAAATGCTAGCCATAGGGGTTTGCCAAATAGAACAGTAAGTGTTTGCTTCAAAAATGTTATAGTTTTGCTGCTGACCCCGAAAATGTCTTGTCTCGTTTTCAGCAATTAATAAAATGGTAGGGACGGAGATGAAGCGACACGGTGAAGTAGGTGATAGGATTATAAGAGTGTGCTCTAATCCCGCACATAAACTCAGATGGTTGAATGTAAATGTAAAATATATTGAAGAAAATAGAAATATTATTATATACAGAGTGTACGGAAATGTACAACGACTGAATACCTGTGGTATTTGGAAACTTTCTTTATTTTGTATTTAGTACCTACCTAGCCGATTCTAGGAAACCCAAATTTCTATAATCCCTTATTGGAAACTTTCTTTATTTCGTATTTAGTTACAAGTACCTACCTAGAGCTGATTCAAGGAAACCCAAATTTCTATAATCCCCCCAATAACCTGTAAATATTATAAAATTCCGGCTAAATGAACAATGAAAGAATATTTTGCTGATCTTAAATATGGATTATTGCAGGTTGTTATGATAACAATAAAGGTTTAAGTACCAAGTATATTTTCTTCAGTTCAGTTCATTATTTTGAAGGTGATAGATCTAAGATGAAATTTACAAGAATGATAAGCCAGCGAAAGACAGAGCAAATCGTTTGCGAAAACAATTTTAATTATTCAAGAGGTGTTTTGTTGAAAAGCAGCGAAGAAAATGGACTTGTTCATCAACTAACTGCAACGCCAAAGTCTACACCATTGGATCTAATTGTACATTATCGAGACAAATAGGCGAACATAGTAATGCTAGCGTGGACACTTAAAATTGAATCGACAAAAGTAAACGATATTTGCAAAAGAAAAGCAACAGAAGAACTAAACCTTCAAAAATGATTCATAAAGAAGTAGAAATTTCCCCTGAACTAACTCAATACACTGTTCACAACAGACGTTACATACAAAAGGAACTCTTGGGCGTCAACTTCCAAAACTACCTCAAACGCAAGAATATATGCAAATTTTACTCAATTGAGTTTAAAACTTAGAAGGACGAATTATTTTTGCTGAAATGATCAAATCGACAATATTGTAATGTTTTCAACAACTAATTTAATTGACTTATGCAGCGACGTCATTCTTATTTTAGTCCAGATGTACATATCAGTGCATATTTACAAAATCGACATTTACATATCGTTATTATTTTGTCTCTTGCCAAATAAGACACAAAAAACATACCACTGCCTTTTACATCATATTTTGCGGACAAGTCAATTGTTCTCGATTTTCAGTTTACTCAATTAAAGAAACTTTTCCACCATCGGAAATTATATGATGCAGATTTTATTTGGCGCAAACATAGTGGCGTAAAATACAAAATTTGGGTCTGTCCATGGAATATAAAAACAGAAATCGGAAAATGGTTGAACCAGATCTTCGCTTCAACATATCTACATCCACAGACCATTGAAGACGTGTTTTGCAAATACATTGGCGATACGGCGACTTTTTAAAACATATAAGTTACAAAATCAATAAATTGATTTTAAATCATAAAGTTCTTCTTTTTATAATCTTAAATCAACAATCAAAAATATTTGACAATTTTGTTAAACACTCTGTATATGGTAAAGTTTTATATACAATAAATCCATGCGAACGTCAGGTTCTATCGCTAATGACCATCTGAGTTCGTGTTGGATAAAAAATTACCTGTGAGCCCGTCTGAGTTAAGGTTCACCGAATGGTAGATAATGATCCCCTAACCGGGAATGGAAGGCCATCACATAGAATTTGTGACGTCACCAACTAGGGCTGACTACTACTAATTCAATTCGGATTTGAACAAAATTACATTTATAAATAATTTGTGAGTTTACAATTACCGTAAACCATAAACATTCAGATGAATGTATAATTAAATCTTTAAATTGTTGTGGATACTAAAGCCTGGAACAATCGAAGCGCGTTATATTCAAATTTTATTCGGCTTTGTTAAAATTACAATAATACATAATTTGTTTGTATTTAATTACAGTATGACATTTGAAACAACCGGTTATTATTTTCATACGGTTGGAATTTGACTAAGTTAAATTTCTAGACTCTCTAATACAATTATAAGCTCCAGGAAATTGAATTGAATCAATTTATATGAATGATAATACTACAAGCCATACAAATTTAGATGAGGATAAATTCAGGTTTTGCAAAAAATGAAAGCATTGAATTGCTGGTGATACATTCTTAATTTGATTAAAAAGATTTGAAAGAAAAACCAATACTGTTTTCGGAAGTTTTATGAAAAGATTTTTGTTTTTGAATTTTCAATTTATGAATGAATTTTCTTTGGGAACGAAAGAGTCTGTGAATTCCTCTAATCTATTTTTGTCCTGTGGAAAAGCAAATATTGAACAATAAGCCTTAAGAAATACTTGCATAATAATTGCAATTTACCTTTCCAAAAATATCGAGAAAAAAACTGTAATAAAAATCTTTGCCACTTGTCGAACTAGTTTCTAGTCAATCAAAATGGTCGACTAACAATGCCAGAACAACTGAAAATAAATACTCGAAATAGTTTTAAAATTTTAAATTGTTACAGTATAAAACTTCATTCATTCTCATAATCTATACTTTGTTAATTTTTTGCAGCACAAATGAATTCAATTAGATCTTTATATTCACAGTAATAAGCACTAATATATTCAGAGAGCAAATACTCTAACTGACAGATATGGAATTCTCCTTTGAACTACTTTAAAGAGTTTCCATCTATCGTCGCGCCATAGGCGCCCGAGTGTTATTTGGTTAATGATACAGAGTAGGCTATAGTTGAAGCCTCAGAGAGCACTATAGTTCATGCAATAATAGACTACTTAAGTTAACTTCAAACTGCCAAAAATGTACATACCTACACTGTTTTGCAATAAGTTTTGGTCGATGAAAATCGTTAATAAAATTGGACAAATGACGAGATACTTCAAACCATTCTCAACATAGGTTCAGAATCTGACGGTAGTGCGATTTAGGTATGTTTCTTTCACAAATGCGTAAGATATTCACATCGAGAAGCGGTTAACTTAGGTTTTGAGAAGCATTCAAAATGAAATTATTCCACATCATTTAATTCATTTATGTAGTTAATTCCATATATAAAGATTTCCTTGTTTCCTGCTACCCATTCCTCCTAATCAATGTTTTTCATCAGTGACGACGAACGTCAAAAGTATCTAGAAATTGCTTACACTGCACCAGAGGAACTACTTCTTGAGCTTGGCGTTGGAATAGGATTACTGGGATATCCAAGGAATAGATTGGATGCCTTCTTACAGCCTAAAGAACGAACGAAAGCAGATGTTCACGCGAAAAGCATTATTATTCCAGAATTTAAAATACCACCAAAAATAAAACTTGAGTAAGTACCCAAGTTAATTATAAATACTTACTGTATTCCGATTTTATATTCTTGAAGCAATACCTTTTATGATCAACAATGTAGGAGGGCAAAGTGAAAAGTTCCTGAAAAATAAAACAGATGGCACCACAATCGAAAATCTCATGTGACATTTGTGATGTACCATCTTTAACTAGAACGCATTCAAATTTTCAAACTGATATGTCATTCAGTTCTGTTTTGATACCCAACGAAAGCAAGCAACCTTGAAAATTTTTGTAAACAAAACGCCGAACGTTCTGGTCGTCCAATTGCCAGAAATAGTCGATAAAATCCATGGTATGATATTGGACGATCGGCGTGTTGAATAAAGTGCACGAGATTGCCGAGGCCATGTGCATCTCAACCGAACGGGTACGGAAAATTTTGCATAAATTTTTGAAAATGAGAAGGCTATCTGCCAGATGGGTGCCGCATTTGCTCTCTGTTGACAACAAGCGTGACCGATCACGAGTATATTATGCAGAGCTGTTGAATCGATTCAACGCCGATTTGAAGCGAAAGCGGGCGTATTTGGCAAAGAAAAAAGTACTCGTCCCCCAGGACAAGTCACCGGCGCACAGGTTCGCAATCTCAATGGCAAAGTCGCATGAATTGTACTACGAATTGGTTCGTCATCCACCATATTCTCCAGGCGATTTTTATCTATTTCCAAACTTCAAGAAATCACTCGACGGAAAAAGATTAGGCTCCAACGATGCCGTCATCGCTGAAACAAACGCCTATTTTGAAGGATTGCCGAAATAGTATTATTTGGAAGGGATCGAAAAATTAGAAAAACGTTGGACGAAGTGAGCCCGATACTCTACAGGGATATTATGTTGAGAAATAAAATAAGTTTTGGCCAAATAAATCATTTCTTGTTTAATTTTTCAAGGACTTTTCACTTTGCCCTCGTATTCAGAGGCAAGTATCTTACTTATGGAAAATATAACAAAGTTAAATTTCACCAATAACATAGTTGTAAATGGTTCGAATAAGCTGATCACAGAGCTTTTATTCCACGGAGAAGGAGATGTGGAATGATCGGTATACGGAAAACTAAATATTAAATGTTTCCTTCATGAAAAATTTGAGCGATTTTCAAGGAGCCAATTTTATAAGAAGTAATAAGGCTCTTACCCTAGGTATGAAAATGTATGCCTATGCTGAATTTGGTGTCCAATCAAGTCGAATCAGTAATTTAGGAACCTAACCTGCTTCCCCGGCTTCTGTTTGTTCGTTCTTGGGATGTAACAATAAATAATATTGAAATTTTAAATGTTCAACCATTTTTAAAGGGAATTTCTTTCTGAAAGTTATCGTTAGTTTTCCTTAACATTACAAAAATAGCTCACTAATTTCTCGCAGAGAAATTTCAAAAATGACAACTCCGAAAAAGTTTCTGTTGACAATCACTGATAAAGTACGTTCCAAAATCTGTCGTTGACCTACTGCAATAAACTCTTATCTGCACCAGTTGTGAATTTCTTTAAATATCTGCTGTGGTCAGAGTGGTTTAAATTCACTGTCATTTTCTTCTACGAATAACAAGTGGCTCTATTTTATTACTAAATGAAAAATTGGAATTTTCTATTTTAACCACATGAACAATCAAATTTTCAACTTTCTATAGTAATGTTGTTGTTGCAATCCGATAACCTTTAGGTGAGAAAAACGGTCATTGTTAGCAAAATAAAATTTGCAACAAACAATAATGCACTGACGTTTTACAGTTGTTAATGATACTAGAAGGCTCTAGACGACCCATGTTGTGGAGAAGGCACAGTACATTACACACTGTTTCTTAATTTTTGAGAAATTATAGCAGCACATCCGTTTTAGGTACCGACACCAGAGGTGACTCGAGGATGAATCTCGATCTCCTTTATTCCCTAGCATGCACACTGCACACTCTACTGTGATCAATCGATCACTGACTTCCCTCAATGTTGCTAGCAAAATAGCTTTCGGAGCCTTCTGCGGGTTAAATGTATGATTGTAGGAACAGAAAATACATTGGAAATGATTCAGAAACAGCTAAGGAAAGACGCCGAATTATACTCTATTTTTCATTGAAATTGTATTCAAATGGTCCACATAATGTATTTCACAACTCTATGTTCTATACTGACACGACGTCAAGCTGACTCGAAATTATTCACACTTATAATATAACCTAGTTTAATGAGAATTTCGGACACTTCTGTAGGTTAAATATATGCGTGTGATATATATTTATAACCAGAAAACGCCGTTTTTATTGATTCAATAAAATACTAGAATTCTATTTGAAAAACTGAAGATAGATGCAGTGGCGGCTCGTGAACTTTTTAAGAGAGGAGGCTGGACATAAAATGTTTTTGTAAAAATATACTCTATTCAGCAAATTAATTTAACCTTTGCACAGCGACCGTACCAGCTACTTCAGTGACAAAATTAATTGTTGCCCAGCAAGAACCAACGTGGAGGTGTAGAGTTTCTCTTGGCAAAAAATTTTTTTGTTTTTTTTTGGATTTTTGATATTTTTTCTTTTTTTTGAAATTTTTCATATTTTGTTTTTTTTATTAATATTATTAACTTTTTTTATATATTAACGGAATTCTACGGTCTTTAGTTTGCGAAAAATGATCAATAATATTATCATAAAATGTATCATTTTGTTTTAAGTGTTTTACTAAATCTTTTTCAATAGATATCAAACTAACATTGTATAAACGATTTTGGCCCATTGTATTTCGCATGTAAGTTTTAATTCGTTTGAGAGTAGAAAATGATCTCTCCACTGATGCCGATGTGACAGGAATGGTGACTGTCAAACAAAGTAGTTTATAAAACTGAGGTAAAACTTGTTGCAAATCATATATTTTATCATATCGGCGTGAATGTCGTACTAGCCTCAAATATCTTTATCCGAGTATATAACGTATAATTCATTGTGCAGTGTTATTTTATCAAAAAATTTATATTTTAGAACTAAGTTATCTAAAAGTGTATTGGGAAACTCTTTTGAAAAAGATTCGAAAAATCTTCTATTCGTCAAGTCGAAAAACTTCAATTCATGTAAATCAGAAAATCGAATCTCAATTTGACCTTTAATAGTATCTAAAATTTCATAAAAAAGTTGTTTATAATGTAGTTTCTTGTCTACCAAATTATATGTTTTCCTCCTGTAACAATATTCTGTTTACCGGTTAATTTAAACTTAATACTCGATGTAATATATTCCTGCTATTTTTCATGTCTGTCTAGACCACAAGCTAAATTTTTCAAATCATCATAACCCGAGTGCCCCCAACATGAAGTTGTATCAGATGTAAATAGCAAGCAATACCAGCAATATAATTTATTGTGTACCTCAGATCCCGTTAACCATAAATATTTTTTTATAATTATCAGTATCAAATGATCGATTTTGAAACTTACCTGTCATCACTAATCCTTTCAAATCCGGTAATAGCTGTTTATTAAAAAAAAAACACTTTTTTGTCATATGTTAATCCACTAAATGGATTTTCTAAAAAGCCAGTAACTAAATCACTACTACGACTTCCACTCATTTTAACGTTTAATAATTTACCGAACAGACAAAATTTTAATCTAACCTTACTTCGCGTCGCGTGACATGACTCAATAATAAGCACTGACAGCACGTGTCCCAGCAAGTCTCGTATTTCATACGACTGACCAACGCCGAACGAGAGGCTAGCCTACAGAGAACGTTGCAATTCTAGTGTTTTACTTGATGTAGAGCAATTGGACTGGTTGGAAATACGGCAACTGTGTTGAGCGCACGTGTTTAGCGTTTGAGATATATAGAGAATCTAGCCTCTGGGCACTGTTGCCAGATTGAAAATAACTACTGAGAACGGGGAATTAATTGTAAAATTTGAAGAATTATCAGAGAAACAGGAAATAAAATGGAGAATGATCATTAAGATAAATTGGTGAGGAGGCTGATCCTCCTTAGCCTCCTTCGAGGAGCCGCCACTGGATAGATGTCAAAAATACCATTTGAAACAGGGCTACCGAGCCCAAAAACAATACCATTCCTATTTTTACCACTTTAGAGCGACTTGCAGATTTTCAAATCCGTACGAGCAATAGGAACGGCGCAATTGTCTCCGCAGTTTTTACGCACATACATGCATCAAGTCTAGATTGATTCAGAAATGCTCAAAACGGTTGTATCAGCGGAAACCCAAATTTTTTTGGACCGATTACATTACTTCCCTCACATTATACACCTACTTCGTATAGTGAAGGAAGTAACTAGCGTTGTCCATTACAATCGACCCCTATAGTGTGACGACATAACCCCACATGTCACTGTCAATGCTTTATCATATTGGTCTTTACTCTTCGCATTCATATGTAATGTAGGTATTTATTGAAGAACTTTAATTACAGTAATCTCAGAGCAGAATAATTTACTTTTATTTTGACAAAAATTGTCAAATTTTACTTCATAATTTACAGAACTGGGTTTTATTGCAGTTGGTCGATAAAAATTTATTGCAAAGAATCTAGGAACGTATTTGAATCTTATTATTATATTTCTAGGGGTGAAACATTTGCACAAACTTTACCAAGGACAGAATGCGAGTTTACCCAAACTTCAAAAAGTATTGAAAACAGGGAACAGCAGCTCCAATTATGGATACGACATGTAGAAGCCGAAGGTCAACTGATTCAACAATTGCTCGAAGAACGGCGCCGTTCGTCTTTTAATCAATCGTATTATTCATTTTATTCAAGCGCATCAAAACTCACTCTGAAAATGTAACAAATATATTGGAATCTATCTATCTACATTATTATAAAATTTATCAATGTAATGTACCAATTCATCTTCTCGTAAATATAGTCGGCCATCTATTTTTAAATCATGTAACTCGTACAGAGGAGTATCCTCCGTGATTTTATCACCCAAAACTATAATTTGCGGATATCCAAATCTTTTACCTTCCAAAAATCTTCGTCCAATAGTAAGATGGTCCCTATCATCTAGTAAAATGTTATCTTCTAGATGTGGTATTTTGTTCAAGCTTATGTATAAATTTTCCAATAATTTATCGGCAAAAGGTTCCTCCTTACTCCCACTCTGAAAATGTTTGACAGTTATTGGAGACAATACAATCTTATTAATGGTAAGAATAGTCTTTCAAATTGATAAAAGCTTGTTTGATATGAAAGCGAGTTTGTTTGACTCAAAAAAAATTTACCTACTGCAGCATGCAGCTGTAGAAAGGTTCGTAAAAATTTGAAGTTTGCATTGTTTTGATCAGTTTTGAAAGTCACAAGCCCATACCATACAAGCTGTGTAAGGGTACAAGAAATACAACATATAGTAGAGGAAATGAATGCAAGAACCTATTATTTTTTTGTAATGGGATGGATTTGAATGAAACCTTTTGCATTCGCTTCATTTTTGGACCAATAAAGTTTGCTAACCTTTAGATTTTGGGGGTCGCACCCCATCTTTTTGCTAGAGGGGTTGTTGACAACCCCATTTTCTATGTCGCTGAGTTCTTAACCGAATTCCTTCAAATTTACATACAGGGGTCGGGGATTACGAATCCGACGAGAAAATTTGAAAATTCAAAATTGTGGCTAGAAAATGGCGGGTTAAAATTTTATTTATTACCTCGGCAGGTACGACAGGTTCGTTAGCGTACCTGAGACACCTGTTCTCAGCTTCGTTTGACTGACCGCAGTATGTTTATGTACACAACCACTGTAATAAACTATAAAAAAACTAGGCTTAGTAAATTCAGAGACTTTTTTGGCTCTGGCTCTCCATCTATAATAGTACCGGGATATCAAAAATTATCTTGGTCAAGGGTGGTTGTGGAATCTAAAACGTGTGTCTTACTTTACGTTTGAAATAATTATGTCATAATTAATTTGAAGTTTCTAAAACTGCGAACTTTCGCAATTCTATACGAATATTGTAACACTCAGAAGTCTTTAGCGCTTTGGACTCCGGGATTTTCACGTGGCCTATCGAAATCAGAAGGTTCGAATTATCTAAAAACAGAATTGCATGAGCGCCAGACGTCCTATGTAATTAGCTACGAACGAAATCATTTTGACATATGCCTCGAGGAGCTCGCTGCGCGTAAGTTAGAGTTTATACATTTTACCTCGGTCTTATTAATTTGGGGCCGTTTCTTGCCCCGTGCGACCGGCGCCAGTTGTAATAAAATGTTTTCGGCTATGGGCCGCTAGCTTTTACCCGCTTCGTGTATATTTTAGTCGCGAGAAAATTCCCTTTGGTACGTCGCACGTTTACGCGCGTAGCTGAGATCTAAGAATAGCACAAACTGTTTTAATTAAATTTTCCTATTTAATGGACATTTATCTAGAAAAGAACGTCGGGCACGGTCCGATACAAAATCTAACTACATGGAGCGAAAACGGCACGCGAAAAGTCATCGTAAAACCGTATTAGGTACAACCAGTTTGCACTTTCTTAACTCGCGTGCTACGGGCTTCTCACGTGAACGTCATTCGATTTACGGAAAATTAACTATTTCACATAATTATTTCATAATTTGTAGTTCATTATTGCTTTAGAACTGAAAAAAAATGGGTATGAAATTTGTAGTTTATTTCAAACGTAAAGTAAGACAAAAGACACACGTTTTAGATTCCACAACCACCCTTGACCAAGATAATTTTTGATATCCCGGTATAATATTCAATGAGCATATAATGATAGCCGCTATTAGTGACGATGAAAGTTTATCGCCACGAGCGATTACGAGTGAAGTAAATCATCCGAGCGAATAGCGGCCATTATTTGCAAATTGAATACTATACTTTATCGAACTAATAAAAAATAAAATAATTTTTTTAATTTGTAATCTATTTATTATTGAGATTAATGGTTAAACTGCAATTTGTGAAATGTAAATTGGGAGATCTTGAGGTTAAATATATGCTAGAATCTTCAATATTCTTATTTACGATACAGACATTGTTATTAATTGAAGTATTTATACAGAAGAGGAACTAATACCGCAAGCAATTGAATCAAGATTAGTAATAACACTAACGTTTCACGTTCATATATTTTGACGGTCTCAGCTTCCTTATAATGAGGGTGAATAACGAACGACAGATAAGGATAAAAGATACTTTTGTAGTGCGTGCAAGCGAGATGGGATCATTATACATCAGGTTTGATTTCTTTATTTACTATGTTTGTAATAGCTGACATTAAGTATTCAATGTTGCATATTATGTAATGCACATATGTTGCAATAGTTTCAGTTAATGGTATATTAAACAATGATGGCTATTAATACATGAGCACGAGGTAGGTTACGACACAAGTGCATTAATTAATAGCCATTACACGTCGTTGCATACCTTATTTTTTCTACGACCAGTCGTAATAAAATAAGAAAATTAACACTTTATTTCTGTTACGTTAACGGTAAGTCTGAACTGTCAAAATTAATAAATTTTAGACCTGTCAAATGTTCAAGGCAATATTTGCTATTGATATAACATTGGCAAAAATCTGTTACAAAATGAAAATCAGTGTTATTATGGACCACATTAATAAATCGGTAGCAGATATTTAATTCGCGTATTATAATACATAGAAAAAACACACAGTATTGTGTTTATGAAAATAAACGGTAATTATAATTTTCTATTTGTCATGATTTATTGGGAAAACAAGAAACTAATAATTGATATGGCGGTTTTAAAAATAGGATATGCTTCGTTTCCTTGGTAACCATAATGCTGCTATTGTCATTGATCTAATTTGATCCGATTGAAAAGCAGCGAGATAATGTAACTTACTATTAAAATCGAGAGACAGAAAACATCACTAAACATCTGAAAGTTCTGAAAGGATCTATTTCCACTGAAAAATAGTTTTGCAAAATTTTGTTGGATATAATCTTTTTATGGGAAAGCCTTCTATTGTTTGAGTTCCATTACTTATTAGTGTATGCTGTATTTTAATTAGAAATTAAACGTCCTAATCATCGGCATAAAGTTGTTTGATCCACAATTGTATGGAACCATAAAAAATAAATACTGCTATTTGAAACATCAATCAAGTACAAATGACGTTACTGACTCGTGTTCGTCTTTAAAATATGAACAATAACCATTAAGGGGTTCCTAGATAATTTCGAAAATAATTCTACACTTCATCAGCAGACGGTATATGGTGGTATTCCTACGAAGACGAAACAGGGTTCTTCAATAAAGTGGTACATATGGATATAACAGTAAAATGAAAAAAAATAGTATATAAAACACAAATTCACATTCTACTATTCATTTTGCATGAATTTACACCGAATAAACGCAGAAATTTCTCAAAAAGGTTTACTTTCCAAATTGGGTATTTTTGTGTATATTTTGGAATGCTTCGATAAATGTGATAACTATTTTGGAATTTCTTCCATAACAACCATTTTAAGTTGAAGTTAAACTGAAATCGCTCACCTTCGGGGGAATGAGGAGAACATTGTATGGAACAATAGCATCTGGCCATCTCAGTTCTTCTTCCTTTGATAAAACTTCTAACGAAGCAGCCAATATTCGAGACAATCCCAAACCATAACTACCCATTACTAAATGTTCATTTTGCCTTGATTTTGATAGATATGTAGTTTGAAATGCTTTGGTATATTTATCCCCCAATAGAAACGTGTGACCTACCTATTGATACAAAATGAAATCGTATTAATCAGTGTCTAATGCTAGTATATAATGAATTTTATTTTAGAAATAGAAAGCATAATAATTCAATATATTCATACATAAAATTGAACATGAAATTTTCACTCTTCAAACAACCCTACACAGTTTTTTTTTGCTTAAGCGAATTACTTTGAAGATACCAAAATTTGTACACCCAGCTCTTTACATATTGACGTATTTGTGGATGTAATGCATGTGCATGTGTTTATTTGGTAATAAATAGTAACAACCGTATAAGTTTGAAAGAACTATGCCATTGTTAAGTTAAGCAAGTTTTGAAAGAATTGTGCCATTGTTGGAAAAAGGTAACATACATGCGTCAAAAAGCCCGGTGTTTTGAAATATATTTATTGCGATGAGGAATCGTCGCAGATAAAGGATAGCATGTATCCCCAACCTGGAACAGAATGGGCGTTATTTATAACGCGTGTGCTAGAACCTCTCATATCGCTTAGCTCCCCAGACACAATAGGTCCCGATATCTTAATGACTTAAATTCTTACTAAAAATTCATTGGACTTCTAGCCGGAAGCGTGTGTGGTAAGCATAAATTCCAAAAATGATGCTAGAACTACGTGAAAATAGGTATTAAAATAACAGAATGATATTATGATGGCTATCCATGTCAGGTATTGGATTGAATAATTTATTTATCATCACTTTTGAAACTCATCCGCCGTTATCGGAATCTGCAGAACGGCGGGTCATAAATAATTTTGAACCTCACCATGGATGGATACATTGATACGTTTATTGGTTGAGGAAAATCCTCACATATCGACTCGTAAAATAGCCGAGAATCTTGATGTCAATCACACATATGTTGTTAAGACATAAAAAAAATAGGTATCATCCTTATAGTGCGTAAAAATAATAAAATCTTCCCTGGCGACAATGCAGGCCTGGTGGAATTTTGAAACTGTTATGGATATGGCAAACAACGATGAGAATTTCGTTAGTAATATTTTAGTCGCCGATGCATGATCGACATAACCCATCTCTGTTGTGCTTTGTTGGAAAATTCTCATAGGATTTACGATGCACAGACCCAATATCCACAAAAATTGAATGTGTGGACCGGAATTGTGAAAAATCATGTGGCCCACAAGGTCTCCTGGTTGAACACCATACGATTTTTCTTCATGGGGGTATGTTAAAAGTGAAATTCATAGGTTTCAAATATCAAGAGCCAATGATCTTGATGAGTGGAACATTAAAATTGGAGAACTTGATGAACCACACTTCAACTCCATCGGATGCATTTTCTCTTGGACAAGACTCTGCAATGAAGTAGATGATAAATGGGGGTCTGGGTATCGGATTTTTATAAAATGGCTAAGAGTTCACAGGAAACCAATGAGTGTCGATATCAAAAAAGAAATAGTAGAAGGTCTATTTCCACAATGCAGCGAGGCGGAGCTTACTCCAGTAACACGAACAGAGTTATATTCACGAAAGACAATAAAAACTAATGACGATCCCGTTATTCCCGAGCAGATCATTGAGCTTGCTGTAGTGCAAAAACCCCAATATGTTGGGAGTGTTACTTGGAGTAACGAACCGCATAATAGAAGAAGGCAATTGTCCTGATATATAGAAAATAGCCAGACTGGTGTCAATTGAAAAACCAAAGAAATAAGCGAATGCTATGTTTATATACCTGCCCATCTGTGTGTTAAATCTACAAGAGTGGAAGGCCATCACCTAGAATTTGTGACATCACCAAGTCTACTACTTGAGCATTGCATATTTTCAAATGAAGAAAAACAAATGCTGTTTTTGGAAGTTTTATGAAAAGACTGTTTTCGAATTCTAATAAAGACATTATTTAAAATATTATCTTCCTTTGAGCCAGGTTTGGAAATCAAGCTCATAGCGATGTTCATGGTCTTTCTTCCGGATGTTTACGTTTGATTCAGACTTTTTTTGCCAAATACAACGAGCGATTCGGAAGAAGTTTTGGAAGTTTTCTAGTAAACACGAGTTATTTTGTCAATCTAGCACCTGAAAAAGCCAAAGTAGTAATGCTCTCCGGTAGAAAGAAGCATGGTAGAGTAAAGTGTATATTAGAAGGAACCGTTATAACGCCATCCGGAGCAACTAGATACTTCGGAGTTATTTAAGACAAAAATCTTACTTTTGGAAAACACATTACTCACGCAAGTGGTAAAGCGCATAAGGCGGCGATGGCGCTGGCAAAACTGATGCCTAGAGGGCAGGGACCAACCGACAAGAAGAGAAGACTACTAGGAACGGAAGCCGAATCTACTATGTTCTATGCTGTACTTGTCTAGTTGCAAGCAAGTGACATAAAGGAATACATTAAACAATTTGCGGAAGTGTAACGATGGGCATGACACTATAAAATTGGCAGGAAAGGTGGGAAACGTCTCCCATGGTGGAATGGACATGCGATGGCTCCCAGTAATCGAACCGTGGATATTTCTCAGAGCATGATGAAGTTTCATCCCACATGCCACACATTCCACAACTGTCCATGGTTGTTTTGCCTATCCCAAACGCCGAATAAGAAAAGCTGAGTCAGCAGAATGTAAATACTGCAAAACAGAAGAGAACCCGGCTGAACACAACTTCCTCAAATGCATCGAATGGGCACAACCTCGACAGGAAGTTGTGACTGTAATGGGCACGCAGCTAACTGTCGAGAGAATGATCCCAGAAATACTAACTTTTAATTCGAAATGAATACTATTCAATGCCACTGCGGAGAAGATAATTAAGCTGGATGAAAGGAAAGAGGAACAGAGCATAAGAAACTAAACCGATTTGCAGATAAGACCACCATTATTAGATAGTACCTTCGGTTAGTTCCGTAGCGGAGCAAAAGGTCAACGAGAAGTGGTTTTAGGGAGATTCTCAAACTAAGATTGCTACTCATAAAAAAGGTCAAATCTTGAATATAACCTTCTATTGTTTAGCATATTTTGATGAAATATTTAAAATTAGTGTACCTAAAGTGTAAATTGTATAGGAACTGAATTTGGACGGTCACATACTCTATATTTTATTTCTCTGTAGGACACGAACTTTTCATGGTAGTATATGAACTCGATGGTGTTAAAGCAGGTATATTACGGGTAGCCAGAATGTCGCTTAAAGCAATCAATGTTTTGAGCATAGTGGATGGAGTTACTTTCTGATAAAAAGGAGGTTGGCATCCGAAATTTGAACAATGCTTCGAGAACGTAAACTGTCATCATAAACATTTCACTCTGGAGTAACGCAAGCACAAGTTTATATGCGGCCGTTTTCATACAGGATGTGCTGCAAACGTCTTGAATCAAACTTATCATTCATAAAAATTGTATTGTTCCAACAATCTTATCGAATAAAGCTAAATAATTAATCATAAAATCGAATTTACCTCAATGGCTGAAGATAACTGGACTGAGTCTGAACGTTTACATTTTGGACAGATTTCTTCTTCCAACAGTTCCATGTTTGCTGCATAATTACAGTTATTACAGATAAGTACTGTATCATCCCCTATATCTGCTCTATAATGATATTCGTGAGATAAATTACCACCCATAATTCCAGTTGATCCCAAAACTAAAAATCAATTTTCATCAAGCTCCTACCGGAATTCAGTCCATGAAATTACCTTTAATGAAATCAACTCCAATTTTCTCAAATACCACATTATAACTGTCACAAATGGTTTGGTACGTTTCTGTAGCACTCTCTAAATCTACGTCAAAGCTATACATATCTTTCATGTCAAACTGCTTGCCCCTAATTAAACCAAATCTTGGTTTCATTTCATCCCTAAATTTACTTGTCATTTGGTATAATTTAATAGGAAATTGTTTATAGGAGGGGGGCCTCGAAGTTGACAATAATTCGCTTGCTACTTCTTCATGAGTCTGAAAATATTTAAATTAGGTATAATCAATTTTACCCACCAGAAAGTAATAAGCTTGAAAGAAACCACGGGCTGAACTAGAACTCAAACTTACATACCGTTTTTCTGTAGTATTTGCAATCTATTGATACAAATCAAATTTATCGACAAGAGGTGTGTGGCCACCAATGAAATGAATCATGAAGGCTTGATAATGAGTGAATTCTCATTGTTTTGCCATATTATCTAAGTAGTTGCGAGGGGATATATAAATTACGTGAAAGTTTTTATTAGGCGGACGAATTTTGAGAACTGGTTTATTAAGTGGGTATGTTATTCTTGGTCAACGATCAATCTTATTAGATTGAGCTTCTCTTCATTTGAGAGTAAACTTATAGAGAAACTGAATAAAACCCCGAAAGATATGATATCACGTGTACCCCAAAATAAATTTGATGGCCCTTGCTTTTCATAAGAGTTATCAATAACTTTTATCATGCACTTGGCGGATAATCACCCTTGTCGATGATAGAAATCTCCGGTGAATGTCGGAAAACTAACCTCTGATAACATTGCCGCTTGGAGTTTGGAACCTATACGGCATAGGTCCAAGCAGCAATATAATCGCAGGTTATTTGTTAAAATTTTCGCGACAATCACTGGAGAATGTTGACATTCACCAGTTTCGGTCTTTCACAGTAACAGATGTACTGTTCAGATATGAAAATGATTGATTCTCGTTTGTTATGCAACATTCCAGAAAATAACAACATCTATATAATTTGTATGTCTGAAATAATGAAGTTCACTAAATGTCCCTCTTTACTTGTTGGTAGTTAAAAATGTGTTTTTATCTGTCATTATATGTTCAGGTACTATACAACAGAAATATTTTGAAATTTATTGAAGTTGGAGAATTGAACACAAATTTACACAAAAACTTTATTTTTGAATTAATGATACAAAATGTTTTACCACACTGTGCCATATTCAAAGCTTACCAACTAAAGCTAAATGTATGCTATGGGCTTAAATATTACAAATAAATGTGAATGTTGTATAAATTTAGGGATGGGGTGGGTAGACAATGGTTTTATAGATACCGATTAAGTCATTAATATCAGAACTTCATTCCTAAGTTTGTACCACATTCAGATTGATTTGTAATATTTCAGAACATGGTTGTACATTTAGCTTTAGTTGATAACTCGTAAGCTTTGAAAATGCCAGTATGGCGAAACATTTTCTCTCAATTTGTGTTTAGTTCTCCAATTCTAAAAAGTTTTTAAAATGATTTTATACCACGTAAACGCCGAAATCATATATATAAAAATATTTTGTTTAAAGTATAGTAGCGTTGCAATGTGAGCATTTTATTTCTAATAATACGTTAGCAATGAATGCTTTACGAGTTTTAACTCTCTTAGGGGTAAATAATGTTTGACCTATTAAGGAAAGATATTTTATTATTTCAGAATTTTAAACATTATTACCGATTTGTTAATAACAACAAGGAATCAAATATAATACCTAATCAAAATTAATTTATCATCATAGTTTTGGCGTTCACTAGTGGTGAAAATTGAACCAAACACAAATGTGCACTTTAATAACTATATAATATTAACGATTGATTCACACCACAGTGGCATCCTCAGAATCAGTTATTAAATTGTAAAGTTATGTTTTGTTCACATTTCAAA
Organism: Endomychus coccineus; assembly: GCA_958510875.1. Classification (NCBI taxonomy): domain Eukaryota; kingdom Metazoa; phylum Arthropoda; class Insecta; order Coleoptera; family Endomychidae; genus Endomychus; species Endomychus coccineus. The sequence continues at coordinate 79,369,013 of OY294067.1, forward strand.
ATTCATATTGTCATTGATTCAGAAAAACATCTTAGTTAATGTCATAACTATCACCTTGAAAGTGTACTTGTTAAAATATCGGTACTTATGAAATTACCATAAATGTAATAGTACAGTCAATATAACTATTTTTTGGCCAAATCAGCTATTTTTTTTTAAATAGTGGATACTTATTCTCTCTTATAAGTCTCTTTTTCCATTTGAATAGTTTTCAAGGTTAAAAAAGTTTTCTCCCGTATAGTCAAGATATATATAAAAATAATAATTTTAAGTCCAAACCGAAGATACAAATATTTGAATCTCTGCTTATACTTATCGGATCGAGGTCAACTTGTTCTCAAATTAAATGGTAATTTTTTAAAAAAATGGTTAAGACCACATCTCGATCCGACTTTCGAGTTCAAAGTTCGTCCCTAACCTTGAAGGCGAGCTCAGGGCGAATATGAAACAGAAAGTCCTACACAAAATGTAGCTTGAAGTCTCTAAGAGGTAGCGGTCAAATAGAAGTGGCTACAATGAACAGATTTCAGAAGACTGAAAAAAATCTAAGAAAGCGCAATTTCAGACCCCACTGGTAGGTACTAAAATAAAAAAATAGAGTTTCTTCTATGACCAAAATGTAATAATTTACGGTATTGTAAAGTTAAATTCAATGTATAACTTTTCCAAAAAAATTCGACAAATTTCAATTTCCTTTCGCTTATTATACCCCGTAACTTGAGCTATCTTTCAACTTTCGTTTTTTACTATTACCTACAACCTCCTAGAATTTCAGACCGCTAATAATACTTGACAAATGGCGCCCAGGGCACCTTCCCTGCTTGCCCTAGATACGCCACTGAATGCACTTAAAAATGTTATGAAGCCTTAAGAAAACAAATTCAACTTTTAATTATACTCCATATGAAGAACCGCTAAACTGCGTCCTATACGTTTTGATCGACTTTTCACAATTTTCAGGTAGTGTCAATGTAAAAATTATATGGATGTCAGCTACTTCTCGAAACTTTCTCCCGATGTAATATTAATATACGCATAAAAAACATTCTTTGTCCGATCAATAAACAAAATCTTCGTATCAAATATTCAACGACCGATAACTAAATGTCCTCCGATAACACCGTTGTTAAACCTTGATTTGTCATGAAATGATATCGTGAATTCAACGGTTTTTGATTTGTTTCAATAACATCCAAGATATAAACTTAATGGAGTGTATTGACTAGTTAGATTGGAACGGAAGTGTTATATAATAGTACGTCGTAAGCGTGGTAAGTTTCAAAATTCCGCGAATGACTGATTATACTACTGTTAACTGGGCCAAACTGAATGGAACTCATCATTGGAATGACCATTAAAAGGACACTGAATTTTTACTGCAACATTCATGTATATAAATTTGTTATTGAAAATTTATCATGAATCATAAAAGATAGACATTGGAAAACATATTTGTAGCAGATGAAATAACAATAATATAAATAAGAAATAATCACCCTTACCCACTAAAAATACTGAGGACCTTTCAAATACCAAGTAGCCATCATCACTGTAAACTGAGTTTACTCTGATGACGGGTACTTGGTAGCCGAAAGGTCCTCAGTACCTCTAATAGATAAGGGTGATTATTTCTTATACATAGTATTATAGTGTATCCACAGTGTGAACGCTTTGATAGTTTATTATGCTTCCAATGCCAATTATAATTTATTCATTCAAAAATGGTATAACAACATTAAATTAAATCAAAATGACATAACCTCATTCCTGTGCATAGCAAGAAAATAGGACAAGGAGCATTTACTCAACTTAATTAGGAATTGCAAAACAATAATATTTTATTTAAGATTTAAAGGGCATCCCCCCAAAATAACCTTCCTTATTTTTGATCTGCTTTTAAGGTATCCTGATTAGCCTTACATTCCCATAAAATTTTGTAGTATAAAACTGCAACAAAATTTATGGAAATCTGTCATTTCAGCCGAAGAGGCTCATCAATGATAAACAAAATCATGAGTTTAATTCTTTTTTGAAATTACTCTTAGATATAACTAGTTCACACTCAAGAAAATAAAACCAATAAAAAAGTTTCCAATAGAGCTACAAGGTATTAAATCATTTAAATATGTAGGATGAAGGTTTCTCAACAAGTTTGAGAAATTTCAAGAGGTTCTTGGGTATCCTCTACATGTTAATTTTATTGTGACACTATTTTTGAAATGTAGATTTTAGTATGAACCTTTTTTCATAAATATGAACAATTACATACTGGGCCTAGAAGATAATTCTGTTGGTGTCGATCTTTCAATTTGAACAATTCTGTAGAAGCTTCATTTAATCTACCTAAAATTAAATTCATATTATTACCAAAACTGATATCTATCAGAACATTTACCTGATCTTTTCCATAAATTATCTTTAATTAGAGTTGGGAATATCACTTTTTGTCCTCCAATCTTATTCATTTCATATTCTATCAAGGATTTCAGTTTCTCAAAAGCTTTTACAGCTAGTGGTAACAAATGATAACATCCTGGACTACTTTGTTTAATCAAACCCAGCTCAGTCATCAGCTGTAAGTTCTCAAATTGTATTGTTATTAGTAACTTTGAATGAAACGTACCCTCTGACTTTTTGATGATTTATCACATCGTTTAGTTTCTAATTCTTTTGTAATAGTAAAAATAGGCTGGAAAATTTTAGAAACTCTATGCCGCAAGGGACTATTTCCTAATCCATACTTTGAAACTGGTTTTATCAACATTTTTTTGATGTATTATAAGTTGCTGTTTTTTTTTTAAATTTCGATCATTTTTGACCTATTTTTCCCATACCTCTAACTCATTACAGAAATGAAACTGACCTCAAACTATATTATTTTATTTCAAGTATACATCTAATAATCCAAATTATTTAACGCGCCTACAAACCTCGAATACTTTTACCAGACCAGAGAGATCTGACTAGAGTGACTTTACCACAGAACAAATATTTACATGAGAGGCTATTAGACCGGCATGGTACCTGACACCTTCATAATTGATATATGCTCCTAGAGGCGAGCGAATTAACTGTTGATATACCGAATTCGATGTTTAACCTGCATCGGCGTCTCTGGCCTGGTAATATATTTTGCTTCTCGAAAGCAGCCTAGGTTCGAAACTCCAAGTAGCAATGTCATCGCAGGTTAGTTTTTGTAACTTTTAACATGTTAGTCCTTATAATTCTTATATATTTTTTGAAATACTAGACTTAGAGATTATTTGGATGTTGATTGAGATTGATGTTCCTTCTTCCTTGCAAACATGTATTATTTAAATGTGAGTGGGAGGCACCATGCCTGTTATTAGTTTCTCGTGTCTGTTAGTCGATTATGGTTCCTCGGTTTATTCTTTTTTTATATAAAATAAGGAGTTGAATATTCAATGGATGTACAAGTTCCTAGATTTTGAAAATTTGATATCTAGGAGGGCGGATACTGTAGAATGCTGGAATCCGATAGGTTTTAGCTGTATGAGAGCTTATAGTTGTTCTGTGATTCCAAATGTGCGAGTTGTTATAAATATCTGAACATAGAATCACAGACACAGATCTACAGACCAATACATTTGTATTTTTAGGTTAGGTTTAATTTGAAGTAAAACATACATTTCAACATTTCATATCATTTCTGTTCTATCTCTTCCATCAGTGAAGAAATATGCTAAAAGCTAACATCATGCCCGGATACGATAAAAATTGTGATGAGAACTATTTTCACGACTCCGTCCCTGAAATAAGGGTAAGAAGCTTTAATACATTTTCGAGTGTATGAAATTATATTTTCTGTTTATTGAAGGAAAAATGGAAATTGGTTCCTGCGTTCCTCAAAATAAAAGGTTTAGTAAAACAACATATTGACTCCTTCAATTATTTTATCAATGTGGAGATTAAGAAAATTGTTGAAGCAAATAACAGAGTTGTATGTGATGCAGATCCATTATTTTATATAAAGTAAATAATTATAATTGAAGCGGTCTTCAAATTTTTGTTCTTATTCTTTAAATTTTCAGATACACCAATGTGTATGTGGGAACACCAGATGCTGATGAAGGTTTCAATATTAGTAAGCCAACTACACCACATGAATGTAGGCTAAGAGATATGAACTATTCTGCTCCAATATCTGTTGACATTGAATACACAAGAGGAACTCAGCGTGTAGCTAAAACAGGGCTTATGATTGGACGGTAATTTTTATTTTCTCAGGCATGTCCAGACTACTTCACCTAAATAATCTGTGGTTAGTTGTATTGAATCTCGAAATTACTCCCACATGTTGTCCCTAAACAAAAAACCTTTGATGTGTTTTGTGCTTTTAAATGTTTTCTTCATATATTCAGCCTACAACTAGCCTCTTACAGCCTAATTCTGTTATTTCTTATATCTATCTCTACCTAGCTGTCTCTACAGTCTATCTTTCTTATTATTCTAAATATTTAGATACATATTGTCTACAATAAACAATAAAAATATACATGTTTTAATATAATATATTAATTTTTATTGATGATTAACTATGAGGCAACCACTTCTAATAAACAAATTTAAAAAAGCTGTTCAGTGTTTCAACTTAATATTAAGAAGTAATTCTAATTATATAGAATTATTTAATTGACATTAGAAATATCTGATGTCTGCACATCCCATATTTATCAGTGTTGATCTTAATTAAATTAAGGGTACCTACACATAAAAAATACCAATATTCAGTTTTTAAGAAGCAACCACCCTTCTTTTATTTAATTAAGTAATTTTTTATCCAAATAAAAATTTTTAAATCCTGCTCAACATGGATTCACAAAAAACAAATCAGTTGATACAGATTACTGTGATTTTCTATTGGATGTAATGCTAACTTTTCTTCTGTTATGAGGTCTCTTTTCTTCTGTGTCTGTCTGCTTTTTCGTTGCCCTCAACTCAACTCCACAAATGAATAAATAAGAACAAAATATATTTCTAGAATTTCAGATTAAAAATACAGTATTGAATTTATTCTATTATAAAATTGGTTAAGCTACATTTTTGTGAAACAAAATGTTGTGATCAACTCTGGAAGCATAAAACCATACAATGTTATTTTATTATTATCACATAATTACTGAATATTAATGTGGCATTTGGGTACTTCTATTTGGTGTTGTTTTGTTAACCAAAGTTTTCATGACGTGATGTGTCATTGTAAAATATATTATATACTATTAGGAAGAACTTTAAGGATTGTACAATTGTGGTTCATATGATCTTAATTTTTCACAGTATGCCAATTATGTTGAGATCATCGAACTGTGTATTGGCCAATAAATCTGAGTATGAATTAGCTAAAATGAATGAGTGTCCGTTAGATCCTGGTGGATATTTTGTTGTAAAGGGACAGGAAAAAGTGATTCTCATACAAGAACAGTTATCGAAGAACAAAATGATTGTTGAAGAATCCAAACATGGTGTTCAGTGTCAGGTCACAAGTTCTACATATGAGAAGAAATCCAGAACTGCAGTTTTTGTAAAGGGTAATAAGTACTTTCTTGGACACAATACTTTTACTGATGTAAGTGTTTTTTATGTAATTTCACAAAGTTTTGCTAATTTATATATTTATTCAGTGTTAGATAGTTTCCTCTTTGAAATTCTATAATAATATTCATATAATGATTACATTAGAAATGCTCAAACCTAAAAAATAATATGTATTTGTCTTTATTACAAATTTACCCTGCTTCATCAACTGGCCTCCAAATGTTTACAAGTGCAGATTGAGCACATGGTAAGCAAAAAAGCTAGTAGTGGCAGTCCTGATTGATAATTGTTGATAGGCTTAATAACATTTGTAATATTCACAACTCACATTGTAAGTCATAATCTCCACGCTGACCAATGCATGTTGAAGATGGCAGTAGCCATTATTATTCTGTGGTGTTCATTTGTCTTTTCACTTGAACACTTGATTAACTTCTTCTAAGAGAACATTAGTAACTACAGGAACTGGCATTATTTTTCACTTCATGAACGTTTCCTATTGGAACATGTTAATTTAACACCAGGTTTACATTCAATACTAAAAACCTAATGTCCTTCATTTTCAGTATCATCCAAAGAAAGAGAATTATTGCAATTTTTGCATTTTGTTGTAATTTAATCGTGTGGTGTAACAGATTTGTCCAGATAAATTATGCACCTATTTCATTCTCATCCCTTTATCTAATTTTCAAGTAAAATGCCCCTCTCGATTAAATTACAACACATTTCAAGTTCATTATAATCTGCAATATGTCTGTAGTTTTTCAACAAATCTTGCATTATATCAACTTGTTTATTATAAGTAAATAATAAGTCCAAAGGATAAGAGAATGTTCACAAAAAGAGCAAGAATTTCAGAAGCACGCGGTTATGTAAATCATTTAATATTGATACAAAGGTGTTATACAAATAAAAACGCGACGTTGCCATTAAAAAAGTTACTTTATAACAATTATTTCAAATAGATGCGAGGCCAAATCAGAGCTAAACTACCTGAATATAATCTCCTTCCTACGACGTGAATTGTCCGGGAGAAAGAGATATAGATATCTCAGTTATGGAATTTTCAGTGTAATACATATGTCCGCATAAAAACATAGCTGTTCGTTAAAAAGGAAGTTCCTGCCGCGAAATTTCAAGTTGAAATTCAAAGAGTGTGCAAGGAACGATAAATATGTTGTCTTGAATAAAGATGTACTAGGAACGGTAAACATATTTTATCGGTTTTTTTTAGCATATACAATTTTTCTCACAATTAGCATCTCAGAATTTATGTACATAATTAATTTTATAGTATATAAATTATTGGTTATTTTACATGAAAAAATTATGCTTATAACCGTTAGTACAATGATCATATTTTGAAGAAAGGTTGTAAACAATGTTCTGAGTAAGCTATATATAAATTATATTGATGTATATCCAAAAATATCACTCAAAGAATTTGAATGATAAAACATTAACATTTAAAAATATTGTAAAATATCTTTACACTTATCCTATTAATTCTCAAATAATATTAACTCATGATATTTATGTCTAAAAATTTTTAATCATAGTGAAGTTTTTAAAAAATAATTATCTCTGTCAGAGAATGGGTGTGATTTCCATTAATTGAGAACTCGATATTGTGCATATTCATGGTATTGTTATCACAAACAATACCACACATAAAACATCAACAATGTTTTTTTCTGTTTTGAAAAGGTGTTGATTTTGCCTTATAATTTTTCAACCTGATGTAAAAATCTTCATGTGGATGTGAAAAGGGGCCTCTTTTTTTTATTTTAATAAACAATGATTTCTTAGTATAAGAATAGCATTGCCTACGAGTCACACAAGAGATTTTATCTTCCAATTTTTTTTATAATGAAACCATTAATATATTTCAATGCATTAGTTAGGGAAATATTAGGTTTGGGTAACAATAATAATATTTCAATACCATCTGCTAAACAGTTTGATTTCTTATTTGCTTTAATTTCATTACGAATTAACATTCGCTTATAGGCACTCGTCTCAAACTATTTGAAATTTGGATTATTATTGAATCCCCCATGGCTTTGATGAAGCTAAAGAAAGTTTCCAAAGAATCTACTAAAAATTCCGTAGATATGCAAGACCTTTAGATTAAAAAAAAACTATGAAGCTAAAAATATTATTAAGGCATATTATTAAACCTAAAAACCCTGTTTCTCTTGCACCTGATGTTATCGCTTACCATTGAAATCAAAGATAATCAAAGTTATTGTCTGTCAAACATTAATTATATCTGTTTCTTTGCTGAATTTTCTTAGTCTGGTTTTAAGTAATAAGAAAATACTATTAAACATTAAAATACTTTGAAAGATTCAGAGCAGTGTTTAACATCTTCAATAAATAAAAGAGTTTTAGTACAAAGTTTGACACTCATTCTATTCCAATTGAAATTTTTATCTTCTTTGCTTAATTTAATTGCGAGTGTCGAACCTTCAACGTGCTGGACTTCTTCCAAAAAAGTGTTGAGAGACCATACATACAACAAAAACAAAGGTCAGTAAATAAGAAATGAGCTGAATCAAACAAATAACAGCAAAATCAACAACAAATAATTTCTTCTTTCACACTTCCGTTTTTAAAACAGTGCATCCCAGCGGACACAATAAAATAGTATATTACCCATATATTATGATCTCACCTAACCAAGTACCTACCCAAAGATTTAATAAGGAAAACAATTAATTTTTCAGCCGATTCCTGTTTCGATTATATTCAAGGCAATGGGGGTCCTGAGTGATCAGGAAATTTGTTCAATCATCGGTATTTCTGATATTATAAAATTATCTCCTACTATTGAAGAATGTCATAACTTGAAATTGTATACGCAAAATATGGCATTAAAATACTTGGGAACCAAACTAGTAGCCAAAAGATATGTGACTAGTGCTAGTAAAGTGAAAACTCCAGAAGATGAAGCTAGAGACTTGCTAGCAACTACAGTTCTTGCCCATGTACCCGTGGATGAGTACAATTTCAGAATGAAAGCTATTTATTTAGGATTGATGGTATGGCTTCAGCCTTCATTCGAGTTCAAATCAATGCCATTTCGAATTTTAGATAAAGCGTGTGATTGAAGCACAAACTGATAAAAAATTCTTGGATGATAGAGATTACTATGGAAATAAGAGACTGGAATTGGCTGGTTCATTATTGGCCTTGATGTTTGAGGATGTTTTTAAACGCTTCAATTGGGAATTGAAATCCATAGCAGAGAAAACCATTCCTAAAATAAGAGCAACCCAATTTGATGTTGTAAAGTATATGAGATCTGATTTGATAACAAATTGTCTCGTATTTGCTATTTCCACGGTACCTAGAATTTATTTCATAACATGCAATCAATTTTATTTCAACCATATTTAATGTTTTAGGGTAATTGGACAATAAAACGGTTTAGAATGGAACGATTGGGAGTAACTCAAGTATTATCAAGGCTGAGTTATATTTCAGCTTTGGGAATGATGACTAGGGTCAATTCTCAGTTTGAAAAGACGAGGAAAGTATCTGGACCTCGATCGTTGCAACCGAGTCAATGGGGTATGTTGTGTCCCAGTGATACACCGGAAGGCGAGGTAAACAATCAATTTTTTAGAATTTTAAATCACTATTTCTGAATAAGTATTTACTCAAAAATATTAGGTCGGTCAACTGAATTTGATACAACTGATGGATACTTTGAATTTTTCTAGGCATGTGGTTTGGTTAAAAATTTAGCGTTGATGACGCACATCACAACCGAAATAGATGAATATCCTCTTATAAGATTGGCTAATAATTCTGGTGTTCAGGATATAAATATGGTCTCTGCTGAGCATATCCATGCTGATGGTGTTTTTATAGTTTTTTTGAATGGTAAACTCATAAATAATTTCTATTATCTATTCAACAACGAATCAATTCAATTTCAGGTAATATAATGGGTGTAATCCGCCAGTACAAAAAGTTTATAAACATTTTTCGAATGATGAGAAGAAGAGGATATATCTCAGGATATGTATCGATATATCCCAATTTTCTTCATAAATGTATTTATATATGTTGTGATGGAGGCAGGTTATGTAGGCCATATATTATTGTAGAGAATTCCCAACCCCTTGTTACAGAGGAACATATTCACGAATTGGAAAAAGGAATTAGAAGTTTTGATGATTTTCTTCATGATGGTAAGCTTATGATTCTACGTTCAATAGTGTGAACGTCGTAGAGGTAGCTACTGTGTGTGCTCTCGAGCTAAGGAAAAGAAAGAAAATCGTTTCTTACCTTGTGCTTCTGGAGAAGACATGATTTCTCTCTAATCTGTCGAGTAGTGTCGTCTACGTAGAGATTTTATAGATAGATTATTTGAGTTGTAAAATGTTTGACTCCGTTTCAGAAAGGTCGCAAGATCCCCACCACTGGATCTCGCTGTGGAGATGTATGGGCGCGCCGTCATGGTAGAGATCTCGCTAACGAGACGGGTATAGCGTGAAAGCATTAGGAATATACAACTTGAGTACTCTATCTTATAAGTTTTCTATGTGTCGTTTACCTTCGACATCTATTCACTATAGGATAGGATATAAGTAGTATTGTGATCACTTGAATGAAAAATAACCTATCATCTGGTTATCTCAATAACCTAAATTATCAGGTTATCAAATTCACAATTTAAGTGCCAATCGGTTTTTAAATCAACTACTCTCTACCCCTATCCCTATGAAATATGATCTTATCCAATCTATCATTTAATTGTTAAAAGGCAAATAGTAAAGTTTTCGCCATACACATAGCAGTGTGACCTTTGACCGCGAATATCTCAATGTCTTTTGTAAACATATCCAAATAATATAATTCCAATAAGAGAAACTTAATTCTCAAAATGTCTTCCTAATTCTTTTGTACAGGGTATTTCAAATTCGAGCCACATCATTGGGATCTCGGAAGCTATGAAAAATGCTTACCAAAATGCCGCTTGGTAATTAAAAAAAATTCCAAAAGATATTCAAAAATAACCGAAATATTGTAAAAAAAATTTTTTCCTGTCTTTATTTGAAATGATATCCCAAAATACATGACACTTTATTGTTGCCACTTTTTCCCTTCTACAAGATGAAGTTGCCAAATATGAAATCCGACGTTGTTTTTTTTGGAAATCATCATCAACTTTATTTCTTTAAATACGGACCTGGGAGTTTTATTTTTATTTACAATCCTCATTGTATTCTATGATTGACATATTACGTTGACTTAATAAAAACAATAGTGTCCTGTTTTTAACTAAAATTCATAAATTGTCTTACCACTATTATTTATTTTAGAAATCAATTCTTGTCATATATTCATTTAAATTATAAAAATAGATAAAGTTTAATATATTATATTTCAATGAAATATTTTTACCATGTTGAAAATTTAAATGAGTATATGACAAGAATTAATTTCATTAATAAATAATAGTTGCAAAACAATTTATAAATTTTTGTTAAAAACAGAACGCTGATTTCATTTAACTCAATTTTTGACGTAACACGTTGAAAAATGTAAACATGTGATACTTCAATTTTCTTAGAATACAAAAAGGATTCTAAATAAAAAATAAAAATTTCAGTCGGTATTTTAAAAAATACAGTTGATGATTATTTCCAAAAAACGAAACGTCGAAATTTATATTTGGTAACGTCATATTATAGAGGGGCAAAAGTTACAACGATGAAGTGTCATTCATTTTGAGATATCATTTCAAATAAAGCCAGGAAAAACTAAAAAAGTTTCCAAAATTTCGGTTATATTCAAATATCTTCTCAAGATTTCGGAATTTTCCAAGTGGCATTTTGTTAACTTTGCCCCAATTTAACCATGCTCGTATCTCTTGTAGTTTCCGAGATCCCAAGGATGTGACTAGAATTTGGAACATCCTGTACACACATTATATATTCATTAATCCCCATTGTAACAATAATTAATAACTTCACTAGCAAAAAAATTTTAAAATGATTTTTCCATTCATCTATTTTGCTGATTTGAAACTTAATGGTGAATAACATTGGGACAAAAAACAAAAAGCATTAAACGTTTTTTTATCAAATCATTTCGTTAGCAATCGTACTATTTAACAAAACTAATAATCCATTATTGGTTACTACAAATTGATAAATTGTTTCAATAAATGATTCCATACAGAAAAAATTATACTTACAGTGGCACAAATGGGACATAATTAAAGTTTGGCGGATGATGAAAACCATCAATGAAAATTCTATTTTTGATTCGTGTTCCTTGAACCCGATCAATGTGCTCAGAATGAAGTAGTCGCCTCGTTTCTAATTTTGATTGCTAGAAGTCGATAGTCCGTAATTCAACTTTCATCTACACGGCTTTTAACCGGTCAAGTAACTCACAGGTATAATGAAATAAGTCTTCAAAATTTAATGCAATATATGACTTCTTCACTCATATAAGACCACTCCGTGTCTCTCTCAAATTTTAACTACAGTTCATTATCTTACACATTGTAAACAAAAACACTTTATTGCGGCATTGCTTTCGCGAACTTCTTCGCGCCGCACTCTAGGGCGGGTTCACTTGTAGACTTGCACGCTGCATATTGATAGGCAAAACGTCTTGCATAAAAACACAGGTTGAATTTCAAAATGCTGGCTCAGTTAGATGGAAGATATTTGTTTTTCAGAGAGATAGTGATGAACTATTTCTCTTATGGAAATCCATTTTAATAAAATGAAATAATTCATTTTACATTTGTTATTTCTGTCTATGTTTAAAATATCATCTGAATCCGTTAAGGTTATGTTGACCAATTTTGAGTATTGCTACGCTTCAATTAATGTTTTTGCTTCCAGGGTTAATAGAGTTTCTAGATGTTAATGAAGAAAATGACAGTTTTATAGCCTGTTACGAACGTGATATATCCAAGTTAACAACACATTTAGAAATTGCAACCTTCACATTATTGGGTGTGTGTGCTGGTTTGGTACCTTATCCACATCATAACCAAAGTCCCAGAAATACTTACCAATGTGCTATGGGGAAGCAAGCAATGGGTGAGTAATATGAACAATTAAAAACCAATTAGGGCATCACTTCCTTGGATCCGTTGTTGTTCTTGCTCCAAGCACTGTGCAGATGGCTTTTTCAGAATGATGAATGATACATATGTGTTGGATCCGCTAACCAGGGGTAATGTGTGTAGCTTGAGTGTATTCCAAGCCAGTATCTGTCAGGGCTTCCTTTTGGGACTAGATTTATTGCTGATTTTTGTCTGTAAATTTCTACCCATCATAAATATCAAGATATTTAGAGATGAAAAATTATATAATTGTTTTTTTCTCAATAGGGAAAAAACAATATGGGAGACGCACTTTTGATTAAATTTTTTCTTTTATTTTTTGATCAGTTCTTGTTTATATTCCAACCCAAGTTTTCCCAATGTTTCAAGTTGATAATAAGTCGTGCTCAATGTATTCTATACTTAGAATGAATAAATAGGTGATGTAATATGAAAACTGGGATATATAGGGCAGAACCGATTAAGCAGTTTTGATTAAAGGATTATAAAAAAGAAACGGAGGTTTATAGAGGAAATTTGTCCTCTACCTCTGAAGTTTTGAATAGCTCGTTCTCACATTTCGCGATTTATGGCGTTAACTTCTGCAATAATCCCTTAGCTCTGGTAAAGTGTGATGGCGAAGTTTAAACAATGTTTCCTCCATAAATGCCCAAAGAAGGAAATTTGAAATACGTCTGGTGACCGCGCAGGTCACCCCTCAGAGAGACCATACGTCGGGTGAACAGTCTTCTCAAAACATTGACTGATTTTCTGGCTGTGTGAGATCTAGCTCCATCCTGCTAGAACCATAACTCCTTCAATTCTACCACTTCAACAATCACTTCTATTCTGGGCTGCATATATTGAGATATAACGTTGAAAAATCATGGCCATTCCTTTATTCTCGTAAAAATACGGGTCTATCATTCATTATCAAATTGTCATATGGTACACCAAACCGTTAGTTTATTCCCCTGAACCCATGGTTTGGTGTAGAGGTATTTCATGAATCAATCGGAGGTTACTTTCAGCTCCATTGAGATGAAAAAGTGCCTCGTCGCTACTGCATTTGCTCACATAGATTTATGCGACTTGTGTAATCTGCTACACTCAATTCATGATCCAACATCATTTTAAATCAGTGAAACTGCAAATCTAAATGCTGAATCCTCAGACAGAACGTTTTGGCGACTATTCTTGACTGCTCTCACCAGCTGTAAATTTTCTCCTGTTGTAGATCTGCCTCAGGCAGATGTACCTCTGCTAAGCGTGCTCCGTCAACTGCCTAAATGCCCGAATTGTGTTCGCATTGGGAACGGCGTTGTTGATTTGTCGGCGGCAAGCTTTTTGTGTCGCAATTACAGATTGGTTGTTTTCCAAATACTCTCGCATAACAAAGCCTCGAAGTATTTAGGTTTAAGCTATGCTCGCAACTGTACTGGAGAAGTATATCCCTAATGCTTTCACGCTGACCCCGTCTCATTCTTGTCGCATGATCCCTACCACGACGGAGCGCCTATACTTCTCCTTAGAGGTCCAGAGACTGGAGATCAGGGGACCGCTCTGATCTGAAAAGGAGTCAAGGATCTTAACAACTGGAGAACATCTATAACTTCGAAAACAAGAGTTGAAATACGTCTACTTACACACAAAAAACCTAACTATCTATAAAATCTCTATGGGTTTCCCTGCCTTCACCCATTAAAGACCGAGCTCCTCGGTTGTGTCTCATCATGATTTTTTTCTAAGGTATCACTTTAAAATAATAAATATCTGATTTGGTAGGTACAATTGGGTATAATCAGAAGAATAGGATGGACACACTACTTTATAATTTGGTTTACCCTCAAACACCAATGGTTAAAACAAAATCTATTGAACTGACAAATTTTGATAAGCTTCCTGCTGGACAAAATGCAACAATAGCGGTTATGAGTTATAGTGGATATGATATAGAAGATGCTTTGATTATCAACAAGGCTTCTATTGATAGAGGATTTGGTAGATGTTTAGTTTACAAAAATTCTAAGTGCATTATGAAACGATATGCGAATCAAACTTTTGATCGCATTCAGGGTCCTTTGATAGATACAGTTACTAATCAATCGACATGGAGACATGCTATCTTAGACACTGATGGCATAGCCGCACCTGGAGAATTAGTAGAAAACCGCCAGGTAAAGTTTTTAAATCTTTCCATTGTTGTTGATTTCGTCGATTTGAACACCTAATTTATTTATTGGTCTAATACAAATGCCTACCAGGTTACACCCATTTGGAGGGCATGAAATTGACATAGAATAAAAATAGGAAAGTCAACCATACAGAACTGAATTATTTATTAGAATTTATAGAATCAATAATATTTCAAGCCCAACCTAAATTTTCATGTCAACAGCATTTGGTAAAATAGGAAGTGACTCCATATTTTGTACAAGGAATGTATTGAGTCATAATGTCGACGTTTTTCCAAGTTGAACATATTAAATATGGTGCATTACCTTTTGTCGAGTAATTTTTATCAAATTGAAAAAAGAAAATCTAGTGAAACAGTCAATCTCTCCCGTTATAATATTTACTCCATAGCTGACGATCAAAGAAAAGTTCCGACCTGTAACATCTTTGGTTATTCTAATAAGAGACTTAACGTTTGATAACCTACTTGAACAATATTGTTAATGTGACTTTTGCAACTCTGTGTAGAATCGATGAAACCGCGAGGTCCATGAACAAATCGTCGGTATTCCAAATTAAGATTGTAGAGATTAATTGAAATGGAATGCCTCAGTTTTTCTTATGGATGATCCGTTCTAAATAATCAGTATTTATATTAAATTGTTTGAAATGATCCGCTTATACTCATACGTCAAACGCCTTGGATAAATCAGTATAACTGCAACAACTTCTTCGTTGTTATATAATTTCAAAAATCTTGCTAGAATTGTTTATTATGTGTACATTTTTCCAATCTTCAAACCATTATACTTCAACAGGTTATGGTTAATAAATCAGTTCCTACTATATCAGCGGTTCCTGGAAGTACCAATACTTCTGTAGAATATAAAGATGTTCCAATTAGTTACAGAAATAACGAACCCAGCTATATAGAAAAAGTTCTAGTAAGTACGAATGAAGAAGATACAACACTAATAAAACTGCTTTTGAGACAAACAAGAAGGCCAGAAATAGGAGATAAATTCAGCTCGAGGCATGGGCAGAAAGGTGTTATAGGTAAAGAAAATCTAAATATAACCCTTACACATTAAAACACCAGTCTTATATGAAATCAGTTAGTTGAGATCAGTTTTATAAATTTGGCTACCGGGTTGTATCTTTAGCCTTCCTGATTTCTTTCTTCACCAGGAGCTATTTACTCATTGTCATTTTGAGTAATGGTGAGACGCCAGTTGATCGTTCTTCAGTACTGATATCCGCCAGGTCGGCAAATTGGAGCTTATCTAGATTTAAGTATTATTTTACCCAGTTGATGTTCTTCACATTCTCTCTGTCTGGTGAAATGGAAAATGCAAGTTTTCATCAAGATATGTAATTGTCTGCCTTAAGGGGTTGGAAAGAACTCTTGAAGGTCAAATGTACAAAATTTCATCGAGATCGGTATTTATCTGCTTTAAGGGATGGAGTAGTTTTTTTCGAATTCTCATGTAGAAAGTGATTTTACTCTTGTTTTGAATGTCAAGTGTGCAAAATTTCATCCGGGCCAGTACTTGTCTGCTTTAAGGGGTCGGAAAGAGAGTTGGGGTAGTTTTTTTTAGAAATCTCATGTAGAAAGTAACTTTCCTCTTGTTTTGGAAGGGCAAGTGTACAAAATGTCAGCGAGATCGGTCTTTGTCTGCTGAGGTGGGGAATTGAGTTGGGTTAGTTTTTTCGAAATCTCAGTTAAAAAGTGACTGTTGAATTGAAGGTTAAGCGTACAAAACTACATCGAGATGCTTGTTTGCTAAGGGATGAGGAAGGGGACCGGGTAGTTTTTTTGAACTCTCATGTATACAGCGACTTCTTATTTTTGAGCTCAAGTGTGCAATATTTCATCAAGATCGGACTTCAACTATTTAAACAGAATATTGTGAAAAGACGTTAAATTATACTAAATGTCATTTAATGTTCATTCAAATTGACTATATGTGTTTTATTGTCAACCTTACCTTAATTCAGTGTAAATAATGTCTCGCTTCGATAACGTATCTTATTAAAATAAGAATTTCGGCATCTTCTGCGCGTAAAATATGTATATACGTGTGATATATATATTTATAACCAGAAAAACACGTGTCATGGTTCAAAAAATACTATAGTAGCATTTGGAAACTGAAGATGGAAGCCAAAAAAACTTCAAACGGGCTACAGTTCCTATTTAAACCACTTTGAAACGATTTGCAAAATTTCAAATCAGTACGACCAATTAGAAGGGCGCAATTATCCCCACAGTGGGTTACATGTGCACACACAGACATCATTTCAAATATAGTCTGGATTTACATCGATTCAGAAAGGATCAAAACCATACTTCGCCTGCACTATTCTAATGTGCCAACAGCTGAAGTGACTCACACGTCTCACTGAACCAGTCAGTCTGCGATGTATGGCCTACGTACCAGAAGGTCTATGCTAAAGTGGCCCGATACAGTTCGGGAGAGTAGTGTCGACCCCCGCCATGATGAAACTGCCCCGAGCAATTAGCTCAAATGTTGGCACACACTGATACTCACAACCGCAGTCTATGTACTAGAAAGCTCATGCTCAAAACGGATATTACGGAAAACCCGAAAAAATTTTTAAACCGAATGCCAATAGACTGTATACAGTTCAAATTATAAAGAAATGTTGGTATTCATGGTCTGGTACTGAATTTTTAGGCCTTCACAATATCCTGGTATAAGGTGTATAATGTATATACAGAAGGGAGTGTTATACTCTGGCGGGCGTACCTCTAATGGTTGTTTTAATACATGTGTTCTTATTTTGAAGGTTTAGTAGTAGAGCAAGAGGATATGCCATTTAATGAGTTCGGAGTATGTCCTGATATTATAATGAATCCCCATGGGTACCCATCTCGGATGACTGTAGGAAAATTGATAGAATTACTTGCTGGAAAGGCAGGTTTAGTAGAAGGTAATTATAATATGTGAACCTAGTTTATTAAATTATTAATCAAAAATCTATCTATTTTTCATCACATTGTAAATTATATTCAAGGAAAGTTTCATTATGGAACTGCATTTGGTGGATCAAAAGTTAAGGATGTAAGTGAAGAACTTAGCCGACATGGCTACAACTATCAAGGAAAAGATTTATTTTATTCAGGTTTAACTGGTGAACCAATGGAAGCTTATATTTATTCAGGACCAGTTTATTACCAAAAGCTGAAACACATGGTACAAGATAAAATACATGCAAGGTACAAAATATACTATATATGTTTTTAATGTAAAGGTTACCTGTTTCTGTTTTTATAGAGCTAGAGGTCCAAGAGCTGTTCTTACCAGACAACCAACTGAGGGTAGAAGCAGGGATGGAGGATTACGTTTGGGTGAAATGGAAAGAGACTGTCTTATTGGTTATGGAGCCAGGTAATAATTGATTCGTGACAAATTGAAATTAGCTTAACTGTATTGCTTAATTATAGATGAATCATTAATATGTGTTCATATAGTTTGATCTAACTTGGTTTGAAGTCATAAAGGAGTTTTTAATTATATTCAAATTCAAATGAAGATTCTGAACAATTAAAATAATTCTGTACATATTGGTAAATAATCTTGATATGTCTTTGATATTGAAATAGAATGTGAGTCTCCGCCGCTCCTTACGGTGACACGACCATATCGAAGAACTTGGAATGAAATGAAAAACAAGAACTTTGATGAATCTGTAAAATAAGAGTAATATTTTAACTGAGGAAACCAATTATTATAAAAGATCTATTCTGGAGATGATTCACATAAAACGTAACTTCAAATCTGTAAATCATAGGACTGATGTTCAGACACTAAGTCATATTTATACTAATTTAATTAATTAATATTCTTGCAAATTCCTACATGCGTCCTTATAATGTTAAAAGTATATTTTAGGTAGAGTGTCAAAAGTATATTCCAGAGGCCAGACCTTCTTTTATTACCTAATAAATCGTGACATCTGTTTCGAAAGTAAATACTTGAAGTCGTCTCGTTTGTTAATCGTTCATAGACTTTGATGACATGTGTTCGTATTTTTTGAGAGTTCTACTAAACAGTGGATTCTTGATATATTATACTTATAACATTGTTTGTGTTACAATTTAGATTTCGTGTTTCTGTTCGTTTCGACGACGTTGGCATTTTAAATGAAATTGGTGCGATAAAGACGCTTTGTGTTGATACAATTAGTTTTAAGTAATCAGGTTATTGAAATAATAAGTCTTCTAATGATGGTCGTGAGACCGAAACGTACGTAAAGACGAAAATATAAAGCATAAGTGTTAATGTGACCTATTTCCCGAGAATTTATATATAATAAGAGTAATCAGAGGCATAATGTGTGGACGGATTGGTATTTTTCTGTGTTTAGGATTTTGTAAATTGAGTGTCATTTTCCCAGAATAAGATATTTAGGTACTGGATGAGAAAGTTTCCTGTTTCCAATTTTTCTCTCCGTGGCTATTTAATACTGTAATGGGAAAAATTATTGTAAAATGGGACTAATTATTTCAAGTTTTTAATAAAACGTTATCAACTAATCTGTTCTCGAATCTAAATGTTGGTCTAGCTAGATATATCGATTATATGAGTAATGTAATATGGCCATATATCTCTATTTCCTTCCTTAATTATTTGACTTCAAGATAACCGAAAATCCGCTTCACCATGCAAGATGCGTCCCACGGTTTCCTTCCATCTATGGATCTGCTAGATTATCGAAATGTGGACGGCATTCTGGGTCATTTTCATCGTGTTCAAAGACAATATGTCAGAAATACCCTGGAATACAGAGCTTTTGATTTATCTCAGCTCAGGACAGTGGTGGAAAGCTTGATAAATACATTGTGAAATCAATGGATCAGCTCTTGTGAAACACAACCTTATCATCAATTCCACTTCAAAGACCATAATCCTAGGACGCGTCTCACATATAAATTAACGAAAAAGATAAATCTTCAATAATGTGAATAACCAAATGTGACAGAGGATGTTATTATACTAATATTTGGGAACGCCAGAATTCTAATCTCTTGCGCAACGAGAAAACCAGTATCCAAAATAGTGAGAATAGCTATGGACCATAACGTTACACAAAGTTTTCTCCAGTGTATATTTCCCATCATTTGTGCAATGACATTTAATTTAGGAATAAGGTATTAGGGCACCTTCATTAACTGTAATTTATGTTGGGTTGTATATGCTTTAAAGTGTTCTGTCACACCTCTGAAAAGCAGGAACGAACATGCAAAGTTATTATGTTCTTCAAAAATGTATTGTAAAATGACATCTGAAACACCTCATTATTTTCCAATATTGAATAGTTTCTAATGTAAAATTGTGACTTAATTCTACTTTGTAAAATTTAACGTAATGCTTAGAATAGTTTTATTTAGATTCTGGTACACATGATTATGATACTATTGGAATCTCTCATTGAAATGTGAAATTCATTACTACTTCCCATATAACATGACATATAAATAATTCATAATTTCTTCATTCCAATGTGTTTGAATTATCGGAGATTCAGATACTGAAGGCACACAATTATAAAGCTTGATAAATGAATGAATCCCAACCATATGATTACCACTATGGAATGTATTATAATAAAGTAAAAAAAGTCGATGGTAGAAGCTGTTAAAAGGAACAGATCGCCCGCATTTCTACGATGTTCTAGAGAGGTCAATGAATTCGTAAGTGTGACATCATCAACAGACGAATAGCTCTCTTCTGGATAGAATCCAAGAGCTTCATCGTATGTTTTGGAGCCGAACATATGAACAATATTGCAGGACAGGTCGAATCTGTGCTTTGTAGATTATCAAGAACTGCTGGGATGTAAAGCAGCTCTTGGCAAAGAATAGAAAACAAAGTTTTTGTGAAGCGGTTTTCGCAAGGGACCTCACATGATCATTCTATGAGAGGGTGCTATTGGTGGTGATCCCGAGCATGGATATGGAAGACTTCATAAGAATAGTTGTACCAGACATCATTGTATTAGGAATTCTCAGATCCATCTTCCTGGAGAAGATGCAAGTTTGAGTTTTTGTTGCATTAAACTCTACTAGATTATCAGATCCCCATTTCAATACAATTGCCAGATCTCCTTTAATTGCGCCGACCTGTCTTTGTCTCGCTCCTCTGGATTCATTGGATGGTATATGGGCTCTTGATGAGAAAACGGTATGAAATGTATCATCTGCAAAGCTGTGGACGGGACAGGTGGTCACTTCCAGCAGATCGTTGATATGGAACAGAAACAAAGTTGGTGCCAAGACAGATCCCTTGGAACACCAGCGGTGATAGCCATTTTATCGGAGGGTACTCCGTCAACCACCACTTATGATCTATCTGAGAGAAAACTCGATAGAAAGCGATAAAGTTGAGGTGGCAAACCATATGATGGTAATTTCCCAAGAAGGTCTTGGTGCCAGACTCGCTCATATGCTTTGGAGATATCCAATGGTACAGCTAGACAATCGTCATATTATTCAATAGATTTCTGCCACACATATGTAACGTAGGCAAGCAGATCTCCTGTTGCTCTCTGCTGACGAAAGCTATATTGCCGGTCATTTACGATTTTGGAGCTCTCTAGATATTGGATGAGCTCGATGTTGATTATTTTCACTTGAGAGATTACATAATAGTGCAATGGGTCTATAATTATTAGGAAGGATCTTCTTTCCTTTTTTTGGAATTGTTTGGACTCTAGCTGTCTTCCAGCTGGAAGGAAAGACCAAGTTTGTATGAAAGGCTAAACAACCTGCAGAAGACTGGTGTTAATTCAGGCGCACATTCCTTGACAACGACAGTTGGAATTCCGTCTGGCCCCATTCGATTGTTTGTATTGAGATCAAACAGAATGCGCCTAATTGTGCGCTGACGAGAGGCAATTACAGGCGTATGGTTATCGATGGCAGCAACATTAGGGGGTCCTTCCCTTGTGGATCCAAAGTGGAATTTGCTGCAAAAAGGTTGGCTTTTTCTTATGATGTTCCATCATCTTTGGTTAGGGGAGAGAAAGAACTAAAAGTGGAACCACATTACATCGAATTCTTGTGGTTCTAGATTCTCCTCGCGGTGACAAGAGAGATCATTTCTGAAATAGAGTCAGATACTTCCTTTGAATCTGAAACTAGTATGGAGCTCGTAGCCAGGACAGTGCATATAGGTCGTGTTGGTGGTAATGTACATCGTTTATGTTTTTGCTAAGACCTCGGATGTTACAGAGGTCTATCTTCAAGTTTATATGTTTCAATATTGAAAACCCTCGAGCACCCCGCGCCCGGAAATCCGAATGGAGAGGCATTTTTCATCCGGAGTATTTTACTCTAGTCTTGATCATTAGTATTTTCATAAAAAACCTGGATGGATAAAAAGTCGGTTTGGGTAGGAAGACAGGAAAATGGGTATTAGAGTGAGATCGGAAGCATCAACCAAATACTGAAACATGGGGTTGCCCACTTCACAGCATCTTTGTCGAGGTGGTGAGGAAAACATCTACCACCTATGGTTATCCTTTTAGTCGCCTTTTACAACAGGCAGGATTTAACTTGGGGAAATTCCTAGTCCTTCCCCATACGGATTCCGATTCAAAAGTAAGTTTAACAGAGGCATATTGATCATTTAGAATCTTCAAAAATGTATCTGTCGAAGTTTTTATCTATGATGCAAAAATATCAACATATCTGAACCAAACCTTAGGAAATCACTTTGAATCTCTTGAAAGTGACTTTGAAAAACGGTGTAAACTAAATTATATCATACGATTACTACCTTGATTTTGGAAATAGCATAGGTGATATTATTCCGAGAAGATAAGTGTATTTTGACTTCCACCTGCTCAGTAATTGCCGTTGCTTCTAGATGAATACTAACGTTTATTTGTTGTTACAGTATGATGCTGATAGAAAGATTGATGGTATCATCTGATCAATGTGAAGTGGATGTTTGTAACAGTTGTGGCAGATTAGGTTATTGTGGTTGGTGTAATAGTTGTAAAAGTTCTGGGCATGTTTCGAGCATTACAATGCCTTATGCATGCAAATTGTTGTTGACCGAACTTCAAGCAATGAATATTACTGCTAGACTTACATTGAGTCATTATTGTCAATGATCAGAAATTTTAAAAAGGACAAGAATGTCCAAGTCGACCAAAGCTAGTGGGACTATGTGATACATTTTTATTCAGTTGCAAGCCATTGAAAATGGAAGTAGTATGTTGCAAAGTTATTAAAAATAGTAAAGCCAATATTCTTACATTATGAACTTGTCAAATACTACTTCCTGGTTGAAATATATATATAAACACTCTGAAACCATTTTGTTTAATTTTCTCACCTTTTACTATATTTATATTATGATTGATCACCCTCATATTGTCAAACTGATGCCACGACCGGTAAAATACACTTACAAGCCGTGATATAACTATTACTGAGGAGACACACAGTATTGATGAAAGTCTGGCAGAACCTAAACGTTAAAAGCCGACGTCAAATCTTCTTAGACGGCTTTTCTAAAGGACAAAGCTTCTTTTGGTTATTGTATTACTTATATTAGCAGCGACAGGTTTTCTGGATGACAGGCTGCTTTCATTTGAGTCGCGAGAATTGGGAGATTATCAAGTATACATGGGCAGTAATGTCTTTGAAAAGTGGTTCGAGTCCATACTTTTTAAACGTGAGCCGAACTCACTTGTAATGGATAGAGCACACAGTCGTTGTTTGGAACCAAACGCCTACCTCGGCTGGTATAATGGACTGGTGGGCTTCAAAGAACATTTCCTTTGAAGACAAAGCTTGAAGAATTATTATATATTGCGCGTGTACACAAAAATCAATATATTGATCAGTGTGTGGTTTATCATTGCCATATGACTGCTAGTTTAGCTTATCTAGGCGCAAGTTAAGGGCGAGAAAAAACTGCATGAAGCTAAAGTACTTCTTCAGTAGGCAATTGCAGACTCGTGCCGCCAATGCATACGAAATGTTGAACATAGGGTGTGAGACCTGAACAGTACAGTAGACATGATGATTCAACCCCTCACTATCAACTTGGAAGGCAGCGACAGTGGAAATGCAGACAATCAGCATTATTATTCATCCACGCAAACGTTCATCTAAGGACTAATTTTACCTTCATTTAATGAATAGTGGAAATGTTGGTGTTTTAGTTGAGGTATGGATATTTCTTGTTGAATAAACGACAAGCTCTGTTACCTATTTTTTTACATTCTCCATAAATACAAAGTAAATTCATTAGTCTAGATTTGGATCAGTGGTGTCTCGTGAACTTTTTAAGAGAGGAGGCTGGACATAAAATGAGTTTGTAAAAATATACTCTATTCAGTCAATTAATTTAACCTTTGCGCAGCGACAGTACCAGCTACTTCAGTGACAAGTGACAATGACTTTAATATTCCTTTTTTTTGTTGGAATTTTTCATATTTTGTTTTTTTTTATTAATTTTATTAACTTTTTTATATATTAACGGAATTCTACGGTCTTTAGTTTGCGAAAAATGATCAATAATATTATCATAAAATGTATCATTTTGTTTTACTAAATCTTTTTCAATACATATTAAACTAACATTGTATAAACGATTTTGGCCCATTGTATTTCGCATGTAAGTTTTAATTCGTTTGAGAGTAGAAAATGATCTCTTCCCCGATGCCGACGTGACAGGAATGGTGACTGTCAAACAAAGTAGTTTATAAAACTGAGGTAAAACTTGTTGCCAATCATTGTGACTGTCAAACAAAGTAGTTTATAAAACTGAGGTAAAACTTGTTGCAAATCATTGTCTATCATATCGGCGTGACTGTCGTACTGGTCTA
The DNA here is from genome assembly GCA_958510875.1 of Endomychus coccineus. NCBI lineage: Eukaryota > Metazoa > Arthropoda > Insecta > Coleoptera > Endomychidae > Endomychus > Endomychus coccineus. The sequence continues at coordinate 79,393,695 of OY294067.1, forward strand.
AAATATCTTTATCCGAGTATACACGCATAATTCATTGTGCAGTGCTATTTTATCAAAAAATTTATATTTTAGAACTAAGTTATCTAAAAGTGTATTGGGAAACTCTTTTGAAAAAGATTCGACAAATCTTCTATTCGTCAAGTCGAAAAACTTCAATTCATGTAAATCGGAAAATCCAATCTCAATTTGACCTTTAATAGTAACCAAAATTTCATAAAAAAGTTGTTTCTTGTCTACCAAATTATATGTTCTCCTCCTTTTCGCGGGAGGTGTCTCATCAGTTAAAAAAGTTTCAAATAAAATATTAAAATGAAATTCTGTATTACGGAAACTTGAAATTTTATCAATGAAATGTTTCAAACGATCTCTTGAATGAATTATATCAGTGAATTTATGTTGTAAAATTTGAAAAATAAGATCAGTTTGTTCAAATATTAATTTTAAAGTATCAAGAACAAACAAAAATCCTTCATTTTCTAAATAAGATTTTAAACCAACAGCAGCATTTAATGAAACCTGATCTGTTGAAAAGTTTAATATAAAATCAAATGTTTCAATTAGGTTATCTTTATTTTTATGGATGGTAAACACTGCACGTGATGTAAAATTCCATCGAGTTGGAGCATTACAGGAAATTCTGTTTCCTACTATGTTTAAAACTTCAGTTCGTTTGGTGGATTTGCTAAAAAAATTTGAAAATAACGATAAGTTGGAAAAAAAATTCTAAATTCCTTAATGGAACTACATGCATTACTTAAAGCCAAATTCATGTTGTGAGCGTAACAATATAAATAGCCTGAGGCGAAACTGATTTTATTTTTGTTTGAAGACCGTTTAAATGTCCCGCCATTACTGATGCGCCGTCGTAAGCCTGAGCAATTAATTTATTCGCAAAGTCAAATCGATGAAATGTTTCCATTTAAAAATTAACTAAATTGACCGATGTTCTTCCCGAATTAATATCGTAAAACCCTGAAAATATTTACACTAGTTGTCCATTTTTTACAAATCTAAAAATTATTGATAATTGTGATTTACACGTTATATGTTGTATCGTCAACCTGCCACGAAAAAAAGGGACGTCCAATAATTCATCCTCTATTTGATTTCGGAGGACATAAATTATTGAATCAAGAATTTCGTTTTGTATTGTTTTGATCTTGGGATGATAGATACAATAAGAAATCGATGATTTTTTTCAAACTTCGCGGTTGTCTTCAGCTGTATTGTTATGATTTTCTATTTCGCGTGTACGAGCAGAATCAACCACATTAACAATATTTTGTTTACTGGTTAATTTAAACTTAAAACTCGATGTAATATGTTCCTGCGATTTTTCATGTCTGTCTAGACCACGAGCTAAATTTTTCAAATCATTATAACCCAAGCGCCCCCAACATGAAGAATTATCAGTTGTAAATTAAATAGTAAGCAATACCAGCAATATAATTTATTGTGTATCTCAGATTCCGTTAACCATAAACATTTTTTATAATTGTCAGTATTGAATGATCGATTTTAATACTTACCTGACATCGCTAATCCTTTCAAATCCGGTAAAGGCCGTTTATTTTGTCATATGTTAATCCACTAAATGGATTTTCTAAAAAGTCAGCAACTAAATCACTAGCACTCATTTTAAATTTTAATAATTTACCAAACAGACAAATTCTAATCTAACCTTACTTCGCGAGGCGTCACAAACACCGACGCAACACGCATGTGTAACTACCGACCGTACTGAACAAAGACCGGCGGCAGGCTAGCCTACTGAGTGTTGCCATTTCAGCTGTTTTACGGTATTTAGCAATTGGACTGGTCGGAAAAACGGCAACTGTGTTAATCAACACGTGTTTACTGTTTAGGGTTTGGGATATGTAGTCTAGCCTCAGGGCACTGTTGTCAGATTGAAAATAACTATTGAGAACGGGGAATTAATTGTAAAATTGAAAAAATTATTAGAGAAAGAGGAAATAAAATGAAGAATGATCAACAAGATAAATTGGTGAGGAGGCTGAGCCTCCTTAGCCTCCTTCGAGGAGCCGCCACTGATTTGGATAACTTTGAATGCTAATATTTTGTAACTTCTTGCCTAACTAGACAATAAGAAGTTTGAAAATAGCGACATTACTCATTTTCATGGCAAGCTAAGCGAGAATGAATTTCCCTCAATAGCAAAAGAAAAGTCATAACTTGAAAACTATCAAACAGCTTACATTAATAGATTGATGCGGAATTAAATTCTCCCTAATTTGCGGAATATTTTATTTTTCCTCAATAATTACACCCAAAGAAAGATCCATTTCCCCTTTCTGATGATCAAAAACCGAAAAGGTATAGGGAGAGCCGAATTCTACTAAGAAATTATGGAATATCCTTAGTGCACATTTGGAATGAAACCTGAAATGGAAACAAATAATATTTGCTTCCTATCCAATCTAGCTATGGAAAGGTACATCCTCTAGACAAATATGGCAAGAACATGTTAAAGGTATCGAGAAATACATACTTTTTATATATTTAATTTTAAAATCAAGTAAGTATACTTTCCTGGATTTTGATGTGTTAAATGACAACTTTTGTACATGATGAAATGTAGCATTTATTTTCTTGCTATCCCATTTTTCATAATGAATCTTCTTAGTATTCTTATCATTAGGTCTTGTGGTATTGGATTTTGTCAAACCCCAAAAGATAAAGACATTACTTGAGAAATCTCGATCTTGATTTCATTTTTTTATTTAGACTCAACAAAACCATCAAATATTACAAAGAGGAAATGTGCAGCTATAATATTGATTATTATCCACATAAAATAAATAAAACGTAACAAAATGGCATCATTTCCTTAAAGTATGAAGGTTCAAACTGTAAAAACAGTATTTCATACATGGGTAAATCGTTAAAGGAAACTATATTTCCTGAATTGCTAATACTATATATTTTACAATTATTATAATATCAAGAAATTTCAACAATATTTACAATTAGTATTACAAGCTACAGATCATAAATAAAAACATTTTATTTTACTAATTTAAAATAGTACATTTATTGAATTTATTATTTACGCTCCTTTTATTGGATTTCCCTGAAAACAGAAAAATATTAAATTATCAGTAAGTATAATAAATTTATTCATTAAATTGCTTTTCAGACTCATCGCAAGCTGAGGGTAATCCCTTATATTCAACATATTAATTCCAAATAGTATTTAAACAGACACATTTAGATTCCTAATTTAGTTTACTCTGATGATGGTTACTTGGGTAGCTCACTACTTTAACAGTACTTTTTGTGGATAAGGGTGTCGCAAAAATTAAATTTTTAGCAGCACTTGATAATTTCATTTTCCCCCATTAGAACAGACGAATTTTGAAAAATGTATCTTATTGGAATCTTTATTTCTCAATATGATGTTGCTATGAAAAATAATAAGATATATTTTTGTTACAGAAAATTGCATATCATTAAATATGAAACTATGAATTCGATATTTGATGGTACTATTTTTAATTATTATTGTAGTACTTACCCAAGCTCTAGCTACAACTAGAAGGGTATGCTGGTCCAGTCTTGGTCCTAAAAGTGGATTCATTTGCACCACATAGCAGCACAACCAACTAAAAATTATAAATGTTTCAGACAATAAAATAACTCACGTTAATAATTGAAAACTATTGTATTCATCCATGTTGTAAAAAGGTTTATTGAAATGAACTGAATGCGATTGTTTGGTATTTTCAGCCTTAAGTGTATTAATACTTTTTTCCAGTATTTGAGAAGAATGGTTTTTAACTGTGTTTAATTGCGGTTTCAGTTGAATGGTTTTGGAACCACCTCATTCGTTCATAATTGTCCCATTTAGCAATTTCCACAACTCCAGATTTATTTAATGAATTTTCAATAATGATGTATGTTATTTTATAGAAGCATTTGAGTTGATAGTTGCTACTAAGGACTCAGTCAATAGAGGGCCTTGGGGCACCTGCTTATTTGGTACCTTTGTCAGTCAACCAAGGTTAATCATCATACTATATATTTAATTATATTTTCAATGTAACAAGGAACCATGTTTAATGTATTATTTTACTCTGTTAAGCAATTAATAATTTCAGAATTCATATACAATCTACAAGGACTTCAATGACAAACAGCATCACATGATCACTCTATACTGTGACTATTAGTGTGATCCATTTATCTTTATCAACTCTTAAATTTTCTTAAAATAAGGCGATTTAAAAAATGCAGATAGTTTACATGTCCAGTTATGAAGTATAACTAATAATGTAGCCTTTTCAAAAAATTATAAAACAACTAATAAGGCAAACAATTTTATAAAATACAAAATTACTCACAACAGCCAACATGTAACTCCAGTAAGCATGAGGATAACTTGAATAACCCTGAAACATTTAATAAATTAATATCACATAAAGATGGTTAGTAGTTGCCTTACCCTTTGTTAGGCCCTTTCGGAACCAAAAATGGCAAAATTCCACCTATACCACCCCATAACACGGTGAAAACTATAAATGGCAATGCAGCTGCTCCCATATTTAAATAAAATTTGGTAAAATAACTGAACTTCAAACTGGAATGTGTACAGCCTCAGTCTTCAAATATAAATTGCAATGACAGAAATAACAGATATTAGGTCAGCATCATATGACTAGTCAGTACACAATTATTACTAGTGTCACTCCCATGTGTAAATCAAAATCCCCTAAATAGGTCTGGTATTGCCCATAGAGATCATATAGTATAGAGGAGTAAAGCCCCGTCTTTTAACGCGAGAAGGTTTCAAAAACTTATCCGCTCCCCACTCCGCGGACATTATAAGGTGACGAGCGTTAAAATACCGCAGACTGGGTACAGATAACTCATAGCGTAAGATCAAACATGGTACGCAACGAATACATAGGCTATAGCTTTACTCCTCTATAGTATATGATCTTTATGGTATTGCCTTCCATCATACAACAGCTACAGTCAAACAAAGAGGTCTATGTATAGAGTAGACAAGTGGTGTGTTAAGCATAGGAAAGCGCTGGTACCTAGTCGGACATTCTATCCTTCTCGCACATGTAGTGCGCTCTCACTCGCTCGGTCTCCCCTTCTACACCGAGACTCAACACCATTCATTCATCGTATAATTCGATTACATTAATCACAATATTTACCTGCGAGTGAGAGCGCAGTACAGGTGTGCGAGAAGGACAGAATGTCCGTTAAAATAACAGTGAAAGGCTTAGTTGTCTACTCGAAAGAGTAAAATCGTAAACTAGCACAGAACAACTAGACTATTTTTTGTTCTTGGTCTGTTGGCCCAGAATCACGGTCGTATACACGACCGTGCCCAGAATTTAGTAGACTCGCCATAGCCGTCATCAAGTCGGCTGGGTTGCAGCCATAGCAACACAAACCCAAAGTCTGGGGGCTCGAGGCTGTTTCCTATGTGAGAAGTGGGTTCGCTAAGCGTCGAGTGTCGCGTAGTACCAAAAAGGATGGCGCAGTAGTCGAAATTCTCTGACAACTGTCATACTTGACTTGTAAACACAAGGAATACCGGCGTTTTTAGAAACAAATTACGAAACCGTGCATTGTGCCGAAATGCAAAACTGGGTACAAAAGTGTAATGTAAGAAAATTCTGTTTTTACAGTGCCGAAAGATGCGGAAATGAGAAAAAAGTGGATGCTTGCGATTCCGGAAAGAAATCGTTTCAACGTTCAACACGATATGACACAGAACACGAAATTTACAGTTACAACGGTACCTCTATGAGAATCTTGTTCTGTTATTGTTGTTACCATGAAATCTTTCATATGAACAGCTGATATCGATTTCCGTAATTCATTATCATTAGAAAATCCTTTGCAGCGGAGCACAATCTTCATTTATTCGGGACACGGTCATATATACAGGCTGGAATCTCTATGTTTGACATGAGTCTCTTACATGTCGCCAAACTCGTAGTCCCTCGCTCAGCCACCAGCTAGCGCATGGATCGAAGTATGTTGTCAGGATTAGGCGCCATATCGTTTAAACACGGTCGTATACGTGCCAGAGAGCATTCCTGGACTCATGCGCCACCCTTTTGGTACTACACAACAAATGACGCTTAGTGGACTCACTTCTCACATAGGAAACAGCCTCGAGTTTCCAGACCAGTATATACGACCGTGTTCACGACCAATAATTGGTCCTTGGTTTCCTCAGCACTTTTTACTTGTTTCATGCTCATTGCTCAGATACATAAATGTAAATAGGTGCTATGGCTCACTACATAATTCAGACAATAACAATATTATAATAATTATTTCTTCCTTTCTTCTGTACTCCGTTTAGCTATTCTATGTTCGTTTATAGAGCTAGGTTTTATTTTGCATCTTAATTTTTGCAGAAATATTTTATTTACAATTATACAATCATTCCGCATTTCGTGACTTTTGATTAGCGCAGATGTACTTGAAGAAAAAGACTGAAATTGAATTAATTAGTAACACACACGCGATGTTAATTTAAAAAAAATTAATAATGTTTGCAATTGCTCGCCTGTGCAGATTTCCAGTAGCTTTGACTCAAATAAACAGAAGTTTCCATAGCATTCCTTCACTATATTTAAGGAGAACTACGTTGCAGGGATGTAGGAACAGAACGTATTCCTTCAGTGTATGGCAGAAAAGGCCGGTAGCTAATATATTCAGGGTATGACAGTTTATTTATTATCCAAGCTTATGCATATTTTTAATGAACTGTTCTTAAATCCATTCCATTGGAAAAGAGCTCAAATGTACATTGGCATGCTACTAACTGAAATTGTACTTCTTAATTCCTGCAGGAACAAATATACTTAAACACATTCATATATTTCTATTCATCTTCAGAAGGGCAGTTAATAATGAATGCATTGAACTCGAGCCCCATAAATACATTCTTGCTTAGTTTTATAAGGATCCATTTTGGGCTCTCAAGTGCACAAGTTTCAATAACACCATAATAGAAAAATTTTATTACTCCGATGCCAGCATTAAAAAAATTGATTTATTTGATAAGACAATACTTTTTCAACACTTTACAACTAATATTATTTAACTTTTATATATAATATTAATTGGCATCATGGCACCCCTTGGTTTTATATTAAATAATATACTGTTATTGATGGAATATATATCGGTCAAATGACCATCTCTGTTATTCTCGCAGATGGTCATACTTTTCAGGAATTTTATATCGCATCATGAATAACAGCTGTAATATTGCCTTTGGGCCCCTGTGTTGTTGTTAGAGTACAAGTTTACACCTTAACTTAAAAAACATTATGTATTTTTATATTATGTTCTGCCCAAATAAATTTTAATCATTCATTCAGTTCTTATATACTAAATTATGCAGTGCAGTACTGTGCAAACTGATAACCCCAGCGATTCTCATATCACATAGGTAAATTTTTACTGAGCATCACCGCATGGCATTGAACATGCTAATGAAGCCATACACAATGCCATAGATAAATAATATTGTAACCTTTTGCATTTGTGTGTGAATTTCATCTCTGAATGCTGATGTGCTTTTAAAGCTAACGGAGAAACCCAATAAGAAGTTAGGAAAATCATCTAACGAGGGGCATCAAAGGGTCAAATAACTCGAGAGATAGGTCCCAGTTTTCAGAATACTGTAATTGCCACATATCGAATTAATGGCATTTAGGACCACATCCCCAAACTTCCTATTGGCCAACTGGTAGGAAACAAAGAGTGTTAAATGGGGTTTTGGATATTGGACTGCCTTATCACCAATTATGTAGATTCTGAATAAGGATGAATCACATATAATAGCAGGGTTGGGGCTACTAAAAATTAATTACTTTCTTATTAACTTCCCTTTCATTGTAATTTTCACATAATAAATTGTGTTCAAAAGTTGCCTTATCATAATGTGAAATGATATTAAATTATCCGGCTTATTTATACAGCAAACGTCAATTGAGACTTCACACAAAAATCGTTTCAATATAAGATAATATCAACTATAAATTTCAACTAATCAAAGAGCTACTACTTTATAATTCACAATTTATATCTTTAATTCATTATTGCATATATTATTATTTTTATCAAATTATATGATTAACCTGCTCAGCTAAATCTACCTTCTACCCTTAAATACATGATCAAAAATTATGAATATAAATTTCATAATCTTAGTGATAACAGAAATAAATTACCAAAACCCACAGACATGGTGTAAACTCATTGGAATAAACAACATTTTCAAATAATTCAAAAATAAGCGAGATATAGCTTTCACAAATATTAAAAAATCCGAAGGCAGTCTGTTGCATGGAAATATGGGCTGATAAGAGGAAAAACTTACTGGAGCTGATAAGAGGAAAAACTTACTGGCGCCATCACGGAACGGTGGTTACATCTTACTTATTGTGTAGAATTTTATAATAAAAGGTGGTAACTTTCTTATGTTTAAGTTTGAAAATGAGTTCTATACAGTTAAAAAAGTATCAACTTAGGAATCATCCTATATAATTATACGATTCATAGTAATAAAGACTTGACGTCATACATGAAGGTGTTGTCTGGTTGACCAGGTTTTCAATGTTTCTGAATACAACTAACCATTTGATTCAATAAACTGTGTTCCAAACAAAATTGAGAGTTGTTTACTTATTATAACATTCTACGAACATTATAGGTTTTCCTTTCGTATAGCCTAGATATAAATTAAAAAAATTATTTGTAAATTTGAAGGTAATTAACAATCGTTGTACCAAATGTTTGAAAAAAGTAACTGCATGTAATTATAAAAGTGAAATAAAGTGCTTACTTACGGTTTCTACTTGCACAAACACTACTTAATCATGTATTATTAAAAGATTGTTTTCACCACCTCAGAAACATGTGGGTTGTTTTATCAATTAACAGTTGATATACCTACCGAATTCATCTTCATTTGAAATTTATATGCAAATGTATAAAAACTCCCCCATCTGGTGCAACACTTTTATGTTCATTTTAATGAGCATAACTACATGAGCATAATTCCAACTTGATTGAATAAAGGTGGTAGTAATTTGAATTGCTGCTGTATCAATATTTGGAACTAATTATCTAATTTAACACAGCCAAGATTAGATTTAGTAACCAAATCAATTATTTTAAGTTATCTTAATTCTTAATGGATTTGAATAAAATATTCCATCGTCATTATTCTGAATTTTCAGAGTTCTCTCTTCTTGAGGAGAAGTGGGACCATTGTAGTAAACCGTTTAAAATCAGATGTATCAGAAACAGGGAAGAAAGCAATTGGTTATTGGCTTCTGACATGTAGTGGAATGGTGTTCGTCGCTGTAGTTTTAGGTAGTACAATCGTTTACTTTATAGTATTATTCGGTATTTGTGCTGTTATGGAAGAGATTATCAAAAGAACTGTCCGTTAATAATAATTATTAATTTTTCTTCAAAATAAATATATATGATGTGCGTTAATAAAAATTCTAGTCCGACACGTCTTTTATTATTCCGATTGCTTTTTGAGAATTGAGAATCTTTGATTGGATAATACACAAGGTAATTCAACTTTTAGGGGGAGTTACTCGCTTGACAGAATCTGGTTTATCAATGGTAACATGGAAATTACTTGGAGAAAAATTGCCAAGGACACAAACCGAGTGGGAAGCAGAATTTCAAAAATATCAGCAGTATCCTGAATTTAAAATGTATGAGTACACATTGTGAAACTTCTGGTACTAATTATTGCAATACCTAATAGAGTTAAGGCTGTATGCTAAGGATTTATTGGATATTTTATAATAATTGTAGATTCTGATGTCAGTGAGTACCAACTCTTTTATATGAAAAAACTTTTCTGGGTTGTCTTCAACAATAACAATTTATTACAAAAATTATCTATGCTCCTAAATTGGTAGGATGGTTGCTGAAAATCAAGCCAGCCAGCTACAACTGAGCTTATCATAGTTATAATAGTCAAAATGTCATTAGACAAGCTATATTGCTACTTTAAAATATCGGGTTTATCGAATTGAATAATAAATTGTGAATCAAATCTTCAGTTTGGTGTAACTCATTATGAGCCAATGTGTGATGAAACGATGGTCAATCAGATATAATTTATGATGCAATCCATAATGATTTTACACGAAGTACACGCCGAAATAGTGGCTATCGGGTTTGACGGTGATTGTTTTGTCGATGTGTCGAAAGTTGATCAAAATATATAGGTTAGAATTTGGGTTTTTCTGTAATTTACTCATCAACTAAATGAGTTTCTGATGGTGCTTTTGAATATACTGCCAGGTTAACACTATTGTAACATTTCAAGCATAACATTGTTATACAATGTTCGTTTCTTCGGATTCAATAATGACAACACGTCTAAGTTCAGTTGTGTCGCTCTTCTCAAGAGCTCATTAGTGGCACTTCGTAATACCTACCACATTAGGAAATGTTTGGAGTAGCAAGGTGTTCCAATACCATCTGCAGGAAAGCAGATGTCCCTCTGAGAATGTTATTCACAATGCCACGCATTGATGAAACGGATCTCTAGATTCAAAGAATCGACGGGCAGATATAACCACGAGGTGAAGAAACAATGCATAGTGAATGCAAACACATTTCGTGTTAGAATCATACGATAGACGAAGTTTTTGATCTCCAGGTTGAACAGCGAAACACGTCGTATTAGTTCCAGATACGATAGACAAAGTTTCTGGTTCTCCCGGTTGAACAGTAACAACATTTCTATTAGTTCTTGATATGACAGACAAAGTTTTTGGTTCTTCAGGTATATTAACTTGCAGACAACATTATAATACAATCAACGCAGGTGAGATTTAAGAACCCAATTCAACTCTTTTTCTAACCGCTCTACTATGATTGGAATGGTTCCATGTTACAGGCAAAGTATTCTCCGATAAAATGCTGGTGTTCCATAGCGATCTGTTCGGCATTAACTTTGATTCTGCTCTCTATCCATATCAACGATATGTTGGAATTGACATCCTGTCCCCTCCACAAATTTGCGGATGATGGTACATTGTATACCTCCTTCTCTTCTTGAGCCCTTATATCATCCAATGCCAGAGATGCAAGGACAGAGACAGGTCGATGCAATAAATGAAGATAGGCAAGAATTTGGGAATGGGTGTCGTAATCTAGTAGAGTTTTAATGCAACCTAAAAAACTTATATTTTCTTCAGGATG